>JAKTTO010000002.1:0-739678 GCA_030581535.1 Yamadazyma siamensis
AGAACCTGTCAGAATAAACACTCTTATTACCCTGACTTCTCAATGAGGCTTACTTCTCTCTTACTATTTCTTCCAAATCTTGACAAGACACAATGATAGTGGACTTTATAAAACTGAAGAACTTGGTAACTCTGATATTTCAGATTTGTTGACTCACCTCCATGAATTTAAGCATACGGTACAAGTAGACAAATATATACGTTATTAGATTTGAGTAAGATATAGATCATACAAGCATAAGGTTTCAACACAGACAACCACGACAGACACATATACTTTGAGTGCCAGACCACTACGCTATCACTTCGTCGACGAAACCGTAGAATTTACGTCGTGTCAGTAAGATTGCGTACATTGTCATCATGAAACTTGTACCTGCGACCATTGCATTTCGTAAATTGAGCCATGCCTCGAATATGTGGGTCAACAGGTCAACTCATTGCGTTATCTCCTGAAAATCTACTAGAGTTCATCGCGAGGAAGGCCCCTTAATGATTAAACGTCACAGTATCCTTCGAGAAATACCATATTGTTGGCATGGTCTCGACATTCTTGCTGTGAGACATATCCAAATGCCAAATGTCTCCGTGGAAAATCCCGACTTTATAATCACTTCTCGTGGGCTTCTCGTTGAGAGCATTGTCCGCCCATTTGAAAGCTTCCCCTACCAAATACTCGGAGATTTTGGTGTCACACTTCTTACCGGTTGAGCATGTTGCAACTTTTGCACAACCTTTACCAAAAGCCCAGTTTCTGTCCTCGGGAACAAAGCTTTCGTATTCAACACACTCAGCACCTTCTTCAACACCCTTTAAAAGATCATTTATGTGCTCATTTGCGATTCTTAAAATGACAATAGAAGTCGTCAAAACTTGCCTATACAAGTCACAATGGCCCTCGGATTTGCAAAAAATAGGGGCGGGGGATCTTCTACGGGACTTAGAATTCTTTTTTTGGGGCACTCAGGGACATCAAATGGACTGGAGAGGCTATGCACCGACCAATACTTGAGTTTATGAAGCAATGAGTATTCAATGAAAAATTTGATCTACAGGATTTTTACCGTCTTGTGACTCGAATGACTTAAAAAATAAGAATCCCTCGTATGTCGGGATTATGATTCCTGTCAAAGTTGCATTTATACTTCGCGCCTGCATTGACATGAAACTCCGTTACGCCATTGGAACCGCGCGACAGCAGAAACCACTTGATTTTTATTGACTATACATTTTCTCACTATAGAAAGCGATACTTTGAAGCAAGTTACCATGGCCTTTTGAAAAATTTTGCCGGTTCTTGTATTGACTCCTTTTCACGCTACACTTTCAGGATTGTACGCTTATTCCATCAAATTAGCTGTTGACAAAGAAACTTAAGAGAAATATTGTGAGAAACAAAATGAGTTTGCCCCGGTTCTAATTCAATATTATGGTGTTGATGATTCTGCTTCTAGTAGCAAGGGTAGCAGTGGTCGGTGAATGTTATGAGCTCACAAACACAAAAGCAGTCGAGCAGTGTTGGAAGTCAGCTGTGAATCAGTATTTTGTGGTTCAAGATCCGAATGGCTATGGGCCTGTAGCGGATCTTACAAAAAGTGATGGTGCAATCCATACAAAAAAACGAGACAATGAAAGTACCTCAAGCTTGAAAGCTACATTGTCATTTCGTCTTCGACGGAACCACAAAATATACGTCGTGCCAGGTTGGTTTCAATCAAGAATGGGTAGTCTATAAGGGGTTTATCCATTAATTGAGAGTTTGAACTTTGGGATTTGGTATATAAAATTCAGGAAGTTCAAGGATTTCACAGAGTTTCATGTTTCAAAGAATCCTCGAAATCCTCTTTGGAAACGCCTTCTTTCCATCTTAGTTTATGAGCAGGATGTGACTCTCTAACAAAGTCCTCACCTGGCCCAAACAAGTTTTCTCTGAAAGTGAGATGCTCCTCTGGGTAATCCTCCCAAAACAAACCTCTTTTTTGCAATTCAGGAATCACTAATTCCACGATATCCTCAAACCCACCTGGAGTAATTGTGTAAGTCAAATTGAATCCGTCAACACCAGAAACATCTACCCAGTGCTCAATCTGATCAACAACTGTCTTAGGGTCTCCAATAATCACAGGACCCAAACCACCAATGGTGATTTTATCAGCTAGAAACTCCCTTGTCTTCTTCAAGTCCGGTAGGTCTTCTGGGTTTCTCTTAGTCCAACTACTGACTGTAGCTCTGATGGCATTCGATTCCACCGAAGTTAACTCCTCGTGTGATCCATATTTGGCAAGATCAATACCTGTCCAACCTCCAAATAGAGCTTGAGCACCATCCAAATCTCCATACTGATGTAAATCTTTGAATTTTTCGACCGCTTCTTCGTTTGTCTTTCCCACAACAATAGTGATGTGATTCAAAAATTTGATTGATCCTTCTTCCCTACCATATTTAGATTTAGCAACGGATTTTATATCGTCTATTTTAGCTCCGAGATCCTCCGGGGTGAAAGAATTGATGAATACAGCCTCTGCATTTTTGGCTGCAAACTCTTTTCCAGTTTTGGAAGTTCCTGCTTGCAAGATAACAGGTAATCTTTGAAATTTTGAAGGTCTTACCAAGGCAGGTCCCGGAACTTTGAACCATTTTCCTTCATGCTTGATTTCACGGACTCTAGATGGATCAGCAAAAACGCCAGTTTCTTTGTCCAAAACAACTGCATCGTCCCTCCAAGAAGACAAGAATAGCTTATAAATAACCTGAAGGTATTCTTCGGCACGCTCGTATCTCTCATCATGGGGAGGTAGAGCTTCTCCGTTCAAAAGGTTCCTGGCAGCACTATCCAAAAAGCTCGACACAATGTTCCAACCAACTCTACCCTTAGAAAGCTCGTCAATAGTAGCCAATCTCCTTGCAAAATGAAAAGGATTTTCACTTAGGGTTGAAAATGTTACTGCAAATGATAATTTGCTGGTGACAGCAGCCATACTGGAAATAAGAGCTGAAGGTTCAATGAGAGGAATCTGAGCTCCTGACTTCAAAGCAGCATCCAAATTGCCTCCGTAAACATCATAACCACCTAAAACATCACCAATGAAAAGACCATTGAACTTTCCTTTTTCCAAAAGCTTCGCTAAGTTGGTCCAATAGTCTATTGTATCGTAGTCATTGGATTTGTCTTTGGGGTGCTTCCATAAACCAGGAGATTGATTTCCACTGGACCCCATATCAAACGCATTCAATATAATATGCTTTTTAGTCATCGTTTAATTCTAATATCGTATGTAAACCAGGTATCGGGTTACTTTTATTCATGAGTAAGTAGTAGTGTGGCACATGGTTGTAATAGCTTGTTGTGTTTGTCCAGTGTGGCTTCAGGTTCGGAGAAACATGATTCAATCTGACGCGCGATGAAGAGGAAATCACCTTATCGGATAGATTCAATCTCCGGTTCCATTAATTTTTCACACAATTCACACAGTTTGTAGCCTTGTCGTCATTCCCCTGGATATTTTTTCGAAAGGTGAGACTAAAACAGATCTCAGTTTTCCTTGCAGGTGATACATACTGAGACAATACGCGACATGGATCATAAATAGGATGCTGCATACACCGAAGCTATCCTGAATACATTTAAATTATTACATGGATATACACTTTAATCCGTAGTCGTATGAAAAGTCTGTTTTTGACACCTGAAGAGTGCTGCTGTTTCCGGCAACTTGACCCACACCGGATCGAAATGGTGACTTCGTGACCGACTTCATGACTATCCTGGTGAGAATAACTGGCAAAATATCCAAAGTGGAGCGGAAGAGCGTTTGAATGTATGCGCCACCCAATGCAACTTTACTTAGGTAAAAATTTTGATAAATCACCAAATTTTTTGCACAAAAGGAAGTTTTGTGGAAGATTCTCTCTTTTTATTTTATTTGGAAAAATTATCCAAATCATAAAATCAATGTATACAGCACCATAAACCCGGGAAGAACGATGAAGGCTCCAACACGTTGCGAAATGAGACCTATCAAAAATGGAAGAATGGCTCCGGTGGAGCCACCAAACGCGGTTGCAGTGGTCATTGGAATGATTCTGATTTTCCATAATTTTCCAACATATATATTCATTCCAAGTGTTGGTCAATAGCATGCTGGTAATCGCGCTTTGCATTTATACTCGAGCCTTCACATGCACCGATGGCTTTCTTCATCAACGGTTTTGGTTCGAAGCCTACAGAATTATTGACTTACATAAATCTTAGCGTTGGCAACCTGCAAAATCTATTTGGGACTCTCCTGTCAAAACTATTTATGTATTCAGATGAGGAATCTGCGAATTTCACCAGTTTTGGAAGCAACCATCAAAACTAACACCTGCGAACCTTGAAAATGAACAATAAATTCTAAGAAATCGAATAAGCTTGAACAAAGACCAAGCCTCATGGAACAGGTAGCTATTTTTACACAACTTAGAATGGAATCTTGATGCCTATGTTGACTTATCAGTCAGGTCCACACCTATCAGCAGGAGCTCGTTGGGTCTCACTAGCTCGCGCTATGAGATCCACAATTCGCACGAACAAACTAGACCCTCGCGTGAGATCTCGACCGAGCGCTAACGATAACAATCGTGCGCGATCCGTACTCCGAACTCACCATCCACACTCAAGCATCTACACCGGAACTGTACACCACAGTTCCTAACAATGCGCTCCCCCGATCCACTGTGATCTATCCACTGTGATCTGGACCTGCCCCTGAGTGTCAACGCGACCCAAATTGGGTCATTTAGATTATCGTATTCTGTAATTATTCAGGGATGCCGGTGCACTCGCGCTTACAATTGCACCACCGTAGCCACTGAAGTCAAATGAACCACACTTTTATAGTTTAAATATCGATCATGTGCACTAAATCAATCAATTATGACTGTGTCAGAGGATTTCAACATCAAGAAAATCGCCATCGTTGGTGCTGGACCTGGTGGTCTTGTGACTTTGAATGAGTTTTTGCGTACATCAAAAGATGGCCATTCTACTATTACAGATTCTACTTCGTTCCACCCATTACCAGAGAATCCTGCTTTCGAAGATATTGTGGTTTTCGAGCAAAACAACGATATCGGTGGGGTTTGGAACCACACCTCTGAAGTTGATCCTTTCTTCCCACTGGACATTGACGACTACTCCCACGCTCCAAGCATTAGGCCCAAACTCGATATTCCAAAAGCGATTAAGGAATTCCAAGATGATCGCGGGTCCCGTGATGACTCGCACTCAGACCCCAAACTTTCGAACTCTGTCAACGGATTTGAGCGTCCAGTTACCGAGTATGTGAAGAAGGGGCTCCTTTGGAAGAACAGTGGTGTTTACGATGATTTGTTCACCAATGTCCCAAACCAGTTGATGAGGTTTTCCTCAGGTCCAGATAATAAAGACTTGAGCCAGTCCATATACGAGCCATTTGTACACCATTCTCGAGTATTCCAGTACTTGAATCGATTTGTGGACCAATATGATTTACGTAAGTATGTCAGATTCAACACCACTGTGGAAAAAGTGATCAAAAAAGGTGATAAATGGGAGGTCACAGTTGTACAAATCGAAAATGGAGTGGAAAAGTGGTACACTGACACCTTTGATGCTGTGGTACTGGCCACCGGAAGACTTAATTTCCCATTTTTTCCCAGAATTCCCGGTCTTCAAGAATATAACGCAAACCACCCAAATGCCATCTTACACTCCAAATCTTACAGAAGCTTCAAAAACTTTGGAAAGGTATTAGTGGTTGGAAGAGCTACCAGTGCTGTGGATATAGTTCAATATTTCGTCACCCGTGGAGGAGCACACATTTCGTATGACCTTACCACTAAGAGTAGGGCTGAGTGGCTTCAAGAGATCTTGGATGATGACACTCTTCCAATTATAAAGCATCCTCGTATCAAGAGATTTGTCGGTGATTTGGTGGAGTTCGAAGACGGACTGACAGAACAATTTGACCAGATCATCTTCGGAACCGGCTATCATATTTATTACCCCTTCCTTGACTTCCCTGAGAATAAAGGTAAGGTTGTGGATGTTTATCCTGGAAAAGATGGAGAGGAAAATTTTGCCTATACCAAAGTGGATAATCTTTACAAGTACACATTCACCATAGGGGACCCCACCTTGGTTCATATAGGACTCACATTGAGTCCTCTTTTCTTCCTCCTTGCAGAAACCAATGCTTTCGCTATCGCAGGTGTTTGGTCCAACAAGGGAAAGTTACCCCCAAAAGAAGAACAAAGGAAATGGATCGATAATAGGTTCGCAACCAGAACGCAATATTTCCAGATGTACGATGAAGATCAAATTAGAGAGTACATCAATTACATGCACTCATTAGCACCAACTGGCCGATACAATCTTTTGAATATAGTCCCAGTGGGTGAGAGTAAGAGGGCCAAGGAAAGATTAAGAGAACTTACACAGCTGATTGTGAGGGGGGAATTAGACATCACTCAGAGGTAAGTGGTAAATATTTATTTGATAGGTGTATATGATAAACAAGCGATGAATATGTGGTAGCTTCTTGAAAACATCCACGTGAAGTCCACGCGGCACCAGATCGAGACGGGTTCGTGTGTCAACCGCACCTTATCGCACATATCTTCGGTACCATGAAGATTGTGGATGAAACCACCAAGGTAAAGCGTAGGGCTGGTGGCAAAGCCAAACGTAAACGGATCCCAGGTGTAGGAGTGGTATTATTCAATAACGACAGTCCCGAGCCTACGAGGAAAAAGCCTACTCAAAAGCCCATACCAGAACAAGATCCAGATTCAAGTCAGACTCTGGAAGCTTTAAAGATACCGGGATCGGATTCGGCTCCTCGACTCCAAAGTGTTTCGGAATCGACCACAAGGGAGAGTGAAGTCAGGGTGTTCGAGAAAGATGCTTTTATTTTGCTTCAGCAGGAGCTAGAAAATCTCATGCAACCTGCCAAAAGCTACGGATTAGATGTCGACGATTTCTCCCAGGAATTTTCAAACGAAACGGAAAAACAACAGGAATGGATTGAAGATATGATCAATAATATCCCTTCGAATGAAGAGCTTTCAGAGTCCGGTGATGAGTATCTATTTGGAGGAGTTAATGTGCAAAATGAATTCAGATTGGTGAATCATTATTGTCAATTCATGAGTAGATTCTACAGCATAAAGGAGCCTCAATGGAACTTCTATAGTATAGTTTCCAACTTCTACGCTTACAGATACACACCCTTGAGGTATAGTCTTTTAGCTTGGTCGAGCCTCCACCTCTCCATCCAAGAAAGTACTTCTCAGGCGCTCTCCAAGAGATACTTCCAATCCTCACTTTCGGCGGTGATGAAAGAAAGCTTCCTCGAAAGCTCTGTGCCCATAGAATTTCTCCTTGCATCATCGTACTTTTTGTGTCTCTATGACATCATGGCAGGCACTGGAAACACCGTCCATATCCTAAGACACGTTTGGCTGACACTTCGAATCGGCAGGCTTTTCGATGATAAACTGGGGGGTTCACAATTAAGTGGGTTTGCGTATCAGCTTGTGACGTGGTTGATCTACTTGGATGTCAGATCGTCTTTGTTCATTGGAAATATTAGCTTCCCAGACTACATCGTACTTGAAACGAGGCGTTCGGAACCCAAAAACAACAACAATAATATTCAATACTTGACTGTTTCGGACATGTATGAATCCAAGGCATTGGTGAACATTTTTCAAAATTCTCGACACGTTTTGAGTGATTATTATGGACTGGATTATCCCAAAGAAAACCTAATCACTGACAGCATTCAGGATAGAATTTTGGTTTTGATGCTTCGTATCATGCTCTTATTTGCAACGCTTGTGAGACTCAGATGCTGGTTGGATCTGTGTGGCAATAGCACAGAGTTTGAGCCTCAGTCCTTACAGAAACGAATAGATCTCCTTTACTCCCAAACAGAGAAAATCAAAGACATGGAGCCTTACGACGATCTCACCAAGTTCCATATTCTCATAATCGGGGCTCTCATTCATGCACTAATCATTTATTTTGACCGCATATGCCATCCAGACATTCTAAGCAATTCCCGATGTCAGAGATCGGCATCTATAATCTTGAAGAATGCCGTGGAAATCAAGAATTATCGGATAGCCAAGACTCCTGGGTCGATCCAGTGGCCTTTCCCACTCTTCATAGCAGGCATCGAAACTACAGACATTGTTTACCAGAACTGGATCTTGAAAGAACTCGAAACATGTGAGACATGGGGTCTTCACGTCACTAAAACCACAAAGATTCTCAGAGAATGTATGAATAGACAGAAGAAAATCAACAGGCGAGTGGACATCGGCCCATTGATGGAAGAGGTCACGGGATATTTTGTATTATAGGTATTCTAAAAATGTATGATAAGAATATGCTTATTCTATAAGGGGGTTGATGTTAGGCTCGACGTCTGGATACACTTTTTTGAGTACCCCGTCTTGGATTATAGCCGCCACGCGGGATCCATACTCGAGAGGATGGCCCTCGGTGACCAAAAGAGAATCAGAAGGTTCGATCCCAAAGATACTTTCGATTCCCGAAGTCATCATCTTCAATACTTCTGTAAATGAGATTCCAGACTGAGAAGCTGCAAGACCCAAATCCTGAAGAAGGGTTCTGACTTTGACATCTTCGTCAACACCCAAAGCGATCTGGACACCGGCATCGCTCAATACTTTGATGTTTGTTGGATCTCCTGCTAAGCCGGTGATACACCTTCTCTCATCCCAGTACTTTCTTTGGCATTGCCAAGGAGCTATGATCACAGGAACATCGTTTTCTGCAAGACTTTCGGCAATAAGATGACCCTCGACCCCACCTACAATCACGAGCTTGAAATTCAACTCTCTCTTGAGCTTAATAAGATGTTGCATGATGTCTTTGTTTTGAGTGTGTACTGCCAATGGAAGTTCTCTTCTAGCAACTTCACCGTAGATGTCCAGAGAGTTTTTGTGTTCAATTAAGAGCCTTCTAAGAGTGGCCACTTGAGCTGAAATGGTGGGTACACCGGCTTGCTTTCCTGCAGCTCCCATGGTGATGTGGAGAGCAACTTTCTCTTGGATCACAGACTCTAGGCCATCGGCGTTGGAGTTGAAGGCCACACTGACTCCGGTGACGAAAAGCTCACCTTCACCCCGAAAAGGCGGCGAGATAATTTGACCAATGCCGTTGTTGAAAGCTTTCTGGAGGTGGAAGCCGTTGAAGTGGAGTCCATCTTTGGCCTCAAGAATATTTTTGGGGTCGTGGAAGTCTGGGAGCTTATGCTCTTCAAAAGCCTTGACTAAAACCCCATCTCCAGTTCCTGGCTCCAGAGCCATTTCAATGAGACCGTGGCCGTGGGTGAGAGAAGTAAGCATCCGGGTCACGTATCCATTCTTCACTGTGATCACTGGCGTTTCTTTCTCACTAATGCACTCACCGAAACAGGTGGCTCCTTCATGGACGTAAAGATCTCCGACAACACCATTTTCCTCAGTTGCGTTTCGGAGGCCCGTGATCTTGAAAGAACGGGAGTTTTCGTGTTTCCTGAGGTCTAATTCCTGTGCCGTGAACTCGGCGATGGAATTCGGAGGAGCGTTGATGTTGGAGGGTTGCGGAACGGGCACATCGACCTGAACATGCCCGTCCACAATCACCTTCAAAGGCTTGGCACCCTGCTGTAGAGGATGGTCGCTCCACACAATCACGTCAGCATCATATCCAGGCCTTAAGAACCCAATACGGTCTCCCAATCCCAAAGCATTCGCAGGCTCTCCTGTGATACTGGAAAAGGCGGTCTCAGCTGATAATCCGTAGTGGTGGGCAATTTGGGCCTGATTGATCAAAGTATATCCCGGGATGGCAGGATGGTCAGTGGTAAGCACCACACTCATGTCATTCTGTTCGAGGATCTTGGGTCCAAAGAGACTTCCTTGGAACGCCTCTTTCTTGTCTCCCCAAACGGTTGCAAAAGTGGCCAATGTGATATTGTAAGGCTGCTTTTTCACAATTTCGGGAATTTTGAACGCATCTAGAGAATGATGGAGGGCATTGATTTCAATTCCAAACTCCCTGGCGTGTCTGAGAATGGTTTCTATGTCGAAAACTTCATAACAATGCACATTGGTAGATACTTTTCCTCTAAGCAAGTCTACCAAGAGATCCAAATCGTCATCCTTGGGGAAAGCACTGGCGACTTGGCCCGTCAACGCTTCGTCACACCATGCATCTTGCTTGTTCTTGAGCTCCACAGCTTTTTGCATTGTTTGTCTGAACACGTGACCCAAGCCCATACGAGATTTTGGAGCTTCAGGGCGAGACACGTACCGTTTCTTAGGGTTCTCTCCGCACGCCATTTTCATCCATCTGCGACGAACTTGGTCTTCCAATGGAACCGTGGGCGAGTATTGGACCAACATGTCTTCAGTGGAGAGCGTTGGAGGCACTGCCAATTTCAAGGCATATCCCTCACCAGAAATGAGATTGGCACTAGGAAGAACCAAAGCTGAAGTGACACCCCCAGTCAACGAAAGACGGATTCCAGGGTCTCCGGAATTGAATGCGTCGATCGTACGGGTGAATGGGGTCACAGGACTCATAAGCTCGAACATATCGTTTACACCTCTCAATTCGGGTTGGGTGCAAATTCCTATATGGGAGTGCATTTCCACCAATCCCGGACTCACGTAGTTCCCACGAGCATCGATGATCGTAGCGTTTGGGTAGGGGATACTGACTCCAATTTTGCTCACAATTCCGTTTGTCAAAAGTATATCTTGAGCAGTGGTATTGATTTTACCGTTTCCGTCTATGATGGTTGCATTTTTTATGACAATTGGCGACGAGGAACCAAAGAGTTTGTATCTTGGATTTTCAGTCCTGCCAGCTGTATCCATGGCTTGTGGATATACATTTCTTGCCTTACACTCTTTCAATCCCAGAGCGATGATTTGGGAGTGATAAGGTGAGTCATGTGACGAGCCTGGAACCGAAGTATGGAAAAAATGGTAGGTTCCAATGGCCACCACCAAAGCGAATAGCCAAGCAGCTAATCCCACCACCTTGTTTTGATTCACAGAGAGGGACTGGGAGAGCATCAACGACGAGGAACATACTTGGGAGGTTTAAATGGAATTGATTGACAACAATTCCACTGAGACCTACCACATTGGGTAATTACCGCATTTGGGAACAGATAACGATGCCCCCATTAAACGCGCTAATCTTTATCCACACAAAAGCGCATGGATAAATGCGCCATTTAAACATTATCTTATCGAAATTCCCAACATGTTCACCGAAAAAATGCCTCCTTTAAGGCTTCCACTTGATGATGGTACGGACCCAAAGCCCAAGACGTCCACTAGAAAATTGTTTGCAGTGGTTTTGACACTGTGTGCATTTTTCGTGTATTTGCAGCAATTTTTTTTAGGTAATTTAGACACTCGTATTACCGAGTCATTGGATTCTCAATGCCCAACTTTGAAGAAACTTGTGCCCAGTGAACTCAATGACCTCTCGTTCTTCCGATCTGATGCCTATAGAAACCACTCCTTGGAGGTATGGAGCAATGCTGTGAGAATCCCCACCAGTAATTACGACGATAATGGAGATGTGGGGGTTGACCCAAGATGGGATATCTTCTACAACTTCAGCCAATACCTATTTGACACCTTCCCGAATGTTTACAACTCCAGTAACGTTGATCGTGTCAATACCCACGGATTGGTATTTACCATTCAAGGACAAAACTCCGATTTAAAGCCCGTGATGCTTTGTGGACACCAGGACGTGGTTCCAGTTCCTGAAGATACGTACTCCAGATGGACATACCCCCCATTTGCAGGAGTTTTTGACGGTGAATACTTGTGGGGAAGAGGCTCCAGTGACTGTAAAAACAATGTCATTGGGATGTTCGAAGCTCTCGAAAGACTCATTTCTCAAGGGTTTAAACCTCAAAGAACCATCTTGATTGCATTGGGATTCGACGAAGAAACCAGTGGTGAAAGAGGGGCCAGCAAAATCAACGAGTACTTACAAGAAAAATGGGGCAAAGACCTGATCTTCATGATCATTGATGAGGGCGGATTGGGTATTCAGGACATTTATGGCTCCAGATTCGCTTTGCCCGCAACTGGAGAAAAAGGGTACGTCGATATCAACATCGAGCTTATTACCGCTGGAGGCCACTCTTCTGTTCCTCCAAAGCATACTGGAATTGGGATTATTGCGGAGGTGATTCGTGCAATCGAAAAAGACCAATACCCTTTGGATGTGTCGCCCAAAAGTCCATTCTTCTATCAGCTTAAATGCGAGGCCAAGTCGAAGGAAATAAGCAAGTCGTTAAAGAGTGATATCGAAAAATTGGAGTACGATAATGCCGCCAAACAAAGAGTTTTACAAGAAGTTAGCAAGGTGTTGGAAAGAAAAGCCCTCCTTTCTACTACCCAGGCCATAGATGTGATATCTGGAGGCTTGAAAATCAATGCTTTGCCCGAAAAAGTCAGTGTCAAGATCAACCACCGGGTTTCGTACGATTCCTCAATCCAACAAGTACAAGACAAAATCTTGAAAGCAGTTGAAGGAGTGGCCTCTGACTTCGAATTGGACATTGAGGCGTTCGGAAAAACAGTCAAGGAAGCTCAAACTTCTGTCGGCTCTTTCAACATTTCCTTCGAAGGAGAGCCATTCTCGCCAGCTCCAATGACCTCTCCATTGAACAACCCTTCGTGGGATATTCTTGGAGGTACCATCAGACACGTATTTGAGGACTTCGCCGAGTTCGAGAATGGACTCAAGGAAGTCACCGTGTCTCCTTCGTGTATGACTGGAAACACCGACACTCGTCACTATTGGGACTTGAGTTCCAATATTTACAGGTTCACCCCCATAAAACAAGAGAAGAGAAAGAACGCTCACGCAATCGATGAAAGAGTTCAACTCACCGCCCATATTGAAGGAGTCGTTTTCTTCCATGAGTTGTTGAAAAACTTGGACGCTTATGAAGGCAATTAGATTAGAACTTATATTTAACTAGTAGTTTCCATTTACAAAAAGCTCATCTCCTAAATTAGTCTCTTCATATTCAGGAAACACTTTCTGTAAGGTGCCATTTATGAAGGAGAAGGCCAAGGATGCTCCAAATTCGAAGGGGTTTGACTCAAATATGAGCATATCATTAGCTGGTTCCAAACCGAAGATTTCATCAACGTTCTTGCTCACAAGGTCCACAGTTTGTTGGAGTCCCAACCCGTCAATAGCCTTACCAGCTAACCCAGCTTCCCATAAGCTTCTTCTGGCATTATTGACGGTATCTTGACCCAACGCAATTTTGACTCCAGCCTTGTGGAGAATGTTCACTGAGTAGTCAGAAGCCAAAGGAGGATTGGGAGAACACCTCCTATTCTCCCACCTTTTCTCCGTACACCTCCAAGGAGTCAACAAAACCGGAATTTCAGCTTCAGCGAGCTTTTGAGCCACCAAATGGGCCTCTTGTCCTCCCACAATAACTATCTTTTTATCTGGAAATTGTTTCTTAAGGTCAATCACATGAAGAATGATTGCTCTACTATGAGTATGAATGGCCACAGGCAACTCAATGGAGCCAAGTTGATCTCTGAGAGCCTGTATTTGTGATGAGACAGATGGAAAGGCTGATGATTTTGCCTTGGGACCGAGGTGGAAGTGGACTGCTACGGATTGATCGTATACAGCGTCTTCTAACGAGCCTGTAAGTAAACCAAAACGGGTACTCACCCCTCCTTCGAAGTTGTTACCCAATGGAGGAGTGATGGCATTAGTAACTCCGGCATTTTGAAGTCTTTCGAGTGCCAATCCTTCAAGCAAGAGTCCGTCTTTAGCATGAACAGGTCCTGCAGGAATTCCGTCGGTTGTGTCCGATTCCATTTCCATTTCTTGGAGGCCAATTCCGGGGGTGAATGCAGTAACTCCAGGCAACACGTATCCGTCATTAAGCACGTATTCAGGGAGGGTTTCGATGGCACAAACTTGTGTGTTACCTACGCACGATATCTTACCGTTTTCTACCACCACCAAGCTATTTTTGTCTGCCGAAACACCTCCACCTAGCACATGTGATATGTTGGTGATAACAAATGAGGAGGATGCGGTGAGAGTGGAAGAGAACTGTTTTCGTTGTTTCAAGTCTGAGGATTTCTGGGTAGAGTTTTGTAGTTTCGAGAACCCAAAGAATGGAATCCCGTCCACAATTGTTTCCTGAGCTTTGACACCAAGAGTGAGTGGATGAGAATCCCACACTACCAAGTCAGCATCGTATCCTGGTCTCACGTAGCCCAATCTGTGGTCTAATCCCATGATTTTGGCAGGAACTGAAGTCACAGAAGCAATTGCCAATTGTTTGGAAAGTCCGAAGTTGTAAGCTATTTGGGCATAATAGAGTAAGTCCTGACCTGGCAAAGCAGGGTGGTCTGTTTTGATGGCCACAGGAATGCCGTTATCAGCCAAAATCCGGGGAGCTTTGACAGTGGCTTCGTACTGCTCTTTCTTCCCACCGTATTCATCTGCAAAAATAGCTATCGAAGCATTGTGGTCCCTCAAAAGGTCCACCACCTTCCAGGCAGAAAGAGCATGATGGAACGAGTCCACGTAAACCCCAAACTCGTCGGTGACACGAAGGAAAGTCTCAAAATCATAGGTCTCGTAAAGGTGAACGTTGATTTTGAAGTCTCCCCGTAAAAGACTCACGACGTTTTCGAGCTCAATATCAGTCGGATACGGACCCTTGGGGTTGGCACACCAATCGTCTTGTTTGTCTTTCAACTTGAGCCCTTCATTGAAGTGTCTTCTCAAGATCCACGCTTCTCCCATTCTGCTCACAGGATACCCGGGGTCTTTTCTGAGTTTCTGGTTCTCTCCGTAGGCAAATTTGAACCACCGCACAGGCTTGTTATCAGCAGACTTTGGGAGATTATACTGAACCAACATCTCGTCCACCAAGTTGTGAGGGGGAGTGTGAAGTTTTATGGCATACAGTTCACCACTCATAAGGTTTCTACTTCCAGTTAACACCAAATGGGAGGTGACTCCACTGGCCACCAAGCTAGGCAATTCGGGGTCGTTGGGGTTTATAGCATCAATGGAACGCACATACGGTGTTGTAGGAGAAATGTACTCGTTTGTGTCTTCTGTGGCCAGTAGTTGAGGTTGGGCTCTGGTGCCAAAATGGGAATGCACGTCAATGAGCCCTGGGGTCACGTACTTCCCCTGAAGATCGTAGACTTCAAAACCTTGTGCATCAAGATCTACAGATCCAATTTGGGTTATGGTTCCGTTTTGAACCTTGATATCTTGGGTTTTCTCACGACCGTCTCCGTCGATCACCGTACAATTGTGGAGAATGTACGAATGGTGCGGAAAGAGTACGTTCCGCTCATTAATACGATTTTCCAGTGGTCGGTAATTTGGTCTAACGTCATTAAGCTTACAAATCAATGGGATTTGTGGCTTCCACAATGCTTTTAAACTTAGTGAGATCGATACCGAAACCACGGCAATCACAGCTCCTAAAATCACGAAGCTGAGAGTATTTTTACGGGATTTGAATGAATTTTCCAACATCTACACTCACTCTTACCCAAAGTTCGGAAATCATCTTGTTTTAACGGTATCCAAGTGGTATATTGACGGAATTGCATAATATTTATCACAATGGCGCACTGATCCTATACAATTTCCTAAACCGCGAATTACTGGATATGGAGTTTTCCCGATTGGCAAGTGTGGATTGATGAGGCTATTTAGTAAAGGTATCGTGAATAATCATGAATTCAGTTCTTCATGTCGAAACAACAAGTCACAGAGACCAATGTTCTCTTGAACTCATCAACAGACAACGATCCTCCCCTTAAGAAGGTCAACAGGTGGCACGTAATCCCGTCGCTTTGGTGTGGTGCGTTTCTTTCAGCTTTTGATGGTACCATCGTCACAGCCGTTTATCCCATCATTGGTTCGGATTTCAAGAAGTTCGAGCTGGCCGTGTGGGTTGCGACCTTGTACATGTTGGCATCGTCGGCTTTCCAGCCTTTGTACGGAGGCTTGAGTGATATGTTTGGTAGGAAGACCATGCTTCTTTTCGCCAATACTCTTTTTTTGATTGGGTCTTTCGCCTGTTTTGCAGCACAAAGTATGAACCAACTATTCTTAGCAAGAGTTGTAGCTGGTATTGGAGGTGCTGGGTTGGGGACTCTTAGTTCTATCACAGTCAGTGATTTGGTCCCCTTAAAAGAAAGAAGTACTTACAATGCTTTTGCCAATCTCATCTACGGATTGGGCCAGGTTGTGGGAGCTCCTCTCGGAGGATATTTGGCAGACACAGTGGGTTGGAGATACTCGTTTTTGTTGCAATGTCCCATCACCTTCGTGTCGATTATCATCATTTACTTCCGGGTGGAAATTCCCCATCAAAGACACGGAAGCACCTTCAGAGACATCGACTTCCTAGGCTCGTTCTTCTTGATTAGTGGGGTTGTTTTGATTCTTTTGGGACTTCAGTTACTCAAAAGTTTTGGTTTTGCGCTCATTCCTGTATCAGTTTTGTCCTTGAGTGTGATTTGTTTGAGTGCCGTTTTCTACATAGAATCGGTGGTACACAACCCTATCATTCTGATAAAGGTGCTTTTGAGCAGGAACCCCCTTATGGCTGGACTTACCAACTTTTTCGGGTACATGGGATACTTTGCAATCACTTTCAACGTTCCGTTGTTCTTACAAGTTCTTAAAGGTGAAAGTGCAAAGCTGTCGGGAGCAAAATTAATCACCAGTATTGTCTCGATGTGTGCTGGGTCTTCCACTGGAGCATACATCATGCGTAGAACCCACAGATACTACGAGGTGGCTATTGCAGGAGTGATTTTCGAGATCATCGGTGCCATTCTTGTGTCCACATTCAAGGCCTCAGATTCGGATTTCCAACTCGAGTTGTATTTAATTCCTGGAGGTTTGGGACACGGTATCATTTTGACGTCCACATTTATGGCCATCATGGCGTCTGTGGATAAGAAAGACGTAGCCAAGGCCACATCCATGAGTTACTTATTCAGAGTGTTGGGATCATCTTTCGGAGTGACTTTAGCGTCCTTATTCAACACCTATATGTTGAGAGCTAGACTTACCCGTACCTTAGGAGACTCTCCAGAAGCACAAGAGATCGTGAGAGGAATCTTGAAGAGTATCACCAACGTTGCCCACTTACCACCAGATGTGAAAGCACAAGTTAAAGAGCAAATAGGAAAAGTCTTTCACCTCTCATTTAGATTGGTTATTGGAGTTGAAGTGATATCCTTAGGATTCGCTTTTTTCTTGAAAAAGTATAGTTTGAATCGGGATTAGAATAGAGAAACCAGGTCTTATCAAAATATACAACTAATCTCCAGTCGCATTGAGCCCGAAGCACCATGCCGTAAAAGTGCCCGAAAATGTCATGTAGTGCTATGTCTTGGCATGTGCAGTTGTCTTGGCGTGACTTTGACAGTGACAGTGACACTGACATTGAAAGCGACACTACATGGCATTATCAGGCCATTGTATTATCTATTATCCAATGGTAACACTCCATACTCCACTCACACATCCATTATCTATCGATATCGCAATACAAAATTCCCAATCAGGCAATTACTCGATCGGGCCTCCGAGATGCTGATATCGCAGATCGCACATCGATCTCATTTAAAATGACTACGATGACCGCCAGTTGAAGCCAAGCAAAGTACACCATCATGACGTCAGCTAGGAACATGGACGTGTCATCTGAGAAGGATATGATAGCAGTGGCCGAGAAGAGTGTCAGTCCCGAATTGAATCCAATCAAAAGCCCAGATATCGGGTTACAACTTGTGCAACAAGGTGAAATCGAGTTCACCCCAGAGGAAGAGAAAAAAGTCGTCAGGAAGATCGATTTGCATGTGATCACCATAATGTTGGGATCCTACTTCCTCCAGTTTTTGGATAAGAATGCTCTTTCCAACTCGTCGGTTTTTGGGTTGAAAGACGATTTAAATTTGGTGGGCCAGCAATATTCGTGGGCTGGATCGTTATTTTATTTCGGGTACTTGGTGGGCCAGCCCATCGCCAGTAGGGCTTTCCAATTCTTCCCAATTCCCAAGTACGTCGGCGCCTGTCTTGTGGTTTGGTCCGTGGTTCTCGTGTGTACTGCAGCCGCTCATAACTTTGCCGGATTAGCATGTATCAGATTCTTTCTTGGAATTTGTGAGGCAGCAGTGAATCCTGCGTGGGTGATCTTGACAGCCATGTGGTACAAAAAGAAAGAACAGCCAGTTAGAGTGGCTATCTGGTACTGTGGAAATGCTATTGGGGTGATTTTGGGAGGATTGATTGCGTATGGATTGGGCCATATCCAGTCAGCTATCGACTCATGGAAATGGTTCTATATCATCTACGGAATAATTACCTTCTTTTACGGCTTTGTGATGTTCTTTTACTTGCCGGAGTCGGTGGCTTCGTGTTCTTTTTTGAACGAAAGAGAAAAAATGATTGCTGTTCAAAGAATCAAGGAAAATAGAACCGGTCTCAAGAACCAGACTTTCAAATGGGACCAGTGTAAAGAAGCACTCACTGACCCCCAGATTTGGCTCTTGGTGGTCATCGAGTTCGTTGGATGTTTGCCAGCAGGAGGAATCCAGAATTTCGGGAATTTGATCATTCAGTCTTTTGGATTTTCTTCTTTCGAAACAGTGTTGATTGGAATGCCTTCAGGTGCCATCCAGGGTCTCACATTGATTCTTTCAGGGATTGTGATCTCCATTTTCCCAAACACTGCATGCTTACTCCAAACGGTTTCGATGATTCCATGTATCATAGGTACGGCGTTGGTTAAAACATTGCCAAACCACCCCAATTCTACCAGAGCAGGTAAATTGGTTGCATTTTGGATCCAGTACTCCAATACTGTCAGTGACGTTGGTATCTTCACGTTGATGACCAGAAACATCTCGGGATTCACCAAGAGAACCGTTTCCGGAGCAATGATTTTCGTGGCTTACTGTGTGGGGATGATCGTGGCTCCTCAGTTCTTCAAGGCCGATGATGCTCCTGCCTATACCGAGGGATTCAACATGATGATGAGCTGCTGGGCGATTTTGTTCTTCTTACCTCAAATCTTGAGATACTATTATGTGTATGAGAACAAGAAAAAAGACAGACTTGCAGCCGAGAAAGGGCTTGAGCCAGTGGAGAACGAAGAGTTTCTTGATCTCACTGATAAACAGCAAGTTGGATTCCGTTATATAACGTAGATGGGTGAGTAATGTATTTTGGGGTGTGAGATGTAGACTTATGAATAGATTTGTGTGGTTTCTTTCTGGGACTTGAGTGTTCCAGAAAGAGCAGCGGACGAGGCTTAAAAGCCACAAAACTACGGCCTGTTATGGACCATTGGCTACGGGGACTGAGTGGACTTGGTGGAGTTAGTGGACTTAGTGAGCCGGGTGGGCCGAGTGGACTTAGTGCAAGAAGTGGCCCTAGTGCGAGGAGTGGACTTAGTGCGAGGAGTGGCCTAGTGCGAGGAGTGGACTTAGTGCGAGGAGTGGACTTAGTGCGAGGAGTGGCCTAGTGCGAGGAGTGGACTTAGTGCGAGGAGTGGACTTAGTGCGAGGAGTGGACTTAGAGTGGACTTAATGAGGACAGGTGTGGTTTGCAGCGCGACCTATGTGCACACACTCCTGCCCTATAAATACACCTCGATTGCCGTCAAACATACCATCCTCAATGTCCACAATTCCAATCACCACCAAAGGCTACGGTACCATGTCCTTGACATGGACAGGAAACCCTCCACCATTCGACAAGTCGGTGGAGGTTTTAAATTATGCCAGAGAAAAGTACGGAGTTAAATTCTTTAACGGCGGTGAATTCTACCAATTGGACCCTGAAAAGAGTAACTTAAAGTTGCTTGCACAATTTGCCACTTTTGCGAACGATAAAGAGTTGATTTTCTCCATCAAAGGAGCTGTGAAAGCGGACCTCAGTCCGGACGGATCTAAAGAGTCGATTGCAAAATCAATTGCCAATATCAAGAATGCTTTCAAAGATGTTCCAACCAAACCCAAGATTCTATTCGAAATCGCAAGAGTGGATCCCGACGTGCCATACGAACAAACGGTCGGTTACATCTACGATCACGTGAAAGCCGGAGACATCGACGGAATTTCATTGAGTGAAGTTGGTCCCGAATCGATCGCAAAGGCTGCAAAAACCGCTCCAATCTCCGCTGTGGAGGTGGAGCTTTCTTTGTTCACGCAAGATGTACTCCACAACAACATCTTGGCCACTGCTTCTAAGTACCAGATCCCGGTGGTGGCATATTCGCCTCTTTGTAGAGGGATTTTGACCGACTATGCCGTGGAACACCCCGATTTCTTGGGCTCCATCGGTCCACACGATCTCCGGAAGTTGATATCGTTCGACAAATTCAATCCTGAGATCTTTGAACACAACAAAAAAGTGTTGAAGAAGTTGTACGATTTCGCCAAGTCCAAGAAAATCACTCTTGAGTCGTTGGCTTTGAGTTATAACCAGTCGCTTTCGGGCTTGGAAGACTTCTACGGGATTGAAAAGGTGTCCCACGTGACAAACATCCCCTCTGGCTCCACCAAAGAGAAAATCGACAAGAACTTTTCCACCATCGAATTGACCAGAGACGATATCGATAAGCTCCAGGCCATCTTGGAAGAGTCTGAGATCAAGGGGTTGAGATACACCAAGGAACTCGAGGCCAGTTTGAACGGTTGACGTTTGAGCGGATGAACGGTTGACGTTTGAGCGGGAGAACGGTTTAACGATATAGTTAGTATGCAAGTGAATGAACGTGTTTGAAATTGGGTTACGTAGAACTATAGAACTGCGAAAGAGTAGCTTTGCACTGGAAGTTCAGAACACCCAGGTGTCGAACTATGCCGGGCTGAGGTATTCCAGGGCTGAGGTATTCCAGGGCAAATTGGGTCCTGAATTCAATCTAGACCTCAGCAAACTGAGTCCTCACTTCTCTTCGTACTTCTCCACCCGCTCCTTATTCTCCAGTGCTGCGTGCACCAACTGTACGAACGCATTATGGGTCAAATCCTTCTTCAAATCTCCCTTTGGATCTCCCTTGCGCTTGTCGTCACTCAAAGAACTCAAAGAAACGTCTTTGTGCAAAGCACTGGAGAACTTCGACCAATTACTGAGTGGGCTTTTGGAGCTTTCCCCAGTACTGGGGTTCTCGTCGTGAGTTGTTTGGGCGTCAATAAGCGAGCCTTCGTCCCCAAACAAGTTGATTTCGTTGGGATCGTCATCGTCGTCGGTTTGGAAGTCCTTAAGCTTCTTTATCTTGTTATTCAACTTCACAACCTCCACCACTTGTCTGAACTTGGACTTGGCGTCAAACTTACTCTTGATTTGTGGCAACAAGTCTGCGTCTCTGTGTGTCTTTGCAACTTCAACCAACCATGGATCGTTCAAGAGCTCGTGAGCCGTTGGTCTCTTTTCGGGGTTGAATTGTAAGGCCTTAATGATGAAACGGCGGGCGTCTTTGGACACGTCCTTCCAGTAATCGGCGTGGAAAATGACGGCGTTGTTGTGCTTGACCTCTTCGATGAAGTCGTCGACGTTTTCCGATCTAAACGGAGAATACCCACACAATATCGTGTATGTAATGACCCCCAAAGACCAGATATCACACGGTTTGCCGTGACCCACGCCCAAGATGACCTCCGGGGCCGCGTACCCGAAACTTCCAGCTGAAGAGGTGATTTTGTCGTCGGGATTCTCGAGCTTTTTGGCGATTCCAAAGTCTGCCAAAACCAAATTGGAGTCAGGCTCCGGAGTCAAATAGAGAATATTTTCCGGCTTGATGTCCCGGTGGACAATGTTCCGTTTGTGCAAATACTCAAGGGCCTCGAGCACCTGCACAATCACCAAACTGGCGTCGTGTTCGGTGAATCTGCCCAACTTTATTATACGATCGAATAACTCGCCACCAGTGGCCAATTGCGTGACGATGTAGAATTTATCCTTGGACTCGAACCAGTCCCTGAAACCGACAATGTGGTGATGCAGAAGCTCCAGAAGCAAATTGAGCTCGTCAATGATAGCGTCCTCCTTTCCATGGAGAGCTTTCTTCAAGATAATCTTGACGGCAACCTCTTCGTTGGTGTGAATGTTTCTAGCGTGCCTCACGATACCAAACGACCCGGCGCCAAGCGTTCGCCCGAACACGTACTGCTCCTTGCGTTTGTACGACTCGGGCTGTCCGTTGAGTTTGTTGAAGATCTTCTTTAGACTATGGGGGTGATCCATGGAGTGCGAAGTAATTGTGAAATTGGTGAGAATGGTGAGGTGAGAGGAAATTGGAGTGAATGTGAGAAAAGAGGAGGCAGGGAGTGGAGGTGTGGATGTAAAGGGGCGTGGGGGTGTGGAATGGGAGTAGAGGGTGTGAAGGGGGGAAGAGGCTGGGAAGGAGGACGCAGGGACGACAGGCACTTTTAGTAGTGGCTCGCAGCATAGGCGCACCGGCCTGGCACTAAGTCGCACTGGCCTGGCACTAACCCGCACTACCTCCCACTAACCCGCACTACCTCCCACTACTCTCGCACTACCTCCCACTACTCTCGCACTACCTCCCACTACTCTCGCACTACCTCCCAACTCCCAGGCTTATACCGTCCTCGTTATCGCGCACCTGCCAGTTGATACGATCCTCAATCATGCCTTCAGAGAAACCCAAAATCAAAAAAAGGAAATACTCCAGGGCAGGATGTCTCGAGTGCAAGAAGAGGAAAATAAAGGTACGTGCCTCCCATCCCCTCCAACCTCCCGTTCTAACCTCTAGTGTGACGAAGCAAGACCCACTTGTTTAAATTGTGAGAAAAGTCACAAAGAATGCAACTATAAAACCAAAATCCCCGACACAACTGTCACGCTGATGAACCCCCCGTCTCTGAATGAAGTCTACCAACCGCCACAGATGTCTATCAGCTCGCTCATGGCCAACGGTGTGGATTTTAAGGACAATACCTCCGCGCCTATACAAAATGGCACTCTCCAGAACGCTTCTCTTCCGCAAACTTCGCCCACGGGCTCCCAAAACTCCCACCACACAAACCAAATACCCCATGTATCCTCAAATGCACCGGCCAACCCGGAAAACCCCCAGTTTCTCGACCAATTCCCGTCGCTAGACGCCAAATCTTTAAAATATACCAACGATTTGTTTGAAAATGCATCGCTTTTGGCCCACGAATTGCACGATTTGATGGAGGTACAGGTGGACGATATAGAGATCTCCGTTCCGGACTCAGTCAACGGCTATATCGGCGACATAACGTCTCCAAATGCTCAACCTCTCTCGGCTTCTCAGTCGTTTTCCAACCAGCTTTACAGCGAGGATGCCATCCACAACTTGATACTGGCGTACGATGTGGTCAACGGCCACAAAAACTATTTGAGGCTCTTCTACGAGAAATACTCTCTCTGGTTGATGCCTCTTTCGCCCGCTAGCGGACCCAAAAACTTCTTCAATAAGGCCCTTATCTTCCAGGCGCAGCGGTTTCCGTTTCTACTTCACGCCGTGTTTGCCATGACGGCTTCTTTCGAAGACAAGGAGGCGCCCAACGAGCTGGACGAATACAACAAGAAGTTATACGTGACCAAAAGTCTCCGGGAACTAAACATGGCTTTCGAAGAATTCAACGACACCAACAAGGTCATGAAATTGATTGAGCCTTTGATACTAACGAGTTTGATCTACGCAACAGACACTGCTTTTCACAACAATGGAGCATGGCGGGACCACTTACGAGGCTCCAACCATTTGTTCAAGCAATATTTGTCTCTTTGTAAGACCTCAACTCCGATCATTTTGGTTGCAACCACGTGGTTTGCGTCGTTTGAGATCATAGCGGTCATGACCAACCCTGCCGGTGGGTCTATCAACAACGAGGAGTTGTTGGAGGACATTTTGCTTCCAGTTCTTTACGAAAAAGACTGGAATTTGGCCATCCAACTCGGCTTGGTTTTGCCCAACGGATACAATGTGTTTTTGGGACAGAGTTCCGACAACGTGTATGTGTTCATCAAGTTCCTCAAAACCACCATCAAAATCAAAAGGGGTGACAGCAAGGTGGTGGACTCGGACGATTTGATCGAGTTAATGGCTCTAATAAACAAGGCCATGCAGTTCAAAGTGGCGTCCAGCGACGGACTCGTTGACAACTCCAGTCCCTACTACCCCAAAACCAACGGAGTGACGTTTCTCCCGGAAGAAACGTACGGATATAAGGACGAGATCGTGTTCTCGTGGTTCGACTTGAGCGACAAGATCCATCTTCGAGCCCTTTACCTTACGATGTTGACCAGCGAAATGTACTTTGGGCTCCCTATAGATAGTGAAGTCGTACAGGGAGTGGTGCACAAGATCCTTGACATGTGCTACTTTTTCCATGGAATCGACTTGAGTGAAGAAGAACCAAACTACGACTTGATCATCGAACAAAACCCCATTTTGAAGGACCGCAGGCTCTTGATGCTCCACTCGTCGTTCTTGAAATGTGCCCTTTGCTGTATCGACCGAATCGACCGATTGAAAGTACAACTCTACTTCCAGTCGCTCATCAGTTTGGGGTCTACAACTCTGGGTAACTCCTATAACAGAATATTGTCGTTCTGGCAAGGCACCGAGCCCAAGTCCGACTTCGTGCCTTATTTGTAGCTGGCTTGTGATAATAAGCGTGCTTTAAGGTGACTAGGTATTTATAAGCGTGCTGCGTGCTCTAAGGTAACTAGGTATTTATAAGCTGTGTATATATGTATATTAATGTGAATTTAGTGAGTGATATTGTGGCCTGTGGCCTGTGGCCTGCCTATTATGTGCGTTCCAGTATGTGCGTCGTCATGAATCTTATATTAGCACTCGCTAATCCTATTAGCACTCGCTACAAATCTGGCAAGTCTGCGTATGGAGTAGAATAGATCTTTGGTGGATATTCAGGATTGGCGTACAACTCAAACTCGTTGTATGTTTTGTTCATGTAGTCCTCAACCTCCTGACAGAACTTAATCACGTCTTTCTGGTCAAAGTGGCCCGAGGCATTCTTGATCTTTTCTCTCTTGTTTCTCAACATTTCTTCCACTCTCTTGAATCTGTATTCACACCAAGCAGGATAATACTCGTCGTGAATGGATCTGGGAAGAACACTAGGCTTGAATGAGGTCAACACGGTGGTGTCTGGCACCTCCACTGACTCGGGAATGTATCCCACGACCGAAGAGATTCTTTCGTGGTTGGTCACGGGTTTGGTAGCCACGTGTCTCACCACTCTTCCTTGTAAAAGAGAAGCGTAACCGACCTTGGGGTCTTCGATGGTCAAGATGTTCTCGTGGCCGTCGATGAGCCCGGTTTTTCCTCCGATCATCGCATCGTTTGTGGATAACATCAACACAATCACAAACGAATTGGAGTCGTAATGCCAGTCGTACACGGACTTCATGTCCTTCAAATCTCCGGTTTGCTCACCCACAGGTTTGGTTTTGTCGATCAAAGAGGCGTTGATGTGCGCAATTTCGTAGTCAAACATGATCTTCAAGTTGATACCGGCGATTTTGTTAATGATTTCCTGAGTTCTTGGATGAGTCCAGGCAGCTTTGGTGAAAGGAGCCTTCTCGATGTACCCACAGATCTGCACGTCCAAAGAGGTGCTTCCCTTGGCCAACTTGGGCTGTCTTCCGTACCTATCGAGACTTTCGGTTTGGAAAGATTCCCATTTCATCATATCACAAGCTTCTTTGGTGAATAAAGGAAATGGGTCAGTGACAGCCAAATCGGAGATCTTGGGCACGTGGGTCTTGTTGATGCCCAAGTCCGTCAACTTCAACTTCCTGAACTTTTCGAAGTCTTCATCCTTGTAAAGAATGTGTACTTCGGGGTCAAATTGCAAGTTGGGATTGAATTTAGGCTGAGATTCGATGTCAGTGAGAAGCTGTTTGATTTCGTTATCGATGACAGATTGACGGATCTTCAAGGAAGGAGATCCGTTTAAAACGTCGTCTGTTACAAATAAGTCTGTGGTCATGGTTTGAAGTACGTCAATGCACTGGCAACTCGGGTAATTTATAACAGATGATTCCGAGGTGGAATTGATGGAATTGATGGAATTGACCCACGGAATTTGCAGTAAATCACCGCGCACACCCACGGAATTTCCACGGAATTGATCGAGATCGTCCATCCCGCAACAATGATAAGGTTTTATTGGGTGTAATTGGCGGTGGAAGCTCGTGTAAAGATGGTACGATCCTTGCACACAGTGTGGGAGCCAATACCAGCCAATCTCGACCAATTCCGAACACTCCCCCGTGACTTATGGCCTCATCTTCAACTCCGAAACTGATACCATTATCGAGCTTCTGTGCACACCTAGTATCGCAGATATCGCAATCAGCAACGCAAAACGTTCCATCGATGCTCTGATTGGCCGTTTTCGAACACTTTTTGTTGCAGCGGCTATTGTTAGAAATGCAACCTAAAAGTGTTTGAGAATGGTGGGGTTGGGTGGTGATAACGTGGAGCAACTTCGGCACGTGTGGAACTTATGGTTCTGAGACATGAGTCTCTGAGTCTCTGAGTCTCTGAGTCTCTGAATCTCTAAGTGTATCTCTGGCATCTGCTGGACGCACCACGAGCCACCGTGTCACTACTGGCATCAGCCCAGTTTATGCCCTGTATATACGTTCCTAGTTCCTGTGCCTCGGTTCTTCGATATATCTTATCATTCGTTTAGAGCATTTTAGTCCATCTCTGATTCGCCGCAGTATGCACAATGGTGTGATTTCGAACGTGATAGACGGTTTGTACCTCGAGCGGCTCGATGTTTCAACGGCTTTTGATAATGCTGCTTCGTATTCAACGGTTTATTTTATCGTTCCATTCCAATGTACTATTCGATGGCTTTGAATTTCAAAGCTTTCCAGCCAAGACAAAGTAATGCGTTGGTTGAGCTTATCTCCAGTGGGCACAGCTCGTGGGGAAACTTAAAAGTGGAAGAAGACTTGAAAATGACAGACCTAATAATATTCTTCATCTCTCCTTAGTTGCTTCAACTCTTGTTGAAAGTGTCAGTGTTGTTGTCACAGATGCTGTAATTCTTCTAATCTACCGGAGTGTTCACTCAGGCTCGTAGATTGCGCTGGAAGTGAGCTTCTCTCACTCACGTGAGTTGCCGTATGAAGCACCAGTCCTACAGATGGTGCCAATTACACAACGTGGGCCACACACCGGATACTAGACGACTTCACTCGATGATTGTGTGGCTTTGTGGTCAGATATGGATCAGTAACGGGATCGATTCATAGTCAGTGATAGGACTCAATCACACTCTGAGGATTCAAACATTTACACGCAAAACATTAATGAAAGTATCAGTGTATTTACACACAAAACATTAGTGAAAGTATCAATACGTTTACACACAAAACATTAGTGAAAGTATTAATACGTTTACACACAAAACATTAGTGAAAGTATCAATACGTTTACACACAAAACATCAATGAAAGTATCAATACGTTTACACACAAAACATCAATGAAAGTATCAATACGTTTACACACAAAACACTAATGAAAGTATTAGTACATTCATATCTAGAACACAACAGGAGGTATCAATTCATTTACACTTAAAACACAATTGAACGCACCTATACATTTACACGTAGAACAAAACAGAATGTATCAAAGAAGGCATCCAACATCAAACTCCATGACACAGTAATTGTTCAATAACTCACTCACAACACCGGGGCATCCCGAGATCGCCATTGGTGTCATTTCCATTCTGTTGCTACTTTCACCGCTTTTCTTCCCATTTAATCGAATTCCTAGGTCTTGTATACTACATATCAGCCCAGACACATCCACACAGAACGAATGCACTTACTCACACTCGCCAGCTTCTACGGCCACAGTACTTTTCTGCTAGTGGCTATTTTCACTGACAACTTCAAATCCGCCATTGCCACGATAACTGTCAATAAATGCTACACTGATATGAAAGAATAGATAAATAATAGTAATGGCTGCGAAAAAAGGAAAAATACACGGAGAGCTACGCCTTAACACAGAAATTAATTTTATGACCATAGCAATATGTCAATTGATTCCCACCAAACGAAGCAATGCCTTTGTACAGCAGTAACATGAGCGAGTTATGAGTAGTTTAATCGGGGAGGTGGAACGGTGACTAGTAAGGTGGGAAAACTTGTGATTCACAATTGACGCACTGCGATTGGTTTTTCATAGATACAAGAGACATTGGAATGGCCGGTACCGATAATGTCCACTTACAACACCGACAGCAGAGAAGACAAGCGAAGTGAAGAAAGGAAACAGGTGAACAAGAAGTGGATCGAACTAACAAACATGTGAACAAGAAGATCGGAGGATCCGGTGAGGAACTTCCGGGTACGACCGGGCCATACGGAGGAACGAGCACAGGCGCAAGTGCGTGCGTGCACACAACACGGAGAACTTGGTCGGAGATAGACCAACAAAAGCAAAAGGAGGCGCACAACAAACGACGGCGGAGGGAGGGGGAAGGGTGGGGTCACGTGTTCTGGAAACAATAGCGTACATATTAACAGTACATATACGGTGAACGATGGTGGTGCCAAAGGAACCGTAACTTCCAGAATTAGACTTCCAAGAAAAAGTGAGCCTAATGGGGTGTGAATCTGGACCTGGGACTAATGCAGAGGGAGATACGTGGTTAGTAATACAAGACAGAGAAAGAGCATACAAAGACAAATACACACACACACGCACAAACACACACACACACACACACACACACACACACACACACACACACACACACACACACCGCCACTGTCGCTTATCGCTGGAACCTCCGGCGACAGTCGGATGTTCGGACCCCCTAAGTTCCGGAATCCGACCTGGAACCAAAAATGCACTCCTGCCGTACCGATAGCTCCCCTTAACTATGGGCGCGGGGCGTGCGCGGCCTCAAAACGTCAACACCGTGTGCGACGGGTGAAACTACAGCCGTCTTATTTACCATCGCATCGCACTTTCTTTTTAGTAAGCGTAATGGACGCACCGCAAATACGTGGCACAAACCACCACCAAACCGGCCAATTGGCACCCACAAATCTCGTAGTACACCTGCCCCCCCAACTCTGTAACACCGGGCGACGGTCACGTGCCGTTCGGTCCCACTCACGTGCGCTGTGTGGCTCGTGCCCCTGCTCGTTCCCAAACCGGCTGATTATTAATGGAAGTATGGACCATGCGGCCTGCACACACGCCCTTGCTGTCGTGCAGCCTGGCGTGCACACAGCTAGGAAGCCTCTACAAGGTTGCCGTTAAACCACCACTTCATTCACACCTACCACCCCACGGCCCTCCCACCGTACGCCCCCACCATGATCATCGCCTCCGGGTCGCCTACCCGCACACTTTGGTACCAATTTGTCGGCATCCGGCACCCAGAATTGCGAGCCAAGTCCTCAGGTTCCCAAATTGCCATCCGCCGGAAAAATGATAATAAGCCAAGTTCCGAAAACCCAATATAAATACCTTAAATCCCATTTTTCCAGAGGCAACGGGATTTATCATGTCAAGTAAGGACTCTTCAAACTTCGATGACTCCC
Organism: Yamadazyma siamensis; assembly: GCA_030581535.1. Taxonomy (NCBI): domain Eukaryota; kingdom Fungi; phylum Ascomycota; class Pichiomycetes; order Serinales; family Debaryomycetaceae; genus Yamadazyma; species Yamadazyma siamensis. The sequence continues at coordinate 29,721 of JAKTTO010000002.1, forward strand.
AGTCTGTGGAAGACTTTGTGGGCCAACCACAAGCTCCGGAAATCAGAGATTCCGATTCCGTAGATGAATATCACGGGTTCGATGACGCTGCCTCAGAGAACATCCGGGAGTTGGCCAGAACCGTCAGTCGCCAGAGTCACAGCAACAGCGTGACCGAAAGCAGCACCGATTTGATCAAGTATTTGACTAATATGTCGCAAGTTCCTGGTGTTTCTCCGTATGAGGAAGTGGATCCAAAATTGGATCCGTTCAGCGACGATTTCGACGCCAAGTTTTGGGTCAAGAATTTGCGGAAATTAAAAGACAGCGATCCCGATTATTACAAGCATTCCAGTTTGGGTGTTGCTTACAGAGACTTGAGGGCACGTGGAATTGCCACCGACTCTGACTACCAGCCTACGGTGACGTCGTTTTTGTGGAAAACCGCCAACGAGCTCTATAATAAGGTTGTTCCTCCCGATGACAGCAAGTATTTTGATATTTTGAAGCCCATGGACGGGTTGATGAAGCCTGGTGAGGTCACAGTGGTGTTGGGTAGACCTGGAAGTGGATGTTCCACCTTTTTGAAGACAATATCCGCCCACACCTACGGGTTTAAAGTCGACCCAAACAGTAAAATCAGCTACGACGGCTTATCTCCGCAGGATATCGACAAACACCACCGAGGAGACGTGATCTACTCGGCCGAAACAGACGTGCATTTCCCCAACTTGTTGGTTGGTGACACCTTGGAGTTTGCTGCCAGATTAAGAACTCCTCAAAACAGAGGAAACGTCGACAGAGAAACCTACGCCAAGCACATGGCTGCCGTGTACATGGCCACCTACGGTTTGTCTCACACCAGATACACCAGAGTCGGAAACGATTACGTCAGAGGGGTTTCTGGAGGTGAGAGAAAGAGAGTGTCCATCGCTGAAGCTTCTCTTTCCGGTGCCAACATCCAGTGTTGGGATAATGCCACCAGAGGTTTGGATGCTGCCACCGCCTTGGAATTTATCAGAGCATTGAAGACCTCGGCCTCGGTGTTGGAAGCCACTCCTTTGATTGCCATCTACCAATGTTCTCAAGATGCCTACGATTTGTTTGATAATGTGGTTGTTTTGTACGAAGGTTACCAAATTTTCTACGGTAAAGCCAACAAGGCCAGACAATACTTTGAGAACATGGGTTACGAGTGTCCTCAGAGACAAACCACCGCCGATTTCTTGACTTCCATCACCAATCCAGCTGAAAGAGTCATCAAACCAGGTTTTGAAGGAAGGGTTCCAACCACTGCCAAGGACTTTGAACAATTCTGGAAGAACTCTCCAGAATACGCCGCCTTGATCCAAGATATCGAAGACTACTTCACCAAAACCGAAGAGGAAAACCACAAACAAGCTTTCCACGACGCTCATGTTGCTAAACAATCCAAGCACGTGGCTCCAAGCTCTCCTTATACCGTTTCTTTCTTTATGCAAACCAAATACATTGTTTCCAGAAACTTTTTGAGAATCAGAGGTGATCCTTCGATCACCATTGTTTCGGTGGTTATGCAAGCTGTTATGGGTTTGATTTTATCGTCTGTGTTCTATAACTTGAGTCAAAAAACTGACTCTTTCTATTATAGAGGTGCTGCTATGTTCTTTGCTGTGTTGTTTAATGCTTTTGCCTCGTTATTGGAAATCATGTCCATGTTCGAAGCCAGACCAATCGTTGAAAAGCATAAGAAATATGCCTTGTACAGACCTTCAGCCGATGCTTTTGCTTCTATTATCAGTGAGTTGCCAACCAAGTTGATGATGTCCATGTCCTTCAACTTTGTGTTCTACTTTATGGTTAATTTCAGAAGAAATCCTGGTAGATTCTTCTTTTATTGGTTCACTTCCATTTTGTGTACATTGGTCATGTCTCATTTCTTCAGATCCATCGGTGCTGTTTCTACTTCTTTGGCTGGTGCCATGACTCCTGCTTCGGTGTTGTTGTTGGCCTTGGTTGTTTTCACTGGTTTCGTCATCCCAACTCCAAAGATGTTGGGATGGTCCAGATGGATCAACTACATCAATCCTGTTGGTTACGTTTTCGAAGCTTTGATGGCAAACGAATTCCATTCCAGAGAATTCGAATGTTCCACCTATGTTCCTTTCGGTCCAGGTTATGAAAACATCTCCGCCGAAAACAGAGTCTGTTCTGCTGTTGGATCTAAAGTTGGTGTTCCTTACGTTCAAGGTTCTGATTACTTGTACATTGCCTACAGATACAAAAACTCTCATAGATGGAGAAATGTTGGTATCACCATTGCTTTCATTTTATTCCTTTTGGCTGTCTATATCTTTTTGATTGAATTCAATAAAGGTGCCATGCAAAAGGGTGAAATTGTGTTGTTCTTGAAGGGCACTTTGAACAAAAAGAAAAAGGAAAACGCTTCTAATTCTAGGGATATTGAGAACAACTTGAATTCCGAAGAAAAATTGAACTTACAAGACCACATCGCCAATGATGAGGGCTCTAGTTCTGTCGACATTGACGAAAAAGCTACCAAGAATGAAAACATCTTCCACTGGAGAGATTTGACTTACCAAGTTAAGATCAAAACCGAAGATAGAGTGCTTTTGAATCATATTGATGGATGGGTTAAACCTGGTCAATTAACTGCATTGATGGGATCTTCTGGTGCTGGTAAAACTACATTGTTGAACTGTTTATCTGAAAGATTAACTTCTGGTGTTATCACTGATGGTGTTAGAATGGTCAATGGTCACGCTTTGGACTCTTCTTTCCAAAGATCTATTGGTTACGCTCAACAACAAGATTTGCATTTGGAAACTTCTACTGTGAGAGAAGCCTTGAGATTCTCTGCTTACTTGAGACAACCGGGGCACGTTTCCAAGAAGGAAAAGGACGACTATGTCGAATATTGTATTGACTTATTGGAAATGAGACCTTATGCTGATGCCTTGGTTGGTGTTGCTGGTGAAGGTTTGAATGTTGAACAAAGAAAGAGATTGACTATTGGTGTTGAATTGGCTGCCAAACCAAAATTATTGTTGTTCTTGGATGAACCAACTTCTGGTTTGGACTCCCAAACTGCTTGGTCTGTTTGTAAATTGATGAGAAAGTTGGCTGATCATGGTCAAGCTATCTTGTGTACCATCCATCAACCTTCTGCTATCTTATTGAAAGAATTCGACAGATTGTTATTCTTACAAAAGGGTGGTCAAACTGTTTACTTCGGTGACTTGGGTGAAAACTGTTCTACTTTGATTGACTATTTCGAAAGAAATGGTGCTGACAAATGTCCACCAGAAGCTAACCCAGCCGAATGGATGTTACACGTTGTTGGAGCTGCTCCAGGTTCTCATGCTAAGCAAGATTACTTTGAAGTTTGGAGAAACTCTCAAGAATTTGCTGAAGTCAAAAAGGAATTGTCATGGATGGAAACTGAATTGGTCAAGAAGCCAAGAGATGTGGACCCTGATGCTCACAAGAAATATGCTTCCGGTTACTTCTTGCAGTACCTCCTTGTCACCAAGAGAGTGTTCGAACAAGACTGGAGAAGTCCTGGTTACATCTATGCTAAGCTTTTCTTGGTTATTTCTGCTTCTATTTTCAACGGTTTCTCGTTCTTCAAAGCTGATACTTCTCAACAAGGTTTACAGAATCAAATGTTCTCTGTTTTCATGTCGTTTATCACTTTGAATACCATTGTCCAACAAATGTTACCTGTTTTCGTTAAACTGAGAAGTTTATACGAAGTCAGAGAAGCTCCTTCAAGATCTTACAGTTGGGTTGCGTTCATTGGAAGTCAGATCACTGCTGAAATTCCTTGGAACTTCTTCTGTGGTACCTTATCATTCTTTACTTGGTACTACCCTGTTGGATTATACAGAAATGCCATTCCAACCGATAGTGTTCACGAAAGAGGAGCATTGGTTTGGTTATTGATTTCTGCCTTCTACGTTTATTCTGGAACTTTGGGACAATTGACCATGTCTTTCAACGAACTTCAAGATAATGCTGCTAACTTGGCAGTGATGATGTTCACCATGTGTCTTAATTTCTGTGGTGTTTTGGCTGGACCTGACTTTTTACCTGGATTCTGGATCTTCATGTACAGATTCAACCCATTCACATACTTGGTTCAAGGTATCTTAGCTGCCAGTGTTGGTCGTACCGATGTTGTTTGTTCACCAGCTGAGCTTTTGCACTTCAACCCTCCATCAGGTGAAACTTGTGGAAAGTACATGGCTACTTACTTGAAAACTGTTGGTGGAAACATCATAAATCCTAATGCCACCACAGATTGTCAATTCTGTACCATGGCATCTACAGACGAGTTCTTGGCTTCTATTAGCACCAAGTACTCCGAGAGATGGAGAAACTTCGGTATCTTTATCGCCTTCATTGTATTCAACATTATTCTTACCGTGTTCTTTTACTGGTTAGCAAGAGTTCCAAAGGGTAACAGAAACAAGAAGCATTGATTATTTATACTTAGATAATATATGACTATATGGTATTTGTGGATAGTATACGATGGTGATGGCTACGATCGTTTGATTTGTCGTTTGGTCGTTTGATCGATGTCGTTTGGTCGTTTAGCCGTTCAATTTAGTTACCTCACGTTGATCGTACGTTTTTTCACATCACCCAACTGCCAAGAGTCACGTGTCCCTCGAGATCTGATGATCGCACCCGCGCATATTTAATGTCACCGTTTGACGTTTGACGTTTAACTACATCTTTATGTCTATAGAACAAACCATCAAAGACGTTTCAGTGCCTCTTCGGGCACGTATGGAGTCGCTCATCCGCTTCAAACAGAAGGAGATTGCCAGTGCGCTTGAGGAGTTGGAACCAGAGCAGAAGTTCCGTGTAGATGACTGGAAAAGAGAAGATGGAAATGGAGGTGGAGTTACCATGGTTTTACAGGGTGGCAAAGTGATTGAGAAAGCCGGGATCGGGATCTCCATGATCTCCGGGATCTTGCCCCCACAAGCTGTAGATAGAATGAAGGTCAACCACAAAGGATTGAAAGCAGCCCGAGACGGAACTGTTTCATTCCGGGTTTGTGGATTATCGATGATTGTACACGCCACAAACCCACATGCACCCACCGTGCACTTGAACTACCGTTACTTCGAGACCGAGGACCCAGACACCGGGCTTCCAGACACGTGGTGGTTCGGTGGTGGATCAGACTTGACTCCGTGCTATTTATACGAAGAAGACGCCCAGTTGTTTCACGAAAAACACAAGCAAGCGTTGGATGCGTTCGACAAGGAGTTGTACCCCAAGTACAAGAAGTGGTGTGATGAGTATTTCTTCATCACGCACCGAGGCGAAAGCCGTGGGATCGGAGGGATCTTTTTCGACGATTTCGACTCCAAGCCCAAAGACGAGATCATTTTGATTGTCAACGGGTGTTTCAATGCGTTCCTCGGGTCTTATATCCCCATTTTGAACACCAGAATCAACCTTCCTTTCACACCGGAGGAGAAAAACTGGCAGCAAATCAGAAGAGGCAGATACGTGGAGTTCAACTTGGTGATCGATAGAGGAACGCAGTTTGGCCTTCAGACTCCGGGAGCCCGGATCGAGAGTATTTTGATGTCGTTGCCGGCCACTGCTTCGTGGGTCTACGACCATCACCCGGAGCCAGGGTCCAGGGAAGAAAAGTTGCTTGAAGTGTTGCGTAGTCCTGTGAACTGGGTCTGAGGTTGTAAATAGGTGTGAATGGGTTAGTTGTTCAGGAGCCAGTATAAATAGTAAAGTCAGTATATCAGATATGGTCGGTAGAATATAACCAGTATGTCAGAATATAGTTAGTAAATCAGAATATAATCAGTATATCACTCAATATAATGCTTTGTAATAGTAATCAGTCAGTTGTCAGATAATAGTCAGTGAATTCAGTGAGGATGCATTTATTACACAATTAGTGCTCATTTGGCTGACAGAATAATAGTACAGTAGTCAGTAGAATTATCAGTATAATTGTCAGTGTAATTATCATTATAATTGTCAATGTAATAATCAGTATAATTGTCAGTGTAATAATCAGTATATTAATCAGCAAGATATCAGGCAATAGTCAGTTTACTACTCAGTATACTCAGTTTGAAGTCAGTGTGATAGTCAGTAAGTAGACATATAATATTCAGTATAATATTCAGTACAATGCTCAGTACAATGCTCAGTATAATGCTCAGTACACTACTCACTTAGAAGTCTGATAATAGCCAGCACAATAGTCAAAAGCTCATTTAAACTCAGTTGGTGCTCAGATAGTAGTCAGATAGTAGTCAGATAATAGTCAGATAATAGTCAGATAGTAGTCAGACAGTAGTCAGATAGTAGTCAGAAAATACTCAGATATACTCAGATATACTCAGAAAATACTCAGATACTCCTCAATCATACTCAGATATACTCAGATAATATGATAACACTCAGCAAGAGTTGGTATAACACTCAGCAAGAATTGGTATAACACTCAGCTCGCATTCAGAACAGTCATAGTACCAAGTACCCAATGGCAGTAACAGCAATACTCACCTGTTCCACTACACACTACATTATCGCGAGCCATGTCATCGGTCCGCACACGTCCCCGTGCGCACTTAAACCGGTAACAATAATTAAACCATATCATGTCTGACAGCGAAAGTTACACGTCCAACCACTCCAGGCACCACGCCCGGATCAACGACGAACGCTACGACCAACGGCTAGACGATCACAGGCACCAGCCCGCTTCACTCCCGGTGCCAGCACAAAGCGACCAATTTAATGTGCCTCCAAGCTCAAGTGATAATTCCAGATTGAGACCTCAACGCAGAAGCTCCAGGTCCCATTCTTTTGGCGACGGCGGCCTCGACCCCAAGGACCAGCGCCACTTGAACGTGACATACGATGCTATAGTGCTGGGGGGCTTGGCCCCCAAAAATCCCACCGTTAGAAGGAAAAGAAGAGACACCAGGCTCGATAATCTCGAGGCCGATTTGGCGTCTCCCATGACCAAATATAGAACCAACGACACCTCCCATTCTGGCAGAAGGCCTTCCAACTCGTCCATAGACAGCGAGGCCAACAGCCACGGGTCCCGGCTGAGCCAAGAAACCGAGGAAGACGTGTGTTTTCCCATGCTTCGCGAGCACGTTCGAGTCAATGGTATAGACTTTGACGAAATCGACGAGTTCATCAACGACGAGCGGGAAGACGCCGCCCGCATCAAAGCCCACGCTCCTCCTGTGGTCCCCAGCGACCGGATCCTGGGATTTGGGCCCCACACTCCCAAGCTGTCTGCGTCTCAAGTCAGACACCTGAGTGCTTCACTCAAGTACACGCCCAAAAACATCCTCAGGAAAACCACCACCGCCCTCCGCGGCCAGCACACCAACCAGAACCCCCAGGACGACGACTCCAGCTCCATGAGACCGATTCGCGAGAGCGTGGACTCGCTGTCGAACGAATACTCGTCCGAAAAGGTGTCAGATAAAAGCCCCTCGGACGACTACGTGACGTTCTCCGGCGCCAGAGTCAACGACGACGTGCCTGACCCGTCCACGCTCCCCGAGAGGTTCTCGTTCTTCAGCTACCAGCTCGAGGAAACCATCCACGCTCCTGATATTCCGTCGTTGTGTGGAGAAAACCAGAGCATCAAGGAGGTGTTCAACAACGGCGAGGGCACGTGGTGGCTCGACTGCAGCTGTCCCACGGACGCGGAGATGAAGGTGCTTTCCAAGGCTTTCGGGCTCCATCCGTTAACGTCCGAGGATATTAGGGTCCAGGAAAGCCGTGAGAAAGTGGAATTGTTCAAAAACTACTACTTTGTGTGTTTCCACACGTTCGAGCCCGACAAGGAGAGCGCAGACTACCTCGAGCCCATCAACGTGTATATCGTGGTGTTCAGAGAGGGCATCTTGTCGTTCCATTTCAGTCCCGTGACCCACGGAGCAAACGTCAGAAGAAGAGTCCGTCAGTTGAGAGACTACGTCGACGTCAGTGCAGATTGGATCTGTTATGCCATTATCGATGACATCACCGATGCCTTCATTCCCGTCATTACTGCCATAGAGTACGAAGCAGATGCCATAGAAGACTCGGTGTTTGTGGCCCGAGAAACAGACTTTGGAACCATGTTGCAGAAAATCGGGGAGTCCAGAAGGAAGGTCATGACCTTGATGCGACTCTTGTCTGGAAAAGCTGACGTCATTAAGATGTTTGCCAAGAGATGTCAGGACGAAACCTATCTTTCAGATCCTACAAAGTCTCAGGCCAATCTCAATTATCTTTCTCCTACAAACACCGGCACTGGCACCGGCACTGGTACTGGTACCGGCACTGGCATCGGCACCGGAACAGCCACTCCTCACGGAGCAGCCACGCCCCACGGAGCCAGTCCTGCTCCCATGGGATTCAGTCACGACGGCACCGGAGGAATCAGCTTTGGGCCCAGGCCCGGAGCTCCTCCCAACATGATGGCCTCCAACCAGTACCAGTTCCACCACGGTGGAAACATCACCCAGCCCAGAGCTGACATTGCATTATACTTGGGAGATATCCAGGATCACGTGGTGACGATGTTCCAGAATCTTTTGGCGTATGAAAAGATCTTCAGTCGGTCCCATGCCAACTACTTGGCCCAATTACAGGTGGAATCCGTCAACTCTAATAACAAGGTCACCACCATGTTGTCACAGGTGACGCTTATCGGTACACTTTTGCTTCCGTTGAACTTGGTCACCGGGTTGTTTGGAATGAACGTCCAGGTTCCGGGCCAAGATGTCCATTCGTTGAAGTGGTTTTTCGGAATTCTAGGGGTCATGGTGTTTATTATCATGGCTTTCTTCTTGATAGCCAGATTATGGCTTAGTAAGGTGTTGAATCCCGAGCCTGAGAACCAGCCCATCACATCCAGAAGATCCATAAGAAGCTTGGGGCTCCGGAAATCTCCTGCGAAGTCAATAGTGAGCTTCCCTGGATATGAATAGGCAGGGGGTGGTAGAAGAAGTGTATGACAGCAGTGAAATGGCAGAATGAAATGGCAGAGATTGCCTACCTTTACGGTATTACAGTGCTACAACGACGTAGTGAATTCGGTATAGGATACGGTATGGTAATATATTCGTTAACGTCTACTTATTCTTCTTATGTTTCTTGTGCGAGTGGGAGTCCTTGTGGTGCTTGTGGCGCTTTTGGTGCTTGTCTTTAGAGTCATCTTCTCCCTCCACCCAAATCACTCCGTCCTCGTCACCTTTGCTCTTGCCTTTGTACCCTTTCAAAACATCCTTTCTCCATTCTTCCAACGCCTTTTTCTTCTTCTTGTACTTTCTTCTATCTTTGACTCGCAATTCTTCAGGCCTGTAGGGTGCAAACTTCTTGATTCCAATATAACTGTTCAATTGCTTGTCGTCAGCAATCAAGATGTCACGTGTCGTCAACCCGAACGACTCAGGCGACACTTCACGGTACTTGAACTTCACTTCGTCCTCTTCTTTCTTCCTGCCTCTTTCCTCTTCCTCGATCTCTTCGATGATTTTGGCTTTGTTGGCCTCCACGATGGCCTTGGCGGTGTCCTTGAGCGACTCTTTCTGTTTCTTAGACTCCTTCTTGGCCTTGAGCTTGTCCTTCTTGGACTTCTTGGTGTTTTCAGGCTCTGGAGACTCTTGTGAGTGTCCCTCTTGAGCGTCTTGCTCTTGAGTTTCCTCTTCACTTTCGGCCCCGAAATCTTCACCTTCGACCCCGAAATCTTCACCTTCCATGTCGCTCCACTCGGGCTTGGTCACCTCCTCGTCGTAGTACTGCTCGTTAAAGATCTCCGACATCTTGTTGTCCCAGTCAGCATCGTCAAAGTCGTCGTTCAAAAGCGAGTCACCAAAAACTTTCTGGATGGTTTCGTCACTCACTTCGCCACCAACAGCGTCCTTGATCTTCTTCAAGTTGTCTAGAGCTTTGTTGACCTTAGTCACTTCTTTCTTCTTCAACTTCTCTTCCCGTTCCTTGAGTTTCTGTTGCTTTTCCTGTTGTTCTCTCTCTCTTTGTCTTTTTCTGGAGTTCGACTTATCTCTTCTCACAGTGGCCTGACTACGGGCATACGAGATGATGTCGGCAGAGTTGGGGTCCTCGTACCGGAAATTGTAGGCAGACTCGAATTTGTCGGCAGCTTCGTCGAATTCCTCGTCGTCGTCACCAGCTCCATCGAGATCTGGAAACTTATCGTTCTTCAGAGGTATCCACGCTTTGCTGTCGAGAAAGCTCTTCAAGAAATCGTCGGGTTTGGCTTCGGGGTCTGGTAAATTAACTGTGGGTTCGTGGGACTTTTTGGGCTTCTTTTGGAGGAAATCATCCTCACTCTCATTATCACTGAATGCTCCTTTGATATCCAGCAAAAGTTTGTCTCTTTCTTCTCTTTGCTCCACAACGTACGATTTCTGTCCGTCTACAGTTTCAGTCTCATCTCCTTCCTTGTAAGCACCTGAAAGCAAGTTGATTCTGTGATAATCTTTCAAATACATGGGCTTCTCAGATTTGGAAGAACCTTTAGATGCTTCATTTTCCTCGTCGAAAAACTTGACATTCTTGTCCAAAAGCTTGGAGGGGTCGGTCTTGATGGCCTCAAGAACCTTGTTAATACCCTGGTCGATTTTTTCGGTGATCATTTCCCCGTATTCGTCTTCATCTTCTGAGGGAGACTCTTCAGAACTGTCATCTGAATCTACACTTGGGGGCTCGAGAGGGACGTTTTTCTTGGTTTCAACGCGTTCAACTGAATCCTTAGAAGCCTTTGTCTCTATCGAAGTAGCTTTGGCCTTCTCTTCGGCCTCTCTGGCTTTCTTAGCAGCACTTTTCTTCCTAGCCATTGTACTTGAAGAGATGCGATGAGGTTTTTGTGCGCGCACAAATGTATGGGTGTTAGGGTGCGATCACCAGAGTGTGTATAAGCTTATGTATGGGTGTAAGGGGGTATATACTTTGCTAGGTTACAACCTAGGATCGGCCACAAACTTGTGGGATTCGTACCACCACCGGTAAGCTATCTCGCATCGGTTGAGGTCCAAATTCTCACTGATAACCTTCCATAATATACGGCTTAAGTAGGTTTTTTCGGATGAATTACTGGCTCTGATAAGAATCAAAATCTTATCTAGCCATCTTATCAAGCCGGAGAGTGGGAGATACGGCACCAAGTTGATAAAAGAAACCACAAGCGCTTCTCTGGACGTCTCGGGAGCTGTGCGTACAGAAAACTCGTACTTGTTGTCGTGATTTTGTGGAAGCAAGGAAATCGAGATTTGATCTTTTGGCTTTTTGGTCTTATTTTCATCAACGATACTGCCGCTTTCGTCGCCCAAAGTCTTCATAGTAGACTCAGCGTGGATCTCACCTATGGGCTGTGCAGATGTGAACATGGAATCAGATGGTTTGACGGTGATAGGCACTCCACTCCGAATGTTTGTGCACTTGAAGTTGATATATTCAAGAAACTCCTCGGCGGAATTGGCATACAAGCCGTTGGGATACTCTCGTGGCAGAGAAAGAATGTGTTTACCCAACGATTCCACAGCAATGCTGAGCTGCTGGGCAGAAAGAATCCGGGGAAACTGGCCGATAAGGAGCTCGGTATAACTCATCAATTCTTTGACGTTTTTGTTTGCTCTTTTGTTGGCAAAACAGAGGAGTAAAACCGAGTGGCACGCCTCAATCACCTCATAAGACGCCACGTGTGGGTTGTTTACCAAATCAAAGCACACAGGAAAGATCTGGGAGTTGATGTAGTGGTTATTGTGGCTATTTTTCTGGAGATAGTTTTCCCAAAGGCCCAACACAAAAAGAAGCCTGCTTCTGTTTATGAGGTCGTTGTTGACAATACTGGCATTAAGATTGACCAAAGGGTATGAAAGGAACATCACAGACACTTTTTCAAGCTCCAAACACGAGGTTTCGGACCCCAACACCAACTCGAGCGAAACATAGTATGCGAAATTGAAGGTGTCGAATCCGCCCTGGCCGATCGAGAGAAGCACGTGATGGAGGAAGTAGAACACGCCAAGAACTCGCATGGCCACCTGTTTGTACTCGGACTCGATGTCGTACGGCGTCTGGAAGATCTTGAATATGGAAAATGTCTGGTTGGCCTGGACAAATCTGGAGAGAATTCCCTGGACCACGACACACTCGCCAAAAAAGATGTTTTTCATGAGGAACCAGAACTGCGAGTGAACGGGGATCTGTGACTCCACGCTGGGCTTGTTATCTGGAGATTTGTGGTTGAACACAGAAGCCTGAGTTTTTGCCGAGAGCGCCTCGTTGAAAAGCTTTATCTTCGTGAGTCCATCCATGATCAAGGTGAAACTCGCAGGACTCAAAGGTAAGTCCCGGTAGTAGCTCTCAAGCAAAAAACAGAGTCTGTTTAAGTGCTTTACCACTGGTTTGAGTGACACTTGTTCCGCTATTACTTCCGCAGAAACTGTGTGGTCCCACTGGAAAAACCTCTCGTATACCTGGAGTGAGTATGGGGCATTCGAGAACACCAACTGCACCAACTGGTTGACCATGAACGCAGGCAGAACGTGTGGAGTGTAAGAAGAAACCGGCTCGGATTTATCGTAAGTGATTGAAAGACACAATAAGCAGAGGTACACAACATCCTGGAGATGGTACGCAGAGAACGAGAGCCCCAAGGCATCCACAAAGCACTTGTGAGCGGTTTTGTCCCAGTTTGTGAAGAACCAGCCGTACTCAAACACATTTGTGTTGGTATATAAATCATTTCTCAAGGAATTGGAGAGAAAAAGCCCCGAAAGCACAGGCACCACCTTCCATCCGTTGGCGTGCGGGTCATATGCCACAAAGCTCCTGATTTCCTCTAGGATCACCGTGTACCACGTCTTCAACAGAAGCGTGGGACGAGAAATCTTCAACTTCTTATCGGCTATGGCCTTGAATGCCTCTAAAATCTGGTAGTTTTGCTCGAATTGCACCTTTGAAGCGTCGAAACAGGTGGCGTTGTTGAGGAAACTAGCAAAAACAACCCGGAGATTGTGCTCAGCCTTTACTGTAGGCAAATAGTGGTACATATAGCCGAGGACTTTATTGACACTGAGGTCCTTGGGATTTCGGAGATTGTGGACGAGAAAATCGAGTTCCTGTGGTCCTTCATCCGCAAATGGGTGTGCATACTCTCCAGCTCTATCACTGGTCGTTTGTGGCCCGAGAAGGGCCCGTCCCTGCGGGCCTAGCTTCGAGTAAAGTGACATGGTTCACAAGCTTATGATTTTTTGGTGCGCACCATTTCTGGGGTCGAAAGTCGCGAAGAGTTTTAGAGAAGCTGCGGTTAGGCCATCACATATACCACCGGATATTGCACTCGATGTACTCGCGAGTGGCAAGATATACATGTATAGGGCGAGTGCGAGGGCGCCTGGTGACGGTGGTGCCCGTTTGCGGCGCTCAGAAACGGGTTTCCAGGACGTACGTTGTGCGAGATGCGTCGTACGATTTCAACTACTTGTTCAATAAAGACGATGTAGAGTCCCCACAAAAGACCCAGTCACTCGCAAACGGTGTTGGAGACGGCATATGGTTCTCTTCTAATCGAAGTGTGGCTATGGGAGGCGCCAAATCGCCGGTTTCGGACACCAGTCCCCGGCAATATAATCCCAATCCTGTACCACCAGATATCAAATCTACAATCTCACACCTCAAAAATTGCAAACGATATGACGACATCTACAAGCTTCTAAGCGCCGGTTCTATCATCCTCGATCTTCCGTATCTACTAAGCATATTAGAGACCGACAGTTCTGCCAGTAATTGTGCCATTCCACCACCAGCATTTTCAGTTCCATTCGAAGTGGACCTTCAGCGGAACGCAACCGCCACTTTCAAAATCTTGGGCCTCCATAAAGTGTACATGGACAGCCAGCAGTTCCAGGAAGCATACTTACGACTGAGCTATCACGTGGGCAACTTGGAAGCGTTGGAGCACGTGACCGACGTTTATCTTCGAAACCAGCATTTCAGCGACGTGGCCATCAACTACATAGTTTCGGGGCTCGCTTCCAACTACTGTGTGACCCAGGCATTGTCGGTTCTCCAAACGGTAGCCAGCGTCAACAAAAACATGGACGTGGTGATTTTGGAGACGGCGTTAACACAGTTCATTAAAGCCGACGCTCTTTACCAGAACATTCTCCGGTGTCTCCAGATTTGGATCATTTCCGGCAACTGCATCCCCAGCGGCAAGGCCATGGCGACGGTGCTCCTACAATCACATAACCACGCCACCACCGACGAACTTAAGGAGGTGAATCTTTTGATTAAGAGATACGGCTTAGACTCGCACTTCCAGGTGCTCATAGCCCGTCTAAAATACACCATTATCTCCAGAGACATGTTCCTGGGGACGGTGGTGAGCTGTGAGCTGGACTTGGAGGAGTTTGAGCGGATTTGTGCCGGTGAAACAGGCGAAATTGACGATACTCTCGATAATGTTCGCGAGTGTTGCGAGCTTATGGCCAGTTTCTTCTCCAAACATAGGGACGAAAAGGGGCTCGAGTACGTGGTGGCCAAGATGGAAGCCTTGGGGTTCACACAAGAGCACATTTTGCACAAAAAACTCCAGTTGTACCGCAACATTGGAGACTTCGAGAAACTAGTTTCGGCACTTAAAGCCACTGAGTGCACGCTCAACTCACAACACCTCAAGCACATCTTCGACACGTTTATCAAGACGTATCCGTTCTACGCAGAAGACTTTGCGTACACGTTCGTGAAGACACTTCGGTTTTCTGACTTGCCGAAATCGCACATCCAGGCTCTCGAGAAGCAGTGTCAAATTTTCGAGGTCAAATCCGACCTTATACCCTTCAAATCGGGTACTCGGTTGCTCAGCAAGCGCAAGTACAAGTCTGCGATGTGGGAGCCTCTTTTCTACGGGAGCGAGACCAAAGTGTCTCCACAAGTGAACTTCCGTATCCAAAAAGGGTTCAGAGACCTCTTGGAACAAGGAGTCAAGCCAGATTTCACGGAAATAGAGTCCACGTACGTGAACAGCAAACCTGAGTATCGAGAACGGTTGGAGGATCTCGCACAAGACGTCCGTATGCCGGTGAAAAATCAGAACCGTCTCAGTCTTATAAATCTTCGGAACGCCGAATCCGAAGAACTTCTTCACTATTATGACGTTCAGCACCCCCGGCTCAATTTCCACGATAAGATCCGTCTCAGCAGGATGTTACAGAACAAAGGTGCCCATCCACAAGCAGTGGAGATCTTGGACACGATCCGGTGTTCGCTTCCCGGATACACGCACAGCGTGATATTTTACATGAGGATGAAGTCACTTTTCTATCTTCGAAAGTTCAAGCGCATGAAGGAGGAAATCGAAAAATTCCCACGAGAAGTGGTGCTCTTCCCGTATCATATCAAGCACAGTATATTTCTCGAGAGGAGGCTCACTGCTTATTGTGATCCTCAGAGAAAGCGTATTAAGAAAGTGACGCTAGCGCGAGAAGTTCTTCAAAAGCTCCGGACGTTCATCAAAGAGTGCCACCAGCTCATTGAGAAGGAGCGTGTAGAGTGCTATGAGAGCGGATTGTGGGCTGTTCAGGAGGGTATACGGAGATACGAGAGAAAGGGCGATCAAGAGACCTGAATGAGAGGGAAGAGGGAAATTAGATGAAGTCATGACAGAAGAGACTCTTAATGGAGGAGAGGATGAACTGAAGGAGCAATATTATGATAGTGATGGGCCAGAGCTACTTTTAGAAACTGGTTATAGAGCTGGCTTGTCTGGGGAATGGTGAGTGACTGGCTCATGGAGTGGCTGCAAATTGAGATGATTACCTACCTTAGACGCCTTGTATATATTCTGTGGTTTGTGGGACGGCAATACTCATATGTCCTTGTCTTGGATCATAAAGACACGGGTCATAAATGGACAAGTCGTAAATGGACGAGTTATAATGTCATAAGCCATAATGTCACCAGTTGAGAAGTGCTCAGTCTTGATACTAAAGCCAGACAAACCTACACAGCATATAGCACCAGCAATAGCACAACATGCTACTAGAATCAACAGCAATCACGACATGCTACTAGAATCACCAGCAATCACAACATGCTACTACCAACAATCAATATAGAATACGAATGTACGATACACCTACACCACGCCTACACCACCAGATAATAAATCATCAAATTGCCAAATTCGCGATCTCCAACTTTCCTTAATTAGGATCATGTGGACTTCATTGTCTCAAACAAAAGCCCACGAAACCCTCAAGGCCATACACAACACACTCGAGTGCTCTGTGTGTGCAGATGTGATGATAGTGCCAGTTCTTTCGGAATGTGGGCACTCGTTTTGCTACGAATGTTGCTACTCTTGGTTTCAGCATAAACCTTCATGTCCTACTTGTAGACACGAACTTGAACAGCCACCGGTGCTCAATATAGTCCTCCGGGACATTTCGAAGGTGGTGGTGGATTCAATACTCTCTGATACCGATATGTCCCAATCTGCTAAAGACACACTCATTCAAAGACAAAATGAGAGCCAGCGACAGTACCAATCTCGAGTAAACGCCGGCGAAGTGTGGGGCAGTGCGTTCTTGGCCATCATGACGGTTGTGGATCGCAGCGACGGCGTGCCCCGGTGCTCGAACTGCCACTGGGAAGCCAATGGGAGCGAGTGTCTCCATTGTGGAGCACGATTCCGTAACGTTAGGGACGAGGATTTCTACGATTCTGCGGATGATTTTGAAGATAATGGTAACGACAACGATAACGATGATGATGGTGATGGAGAGGGCGACTTGGACAGCAACAGATACGACAGCGATGACAGTTTTGTAGATAATGACGACGAACCTGGTCTGAGAAGGAGACACGCACGCCGTCATCTTGAAGAAAGCGA
This sequence comes from Yamadazyma siamensis, assembly GCA_030581535.1. Taxonomy (NCBI): domain Eukaryota; kingdom Fungi; phylum Ascomycota; class Pichiomycetes; order Serinales; family Debaryomycetaceae; genus Yamadazyma; species Yamadazyma siamensis. Next base: position 46,627 of record JAKTTO010000002.1, read on the forward strand.
CGATGACGATGTAACAGAAGTTGGCCGTGGCCGTGTGCGAGGCCGCAGTGCACGTCCAGGTGTGATTGAGCTCAGTGACTCTGAAACTGCAGGCACTAGGTCGAGATCCGGATCGAGATCTGGGTCGAATCCTAGTTCAGGCTCAGATTCAGACTCAAATTCAGACTCCGACGATCTCAGTGAGACTTACAGCGAGTTCGAGCGGCGTGTGGACGGACGGGGAAACAACTGGGGATCCGACGATGATGATCTCAGCGATGATTATATAGAAACGATGCATGATACCTGGCCAGAGTTCGAGACGCCTCCACTCACGTTTTCAGACACAGATTGAGGAGTTGTTGACACTATGGCACTTGCGAGGGAATCTGTGGTGACTTTTCAAATTCAGGCGTCTATGTGTCTGTGGGTCTCGTGCATATGTACTCACGGTGTGTAGGTAGTCACGTGCCTATTTCTATCTAGTCACGTGGATGTCGCGTGACTAGAGTGGCTAGCGTGTACATCCATCCCATTGCTTCTTACACGAACACTAATGCTACGCCACTCTTCCAGGTGACTTCCAAACCACCATCAAGTGATTGCAGCTCTATAACCACCAAGAACCACCAAGAATCACCAAGAACCACCCTACACTCCTCCTACGGATGTAAACGGTTCCCACACGCACCAGTAACCGTACCGTGCGCCTACCGATTTATTCGCACTTTTCTCATTGGAGGAAAAAGTCGAACCATCTTCAACACTAGATTGTTTTGCAAGTCAAGATGGCCAACCCACAAAGAATCATCGAGTTACAAAAATTGTACCAAGCATCCACCAAGCCATTGTGGTTGGCTGGCCCAAGATCCAAGTTCTTGGTTTACCCATTCTACGCTTTATTCACTTTTAGCACTGCTGCTTCTTTATTCTACGCTACCAGAGGAGTTTTAGGAATCAAGCCTGCTAAGGAATAGATAGTCATGATAGTTAATCCACATTAAGAGCACAACAGTGTAAGACACAATGGTGTAAGATCAGCAGGCAGCCATGCACACACTGGAAGTATGACACGGTGGACGAGTCACGTGTAAGATTCAGTGTTGAATTGACGGATGTTATAATGAGTCCTGAAGCACTTGAGTTATTAGGTCTCAGGGACATTCGGGTTGCTGCTGTTCTCTATGCCTCTGTTCTCTATGCCTCTGTTCTTTTGTTCAACTCTCTATACTTTTCTTTTACTCTTTGTTCTCTCTCTGTACTCTTAGTTCACTGACCCACATTCTGTTCTTTGTTGCAATTACACTAGTCTCTACTGAGATAGCCACCTTTCTCTGCTGGCAGTTGTGTGACTCTAGCCAGCTGGCTTGCTGTAGAATGATCCATTTATGTTCTGCTATACTGGAATCCACGTATCCTCTGTATTCCTTGTGATCACAACGCCAACGTAAACACGGCAGTTGAGCCTCATAGCCTCCTACACACTCTCCACTCCTACAGCACATCTGTGTACAATCGTCAGTTTCTATCATGACCTGAGCCATTAAGAATTCTGCTTGCATTTGCCTTTCTACTCTATATACTCAAGAGCCTTGATCACCTGGTAGATCCCGTACGCACCAGGATCCGGGGGAAAGTCGGTCTGATCATCCAACCCACCGACGTAGGTGGCCCGTCCCAACTTGGGAGCCAACTTGCGTGTTCCTTCGGCCGATTGCTGGGCCACTTTTATGGCACTTGCAACGTCCAAGTTATCACTGAAATCACGAACAAACGGAATCAACACGTCCATGACGGTTCTGTGGCCCTCTCTGGCCTTGGTAAACTGACACAAGGTGTCGATGGCGGCGTTCAACGACACTGCAAACACTTTTTTCGTGTCTTTATACAAGGCGATATTGGAGGTCAAATTGTTGATGAGAGCTCTGGTGAAAATGTAGAGAATGGCCCCCAAAGTCCCGCCCATGTCGTTGGACAAGATCGACAACACCTTGTTCAAGGCTGTGAGAACACTGCCGTTTTCGGAGATGCCGTTTTCGAGTGCTTTCAACGTTCCATTGGCCCCAATTTCCAACATCTTTCCACAGTCTCCGTCACCCATTTTTGTGTCCCAATCGGTGATTTGCGGCTCCCACTCGATCAAGTTCTTGGATGCAGTGCTGAGGACGTTGTACAACACCTGGGGGTCAATTTGGATGTCGTGGGAGGTGTCTGGCTGAGAATCGTCGTAGTGAGAAAACTCGGTGATTATCCGGGACTTGTAGTCGCTGGTGGCGTGCGAGTGGTCCTGGTAGTTGGGCCAGTTGGTGGCGTTGGTGGGCTCGTCAAATAACGCCAAAATACGGGCCTCGTCGAACTTTCCTCCTGCTGCTTTGGTGACATTGAATAACGTCAATGTGAAGATTGGCGCGTTTAAAGACGTCACAAAGTTGCCCGCAAGGACTCTCTTGGGCACGATGCCGTAGGTGGAGTCCAACTGGTGCACGGCCTGGTAGAGGAGCGCCTTTTCCTCGATTATGGCCAACCCTCCAAGATTGTTGAAAAGCAAGATAAATGTATCGGACGAATCGTAGTCCAAGTAGTTTCTGGTGGCGTCTTGCTTGTCCAACATGTACCCCAACAACTGGGCCACCAAGTCCTCGTTGGTGGGTATGGACGGGATCTTCACGAACCCGGGCTCGTTGTGAATGCCCAATCCAATCTCGATCTCGTTTGGCTGCAATTTCCCATAATCGGCGTCCGGTGCGTGGCCCGGAATGTGCACGTGATCCAACCCGGCGTTGATGGAAATGACGTTTTGGTTGACTTTTTCGCCAAACGCCACGAGCTCGTCCAAGCTCAAGCTCACGTCTCGCGAGGCAGCTCCCAACATCTTGATAATGACGGCAACTCCCGCCAACGTTCTTCTGCCCACGAGCGAACTGCGGTCACGTGAGAGCGCCACGTCGTCTGTGCATCGTAACAAACGGATGTACTCACGCCCGTACCGCGAAATGAGCTCCTGTTGGGCCATTCCGAAGTAGAGGTTGTCGCCGGTGTAGTTTGTGACCACCAAAATACACCCTTTTTCGCTGTGCACGGCTTTCTCTGCTGCCTGGATGTTTTTGAAGTTTGGTGAAGCAAACACCTCGCCCTGGGCGCTGGCGCTAAGCATGCCGTTTCCCACGAGCCCGGCCCATCCCGGCTCGTGCCCGGATCCACCTCCACTGATCAAACTGACCTGCTGGGGATCGAACCGGTTATTGTACACCACTTTTTCGTTGTAGAGCACCGATAAATGCAGGTTGGCGACGGCGTATCCCTGGAGACAGTCCTTGACGAGGTTGTTTGGGTTGTGGGGGATGAAGTGTTTAGTCATGGTATGGTGCTTATGTTAATAAAAAAATATGTTTGGTGCTTGTGTACTCGAAACTTGTGTACTCGAAACTGTGTACTCGAAACTACTGAAACTTCAATAACCTCTCATCTGCCAACCCGTGCCTTTATATCACATCCCAAAGTCCTGTGGTGCACGTCTGCCCGATAATTGTAAAATCCAACATTGTGTCAAAATAAATTGTTCCAAAAATTTTCCCATTTTTCGCCCCACCTCTAAACTCCATTTTGCAGCAATATATAACGAGGAACATGGAGAATTGTCAGTAACATGAGAATCGTCATTGGAAGTGACCAGGCTGGTTACGAATACAAACAGAAGATTGTTGCTGATTTGAAGGCCAATTCTGCCGTGGAAATCGTGGAGGATATCGGAGTATCTTCCAACACAGATGCCACTCCGTATCCTTCCATTGGTGTGAAAGTGGGTGAGTTGATCAAGGAAGGAAAGTTCGACCGGGGAATCATTTTCTGTGGAACCGGGTTGGGGGTGGCTATTAGCGCCAATAAGGTCCCGGGCATTCGTGCCGTTACGGCGCACGACTCGTTTTCGGTGGAGAGAAGTATCTTGTCCAACAACTGCCAGGTCTTGTGCATGGGCCAGAGAGTTGTGGGCTTAGAGTTGGCGAGGAGATTGGTGAAGGAATGGTTGACGTACGAGTTTGACGACGCCAGTGCGAGCGCAGATAAGGTCAAGGTGTTGGAGGAGTACGAGTTGAAGGAGGTGAAGTGTTAGTAGTAGAATGTACGACTTAGATTCGAGGTGAAGACCAGGTGCGAAACGAACGGGGTTTTGATGTGAATATGGACACGTGATACGCACGTGATGGGTTTTTCCGGCCGCGCGCGCGTGTGGGGAGTGGGGCAAATGGTGGGAAACTCGGTATTTTGCGTCCGGCCTTTACATGATTTAGAGACGCATGATGTCTGGTTGTGTGTCTTGGTGTCTCCAGTGGTGGAGGTCGTGTGTCTGCCACATCATCGGACCAATTTGGGTCAGCGTCATCAACGGAGGATTGCCATGGAGAACCAGCTACCCGGTCACGTGAATGTGTAGGTCACGTGCCAGTGTAACGTGCCATTTGCGCGCACCCTCTCGTTCCCTTCTATCTTTCTCTCTGATTTCCCTCACTTTCTCTCTTTACTCTCCCCAGCTCTCTACTCTCCCCAGCTCTCTACTCTCTCTCTCATGCTCGTCCATTCCTATCTACTCTAACAACTCCATCTCGTCCTTCACAAACACCTTCATGCTTGGAGTCTTGGGATCAAATACAATCTCTGGTGCCTTCAATGCATTCTCCAAAGTCACAGTGTGAGTAAAGAACTCATTGATCTTCTTTAACTTCCCACTCTGGATCAAGTTGATCACAGGAGGCCACGAGTCGTGGTATCTGTTGACAAACTTGACATCCACTTCTCCGAAAGAAAGAGGCATGAATGGGAAAGCGTCGATTTCATTGGACGAGGAAACCCCAACCACAACCAATTTTCCGTTTCTTCTAACAACGTATCCGCACGTATTGATGGAAGAGGCAACTCCGGTACACTCCAATACCGTACTGGGCATTTGGTATTCGGTTTCTCCGTATAATTTCCGGATCTGTTTAGCGTTGTCGTGTGTGGACAAGGCGCCGTCAATCTTATAAGTGATGACACTAGGAACCAACTTCTTGGCGAACTGTAACCTTTCTTCGTTGACGTCGGTGATGACAATTGGATAAGCGCCAGAAATGTCGGCCAAAAGAAGAGTAGCCAATCCGATAGGTCCGCATCCGGCGATCATGGCCGGTTTTCCTAAAGGTAAGCCGCCCGCTTTTTCAATTCCGTGGTACCCCACCGAAATCACTTCCGCCAAGGCTCCTTCTTCGTAGCTGACTCCTTCAGGCAATTTGTGGACGAACTTGGAATCCAAGTTTAAAAATCTTTGGATAGATCCGTTGGTGGGTGGCATTCCCAAAAAGTCCACGTCCTCACACAAATTGTAGTTCCCGTTCATACACAAGTAGCAGCTTCCGCATGGAACTTGCGGCTCAATGGCAACTCTGTCCCCGACTTTCAACGTTTTGTCGGCTACATTGGTTCCCAATTCGATGATTTGTCCCGACGCTTCGTGTCCGATGATCAAATCCTCGGTGATTCTCAAATCACCGATCCCACCTTTCTTCCACAAATGGATGTCGCTTCCGCAAATACCAGTACACTTGATCTGGAGTCTAACTTCATGCGGTTTCAACTCCAAGATTGGCGCCTCTCCCATCTTCAAAGAGTATCCGGGTCCGACCATGAGACACGGATTGGGAATGTGCTCCCATTTGGACTTTTGTTCTTGAATTGGAGCCATGATGTGATTTTCTAAAGCACTAAAGAACTCAAAGCGTGGCCTTTTAAATGCGTGGGGGGCCTTGTATTTATAGGGGACCCATCCACAAACACGGGGTAAAAATCGGCCATCTGTACGACCTGCACATGGCCCCCGATATATTCCCGCATATGCACACCGTCCCCCATATCGCCCACATGAGGGGCGGGATTTAACCAATGGCGCGACACTTGCGGCTCTTATTACTGGTTTGGGGGAGCGGTGTCTGGGGTACTAGGCCACCATTGGTGGTGGGATGCCGCCAGGAATCGGGATATGACCAGCTTTCGTGAGAGTGTTTTCTGCATAATGAATATGCCGCCCATTCGATTGTGTCAGTGCTGACAGCTGGTTACGGACGATGCGGCGTCGATGGTCTACAATCGCCGATTCTAACGGTATATTTACGGTGGGGGAGATTAGTCCATCCGAAAAACTTGGGCGCGCTGGAGTTAGTGGCCGGACTTAGATACACATGTCGGGATCATTAGGAGATTTACTACGCGGGGCGCGGCGAGCCATTAGTAGTTGTTCCGACTGGGAGGCGGGGCGGGGGGCACGACGACGTGTGATGGGAAGTGTCATGTCTCGGGACCGCCTGAGTCTTTGAAATGACGGGGAAAGAAGTTTTCAATCATCACGTGACAGTCACGAGGTTGATCTGCCCATGTCACGTGACTCTTCACGTGACCATATATGCTTCTGATCTTTTTCCTCTCGTTCTTCTCACGTGATGCCCTTCTACATCTCCAGTTTCGCACACCCAACATTTCAAATGGCTCTTGCACCCAAAATCACCGACACGATTCTAAGCTATTGTACGCCCCATGACCTCTTCAACATAGCACAAACAAACTACGACATGTACCTACGGTGCACGCCGCTCCTATACCGCAAAATCGCCGTCTGTGCGTCCACAAAACTCCATCCGCAAGCGCAAAGAAAGTACGCTTTTGATGATCATGCCGTCGTCTACGGACTCCGAAACGTGACCGACGACCGCAACCTCAAGATGGTAGAGGCCCGATTGCGTGTACTAGACCAAGCGATACGAATCAACCCGCAATTGGCGGAATATGTACGAGAATTGGACATTTTTGACCGCTATAATGAATCCATTAACGCAATATTGGTGCTGATCCTACAAGCATTATCACCAAATACGAAGCCCACCAAAGTGTACGTGGAAGATGCCAAGTTGCGGCGTTTTCTCAAGGAAGCGGTGGATTTTGCATCTATAATAGTGGAAGCGGGCGATAAAATGCCGGATATTGACGAGTTGGATATCCGCATCCCGTCGTGTTCAAGCACACAGGCGTACTTCGACACTGTGCGCACGATCCACGTCCGAGAGCCCAAGTTCTGGGACTTCTTGGTGGAAAGCGGCATCCGATTACGGCCTGAATCCATATCGATTGACGCAAATACGCGGATGGCGGCGGTGGATTTAGCGGCGGTGAGAAACTTGGAGATCGTGGTTACCACCGCCGGCGACCTCACCGCCATTGCCGCAAGCGCCGTCCAGTGGGGCCTCCAATTAGCGGGGGTTCGTAAGTTCGTGGTAAAGTACAACAACGTCTACGAACACGATTTGAACGAGCAAATGGACGTGGAATTCTACCAGTGGCTCCGCAAACACGGCCCGCGATTCAGGGCCCTCACGTTCTTGGTGATGGAGTATAATCCGCCTAAAAACGGCGCTCTAGAAGACAATTTTGAGGGAAACTACCTAAAAAAAATCGAGGTTCTTACGGCGCTTGTGGACGAGATCAACCGGCTCCCCACGCCGGCCATCACACTCGTGCTCCCGAACTACCTCGAGGTGCTCACGCTCTACGAACAACCTATGAACAACCTCATGTGGAACGGATGCAAATGTGCATATTGTCACGTGTTTCTCTCGAAAATCGATCAATTTGTACACCGACACAAATACTACGATCCCGCCGACCAATTCTGGAAAGACCTCACCAACACCATTGTCTTGAACACCATGGCACAGTACTTCACCGCCCGCTATTTACACAAAAGCGCTTTCGATTACAGTTTACAAACATTCAAAAACTGGAACTTCCACGACAACAATTTTGCACCCGTTCAATTCCAGTGTTTTGGCCACGAAACTGTTTACGAGAGCGATTATAACGAAGACAACGACATTTTCTTTGATAGTGTGGACTCCCATTCGCAGTGCGAGTACCTCCATCTTTTTGCCCACGTCAATGTGTGTATTGTGCATTATCTACAAGATATTGTGAACATGCTAGTGAAGTTGAACCGTGGAAACGCAGAGAGCTTCACCATCACCTCACAGGATATGAACGACGGCGATGGCCAGATCAACTTGGTGCAGATCTCCATCAATGGGTTCCGGTTCGTGTTTGACAAGGAGCTCAACGGGACCAATTTCTACGAGTCGTATTTTGATAAAGCCTGAACGGATTTGTGCGCGCACTCACGGAATTGAACATTGGAAACTGAAGAGGGCCGGAAATTGGGCGCACAATATTTAGGTCCACGGAATTTGCTGGTTCGCGCACCTCTAACGAGTGGACAGGCTAGGGGCACGGAATTCTGGACTGAAACGAACCCTTAGTTACTGAGAGCCCTGGAATTGGCAAGGCCAGAAACTTGGCGGTCGGCAGAGTGGAGCACACAAACGTGGAACATTTGTGGACCCAGGTGGACTCTTGTAGGTATAGCTATAGATATGCATAATGCACGTATTTCTACGGTGACAGCCAGGAGCATGTACTGATAACCACACGGTTGATCAATGCATAGGCGACAGACGGGGAGATTCGGAATGTGGTAACAATGGCCACGGAATTCACACCGTCACCGGTGCCAAACGGTGTTGGGGCGTTGCCTGAGTTGAACAGAAGGGAAATCATGTGATAACACGGCCTACAATTTGTAGTGCGTCACTGTACTAATTGTTCATGCATGAGCATGGTAAGGACAACAAAAAAAGTTAAGCGGAAACTTCCGCATTACCAAAATCAACCGCCAATGTAAAAAACGCCGTTGGAATAAGAGGGCCCAATCAGGGTTCTTACCCTCAAACCGCGGCCCAACCTTTGCAGGCCACGACATAGCACCGCCACGCCGCCCAGGCCCGGTAAGGCCTCAATAGTAGGGGCCGCGTGAAATCTCTACAGTAACGTTACATCTATTGTACATTATCTATAAGGTTCGTAAGGTCGTGATGGTGATATGTGAGTAAATGATAACTTTTAAATGATATCATTTAAATGGATTTGGTGTGGAAAGATCTATTTCTGAAACTCAAGTTACTCTTTCTTTTCTTCCCGTTAGTATGAGTTTTGTAGTGTTGCATACAATTGTCTTGTCTAGCAAATCTGGCGGCACAATTTGGCCAAGGACAAACATGTTTCCGCTCTCCGGTATGAATTCTATTATGTCTCGCAAGATGGCCAGATGTGGTAAATGAGCGGGAACAAGTTTTACAGACGTGTTTCCTCTTGGCATCTTTTAAGTCTTTATTCGTTGGAGGAGGAGTCGGTAAAAGAGTTTTGGGGCTCACGGGCATTTGTTCCAGCGGGATTGGCGTAGAAGCAATGGATGCGGGAATTGAGGTGGGAATGGAGGTGGTGGAAGCGGCAACTGAGAGCGGAGGCGTTGGGGTGGTGCTAGTGCTGGCGCTGGCGCTTAGTGAAGGCACCGCCAGTCCCAGCGCATGCTGATAGTTGTAATTGTAGTTATAATAATACGACACCCCGTAACTTGGAGAAGGACCTGGAGATATATTGGCAGGCTTATTTAATGGGAATTCTTCAGGTAATTGGATTTGATTCAAAACCTCAGAGAAACTGGGGAGCTTGGTTATCCCCAGCTTATATTGAGGCTTGGGATATTTAATGTCGTTATATATAGGTTTGCTGAACATAATGTCAATTGGATGAATTGGGAGGGGATTTACCATCTTATTTATATTGATAAAATGTGGTCATTAGTAAAATATTTAAATAAAATAAAATAAAATAAAATATGTAATTTAAAATCAATCAATTGGCTTCACTGGCCCGCTTACTTGATTTCCTTCAATGTATTATGCACTCTAAATTATCCTGTTAGTAGGAGGGGGTTTTGTGCATTAAAAAAAAAAATCGCCATACTATTTGCACTTAAAGTATCGGCGAGCCCTCGGCGACGTGCGTCAACTGGGGCCCCATATCCTCTGAAGGAGCGGCACTCATTCACAAGGGGACCGGTAAGCCCAGCGGGGAGCGGTTTTAACAGGGCGTTGGCAATCAACCCTCCGCCTTCACCCTGTATACCTCAACTTCAATTCTACAGCTGTTCGATCTCATCTGACTGCAACTTGACGGGGGCCGCTATAGTCATTTGGTCTCAGATTTAGTTCCCATTTTCAAACTCTAATTTGAGAGGGGTCCGCACACAAGCGGAATTGCACTTGCTTTTGCTTGATATGGGTGATACTGAATGTGGGTGTGGATGTGGATGTGATAGTGGAATTGGGTGTGACTTGCATATGGCTCACACAATTATTGCTATGTATACTATTCAACGGTTCCGCCGTATGGACACAGCATGGATTTCCGACACCTAATTCCAATTCCAACTCCAATTCCATTTGGCGGTGCCGCTTTACCTGCTTCTACCTCCCTGCCGCTTCCTTCAGCCGCTTCTTGCCAACACCATTCCTTGTCCCGCCGCTCCACTTCCTCTCCAACCGCTTTCCCACTCCACCTCGCCGCCCGCAAGTCAATAATAAGGGCCCTTAAATCAATTGCTGCCAACTCCTTTCCTGGAGCGTCGTAAATACTCACTACCAAGCAAATCTAAGTTTCGGGCTCGCCCTTGGCCGATGGCCGTTTGAACGCGCGCGCAATTTCGCCCCTAATTTTTTTTATTTTACTTTTCAATAGCCAACCCTTTAATAATTTTTATCTAGGGTCCAAACGGTTTTGCAATATTCAAAATTTCGTACAAAACCTGCAATTGGTCTGGTGAGCGTGTTTATGGAGCATGACAACAGACTTGATGGCATTGGTTCTCCGTATTTGCCCCGTCGGCGGATGCACAATACGTAACTGTAAAGTTACAGTTCCGATCACTCACGGAATTTGAGAACGACGTGCAAATCAAAGTGCGGAAACATCTTTTATTAAAATTCCGAAATTTTGATTATGCGAGATTGTCCATCATGTAAGAATGTGTATTGGGTAATGCCATATTTTTTTTTTTGGGAGGGGTTGGTCTAGGTTATTTTTCGGGCGCTGTCGGTGCAAACTTGCGAAAACCCTTGCAAGGTGGAAGTTCCGTGATTCAACAAGTAATATCCAATGGATATGTTTCTGATTACGTTTCTAGTGATATTCCGTGGCCAATTCCACCGCATGCTAACCGTTTAATTGGCCGCCGGTGTTGTTAGAGTTGTGTTCGTCGTGTATTCCTGTTTATGTCCCTGTCCCTGTCGTTGTTGGTGCAGTTTCATCCTCAAATTCCGTGACTGCTGTTCGTACTGTTCCAGATGTCGGTAGTGCGTTCGACGAAATAATGCGCGCCGACATCAGTGGATTGTGTCGTAAAGAGTGCCTTCCGCACCCTCCCGCCTAATGAGTGTCGCTCTGATTAGATGACATGATGCTTGTGTGGCCCAATCCCACTGAACTGGGTGTACTTCCTTAGCACGTAGACTCACAGACGCCAATCCATGGCGTTACTACGTTCATGTTTTCGTCTCGCTTTATTTATTTTATTTTTAGTTGATTCCATTTCATTTCATTTTCTCACATACGTTGAATGTCGTGTACGTGTACACCGACAATATTGCTTACGGGGCCCCTCCCCCATATGTCGTGCGGCCCCCTATTTTGTGTATATAGGACCCCCGGTTGTGTATATACGTCGGGTCGTGTATTCCCCGTCATTCGTCCCCCGTCGCGACCGTCGTAATATCTTCTGACCAAACTAAACTATAAAATTAAATCCCTTCAATGCCGCTTGTGTACTAGGCTCACGACAAATTCGTCAACACTTTCTCGATTCTGTGTCATAAAAATGTCGGTTCAAACCCTCCGAAACTTCGAGTTGTAAACAAACAGTCAGTCCACCCTGTTCATCCTTCTGAATTGCTTGGTGGTGATTGGCTGCAAAACAGACTATAACGGAAATCAAAAATCGGAAATTCGCTTAGTAAAGGCTTTGTTTCCATTTAGGATCGATCTCGACTTACAATGCACCATGCGCCTTAACCGGTAACAACCTCAACCATACACAAACCTTGCATATTAACTAAATGACATGCCCCTTATGCCAGTGCCGGATTCGATGCAGCCTACGAAGGTGTGCACTCTATTTACTCTATCTGCTGTATTTACTTTATTGCTTTATTCACATTTGTTATTCACTTTTACAAGGTGGATGAAACGCTGACCCTAACACCGGTTTAGTCTTGCAATAAAGGGCACGACCGTTGGACTCGCCCTCGGTTTCACTGTTTAAAGCCAACTCTCGAACATACTCTGCCTCTGGTTCTAGCAACAAAACGGTTTAGTGTAGATGGATAATTCGTCAATCGCAACTGGCCAATAGCCTTGCAATTGTTAACTCAATATTGTTATTTCATCCACTGACAGCTTCGTTTCACAAATGGCTTGCAGCAAGTTCCCCAAAATTGCCTGGCCATATGCGTCACCGTTTTGGGTCTGCATGAGATGCAAAATAAATTCCAAAGTCATGTTATTTCCATTGGCTAAAAATAATGTCGATGATTATCGAACATCCATATTGTCTGTCGTATGACCTAAGAAAATATCCTTTGGATTTTGGTAACTCTCAGTGGCCATTATTTTCTTGTGGGATCGTCATGATCCTTGGGATTTTCCTGATGTCAACAACAAACTCAACTCAACTCAATTAAATTCAGGTTATCTGCAAGTCTTGCATAAAAAATTCAACGTCCGGCAATGCGGCCTGTCCCGAGATCCCTTTCAACAAACGATATGCAATACATGCATTTTCTGCCGCATAATCTCCAGTCTGTGAGATTTAGAATATCAACTGGGGAATGGTTTGAAGCATGTATTGTGGATCCATTCGGTATTTACCTGTTAGAGTAATTACTCATCGGATATCCGATACACACTCTCCCAAGTGTCCGAATTATTTCGCACCGTTTTAAAAGAAATGTCGTCCTCAAATGTCAACTCTGGTGGATCCCAAGTGCTAGGCTAGAAGTCCGTATGATCTTTACTGAGAACAACAAAATTCTCAGCTGCCGAATCCATACTGACCTCTGTGAACAATTTCACAAATTGTGTCTACACACTACCATTCTACACTGGCCAATCAAACCTTCCCAACTAAATAAACGAAGGTCGATTCGACCTGCGCTGAGTCAGCGCACAGTAATTGCAAATAAAGGGGCAAACGACATTTGGCACCCAGCCCAAAAAAAACCACGGACCTTGCGACATTCCTGGAAAGACAGGCCCTGCTTACGAACCCAGCATCCTTTCTAAAAAGGGCCGATTACGGGATCTTTGTAGTGGCTTAAAAATCAAATATACGTTTTGGGTCGACCAAGGTGGGCTTACGTGCATGAAACTAGGCGGATTATTCCACATCATCTAGAATTATCGCCTCACTTATTGTTGCCTTCAGTTCCCGGTTATAACCCATTATTATCCGCCCTCCGCCAGGGCAATTGTATGGTTGTGTACATATACGTTTTTGTTTATGTCTATGTACAGATACGTTTGTGGTTATGGTTGCTGGCCGTGTAAATTCTTAGTATTGATGTCAGAATTTCTAGGACTGATGTCAGAATTTTTAGTGCTGATGTCAGATAGGCATGGCTCTCTGTGTAGGTCTCTTTTTAACGGGTTTTTTAAAATACTTGGACTTGCTACTATTGTCAGTAACATTGCCACTTCTGTTGCTAGGTTGGGTACGCGAGCCTGGCCCTGTTCCGGGCCTCGCTCCGTATCTACTTCTGCCACTTTTCGCCGCACTTGCACCTGAAGACGATGCTGAACCCTGTGTTTTCCCACTCATAATTTGTTTTCTTTGACGGCTCAACTCTATCAACTTGGTTTTGAAATAAAGAAAGTGATTCAATTGATCGTTGTTTGCAACATACTTCCGGAACTCCTGTTTGTTGGTGGGTAGCATGATTGCCAATTTCTTCAACGACTCGTTGCTCAAGATCAAGTTGGGGTTTTGGTAATTCAACTCGATTCTCTTTTGATTTCTCACCAAATTGAGCACCCGGAAACTCTCTTCGATATGCTTCTCGTTGGTCTTGTTAACAAACTGTGTGAAGTTGCTTTGTGGGAGTCTAATGGGCTGGTTGGTTTTGGCACTGACGAACCCGGCGGGTTGTACCGCTTTTCTGACATCACTGGCCCCACCATCGGCTTCTGTAAACTTGATTTTGATCCTCAGACGCCCATTCAAAACCTCATTGGCCCTGTCTCCGACTCTCACGTAGTTGGATGCAAACCCCCCTTTCATAACCGAGTATTCATTCAAACAGTTCTCACAAATAAGGTGGAAAAAGATCCTTTCGATCTCTAGCTTGGAAAGTGACTTCCCTTGGCCGTGGTACTCCAAGTTGTTGTGGCCATTGTTGACGATCTTAGACGTGTTGGACCCTTTGAAGATGTCTTGACAGTATAAAAGCGTCACCTTTTCGTTTTGAATACTTTGAACCAACTTGATTATTGTCTTCGAAACCTCAGTATAGTCCTTTTCCACCTGCTTGTGATGGGTGTTACAGGCGTCACACAGCTTCATACAGTTCTTGGGATTGAAATTCTCGTTGAAATACTGTAGCACCTGTTTCCTTCTGCAATCGTGGTTGTTCTCACAGTATTGGATCACCTGTCGTAACTTGTTCAAATGATTTTCTTTGGTTTCCTGGTTATAATCTTCGTCTTTTTGGATCATCAACTGTAGATTCCGGGCATCTTTATACGAATAGTACATGATGCAGTCGCTTTTCAACCCGTCTCTTCCAGCTCTTCCGGTTTCCTGGTAATACCCTTCCAAGTTCCGTGGAAGAAACGAGTGTATCACAAACCTGACGTTGGGTTTATCGATCCCCATCCCGAACGCAATCGTGGCACATATGATCCGAATATTCTCTTTTTGCCAATCACGCTGGATCTGGAATCTGTCTTCGGTTGACATCCCTGCGTGATAAAACGAGGTTTTGAGGCCCGCTTGGTTGAGCTTCAAGCTCGTTTGCTCACACAGCTGTTTGGAGTGACAGTATATGATTCCAGTCTGGTCCTTGTACTTGGACAATATGGTCTGTTTCATGTCCTCGATGTACCCTGCCCCTTTCATTTTGATTTCGTAGTAGAGATTGATTCTGTTGAAACTCTGCTTCAAGATCTTGGGCTCCTTCATCTTCAAAAGATGGATGATGTCGAGCCGGACTTTCTCGTTGGCAGTGGCCGTCAACGCCATGATTGGAATGTCCGGGTATGCGTCCCTGAATATGCTCAACGACTTGTAGTCTGGTCTGAAATCATGGCCCCAACTGGAGATACAATGGGCCTCGTCCACGATGATTTTATTCAACAAGTTGGAGTCGTAAAGCTGTTTGATGATTTTCTGAATGTGTCCGGACAAGTTGATCATTTCAGGCGACAAATACACCAAGTCCAACTGTGCAGACTTGAACAAGTCTATGATGTTTTTTCTCTCGTTGAAGTCGATCTTGGAGTTGATCATTCCAGCCCTGATGTTCTTAGCCTTTAAATGCTCCACTTGGTCTTGCATTAGGGATATCAATGGCGATATAACGATGGTCACTCCCTGGTTTTTGGGTCCTACTTTCACAAGGGCCGGGAGCTGGTAACAAAGCGACTTTCCACCTCCCGTGGGCATCAAAACAAACACATCTTTGCCCTGTAGGAGTGAGATAATGGCTTCGAACTGGTTGGATCTGAAGTTCTGGAGCTGGAACTTCTTATTCAACACCGAATACACCTCCTTGATGTACGGCAGGCATCCAGGGAAGTTCTTCTCCTGTTCTCTTATGATATCCTTAGACGTGGTTATTCCGAGGTCCTCCAAGTCGTCACCGAAATCGTCGAAATCGTCGAAATCGTCTTCGAAATCCGGCACTTCTGGGGCGTTGGCGTCCTCTTTGATATCTCCCACAGTATCGAAGAAATCCTCGTCGTCACTCAACTCTATCAACTCGTACTTCAACTCTCGCTCGTCATTCAATTGCGTGTTCACAAACTCGTCCCCGAGCACGAGATCTTCTCCAGGTTCAAAATCTTCCCCTGTGACAATGTCGTCTCCAGTAACAGTATCGGTGTCGTCGTACCTGATTCCCAAGGACTCTGCTGCTCTCTGGGTGAGCTTCATGTCCTCGATTTCGTCTTTGTCAATACACAAGATGGAATCGTCGATGCTTTCGTCGCCGGTGTCATTTTCGTCTCCTGAAACCATCTCGTCCTCCACGATGAACCCACTAAGATCGGTATTTTCGTCGATATCGCGTTCCTGAGTGGGTGTACGGAGGCCATCCATCATCGCTCCTCCTCCGAAATCGTCCTGGAGATCAGTTCCCTGGCTGGAAGGAATATGGAGCCCAGCTCCAGTTCCAGCCCCAGCTTCAAAACGCCCACGAGCCTGGAAATGGTCGGTCCTAGACCGTTCAGGAGTTCGTGGAAGGTCATTTAAGAGAGACTGGAGCGGCGACTGCGGACTTCGAGGTGAAGACACCGGAACAGAAACCGACCCAGCACTGTGAGGAGGGAATACTGAGTCTCTAGGCTCAAATTCTAGGTGTTTTGGCGGACTGAGTTGTACCACAGGCGGCGACGACGTCAAACGATTGACTTGAGTGATTTCGAAGTCGTCGCTGAAAGGATCTTGCATGGAATCAGGCACTTGTGCCACTGGATTCGACGGTATGAGGCCTGTATTGGAGGCTAATGGGCCTGGATTTGAGGCTATTGGGCCCAGATTTGAGGCTATTGGGCCCAGGTTTGAGGCTATCGGGCCCAGATTCGACGGTATGCGGCCTGAGTATGCGGGTTCTGGACCTATGTATGTGGACGTTGGGAATACGTTGCCTTTTGTGCCCGGAACTGCTCCAAAACTCCGGTCTCGATCCACATCTAGTATAATATGCTCTTCTTCTGTGTCTTGTGGCTCAACAGTCACCGGCACAGCAGCTGAGAACAAGCTGGCGTCCTTCTGGATGCGTTCTTTGTCGCTTGGCCGTTCTATTTCCTCAATTGTCGGTTCATTCTCCTCTTCTGGCGCTTCCACCTCCCCATTCATCCCACCCTGGTGCACCACACTCACCTCCTCCACGTTACTGATCTGGCTGTAGTTTTTGGACGCAAACTCCGGAACCTGGCGTTTGAGGATGTCGATACTGGACTCGATTTTACGAAATCGGGGCGTAAAAGTGTGCTGAATGAACCGATTCTTCTCGTCAAGCGAGATCGATGACAGCTCGAAGATGGTGTATCTTTCGGTGAGCAAGCTGCACTTGGCTTCGAGGAGATTGATGTACTTTTGGTACACTTCTTCGTACGAACGCGACGAAATGCTCCTGTTTGAGCCTATTTCGCCGGACAGATTGTTGATCCCCTTTGCTGTGGAGTTTGTGTGTTTGTTTGTGGACATCACGGCGCGTGTTTGTGTCCGTAAAGGAGCAGTATCCACGTTTTTGGCGGTAGAAACGGGTTTATTCACGGTGGAAACGGGTTTATTCACGGTGGAAACGGGTTTATTCACGGTGGAAACGGGTTTATTCACGGTAGAAGCGGCCGGAGAAACGGAGTTTCTGGGTCCCAGCGCTCCCATCACTGTTTCCGTGGTATTCTTTATCGAATCGTATGCTTTGTTGGTTCTAGATCCAGGATTCTGGCGAATATTTCCCAGATCAACGGCGCGAGTGGTATTTGAAAGCGAGTTTTTACTACCAGCAGCACCTCCGTTCACACCCAGACTTCGCAGGAGTGTAGATACAGGTTCCGTAGCCACTGTGTTTCTGGGCTTCTTCAAAATCTGTGCAAGTTCGTCATCGCTATCGATTTCATCGACGGGTCTCTTTTCCAAAGCTGGGGGCACGTGAGCGTGAGACGAGATAGAAACAGCACCTGGCGCGGCGGAAACAGACGGATTAAATACCACTATTGGTCCTGTGGTGTCCTGTAGTAGTAGGGACACTAGGGACGGGCTTGGTATGTAAGGTTTGGACCTGGAGACCCAGTTTTTTTGGGACTGAAGGTTGTTTATCATGACGCGTAGAGGAATGAGTGCGCGAGATGAGAATAGGGCGAGTGGGGCGAGCGTGGGGCGAGCGTAGGGCGAGGCACCGCGAGGCAGCACCGTGAGACACCGCGAGGCAGCACCGTGAGACACCGCGAGGCAGCACTGTTCTGACACCGCGAGGCAGCACTGTTCTGACACCGCGAGGCAGCACTGTTCTGACACCGCGAGGCAGCACTGTTCTGACACCGCGAGGCACCCAGAGACACCGCACGTATAGAGTGAGAATAGAATTTGCAACCTCATAGATGATTGATCTACGAGGGAATGATTCCTGAAGTCTGTTCACAACTGTTCCAGAAATCACGTGTATATTGAAAGGAACTCACGTGAAATAAAGAACTCAAGTACAGATAAAATCGGTAACCAGAAAGCTGTTTCGGTTAGTTATGCAACTCATTGAAATCAGTGCTGAATCGTAGATGAAGGCAAATAGCGAGTACTATTCAGCTGGAGAGTTCCTGAATTGATAGAGATTCTCTCTAGCTCTCCGACTTTCTCTAGCTTCCGCTAACTCAATACATGATGTAATTTTATTTCGCTAGCTCTATACTATGATGTAGTTAGCTCTGAGTCTATGGATTTTGTGTCCAATAACTTAGGTAGAGGAGGCAGATCGAGCTACTCATTCTAAGGAACCCGTGACTTCGAATGTGTGATAACTGGTGCTGCTTACTTGACGTGTATAAGAAGCGATTCTATAAACTATGCGAGTCGAATCTTCAGATACAAGCAACATTGCAGCCACCAAAAGACTATTCAGGTGCTGAGATTGAAAAGGTTTGATTCTTCGAAGAAACATCAACAGTTTGAGCTATGCTTTACGTCGCCTGTCAGAAATCAAATCATAACTTGATGCACGTGATACGAATGAATCACTTTATCTACAGTATTGACCACTCTACAGCTGGAACTGTTACTGTTTAACAGTATATTCTCACTGCTCTCTCACTACTATCCCACTACTCTCTCTCTACTCTCTCACTACCCTCTCACTACTCTCTCACTACTCTCTCACTACTCTCTCACTACTCTCTCACTACTCTCTCACTACTCTCTCACTACTCTCTCACTACTCTCTCACTACTCTCTCACTACTCTCTCACTACTCTCTCACTACTCTCTCACTACTCTCTCACTACTCTCTCTCGCATTTCCATCTGCGAACTCGCACTATCACGCCAAGCCGGAGTTTAAACTCGGGCATTCTCGGGCAACCATGGCCATGCCCCTATGTCACTACTGCCCTGCTGTTCCACGTACAAACACCACCAAACTGTGCCACAAACACTGTTGCCACACCGACTCCACTGACACTCTCTTCCATCTGCCTCCCCTCACATCTCCTCTCGGCACATCAATGCGATTTTGCAACCATCTTATCTTCTCCTCCCTTCCCCTCAACTCGTGCAAGGCCAACAGTGAAAGCACTGGCAAAGAGAGCGCCACAATCTGAAAAGCTGAATAAACTGAAGCACAAGCAGGAGCAAGCTGGAGCATAAGCTGAATAAACTGATGCATAAGCTGGAGCACCTAATGTCATGTGCCAAATTATCAAGCACGTGACACTGGAGTTGGTGGGGTCCAGTGGGTCCAGGTCCACTTCGGACTATATCGGCCGTGTAAGGTGTCCATTGGCAGATTTGTTGCAGCAATTCCGAGTTCCGACCATTGTGTCGAATGAGAGCCGGTGCCAGGTGAGCGCGACTGGTGCGAGGCGAGGTACCAAGGCCGCTGGGGCGTGCCCGTGCGAGATTGGCTCCAGCACTACGGCCGTGCTTCGCATCCACGTCATGGAGGGGAACCACTACTTATACGACCACGCAACACTCCTCAATTACATTGTGTCCATCCACATCTGTCGCCCTCTGTAATCTGGAATCCAGCTCGGCCCATGTATTTCTTGCTGCCGCTGGTGCCCCCTGCCGTTTCGTGTGATCACACAATCGTCTCTCTGCACGTGCAGCCGTGTGGTTGGCCCACTTGATGGCCTGTTCGCATTCGCCAAAGGGCCCAAAATAACTGTAGAGTCACAAATAGCGGAGACTGTCTCCTCATTCTCTCTACTGAACATATATAATATCACTTGTATCTACGGTGTACCTCCTCCCTCTCCAACTGCCACCCCTATACATTAGGCGCCCAACCTTTCATTTGCTGGATTTAAGCCAAAGTTACACAAAGTTGCGTTATTGGCCTGATTGATAAAATCCGAAATCCGGAACATCTGAGTATTATCTGAAAAATATATAAATAACCAAAATACCAATTTGGTGACACTAGGCGATGTCGATCGATTTGTTGAGTGACTTATGGGGAGCCCATCCCAAGAATATATGGACCAGCTCTGGTGCTTCTGTGCAACAATCACAATCACAACCACAACCACAATCACAATCACAGTCCCAGTCACAGGTGCAGTCTATGCATTTACAGGGCCTTGCACCTCAGGCTTCACAGGTTTTACACACTCAGTTCCAGCAACCTTTACAGCCATCGTTGCAGCCATTCCAGGACCCCAGGACCGTGCACGTGCACACCATCGACGCAGGCATCAATTCTCGGTCAAGAGGTGAAGGCAGTCCAACACACATCCAGGCCCACACCTACTGCGAGTCGGCGTGTGAGTCGCATGAGTCGCAGTCGCAGTCGCAGTCGCAGTGCTTGACCCAGACCAATGCGGTGGCCTCGTACGGCTTTGCCACCGGCCTGGCCCCGTCCGCGGTCCCCAGTGCCGGTGCATTTGTTGCCCACGCACACGCTGCTGCTAACGCTGCTGCTCACGCTGCTCCTCACGCTCGCACCCGGTCGGTGTCTGGCACCGGCTTCGCGCCAGCCCAGCTCTCGTCCGAGCTCTCGTCCCAGCTCTCGTCCCAGCTCTCGTCCCAGCAGCTCTCGTCCCAGCTCTCGTCCCAGCCCCCAGCCCAGGGCCCGGCCCAGGTGGTTCGGTGCTCCAACTGCTCCAACTGTGTGCCTCTCTCCAAAACTTCCTCCAACTCCTCAGCCTCGTCCCATGACGACTACTTTGACTTTGGCTACAACTACACGTTTGCCAATGCCATCCAAAAACCACCGGTGACTCCCACCTTAACTCCCCCGGGCCTCACTCCTCGCACCTCCACCGCGAATGCTGGCGCCAGCGCCAGTGCCAGTGCCGGTGCGAGCTCCGCCCACTCCACAAGCTCCACAAGCTCCACCACCAGCTCTACCACCTCCAACTCCAGTGTCAAAAACTCATCCTCAGGCTCCTCCAGATCCTCCATCTGCAACTCCACCTCCCACACAAACTTGTACAAACCCATATCACCAGTTTCCAGTCACAGCTCCATTGGGTCTGTGGCCAGTGAGGATAAGAAACCCGTCAATACCCAGTTGTACAAAACCGAATTGTGTGACTCGTTCATCAAGTACAATTTCTGTCCCTACGGGAACAAGTGTCAGTTTGCACACGGAGAAGGAGAGTTGAAGGCCGTTGAAAGACCAGCAAACTGGAGGTCCAAGCCATGTGTCAATTGGTCCAAGTTTGGTTCTTGTAGGTACGGGAGTCGGTGTTGTTTCAGACATGATTAATGTGATATAGATATTTATTGGGACGGTTAGTGTAGAGTAATAGAAACATGAATAAATGAATAGATGGTTATTTACAAGTAGGAGTGGAGTTTAATCGAGAAGAGACCTCTGATAGGAGAGACCTCTGATAGGAAATGGGGCCATTGCGTACGACTTCGTACTGTCACTTCACGAAGTACTGAATCTTATGTTACTTCTGTTACAATGCAGTTTTATTTCTCATTCTCACTCTGATTCTTCTCTCATTCTCACTCTCTCATTCTCACTCTGATTCACACTCACTCAAATCATTCAACAATGGCAGTGGCACACGCATACCCCAAGGAGCACACCATCTCCAAGTCCAGGGCCTTCAACTCGGCCCTCATCACCTCGCTCTCGTTATTGGCATTGTTTGGGTTGGGCTACCACCTATTCTGGGCCATCAGAGCCGTGACTAACAATAGGTTTGGAGACATTGTAAGTAATGTAGTATTCGGATTTGGCACTTTGGTGGTCAATTCGATTTTGAGTTTTCGGGCCTTGAGCTGGTTGAACGTGAAGCTTATCGACGATAAGATCGACGATGACCACAAGAAGTATATATGAGCTTGTTGCACCTGTACACGCTATTTGCTACTTGCACACGCTATTGAGTTATGCTAATTATACACGCTATTGAGTTATGCTAATTATACACGCTATTGAGTTATGCTACTTATACACGTATTCGAGTCGTGGTATCTTGTCTACGCTATCTTAGTTACACGTAAGTTACTCGATTCGACGCTTTACTCGGCTTCTGACTCGAAGTTGGTGCTTCGACTGTTGATTTGTACTTGATTTGACCTTCCTGGCTCATGTTTGCACTATTTACTACTAAAACAGTTTCGTGTAACAACATATACGATGCATGTCGTTATTAATCACGTTAAATAATAGCTTGACTTCTATAAACAGCCAATGCCAATACTATTCCGTTAATGAAATCAAATACTCGATCGGGTATCTGTCCGCTCCTCTTCTCTCACTCGTCCTTCTTTCCGTGTCCCCGGCCTTCATTACTACAACACACACCCATGCGGTCACAGAACCTGGCCACCATCCCCACGCCGTACGACATTCCTTCACTCTCAAGCCACGACTCCAACTCGTCCACCTTGATGGGCTCAAGAGAAATGATCTTTTCGTGCCACTCCTCGTTCTGTTTGATGGCAGAACTGATCTTCAGAAACACGGCATTTTCAAGCTCCGTTTGCGTCACCTGACTGGGGTCCACGTCTCCTATTATGTCCTTCATTTTGTCTATAGTTTGAGCCATGGACTGTTTGGTTCTCGTGGGCTTGGGGCCCCAGTTGGTGAGAATGCTTCCGAGAGCTGTTCTGGACATTTGCGATAGCTGTGATTGGGACTGGGTCGCTTGAGATTGGGACTGGGTTGCTTGAGATTGGGACTGAGATTCTTCAGACTGGAACTGAGACACTCCAGACTGAAACTGGGTAGCCTGAGATTCTAACTGAGACACCCGAGATTGGAACTGAGACACCTGGTGGGCCTGTGCCTGAGTCTGTGCCTGAGTTTGTGCCTGATTCTGTGCTGAAAACCCATCAATCAAATCCACGTCCCCTTCGCTCGTCCCACTCAATTCGAGCTCTTCTAAGAAATCACGTGGCTCTACTGCGTCTGGACTCGAAGGAACCTGGATCACCGAATGGTCCTGCTGTTCATTGCCGTTTCCATGACCATTCAGCTCGCTTGGCTCGTTCAACTCGTCCGGCTCCACCAACGTCGTAAGCTCGATGATACTCACGTGGTTGTCGTCGTCGGAGTCTCCCACCTCGTCGGAATCTCCCGCCTCGTCAATACTCGTGGCTGGGGCCTTTGCACCAATCACCCGAATCTTAAGGACATCCGTGTCCACTTCTTTGATATCCAAACCATCCACCTCCACCACTCGCGTTCTGTATTTCTTGGTTTTGTAGTTTGCGTTTACGACCTTTGTGGGAGTTCCAAATCGTAGTTTCCCACCAGAGCTTTGGCGTTTACGAGACTTTGGTGTCTGTTGTGTCTTTTGTGCCTCTTGGGTCGCAAACGACTCGGCCGTGGCGTACTGGCTCGAGTCTGAAAAATCGCTTATCTGGGAAATGCTGGAAAACTTGGGTGGTGTGAGCTTTAGAGGAGACACTCCAAACATCGTCGACGGAGAGTTCATGTTTGTGTCTCCCGGTATCGACGGAGAGTTCATGTTTGTGTCTTCCGGGATCGACTGTGATGCGGAAATGGAGTTGAGTATCGCCGGAGTCTCGAGGTCTGGTTCCCCAGCCTTTGCAGAATCAAACTTTTGTGGCTCAGGCTTCGTTGTAGGCCTCGTTGCAGGCCTCGTTCGCTTGTCGAACTCCAATTTCCCCGGCCCTCTGGTTCCTCTGTCTGTTTCTATGGCTTGTGAACGCGTCAAAATGCTCTTCTTGAGCGGACTTCCACGCACACTCCTGTGCTTCAACGGGCTTGTGTTCTGGTCCAACATCCTCGGGTTCTGCTTGTTCCTCATCTCGCTCTTCCACTTGTCTGTGGGAGTAATGGGGCTGCTTCGAACCAGCGAAACAACCTCTTCGTCCGAGTCCGACACGATCACCACGTCCTGGTCCGGGAACTTGAGACTCATGGACTCAGTCACGTCCACATACGGCTGCTGGCGGTACGTTTCGTCGACTGTGCCCAAAACACTTTCTCCTTCTCTTTCTCCACCGATTTGTGATCTATGGGACACGTGACTGGGCTCGAGCTCGAGCTCGAGTGGTTCTGGTTCCGAACACAGATCAGAGATTTGGTCGTAATCGGCGTCCTGGTCGAGCTCCGTGTCATGTGCACTCTGTGAGGATCTCGGTCCCCCGTTTTTTGGAAGCTGGTCCACGCCTTCGGTCATCTGATCGGATTTCAAGTCATATAGAGTCTTGATCTCCTCGTTTGTCATGCCAAAAGACGGCTGTTTGGACGCCGTTTCCCATAAGCTGGACTGCGAGTCAGTGCCACTGAACGAAACTTGCTTCTGGAGTTGGTCGGTGATGCTTTTGAGCGTTCGGTTGGTAGCTTCTGAAAGATTCGGAAGGTTCTCTTTGATAGCTTCTATGATGTCGTTCCATTCTTGCTGGTTGTACGGAATGGGCCCAGACCCACGCACAAACGTCCCCACTCGGGGATCTGGTGGTGGCGGGGGCTGGTGCTTCTGTTGCAGGTTGTTCTGTTGATTTTGTTGGTTCTCTTGTTGGTTTAGTCGGTGTAGAATCTCTTTTATCTTGTGCTTTTTCCCCGAGAAGTAGCTGAGAATCGACTGCTGGGGGTCCTGGTGGTCTGGCTTTGTGCCATAGAGCTGTTGGACATGGGAAGTGATGCTTCGTATCTTCTTAGACGTGGTTCTCTTCCTGGTTGATTGCTTGGAAATGGTTTTCTTGGGCCGGCTTTTGACGGCAGGCACGTGGTTTTTGAACTTCCCGAGAGCGTCTGTGGCGTTCTTCACGGTAAGGGAATTCTGAAGGTGCTGTTCGCTGGCCTCGTAGCTCGCCTGTACCTGTGTGGAGATGAAATGGAGGTCATCCATAGATACTACGCGTTATAGTGGAACGCGAAGTGGTGGGGCGCGCACTGGACCAGCTGGCACGGGCCTCTTAGCCGGCACAGGCCTCGCTGCTGGCACGAAAACTGGCCCCTCAGGGACCTGTCGCGCCAGGCTTAGCGACACGCACTTTGGCACGCAATCTTACCCTTAAGTGCTGCGAAATACAAAAAGATACAAAAAGACACCACTACACAAACTCCCACCAATCCACGCCAATTTTCCTCCGATCACGCCCAAACTCGCTCAAGACACTCCCTCACGCCCCCACAGCACCCCCGTGTTTTTTCTGCTCCTTATGCCGTCTCCATCCCGTCCCCATCCCATCCCTTTGCCTCACCCCATATCCACACAATCCGTCCAATCACCAGCCGCAAATTTGTCAGGATCATGTGTCCTGCACACACTGTCGGCCCCGTTCTCGATTATCGCACTTTGCGAAATCATCTTCACAAAACTTCTGACTAATACTATCATGCTTAGATTACAATCCAAAATAAATTTGGCTAAACTCCAGCCCAGAAGGTTGCTCAGCTTCCAGACGCTCAGCACGCCCAACCCAGATGCCCTCAAGTTTGTTTCTCCCCAAAAACAGATACTTCCCTTGGACAATAAGACCTTTGAGTTCACCTCCTCCTTACAAGCAATTCACTCACCCTTAGCGCTTAAACTATTCAAACTCCCAGGAGTAAAATCCGTGATGTTGGGACCAGACTTCCTCACCGTAAACAAGCAGGATCACATCAATTGGGCCAATCTTAGACCCGAGGTTACTGATCTTATGGACCAATTTCTTACCACCGAAACTGAACCGGTTGTCACCAGAGAATTGCTTGCCGAAACCGAAAGGCAAATGAGCCAGGAAGAGGCTGACGACTCCGAGGTGGTGCTGATGATCAAGGAGTTGATTGAGACCAGAATCAGACCTGCCATCCAGGACGATGGAGGAGATATTGAATACAAGGGTTTTGACGAAGAAACCGGAACAGTGTTTTTAAAATTACAAGGAGCGTGCAAGCTGTGCTCTTCGAGCGAAGACACGTTGAAGCACGGGATCGAGGCCATGTTGAAACACTACATCGAGGAAGTAGAGACTATCGAACAGATCTTGGACCCAGAGGAAGAGATTGCTCTTAAGGAGTTTGATAGATTGGAACAACAACTCAAGGCCAAGAAAGCCGCCAGATCCTCATCTGCGGCACCTCCTGCTTTGTAACATATGACGACTCATGACATGCATTATTTATTTATACTCGAATACACACGTACTCTAGTCATTATCACGTGCTTATGTGCTTTATCAGTTTTGTAGGCTTTATCAGTTTTGACAGCTTTATCAGTTTTGTAGGCTTTATCAGCATTATCGTGTAGCTCATCACACGTACTTTACACGTGCTACACTCGTGCTTCACACTTCTCTGAACGCCCCATCACTCATCTACGCTCCATCACCGTCTTGATTCCCTCCACCACCTGGCGTTTTTTATCAATCAACGCCTTCTCTTGGCGGTAGCTGGCACTAAGCTCCTTCACCAACCCCTCCTCCACACACTTGGTGTCCACACACACCCGTACGTCCTCGAAAAACTGCTTGAGCCAGGCGTTCGTGAACAGCTCCCAATTCTTCAGCACGTGATTGAATCCCAACACCATTCCGAGGCCGAAAATGGCTCCTGCGCCGTTCAACGAGAACTCAAACAACGTGTATGCACCGGTGGCCAAGAGGGTCAACGGAAGCTGGTAGTAAAGCATTCCGTAGAATAGTTCCGAGTTGACTTGAGGCTGGATTTGCTCGTGGACTTTACGGTTGATCTGATTCTTGAATGCAATCAAAGGGTTGGAGGTATCTGTGGTCACAGAGTAGTGGCCGAACTGGTGGTTCTGGAGCTCTGAAATGAGTTTTCCTCTTAAAAAGTTGTAGTTCTCAATGGCTCTGGGCATGAAATTGGTCTCGAAAAAGTCCCGGAGATCGTACTCCACGTTGTCGTTCTTGTAATAGAGCTTCCACCACCGGAGGTTTTTGTTGAAGAACTTGGTGGTTTTGGGAATAAGCTGGTGCTGGAGCTCGCTGTGCATTTCCGAACTGAAAGAATTGATTTTATTGGTACGCAAGTCGCTGTAAAGCGTCTCCAATTGCTGCAACGTGATCTCGTCCCTGGAGAGCTTGTTCAAAAACTTAGCCAAGTTCCAGTGAATCAATCTGTCGACCTCGAGATTGAATCCAATGATCTTGAGCATCTGGAAAATGTTGCTTTCTACAAGCGACTGCAAATAGTGGTTTCCGGCAGCAGTGTCTCGCTCAAGAAAGTCGAGAATGCCCGAGTAACTCTTGGACGTGTCTAGTTTGATGATCTGCGTGGTTCCATCTTGTCTGGTGGGAAAAGGAGACGATTCGCTGGACGCAGGTGTGAAATCATTATTGTCTATGGCCGTCAATAAAATCCGGTCTCTCACCGACAGCGGCAACTTGATGGACGTGGTAAGTCTGTCTGTGATGTACACGAAGAAATGACACGAGTCGAAGTTGAAAGTGTCGAGATTATTGATTTCGTGGATGATTATATCGCTGAGTGTAACAGACGTGTGAGGAATCATGTAACGTGGCCGAGAAAGCAGCCCCAAAATCGGGGCCGGGATCTGGAACGTGGTGTCTGTGATAAACACCTCGTCGCTGTGAGCAAACGTGTGGTTTTTGGAGGTGCTTCTTTTGACTATTTCATCGAACCATATGTGATTATTGCTGGCCAAAGGGTCAGCGAGAATGGATTCCATGACTTTGGACTTGGCTCGTACATGCGAGTCGTGGTATAGCACCCCGATGTTGATGGACTCCTGTGGGCGTGTGTGGAGTCGATGATACGAGTCAATTAGCGAATTGGCAGTATGATCGTTTGGAAATGCTTGTTGGTATTCTCTCATATACTGGCCAATTGACTTGGATTCTGGGGGAGACTTCGGGTGTGGGGTGGGAACGGGCTGGACGGTGGTATGGAGCCCACACACACGAGGTATCCGGGCGTGGATGTGGTGTGCTAGCACGAGTGTCCTGCGTTGCATCATTGGCTGAGATAAAATCGCGACCTTTTGAAGCGAGGCACGAGCCAGGCACCAGGCACTAGAGAATACCAGAGAACACAAGAGAACACCAGGCACCAGAGAACACTAGACAACACCAGATAGTACCATTCAGTACCATTCAGTAGCAATGCCACTAGAGACACCAGCCAATCACCAAGTCGTAAACCTCTCACTGCCTCTGAAGCTGTTTCTTCATCTGAACTCTCACCTCTCTACTGATCCCATTCGTCCTCGTCAATCACCACATCCTCCCACTTCGTGTACACCACCACCAAGATCTCTGTTGCCGCAATGAGCAACATGCCAACGCCGATTCCGAGCCAGAGCCCCAACAATTTCAAGTCCCAGATCTTATTAAGTATCACAGCCAACGGAACTGCAATGGCGTAATAAGCAAGGAAGTTCACCCACCCACCGATCTTCTGGAGCCCTGCAGCCCGCAAGATCCCACTAGCCACACACGCCAAGCCGTCGAAGATCTGGATGAGAGAAACGTAAGGATTGAGGAGACTTACCACGAGTTTCTTGACTGCTTCGTCCGACGTGAACAAGTCAGCGACGTAGCCTTTGAGCACGAAGAGCACCACGCAGTTGGCTAGGGCCATGCATAGTCCAAGCATAAGCGTCACCCTCATGGCTATCTTGGCCCCGTGCACGTTGTTGCCTCCAATGAAGTTGGCAATTCTGGTAGAACCAGCTATACTTATGGCAAACGGCACCATGTACGCCAAAGACGCTATAGAGCTGACCGCACTCTGAGCCGCTAGCTCCACGGTCCCGAAGTACGATGCCAAAAGCGTCATGATCTCGTACGCCAAATATTCGCTCTCGAGCATGACGATTCCGGGAATTGCAAGTTTGGAAAGCTGGCTCCAGTGGCTGCAAAGCTGACGCAAAGAGGCCACGCCGTGCCAGCACTTCTTGCCGTCAACAAACACCACGTAGAGCACCAATAGGAGGTCCATGAGGTAGAAATTGATCACGGTTGCAATTGGAGCACCAATGAACCCCAACCCAAACGTACGATGCCACACCAAAAACCACGACAAAAAGATGTTGATAGGCGCCGCAAGGAACAAGATGCCGGTGCCGGCCTCAAAGATCCCCTGTGCCTGGAGAAACCGCTTTGCAATCTCGAAAAAGATGTATCCTGGGCCTCCTACGGTGAGGATTCGGAGGAAAACCTCGGTCATTCGAGCCACTTCCTCGCTCCCAATGAGGTACTTCAAGTACACGGAGCTGTACCACCATGCCAACGCACACGGTACGTACACCACCGCCAGAAACAAGAGACATCTCTGAACGTAAATGCTCACGTCCTCGTAGTTTTTGGCCCCGTAAGCTTGTGGGCACAAAGTGTCCAACGCCGTGGCAATTCCCTCGAAAATCGCAAACGTGATGGTGGTGGTCATTGTGCCCAACGACACCGCTGCCAACTCGTCTTTTCCCAAGTGGCCCACCACAATTAAGCACACGATACTGAAAAGGTGTTCGAGCACAAATGTCACCACCAACGGGAGCGAGTACTTCGAGATCACACGCCACTCCAACCCATACCACGTCACAAGCGCCCCGAAGTCGTGGGAGTTGATTTTCGACAATATCCCCGAGGTTCCGGAAAATCTGGAGTGGTTCAGTAGCTGGTCCAGCATATCGTCGTCTTCAGCGGCAGAATAATGGCGTTGACGCTCCTCCAAGAGCCACGACCGAAGACTGTCTGCGTCTGTGTTGACGGAGCTGAGCGAAGACGGGAGCGACCGCGAGCTGGTGACACTGATGGCGTCACTAGCATCGTCTTCGATATCAGTGATGTGAGACCCGGTTTCGATAAGCGACAAAAACGATCTGTCGTCGCCTTCACCGTACGAGAAAAGCGGGTAGTTCGTGGATGGTGGGATGTACAACCGCCTTCTACGGGCCCCAGGAAGCCCCATGCCTCCCTGTGGGTCTGCAAAATTGTTAATGGACTTGAATAATACCATAAGTGATATTCCTATTCCTATTCCAATGCGCGACTTTACGACATCTGATTATCTATGGAGATCACCAGACTACATGTGCTAACTCGCTGATCATGTGGTATTTTACCCTAATAACTATCCGTACTGCACGTTCCATCTATAGCACCATCCACACCCCTCCGGCACTCAAGATGGCCAAAACAACCGCCGTTAAGACCCCGGCTCCGGCCTTATCTTTACTGGTGATTTTTAATTCGTTGACGTTGGTGTGGATTTCAGTGCCGGTTCCACCATTGTAGTTGGTCTTGTTGCTTCCACCGGTTTCTATGGTGAGTGGAAGGTCGAATTCCGATTGAATGGTGGATAAAAGAACCTCCAATGCTGACATTTGCTCGCCCAATCCATACTGATTGTCATAGGTTCTGGCACTCCAATTCTGTCCACAGGTGACACCATCGGCACCCCCATCACAGGTGGAAGCTGCTGCCACGGCACTGTTGTCCAAGAAATCGCCGATGATTTCTTTGGAAGATGGCATCAAAACTTGGGAAATTCCGAGACCTCTGGAAAACAACGATCTGAAAGACCTTTGATCCTGGTTACATCTCAATGACCCTGCGCACGTGGTTTCGGTCATCAACCCCGTACTACTGTTGGCAAAGTATTTGACGGCGGCCTCGATGATTTCATTTCCTCTATCTTCCCATTTATCATCTTCGGTGTAGCTGTAAAGATAAGCACATCCAGCAGCCAAGACCCCGTAGGAATATGACCATCTCAACTGAGTCACTTCCAGACAGTTGTCAGCAATCTTTGCCCCGTCATAGATTTGCAATCCATTTTCATCTCTGGCAAAGAACTTTTCTTGACTCAACCAGTCCCACACTTTCTCGGCCGTTTCCACATAAGAATCGTTTGAGGTGTACCTGGCCAATCTGGCAGCCATGTGGAAGAGCAACCCGTTGGAAATGGTGTTTTTGTAATCGTACCCGGAATTCCAAGTGAAGATCTGCCATCTAAGACCTCCTCCACAGTGCTCTGAATCCCATCTGGCAGCCATAGTGTTGTAAATGGCCTGACTCAAGGCGATCCACGAGTGCTCCTCGTCTGGTTGCGTCAAGTTTCTTTCTGCGGCTTCCATGATCGCCATTCCCCAAACTCCTTGATCATCATTTCCCTCAGTCAATGATTGATTCGAAGGGATGTAATTGTAATCGTCACCTGCCTGAGCAAACATCCCATCGACAAGTCTTTTTCTCAAGGTCTTGTTTGTGTTATCACAGAAGGTGTAATATATGACCAATCCACCAAATGCTTCACCTGCGTGCCACCAATAGTATGGAGCTGAAAACATTCCTACGGTTCCTCCGTACTTTAAACCCTCGTAATAGTTCCATTCTCCGTCGGCAACAACCTTGGCGGCCTCACACACGGAGTCCACGTCTCCTGCGGTCACATCCAACGCACTTATGGCTGTGATCCATGTAAAAATGTACAAAAACCACATTATTATTGTTGGATCTTTGATGTGATATTTATAGATGGTGAGTTGGCGGTGCGACTTCGCCTAGATGTGAGACCGCGACTTGCTGGGCTGGCGTGGGCCTGGGCTGGGCCTGGGCTGGCGTGGTGCCACGCTCGCTTCCCCGTCGCGTTCCCCGTACCGTTCCCCGTACCGTGCTCCTGTCTCTCTCGTTCCCCGTCCCGTTCCTCGTCCCGTGCTCCTTCCTCTCTCGTTCCTCGTCCTTCTCACTAACACCATCATACCATTCCATGATTGCTGGCATCTGGAAAAGAACCAAGAAATACGCCTCGTTCATAGGCCCGGGAATCATGGTGTCCGTGGCCTACATGGACCCCGGAAACTACTCCACCGCCGTTTCGTCCGGAGCCATGTACGAGTACAAACTCCTATTCATAATCTTTCTATCCAACCTTTTCGCAGTTATCCTTCAATGCTTATGTGTGAAATTGGGTACTATCACAGGCCTAGATTTGGCTGAAATGTGCAGACTTCATCTTCACCCAAACCTCAATCTATTTATGTACATTTGTGCAGAATTGGCTATCATTGCAACCGATTTAGCTGAAGTTGTAGGTACGGCCATAGCACTTGAGATTCTTTTTGGAATTCCTCTATTCTATGGGGTGTTGGTGACTATTCTTGATGTGTTGATTGTATTGATGGCATACCACAAGGATGGAACCATGAAGCAAACAAGAATCTTCGAAGGCCTTGTTTCCATTCTTGTGCTTGCCACATGTGGATGCTTCATTTTGGAATTATTCAAATGTGACTTTGCACCAGGAAGCTTTGGACAAATAGTCAAGGGGTTCCTTCCTGCAGATCCCCGGATCTTCACCGAAGAGAAGGCGCTATTTTTGAGCTGTGGTATAGTGGGAAGCACCGTTATGCCTCACTCTCTTTATTTAGGAAGTGCATTGGTACAGTCCAGATTGAAAGAATATGACGAAGCACACGGGTTTATCACTCACGTGGACGACGACTCCACCTCCCAGGTTCTGGCCCTGAGCTCTGGTGAAGACTTCCACGCAACAATCCATAAATTCAGAGACCTCTCAGATGGCACAAGCTTGGCCAGAAAGTATAGACCTTCTTATGAGGCCATCAAATACTGCTTGAACTACTCGTATACAGAGTTGGTGCTCTCGTTGTTTGTGATTGCCGTTTTTGTCAATTCGGCGATCTTGATTGTGTCTGGTAGCTCTTTGTTTGCTAAGCCAGATGCAGAGAATGCAGACTTACTTTCCATCTACCAGATGCTTTCATACTACATTTCTCCTGCTGCCGGGCTTATCTTTGCGTTGTCGATGCTCTTCTCCGGTCAAAGTGCCGGTATCGTGTGTACCATGGCCGGGCAAATCATATCTGAAGGGTTTATCAATTGGACCGTTAAACCATGGATCAGAAGAATCGTTACCAGAATCTTGGCCATCATCCCAGTTCTTATATTTATATCAATCTTGGGCAGAGAAGGTGTCAGTGACATCATGAACTCGTCCCAAGTGGTGCTCAGTTTCATTCTTCCAGTGGTGAGTGCTCCTTTGATCTACTTTACTTGTAACAAAAAATACCTTACTGTTTACGACAGCAGGGTGCCACAAATCAACGAAAACTCTGCATTGCTCGAGTCTCGACCAGAGTCCCAGGTCCAAGTTCAAGTCAAGAAGTATACGTTCGAGAACGGCAAATTTTTGACAATTGCCAGTGTTTCTACCTGGTTGATTATCTCAGGATTGAACATTTACTTGATCATAGCTTTTGCAAACGGTGCCGATATATAGAGTATACATGAATGTAAGTATTGGTTCAGTAAGGTGAGACACACTTGTTTTCAAAGTGCTCTGATTTTCTTTATCTTGTTTTGTTGTATAGCCTCAACTTTTTGCAGCATTATTGAATTGTGAATTTTGCAACTTTTGTGCAAAACTAAAAATTCAAAAAAATACAAAAAAAATCATTAGGAAGTGACTGACGACGTCTCACCAATCCCAAACACCCACTTGACTTTTCCCACCTGTTCCACTCAAAAATCAGTTAAAAACCCCATTATTTAGTGTCTTACAATTGTGAGTTAAATATGACTGCAATGAAACGTTCCTCGAAATCTATCAAATCGGACGAAAGTCCCTCAAGTGACTTCGCATCCACTACAGAGCAGGTGCCTGAGCCACTGGAAGAACTGGTGGAAATCTACAGAGTTCTTCAAAATAAAACAGCTTGGATCGAAGCTTCACTTCTCAACTTGGAGAGTACTACCGAATCTAATACGGGATCAACGAGCCAGTTGAAACAAGACTTGGCCTACTATTTGAGACAGATTGTGACAATCAGACAGGATCTCAACGGCTTGAAGCAGGAAGTTCACCAAAATTCCAAAATGACTTATCAGAACTTTGAAATGCTTAAAAGCTTACAGGAGAAGATTCACGAGCTACAATTTCCGGAACAAGAAACTAGAGGTAGAAGTCGTGTACGGAGAAGACGGTGGAGTGATTCGAGTTCGACCAGCAGACCTCCCCCCGGAGTAATGTGAGTCTAGGAGTTACCCCCAGTACAAAGAGTCCCCTTTTTAGCTTAAAATGGGCCATTTGGGCCTGTAATATATACAACACCAAAGACTACATGGACCACAAAAGCCTACTTCCTAAGTGTGTCACACAATGACGGTGTCCTCATTAATACCAATATACAACTCTCAAACCGGCTTGTGATCCAGTCTCATTATCCCACAAACTCAGATCGCGATTTTGATTTCTCTATCTATGACCATGGTACGTTTCTTATAACACTTGACAACATCAGTTCTAACACTCAGCTTGGAAAAATTGCCCACTACTCTGCAGACCTTGTTCTCTTCTCAGCCTTCTTGGCTGGTGTCAGAAGAAGCTCTGGCCTTACAGTCAATACTGATGCTTTTAAAAACGAAGATGTTAAATATTATGGGGGTAAATATTTGGATGTGGGAGAATCTATTTTGGACTACACAGTGGCATATTTGAGTTCTTCCGAATACTTCAAGAGAAGGTAAGTTATTTGCGATGTATATATTGGAGTTTATCCGGGAATTTATATTCAATGTTTATAGTATTCAATGTTTATAGTAATGAATGATCTCGATGTTTTACTTTAGGGCACACATTTTGGGAACTTTTTTGGCAATTCTCTTGAGCACAGTTTACATTTCTACAAGCTTCTCTTACAGTTTCTATATTAAACATGGTATCTACTCAACAGTAACAGACTTGGCCAAATTACGAGGGAAATCAACATCAATTCCTCTGTTAACAGCCAACCAATAACTCATCAATTGTAATGGAATAACATTCAACAACCCTTGTAAACAATCCACGGTGGTTGGAACTTCCAAAGTGGCTAAAGCACTGGCTCCGCTCAAGACTTCATCTCCTTCGTTACAAATAACTATTGGTCTACCATCTCTGGAAACAACTTGATTGATGGCATTCAACACTTTTGGAAAGAGAGAATCTCTGGTAGCAAATGCAATGATTGGTAATTTATCATCAACCAAAGCCAACACCCCGTGTTTTAATTCACCAGCCAAAACACCTTCAGAATGCATATAACTGATTTCCTTGATTTTCAATGCTCCTTCCAAAGCAGTGGCATGTTGATAACCTCTTCCTAATAACAAAAGAGATCTTTGGTCATTCAAATGGTCGTTACACAACTTCTTGATCTTGTCTTCCAATTTCAAGACAGATTTGATTTGTTCGGGAATCTTTTGTAATCCATCGATGATTTCTTGATGACGACCTTTTCTGCTGATACTATCATTTGACAAGGATAATGCAAACATGACCAATGCAATATATTGAGAGGTGTAGGCCTTGGTGGAAGCAACTCCGATTTCTGGACCTGCATTGATGTGAACACCACAGTGTGTTTGTCTAGACATGGAAGAACCGACACTGTTAACAATACCAACAGTCAAGGCTCCTCTTTCCAAACAGTATTGCAAGGCCAACATAGAATCGGCAGTTTCTCCGGATTGAGATACGAATACACAAGTGTCGTCTCTGAAAACAGGAGATTTCCTATCCAAAAAGTCGGAGGCTAATTCCACAGACACAGGAATTTCGTTCAATTCTTCGAAAATCGATCTGGTAGCAAGACACGAGTGGTATGAAGTACCACAAGCAATCATGATGATTCTTCTACTTCTTCTGATAGCAGGCAAGAATGATTTCAAACCACCCAAGTTGATGTTGTGGTTATCGAAATCAATTCTACCTCTCATGGTGTTGAAAGTGGAATCTGGTTGTTCAAAGATTTCCTTTTGCATGAAATGCTTGTAAGGACCCTTCATGATCTCATTCAACTCCATTTCCAAGGTTTGAATTGGTCTTGTGGTGGAGTCACCAGCATTCTTCTTAAGTCTGTGAATATGTAATTCACCATCGTAGATGTGTGCGATATCATCGTCTTCCAAGAACAACACTTTTTTGGTGTGTTGGATGACAGAAGCTGGATCTGAACTCAAAAAGAATTCTGCAGGCATAGGTAAGCCATCGTCAGCCAAGAAAGCTCTTGACTGGGAAGTTCTCAAGTTTGGATCGTTGATGGCCAAAGGAACAAATCCACCTAATTCGTCGGATTTGGTGGCTGGGTAGTCTGGGTTTTGGTCTGGGAACTCCACGTCCACGAAATCCACTTTCAAGTTCTTTTCGGTTTTGACACCAACCAACAAGGGACTACCTTTTCTGGTTCCCACAACTTCACCTGGGTAGTGAGTGGACTTGACCAACAACCCGTAAGAACCTTCCAACTCGTATAACACTTGTTTGATAAGTTGAGTGAAATCAACCTCGAGTCCAGCTTTCAAGTTTGTATCGTAAATGTGTTTAAACAATTTGGCAATACACTCGGTATCGGTTTCACTT
Organism: Yamadazyma siamensis; assembly: GCA_030581535.1. Taxonomy (NCBI): domain Eukaryota; kingdom Fungi; phylum Ascomycota; class Pichiomycetes; order Serinales; family Debaryomycetaceae; genus Yamadazyma; species Yamadazyma siamensis. The sequence goes on from JAKTTO010000002.1 coordinate 83,264, forward strand.
TCGAACTTGTAGCCTTTAGAAAGAAGCAACGTCTTCAATTCCCTGTAGTTGGTGATGATACCGTTATGTACAACTACAAACTCAGCATTTGCGTCACTCTTGTGAGGGTGACAATTGACTTCCATTGGCTGACCGTGAGTTGCCCATCTGGTGTGGGCAATACCAGCATGAATATCAAATATGGTGCTTCTTTCCACAGAAGAAGAATCAAGTCTCGATTTTAAAGCGTTGACTTTACCAACGGTTTTGACAATCAAAGTGTCGCCTCTTTTATCACCATCAACTGCGATTCCTGCTGAATCATAGCCTCTGTATTCCAATTTTTGCAATCCCTCGATAAGAGTGTCGATGATTTCACCTCTTGATTTATCGACGAGAAAGTTGACGTATCCGAAGATTCCACACATGTTGTATGACAAGTTTCAAATTCAGGGATGTGGGAGTATTTAACAGAAAAATTTATTTATTTTTGTGTTCTATTTCGGTTTTTTGTAAACAAACTCAATTACTTCCTGATTGGGATATAGTGTGGGCAACTTGGCACGGACGGCGAGGTGCGCGGGCAAGGGAGGTGCGAGGATGGTGCGAGGGTGGCGCGAGGATATCGCGAGCATGGCGCGACAGTGGTGCGACAATGGAATGAGGGCTCGGTGTTAGCCCTACCACCACCCTCGCGCCATGTTTGTTACCCGTGGACCCAGCCCTCCTGCCACCGTACCTTGCTTTCCCCAAGCGCGTCTGCGCATTTTCGCCATCTCGTTTCAGGTGTACAATCGTGGATCACTTCGCATACGCAACATGAAACATCACCCAATGAAACTTAAACACCAACACTGGCACTGAATCAAAACTAGACACGCGGCAAACGACTTCTAGATGCCGTCATGTGCTTATGGTACGTCAGTGTTTACGTTTCAGGGTGGGCGTTGGAATGTTGCTGGTCATTCGTGTCACCGTACAATAACAAACCGTTTCTATTTTAGATACGAGGCGGAGGCTTAATTAGAATTCCTGAAGTGGAAGAGGTGAAAACAAATTCCAGAGCAGTGCTGGCACTTACATACAGCGTTGAAGTTACACTATTTACAAGGACATAAGACACTGACTTTTAGATTACATTGGGATTTGAGAGACAGAGGAACATCTAAGTGTTGGATTCATTAGGATATATGATTGGGCTGTGTTGAGCAAGTTGTGACCATTGGTGGGACTTGGTAATGCGTGGCACTGAGATCATCATCGCGATGCCACGCGATCAAGATCTCGGCCCGTTTCGCGGTGGGTGTTGGCTTCCACGGGTAAGGTTCGTGCGGTGGCTCGCTAGCTCGCTAGCTCTGGCCCCATGTACCGTGTGGTCCGCGCGGCATTAGGTTTCGCGATATGTTCGTGTGGGCCTCGCACCGTTTACCGTGGGCCTCGCCCCGTTTACCGTGGGTCTCGCACCACCGTCAGTCGCGGGTCCTCACTCTCAGCTCACTTCAATCTCACTCACACTTCAGCTCAATCATCTAATCTCCGCAGATGCTCTCACGATGCACAAATGTCGTCAGCCGGTGCAGCCTCCACACAGCTCCTCTCTACAGGCCGGCCACGCCCCTCATATCCTCCATGACACGGCACTCGGGCTCCAGCTTAGCTCGTCCCATCAACTTCCACATCTACGCTCGCGGATATTCTACCGTAAAGAAGAAGAAACCTCTAAGTGCTCTTGACGGGTTCAGAAGGTCAACAAACAACCCCAACTCGGTCCAGACACTCCTCAAGCTATTGAGTACATCAGACAGCCAGGACTTCACCGTGCTCTCCAACTACTTGAAGCCAGTTACTGCCATTACTGTCAGTGACGCTATTGATTTGGGTCAACTAGAAACAATCTTACAAACTCAACAAGTGCCACATGAGGTGATTGTTCCGCAGGAAGTGATTCTCGTGACATGGCCCGGAAAGCATGCCAAAAAGGAGATGTTTATTCTTTCGAATGGAACGTTTATAGGCTGGGACTTTACAGAGCCCGAACTTCTCCAAACGATCCCACAATTTTCGTCCACATTCAACGAGAAATACGAGTTCGAGAGTGACGAGTTCGACTACGTAGAGCTCGCAGAACTACCACCCAATCCCAAAAACAACGGCAATTCGTATATGATAAACGACATTATGGTGATTCAGAATATCAATGACACCAAGAAAGTGTTGGATAAAGTGGCGTTTTCCATCGGTATATCCAGATCCACCAGAATCTCCATTCTCGAGAACCGATTAGAGGAGTTTTTGAAACTTTCCAGAAGAAATCTGGACAAATTGGCCAAAGGCTTAAAGATCACTGCCAAAGAACACGAGGTTCTCAAAATGACAGGACGTCTTTTCTTGTTAAGAGGACAACTCAACCTATACAACGAGTTGATCGACACCCCGGACTTGTACTGGAGTGAGCCTACGCTTGAAAAGATATATCAGCAAATATCTACCAGTTTGGATATAAACTCCCGGATCTCGATTTTGAATAGAAAATTGGATTATGCAACCGAGGAACAAAGGGCGTTTTTGAGTCTACTCAGTGAGAAAAAGAGCACCAGCTTGGAGTGGACCATTATCGTGTTGATATTGATTGAGGTTGGGTTTGAGATCCACCGGTTTATCGCCCCGGACTAGACAGATTCTTACACCAGACACGTATCGGCAGACCCTTACACCAGACCCCTACTCCGCCACCACCCCCACTCCGCCGGCTCACCTGCTCCGCCAGCTCACCTGCATACTTGTACATAGAAACAATCCTCTGGTCACTTGTACATACAAATCAATCTACATGACTATGGCTGACTCACTTGACTCAACCGCGCCCGGTCAGGCCCGGTGAGCGAACGGCTTACAGAATTAGCAGTGGGCGTGCGCGCGCACAACCCTTTATCAGGCCAATAAGCAAACAGATGCTCCAGGGTAGAGGCTAACACCTGTATGTAAGGCCCACCTTTAATACTGGCAAAAAGCCTTCTGTCATAGGCTGTGACGAAACCAGTGCCATGGTCGATGAAGCTCCGAAAATCCAGAAACGACAGCCAGAAGCCCTCAATCTCTCAGCCTCCTATATTGTTTTCTCACCAATACCAACACCAACAGCAATCGCCAATGCCTGCTCTTATCAGCACTGTAACGTTGTTCATGGCAGTCTTAGCATATTGGCCCGCGCACGACACTCATCTCATTCGTTCGATAATCCGAAACCGTTTGCAAAAACCCTGCACACAAAAAGCGAATTTCCATCTGCAAAATTAAATAAAATGGCACGGTTTCCATCGACATTTGCATTTGCATAAACGTAGGCGATGATAGATTTAGTGAAAAGGAAAGTTTTCGCTGAAAATAGCCAGTATGACTCCGCAGAAATGCTCTTGTTCTGTATTGCATCGGCCATGATTTGGATCATGGTGCCCGGTTTGGCGTTTTTATACTCTGGTTTAGCCAGAAGAAAGAGTGCTCTTTCGATGGTTTGGATTGTTATTGTCAGTTCGTTCATCGGGATTTTCCAGTGGTACTTCTGGGGCCACTCGCTTGCCTTTAGTGCCTCTGCAAACAACTTCATTGGTAATTTGGACTTGTTCGGATTCAAAAACATCGTGGGAGAAAACGACCCTGAAGCTACATACGCAACCATAGCGTTTTCGATTTTCCAAATGCAATTTTTGTTGGTGACGTTGGCGATTTTGGCCGGAGCCTTGGTCGGTGAAAGAGGTAGATTCTTACCGGCATGTGTGTTTTTATTTATGTGGGCCACCATAGTTTACTGTCCAGTTGTACACTGGATTTGGGGTGGTGGATGGGCTTCTTCCTGGAGAGGTGGAGCCTTGGACTACGCCGGTGGAGGTCCCGTGGAAATCTTATCGGGAGTGTCGGCGTTTGTGTACTCTGCTGTGTTGGGAAGAAGAAACCAAGAGCTCATGATCAACTATAGACCTCACAACATCAGCACTGTGTTTTTAGGAACGGCCCTTTTGTATGTGGGATGGCTTTTCTTCAACGGATTCAGCTGTGCCAACGCCAGTGTCAAGGTGCCATACTCCATGATGAACACCCATTTATCTGCAGCTTTTGGAGCCATTTCCTGGTGTTTATTGGACTACAGACTCGAGAAAAAATGGTCCATGGTAGGCATTTGTTCCGGGACGATTTCCGGGTTGGTGGCTGCCACCCCGGCCAGTGGAATCATTCCATTGTGGGCATCGGTCATCTTGGGAGTTGTGTCTGGAGTCGTTTGTAACTTATCCACTCAGATCAAATACCTTTTGAGAGTCGATGATAGTCTTGATGTTTTGGCAGAGCACGGAATCGCAGGAATCGTGGGATTGCTCTTCAACGGGATCTTCGGTAGCAAGACCGTTATTGGGTACGACGGGGTCACCGACCATGCCGGAGGATGGATTGACCATAACTGGAAACAATTGTACATTCAAATTGTCTATATTTTGGCCACGGCTGCGTACTCCGGAGGAGTCACTTTTGTGTTGTGTTTTGTCATCAACAAGATTCCTGGATTACATTTGAGAGCTGACTACAATGCCGAAGAAATTGGTATTGACGAAGACCAAATTGGGGAGTTTGCATACGATTATGTGGAAGTTAGAAGAGACTTTTTATCATGGTCAGACCCCAACCCTGTGACGGCCCAACACTCGATCCACGAAAAGAATGTGATCGAAGGGGAGCCATCAGCCACCAACACGGCTGAGGGGGAATCCAGTAACGAAGCAAAAGAATAGATACGATAGATAACGACAATAAAAGTATTTAACAGAAGATGAAGGGCACGCAAAACTCACGCAAAACTCACGCGAACTTCACGTGCGCGCATCACGTACGCACATCACGTGCACACGTCAGTCACGTGCGCGTGCCAGGGTTCCGCTGGTCCTTCCCGGTTCCGCTGACTCACTGAAAAATTTTCAAATCAAATAAAAACCGGTACCGCCCCACATTTTTGCAGCAAAGATGCTTTACAGGAATATCAAGAGTTGTCGTCAGTGTCAGTCTGCTTTTCATACCTTGACTAGTGCCAACGCTAGTAAGGCCATAGCTGCTACCACCAAATACAACAACTTTCTCAGATTAATCTCAAACTCAAGCTCTAATAATGCTACCATGACCAATAATTCTAGACCGACTCCGGCACCAGCTTTTAATCAACAACCAACTGATAAAACCAAGCCCGAGGACACCAAGGAAGTGTTGATGGACGATTCATTCATCGGGTTGACCGGAGGAGAAATTTTCCACGAAATGATGTTGAGACACAATGTCGATACCGTTTTTGGATACGCTGGAGGAGCCATTTTACCAGTTTTCGACGCCATCTACAATTCAGATAAATTCAAGTTCGTTTTACCAAGACACGAACAAGGTGCTGGTCACATGGCTGAAGGTTACGCCAAAGCCAGTGGCAAACCCGGAGTTGTTCTTGTGACCTCTGGGCCCGGGGCTACTAACGTGATTACTCCTTTGGCAGATGCATTGATGGACGGGGTTCCACTTGTGGTGTTTTCCGGACAAGTGCCAACCACGGCCATTGGAACTGACGCTTTCCAAGAAGCTGACGTCATTGGTATCTCCAGATCTTGTACGAAGTGGAATGTCATGGTCAAAAACGTTGCTGAGCTTCCAAGAAGAATCAACGAAGCTTTTGAAATTGCCACTTCCGGTAGACCAGGTCCCGTTTTGGTCGACTTGCCCAAAGACGTGACTGCTTCTGTTTTAAGAGAATCCATTCCTATAAATACCACCTTACCCTCCAATGCTTTGACCCAAATCACCAGAAAATACGCCAACGAATTCACAAACGAGGCCATCCATAGAGCTGCCAATTTGGTCAACAAAGCCAAGAAACCTATTCTCTACGTCGGAGGTGGTGTTCTCAATAGCCCAGACGGTCCTGGTTTAGTTAAGGAGTTCAGTGACAAGGCTTTGATTCCTGTCACTACCACTTTACAAGGTTTGGGAGCATTCGACCAAAACGACCCTAAATCCCTCGACATGTTGGGAATGCATGGTAGTGCTGCTGCCAACACCGCCATTCAAAGTGCAGATTTGATCATTGCTTTGGGTGCAAGATTCGACGATCGTGTGACTTTGAATGTGTCAAAATTTGCACCAGCTGCCAAAAAAGCTGCTGCTGAAGGAAGAGGAGGTATCATCCACTTTGAAATCAGCCCAAAGAACATCAATAAGGTCGTCGAAGCCACTGAGGCTATCGAAGGAGACGTCACCTCCAACTTGAAGAAAATCTTACCTTTGGTCGATACCGTCGAAAAGAGATCCGAATGGATGGGCCAAGTAGCTGAATGGAAAGAAAAATACCCCTACGCCTACTTGAAGGAAGAACCAGGCAGTAAAATCAAGCCTCAAACTTTGATCAAAGAAATCAGCGACCAAAGTCAAACTTACAATAAAGAAGTTATCGTTACCACTGGTGTTGGACAACATCAAATGTGGGCTGCACAATACTTCACATGGACAAAGCCAAGAACTATGATCACCTCTGGTGGTTTGGGTACCATGGGTTTCGGTTTGCCTTCTGCTATTGGTGCTCAAGTGGCTAAACCAGATGCAATTGTTATTGACATTGATGGTGATGCTTCTTTCAATATGACATTAATGGAGCTCTCTTCTGCTGTTCAAGCCGGAGCTCCAGTTAAGATCTGTGTTCTCAACAACGAAGAACAAGGTATGGTCACCCAATGGCAATCTTTGTTCTACGAACACAGATACTCTCATACCCATCAAAGTAATCCTGATTTCATGAAGTTGGCCGAATCCATGTTCATAAAAGGTATCAGAATCGAAGACCAATCCCAATTGAAGGCCGGTGTCAAGGAATTCTTGGACTACAACGATGGACCTGTTTTAATGGAAGTCGTTGTCGAGAAGAAAGTTCCTGTTTTGCCAATGGTTCCTTCTGGTAAAGGATTGGATGAATTCATAGTTTATGACGAAGAAGTTGAAAGACAAGAAAAAATTTTAAGACATCAAAGAACTGGTGGTAAGCATTAATGACATAATTTATAGTATAATAAAAATAAGAATAAAATAAGCATACGGTTTTACTTCAGTAAAGTAAGATTTATTGATTAAAAAAATGAGATTTTGAATTGGAAAAAAGAAAGCCCGATGCGGGGCTCGAACCCGCAACCTTTTGATTAAGAGTCAAATGCTCTACCGATTGAGCTAACCAGGCTGTTATGAATGATTATGATGGGGGTTATTTATAAGGGAATAAAAGACCTAATTGGTATTCACACGACTCAAATTCAACCGACCAACTAAACCAACCAACTAAACAATCACGATATAACTAGAATTTCTCACATAGGGATTTTTCTGGACCATTAGGTATAGCTAATATACAATGTAATAAAAAAAAAGAACATTCGCGTGTACTCAGCATTCTCCTAAACTTTCCTATTGCGGAGTTGCAGCCAATATATTCTCATTGTAATTTTGACCTTAATCAGAATGAGACTGATCTGGGAATACTTTAGTAATAGGAGACACAGATATCGTGTCGTCGGCCTGGATACCGTGTCGTCATCTCTGTGGTTCAAGCGTCGCCGTGTTGATCCCACAAAATCACAACCTCAACACTTGCCAGGTGATAGGCAGTCAAATTACAACACCTTAAATCCAGATATCTTCAATACGGACACACAATTTGAGACAGCACACATGCCTCCTGATACTGAGAATGCCTTCCAATCCCTGGCCACCGATAAAAATCTTCTGCTGGTCAATAATACAAGTGAAGCACAGATAGGATCCTCTGATTACAACACAACAGAAACTTCGCTGATTGATGAAGAATTCAAAGACAAAGTAAATAGGGCAATACAGAGCCCAGGACCTCACTTGACGGTGCAAGACTCATGGTTCAATGAGAACTTTCTCAAGCCGTTTCTGTTTTCTAAGCGATGGCTAATTCTCCCGAAGATAAAATATGCCCTTGATTCTTTGAAAAACTTCTACCGTGTGTATTTCTCATTGCCAATCGACTTATCGGAGACTATTCATGATGGGAAACCGGAGACAGTCCCAGATGGTACCTTGAGCCCGGATGATATAAAACTGCGTATGATATTCCCGGTATTTACCTCAGACCAGGGATACAATGGTTGTTATCAATTCTTTCAAGAACTCATAGACGATTTGGGCAAGTTCATCCAATCGAAATTGCAAGAGCTCGAGCAGCAACCAAGCGAACCGGATCAAGAAGAATCATGGGAGGAAACCAATACCTGTTTAAACCGTAAATATTTGGGAGAACAAACATCGCTGGAATTGGGTGTAACTAAATCATTCACGCGATATATAGTTGATCCATGTTTGGAGATTTTGAGGTTTTTCGACAGTGGATTAGCCTGTGACGAAAATAGTCTTGGAGGAAAAAGGAGTGATATTGTCATTTCTCAAGTCAAAAATGGCCAAGAGAATCAGAGTCAAAAGAGAGAGTGCCTTCTATTTATCGAAATGAAGAAGCCATATTTGTCGAATTTCCTTAAAAACGGGTGCTTCAAACCAATTCCCCAACGTGTATCGTATTACCAAAAAATGCCGCCTGTCGAAGAAGAAATTGAAAAAAAAGATCAAGATGAAACAGAACCCACCACCTTCACGGATTCTTCAGGTCCTGCACCTCACGAAGCTCCAGTCCTCCATATTATCACCCAACTCGTAAGATACATGATCCAATATTCCAATCCTTTCTGTCTTCTCAGTGACAGCATTACCACTATCTATCTTGAGATAGACGTGGAAAGTCAAATGTGGAAGGATTTAGCAGACGAGCTGCAGTCGTTGAGTCTTACGAATACGAATGGAGCACATCTTAAGGATCACAAGAAACAAGCCTATGTAAAAATACCATTCAAGTATCGTACGATAGACACACGAGAAACCAGTATGACTGTACAAACAATCGTCGCTTCCTTGCTTCATAAGCGTTTGACGGAAGAAAATGATGAGGACCGCAAGAAGGTTGTACAAATACTCCAAGCGATAACGAGGAAGAGCATTGAAGAACTTCGAGAACAGGTTGGTAGAGCATATATATTCCTCGGGTATATTCCAGGCACAGGAGGGAATAATGGTATACAAAGACACTCTGGGAATGTGGATACACAAAAATATACTATCTTACAAGAAGGACCCGGGTATTATTCTCATGTTTTTTTGCTTGAGTCTAAGGTGCTCAAACAGTGCATTCCAACGTTAAATATCCCCAACACGGGAAAGGTAGTCATGAAGCTTTACGATGAAATATCTGTTCGGAAACTTGCTGAATATGAGAAACGTGAATTTGGCCGTGAGTTCACCGAAGACTACTGCCTCAAAAGGGCAGGAAGAATGTTCACAAGAGAGTGTGATTGTTATACAAGAATACAAGAGTCTGCCACGCCCATCAATGTTCCAACTTTGTTTGACAGTGGGGAGGTGTTTTTAACTGAAAATGGTGAATTCAAATACGCTGGATTGTTTTTGGTGATGTCTTATATCGAGCCAGATACAAAAAAAACCTTATCAGATAGAGAAATTCTGATCAAACTTTCCGAAGCACAAAAAGCACTCAAACAGATCGGAATACAGCACACTGATTTGTACCTTAGGAATATCATCGTTTCAGGAAGCAAAGTTAACATCATTGATTTTGCTCAAGCGTCACTACCCAGTGCTAGTTCTGCATCTTCTCCCGATGCCTGTTCCATATCCGATACCGCAAGCGCATCACGGAGTGTCTCTTCCGGATCCTCTGGATCAAGTCACACAGAAGATATTCAGGATAGAGAATCTGATACCAATAAGTATACATAGATGAGCTCGAAGAGTTTAAGAGTATATACGATAATCAGGCACGTTCCAGTGTTTCTTTCTCAGTATTTCAAAGGTCCTGGCCGCCACCAGAAGCACTAGTTCGTGGCTAGCAGTCTTCATTGGCTAAGTGTGGACTCCCTTCATCCATCATACCTCCTATTCTGTCTAAACTCTGGATTCAAAGGACACCCCAAGGACACCCCAATTTTCCCGGTTGTCAAACGCAGGTCTCGCTCATGGTAATGCAATCCAAAACTCGAACTGCATAAAAGCACTGAAAAGCCACCAAAACTTTGACAACGTCGAAAAAGTACCAGGCATTGCCTTCCCTTACGTCCCCGGCACTACGACGTGTCGACTTTCAACATTGACACCGACGCAAATACGTTCAATGGTTCCGTTACCATCCACTTAGACGTAAATGAATCCACAAACGAGATCACTCTAAACTACAGAAACTTGAGTGTAAAGAGTGGAAACGTCTCTGTGTATTCCCCAGGGCGCCACCATTTCCTCTAAGGTGGTAAATGTGATGGAATTCAAGACCAAGGAGGTGTTTGCGATCACATTGGACCGTGCCATAGACCCTGAATTAAGATCAGGATTAATTTCTTCTCTGTGAAAAAAGTCACTATTGAACTGAATTCGAATTTGCGGCCATTTTACTATTTGTTATCTCTTTATTGAAGTCAGTTCTGAAAACACACCATTATGTATTCTCCACCAACGGCAATCTTCCATCATGAAACTTGACCAGAATTTACAGATCCTCTTCAAGTCTTCTCCTGAACATACACCCTATCAATACTAAGATAGGATTATTGATACGAGGAAAAAGTTCACAAATTGTTTCGAACCTGATTTACGAGAGAACTAAATTCACGAATTAGCATCTTTTTTGTATATTATTATTCTTCTTCCAAATATCCAATTCAGGTTCATTAGCTCACCTTGCTCAACAGATCCCAGATTTAAAGGGCAAGTTCGATCGGGTCTTCTCCTACCTTACTCACAAGACTCTCATACGTCTCCTCTGCATCCACAAGCCAGTTGATTTCCTGTAATCTCACATTCACTACTTCCAACCGAGCGGCTAACGTGTCTTTCTTTTCCTGTAATGCTAGAGATTGACTCATTGATGAACGCGCCACAGTGTGGGAGTCTGAATAGCGTTCAAGGGTGCCTTCTCTTATAGCTTCGCTTAGTATTGAAATGAGCTCCTTCAATGCATCTCTCTCAACAATTAGCTCTGATATGGTTTTACCAGAACCAGTGGCTTCGAAATAACTTCCGAATGAACTACTATCTAATAAAGAAGGCAAACTAACCGAGACCGTGGCGTTGCAAATGTTTAACATAGTAAGCATTTGAGTTTCCTCGAATCTCCACTGATCTAGAGTTCTAAGTTCTTTCTTGATATCCACTTCGGGCTCCTGGCCTTCTTCTAGGATGGCTTCTTTAGACATTCTGCTCCGAGTTTCCTCGACTCTGGTGTGGCTATCATGCACGTATCTTAATACTTCACCTAACTTCATGATGCTGGTAATATTGATACTGACAGAGCTGATTCTGCGGTTTATGTACTTGTTTGGCCAGTCACTGTCAGCTATGACCACCCACATGATGAGTCACAAGTACAGTCATAGTCACGCAGGCACTCATACACTGACTAAGCCTGTGCATATTGACTCATGAGTGAGTCAAGTGAGTCAAGTGAGTCAAGTGAGTCAAGTCTCAGAGGTGCGAAAAAATCCTCTAACGAATTACTATTTACTACTCACTGCAATCTATTCAATGTTTTTGATCATCACACCAGGTTGACCTGGCACAGCAGAATCGACAATCTTACCGGTGATGGTGATTTCATAGTCTTCTCCGGTAACCACGTTCTTACCGGTTTTGGCACCGTTGGCGAATGATATCACTTCGACTTCTTGAATATCGATTCCAACTGGAGCCTTTTGGATGTTACTCAGAACCGACTTGATGGTATCCACTTCGTTGAACGACAATTCTCTGTTGAAAACGGCGTTGGGGTCTTCGGTGGTCAATCTTTGTTTCAAAACAGAAATAAATGGCATGGCTCTCTTGACATCTTTGCCAACTCTCTCTTTGATAACCTTGTTATCGTTCAAGGTTTGTTGTTCGAAAAGTTCTCTGACCAAATCAATATAACTTTCTTGCCATTCAGGGAATGAGGATGAAACGAACAAAGTTAATCTGGCTGGTTTGGACTTATCAACTTCAGCAGGCTTGCCACCTTTCTTCTTCTTCAAGACATTGACCTCAGCTTCACGGATAGATCTTGACAAGTCTCTGACATAGGCCAAAGCATCACTAATAGGCTTGGAAACTGGCTTGGAAGCTCTGGGGAATTTGGCGTTCTGAACGGATCCAGATTTCTTCAAAACTTCTCTATAAATATATTCACTGAAATGAGGTGCAACAGGTGCAATCATCAAGATTTGAGCTTCAATGTATCTCAAGATCAATTCCCTACTCATTCCAATGTTTCCACTAACAGCATCTCTGTAGTAGTCTCTTGCGGTTTGGAAATCAAAGAGTCCAGTCTTCAATGCGGCCTTGTAGTTGGCTTGATCATATTGTTCATAAGTTCTTTCGATCAAATCGTTCATTTCATTTTCAAAAGCTGCATCGAAAAAGGCATCAGGCTCACCGGTTCTCAATGTATCAATGTTGGTGACCATCTCTTCACACCACTCTTTCAAAGTAGTCAATCTCAAAATAGCAGCGTTGGCATTGCTTTCATCGAAGTTGGCGTCTTCAATGGTATCACCAGCATCAGCAAGAGCAATTCTAGAGGCATCAGCACCGAATTTTTCGACAATTTGTTCCATGGTTAAGAAGTTACCAGTAGATTTTGACATCTTAGCGTTGTTCAACATCAAATGTCCGTTCACTCTAACACCAGCAGGCCAGAATTTCTTGGGGAAAAGAGCCACGTGAGTGTACAAGAAGAAAGTCAAGTGATTAGGGATCAAATCTTTACCACTGATTCTGACATCCAATGGGTAGAAGTATTCGAATTCTCTCTTGATGGTGTTCAATTGTTCGATTGGAATATCGAATTTGTCGGCTTTACCTCCGGCAAAAATGTAATCGAGGACCTCGAAAGTCAATTGTTCTGGCTTGATATCATAGAGACCCTTTTCTTTACCGTAGTAATCGGAGTGTAAGAATCTAGCAATGGTGTAGTAAGCCATGTAGATGGTGGAATCAGATAAGGATTCAACCAAGTATCTTTCATCCCAAGGCAATCTAGTACCCAAACCGAAGTTTCTGGTGACAGCCCAGTTCTTCAACCAGTCCAAGACACCTTCAAAAGCGTGTCTGGTTTCCTTACTGTAAGTTTCCATGTTGTTCAAACACTCCAAGGCTTGTTGTTTCCAAGATTCCTCACCGTAATCAATGTACCATTGATCTTCAAGAGACACAATACAATCATCACCACTTCTGGAGATGACCACTCCTTCGGGTTCAGAGTAAGTGAAGGCCAAATTAAGATCAATCAAGTCTTGTTTGACCTTTGGCTTGGCTACTTCAACCTTGTCACCAACGTATTTACCGATAGCCATGGTACCATTGTAGTAACCTTCCTTGTAAGCCAATTCCTTAGCTTTGGCCAATTGAATGGCGTCTTTTGGAGATTGAATCTTCAAGTCTTGGACCAAGTATTCGGCACACTTATCACCGTATCTTTCAGTCTTGATGATTGGAACAATGTTATCACAAACCCATTCCTTTTCGATCTTATAGTATTCGGGCTTGTTCAACAAATCCTTGGTGGTGATGTAATCGTCTGGAGAATCAGAAGGAACACAAGTGACCACACCAGTACCTTTGGTGGCCAAGACAGTTTCCATAGGCAAAACTCTCAAGTTCTTGTTTTCAGCCAAAGGAGCAGTGATCTTGGATCCGATCAAGATACTTCCATTGATTTCAACCACAGATTTGTAGTCACCTCTCTTTGGAGTGATCTTTTGGTAAGACATGTTCTTGAAGGCTCTTTCAGTACAGATGAAGTATTCTCCATTTCCGGCATCAAAAATACCATAATCGATCTTAGGTGATACAAAACAACAGGTTTGTCCATACATGGTTTCAGGTCTCAAAGTAGCAGCCACCAAGAACACCTTCTTGCCAGAAATGTCAAACAGGTTTTCAGCGAAGTATTCCAAGGCCTGAGGAGCAAACTCGGTGATTTCAATCTTGATACCAGTGTACTCCTGAGGGTTAATACCTTCACCGGATTGTCTATCGTGATCCAAACATGCTTGACCGTCTTTTTCGGAGTAGATGGTGTATCTTTCACCGAACTTGATCTTGCTCAACTCCTTCAATCTGGTGATTTGCCATCTAACAAACTGATCGAAGTATGGGTTGGCATCGGTAGTCACAAAAGATCTTCTCCAATCGACTCTACCACCAAACTCGGTGATGTGCTTCTGAGTCAATTCTGGGAAGTACTCCAACCAGTAGGAAGGTTCGGCAAACTTGGCGATTTCCTCTTTGGCAATACCTAATTGTAACATGATTTCAAATTGGTACTTACCTCTACCTTGTTTAGCAACAGCCTTTGATTTCTGGGCTCTGAACTTGGTAACATCTTCACTTTGAGCTTTCTTAGCGACTGGAGTGTCGTCGAGCTCGTCGCTTGGACATCCTGAGAAATCAGCTCCAAACTCTTCCACTTCTCTTTTGATCTTATCAGCAGATGCTTTAATTGGCATACCAGTACAATGGAATCCCATAGGGAAAAGAGCTCTCTTACCTCTCATTCTTTCGAACCCAGCGGCAAACTCAACCTTGGATAAGGTGAAACTGTGTCCAACGTGCAAAATACCATTCATATAAGGAAAAGCCATGGTACCAAAGAATTTGGGGTGCTTTTCTCTTAATTCATCCACATCTTCGATGGGGATTTCTTCGATGGTGGGAGCGTCCACTTCGAATGCCTTTTCGTCAGCCCATACTTGTTGGTACTTTTTCTCGATCTCTCGAAGAGTATCTCTACGAGAGGTGTTCTCTAACTTGATAGTAGCACTCATGGTTACTTGAAAATTTTTTGCTCTAGCTCGCGAATAAAGGTTGTGCGATAATTTACAGACGAAGGAAGTACTATTTTACAGTGTGGGACGCTAACCTACTTTCTACGAACGTTGGAGGGAACAAAGAGCGGCCTGGCGACCTTTTGGTGGTGGGTTGGACGAGTTGCGTGGCCACCGTTTGTGTGTGAATGCATTTCATTCTTCAACTCCTGGACGCTTTTTGGCTGCAAAAACACACCTTGGAACTCATGTTTCGTAACCAAAAGAGTCATACGCCCACTTTCCGACACATCACCAAACTCCACCAAAACCGCGTGTTTCTGTGGCAACTGTAGCACTTTTGTGGTTTTTGCACCGGAAATAGTCTCTATGAACACTTTGATTTGGTCTTTGGTGGCAGTAGAAGGCACTTCAAAAAGGGCAACGGACCTTTGTGGGTCGAACAGATTCACCAAAGTGGTATCATCGTTATTCTTACGAGATGCACTGACATTCACAGGCCGGTTGTGGAATTTTTTACCGTTGTATTCTATGGCGGCAGCCGCAGACGTTTCAGAATTGAACACAATGAATCCGTACCCCATGTTCTTGTTCCCTTTACTTCTCATATTTGCGTTCAAAGGAGTGCTGATGGACTCTATTGACCCGAACTTCTCAAAGAATTGCTTGATTTCCTCTTCCAGAATTTTGAAATCCAAGTTCGATACGTACACTTCTCTTTTGAACACAGGAGACTTTTTCTTGACTTGAGTATCCGAGAGTTTCACCACAAGCTTGTAAGTGCGTCCGTCAGTATCGTCAGTAAGCTCCTTGTTATTGAGATTTGTTATTGCTGCTTTGGCCAGTGCACTTTCAGCAAATCCAACGTAGCAGAATCGTCTCACTTTATTGGTGAATTGAGTGGGTAATCTCACGCTGATAACCACCCCGTACTGTTCAAATAGCGCCTTTAAAGCTTGAGAGTCCATACTGGGAGGAAAGTTAGTGGCCCAAACTATGCTGTTCTCCAGTACTTTAACTTCAACCGGCGAGTCATCCAAAAGCTTGTTAGTTTTAGTCAATGCGGCCAAAACAGCGACTTTGGTCTCGAAATCCACTACTGCTTCGTATTCGCCGTCTTTAGAGTAGATGGAAATTTCATTGATGGTCCCGCAGTCCTGGAAGAAGTCTCTTAGTGAATCTTCCGTGACACTGGACGTCAACCCCGTCACTTTCACCGTCAATTCTTCCCTGTTTCTGGTAACTTCTGTTTTGGTACGCTTGGTGTCCCGGCTACTTGTGGTCAGTGACTCGCTCAACCTGCGTTTCGAGACCACGGGATGGGTTGCTCCAGCGATGGCAGTAGCGATGGACTCTGAGTTCGAAGTCGAGTCATTAGATTCATTCAACCGGTTGAGAACGATATTCTTCAATACCTTATCTGCATGGATAAGCAGCTGGTCATACGACCCTTTCGTTCCGTAGAATTGTTCGAACAACAACTGTTCTTGTATGATACGTTCGGGCCAGTCCAAATTACCAGCATTTGCGACTGCCTTCTTGAGGAGAGTGTGAACTTGTTCATAGCCGAAGTCGTGACGTCTGTAGAACTCGAATCCATATATCCACAACTCACCTTGTCCGTTAAATGCGTCTATGAGTCGAGATACTAGTTTGTGAGCTGCTTTCACGTTTCCTGCTCTTTCGTAGATGGAGATGGACGCTTTTTCCACTGAATGGTAGATGTCATTGTGCTCGAGTGAAAAAGAAAAAAACGTCGAAATGTCTTCCTCTAGGGTTTCGTCGCCAGTACTAGAACCATAGAAAAGAATGCACAACGCAAGCACTTTCCATTCGTCATAAGGGCTTTTCTTCATCAAGTCCAAGTACCGAATTTGATCTCGTAAGTTTCGATACTCTTGCTTCGACACGAGATTATTACGGATGAGCTCAGCGTATGCAACACATGAGTGTGGGAAAGCACGAGGAAACTTGTGTAGCACGTCGTCAAGGAACACCGAGTTATCAGGCTTGGAATAAAGCACGTAAAGATACGAGTTCCATACCGGGATCCAGTGTTCAGTGGAAACCAAGAGAGATCGGTAGAATATTGCCGACACCTGGGTGAGGTTGGTGGCGTATTTACCGACGTCAGATATGTAATCGGACCAAGTTTGGGGGTCTGTAGGCGAATTCGAGACAAGATTCTCGTACTTTTCGTAGTAGATTTGCAGTTTTTGGGTGTCTTCGTATACCTTGGACGCACGGCGCATGTATTCGTCGTATGTGTCGTGGAAATGAGTAGATACAAACGCCGAAGTGGCGTGGTAAAAGTCTGTAAGGTGCTTGTTAGGCACACTAAGTCTCTTGAGATAAAGCGCCCACAACGTGGCTAGAGTTTCTTCTTTTGTGTCATCTTCGTCTGTGGATTCCAAGTGGTTTACATACCACAGTAGCACCACATCCCAGATTTTGTGACTATTTACGAAGTCATAAACGGCGCTGCTGAGAGCTTTCACAAATAAATCTTGAATGTCGTCTTCGTCGTGAGTTTCCAAGTAAAACTCGAGGTAGGCCACCCAATACTCAACCACAGGATACTCTCTGAGCACTAGAGTGAAAAACTCGTGTTTCAATTGAGATTTGGTAGAGTCATCTTTAAGTTCTATGATGTCTTGTAAGATTTGTACTATGTCACTCTGATTCCATAAAAAAACCGTGTTCTTCAGTTTGCGAGCGTGAAAAAGGGCCAATGCATTCTTGTGTTTATCGAGTCGTAAAGCGTTGATCAACGAGTCATGAGCGTCCGAATCGTACTTACTGTTAAGTGCCTTCTCCCGCAAGTGTTCGATATTCATCACCAAAATTCGCGTTCCGAGTGTGCAACTGTAAAAAACCAAATGGATGCAAAGTTATATTTGAAGTCATTTGGCTGGCAAGAAGGAGAGGCGTTGCAGAACGGGGGACTCAAGAAACCGTTATTGGTAGAACACAAAAAGGATACCAAAGGGTTGGGACATAATCAACAAGACGGCGAAACGTGGTGGGAGAGTTTATTCGATGGGCATCTCAAGAATTTGGAAGTCAGTAAAGGCGATACCGGCGTGAATTTCAGCATTGACGAGCACAAGGTCGACGCCACCATACGAAAGAAGAACTCGCCATTATATAGGATGTTTATCAGGGGAGAGGGGTTGGCAGGAACTGTAGGAAAGACACGATTTGAGACCAAAGAGGTTGTGTTTGATGCAGAGGAGGTGTACGAGAAGCAGGTGCACTCGAAGATGAGTAAGGGGGTGGTGGAGGAAGAGAAGGGGGAGAAGAGAGAGAAGAAGGAAACCACGGAAAAGAAAGACAAGAAAGAGAAGAGAGACAAGAAAGAAAAGAAGGAGAAGAAAGAGACGAAAGACAAGAAAGACAAGAAAGACAAGAAAGCCAAAAAAGATAAAGAGGACAAAAAACACAAGAGCGATAAAAAAGGCAAGAAAGAAAAGAAAGTCAAGCACGATAAAATAAAAGTCTCAGACAAAGAGATTCTCAAATCCCACAAAGAGATCTCAACTTCCATCGAATCTAACCCACCAAAAAAAAGACTGCTCCAACACCAAGCCCTGCATGAGTCCGAGGACCACAAGTCTAAAAAGCACAAGTCCAAGCATAAGTCACAAAAGCACGTGTCCAGGAAAACGTGAACCCGTCGATCCAATCAAGTAAGGAAGGGACTCGAACCTCCACAGTGGCTTAAGCGATGGCTGCAAGTGCGACAATAATTTTCACTTATGGTTGAAATCAGAATAGCACAAGAACTGGACGCCACTAGAATCGCTGAAATATACAATGAAGCAGTGAACAACACCACTGCAGTATGGAACAATATCCCTGTGACCGTTGACAACCGAGTTGAGTGGATCAAACAGAAAGAAGCCCAAGGCGACCCGCTTATAGTTGCCGTGGAAAATAATCAGGTCATTGGATACGCTACCTATGGCCAATTCAGGCCTTTTGATGGCTACAAACACACAGTAGAGCACTCCATCTACATTCACAAGGACTCCAGGAGAAACGGTGCCGGCAGAAAATTACTCACCGAACTCATCAGACTCGCTCAATCTAATGGAAGGCACGTGATGATTGCCGCCATTGAGTCCAGTAACGAGGCGTCAATTGTTCTTCATAAGAAACTTGGGTTCCAGGAGGTTGGTGTTTTCAAGGAAGTGGGCTCCAAATTTGGCAGGTGGTTGGATTTGACTTGTTTGGAACTTCCTTTGAAACAGGCCCATTTGTGATCTTCGTTGCTTGTTTGGGGATAGATTTAGGTCAAGGGAGTGGTTACGAGACACTCGAGAGCTTTATTGGATGTGCTGTTATCAGCAGAATTTATGATTAGATTAATATTTTATACACACTGTTTGTTACTGTCTCTTTGTCACCATCTTATTGTCTCACTGTCTCTCCTGCTTTTAATGGTCCTATCAACCTCCGATACGTTTATACTACACTTCACTCTACCAGAATCCTCTCTGCCAAACATGACCACTTTACCTTCTAGGGTCTAGGGCAACGGCGAAATGACCCATTCACTCAGCTGGCCTGTCCATCTGGTGATCTCGCACAATTGGTCCCACAGTCTCGCGGTGCAAAGTCTCGCGGTGCCAGTCTATCTCGCGGTGCCAGTTCTCGCAGTGCCAGTCTATCTCGCAGTACTCTCCTATGATCCAGACATGCCTCTAATGCCCCCCTTTTTCCACCAGTCCCATCGACACAGGCTATTGGCATACACAGCCACATTTCTCGTCCCATTGTTGGTGTTTGGGACCCGCAAAACCGTTATTTGTGTTACCATATTCGTGTGTGGAATCACATTATCGTGCACCTTGATCGCGTACCACATATTTACATCCACATCAGATGCACCTAAAACACAAACTAATCCCACCAAATTTGCATTCTTAGATAAGCCCACATGGCGCCAAACACTCGGGCAGCTTTCTGTGCCAGAAGAGGCCCTCACAGCTTCCATTATGGAAGAATCGTTCCTTATCTCAGAAACCCTAGATGATTTCATCAACCTTATCGTTCAGGAGTTTGTAGATACATGGTACACCCGAATAACCTCAGACACACTCTTCCAAAACAGCATCAGGGTGGAATTGAAGCACGTGTTCAAGCAATTGAAGCTTCGGGTGCAAAGTCTCGACGTTGCTAAGTTGGTGGTTTCGAGACTTACGCCCATCATTAACGACCATATTTCTGATTACATACGAGCTGAAGAAAAAGTGCAAGGAAAAATCGCCACCAACACCAGTGAAGATGTGACACAGCACTACACCGACGTGGCTAAACAGTACCGTAGAGGTAAAATTCACCCAGCAGTAAGTATGTCTAAATCCGGGCCCAAAGATGCCAGTGAAAAAGATTATTTGAGAACCAAAATCGGCAGCATACTTCCTCATCTTCTTTCTGAAGGTGAACGCCATAATGAAATTGGCCTCTCTTTGGTCAGGGAGCTTTTGGCGTGCACGATACTTACAAATATCTTTGGTTTACTCGGAGAAGGAGATTTCTACAATCTTATGATTGTGAAGTTCATAGGGGACAACTTGAAGCGCAAAGACCAAGTCAAGAAGCTTCGAGCAGCCTTGGATGAGCACACGTTGAAACAGGCGCAAAAAGAGCCCAACAAGCTCAACAAAGATTACATCATCACCGAGGACATGGACATTGTCACCTACAATCAGTGTATTGAGCGCATAGACAAGTCCACATCGCTCGAAGACATGAAGCAACTCCGTGTATATATATCGTTTCAGTTGCTTCAAATCAAAGATCAATCCAGTGCATCCAAACTCATTCAACGACTCAAAGAAGTACAAGCTTTGGTGGAGAAGCGTATTCGAGTGCTTGAAAAGACATCAGAGCTCAGTCTTGTCAAAGTTCTACACAACAAGTCGTACCTAGAAGAGTTTTCCCGATTCGTAAAGGCCAATTCCCGGCCAGAATTCCTCGAATATTGGCTCTCGGTGGAAGCAATCAAGGCTCCTCTTGAGCTCACTGACGATAAACTCTCCCTTTCTCTCGGGTTCACCAACTTTGACGAAATCAAAAACATATATGACACCACCCTCCGAAAACTACTGGTGGATGCAGATGACTTGAGGGCCATTGAAAGGTACATCAACTCCAAGGACTTGATTAACAAAAGCCAATCATACCAGGTTGCCCGAGAGTGTCTATTCAAAATCCAGGGCCAAGTGTACGTCCAATTAGAGCAGGTGTTCAAAGAATTCTCTAATACAAACGCATACAAAGAGCTCACTCAAAAAGCTTCCAGGCAGCAACGAGACAACAAGTTTGTTAATCCCGGAGTTGTACAGGCAGTTGAAGATGCATTTACGCAGATCATGAATAGCAACAGTCTTGACACGTTTTCCACGAAGAATCAGGCACAAATGATGGAGTTGAAGAAGGATATTCTTGGGGACACAGGTAGTCTTTTTGGAGATTCTGGGAATGGTTCTAGTGGTAGGCTTTTCGAAGACAGCGAATCAGGTACCGATAGTGACTCTTTGAATTTTGATTCTGACAACCTCCATAGCTCCATGGAATTTGACCCCAAAGGGCCGTTGGAAGACTCGGAGTCCTTGGTTCTTGCGGCTCCAGGAGATCTCAGGTTGGCAGAAGAGATAGACAAACTCAACCACGACATCCAGGTTTTGAATGAACAAGTTTCGATCCTCGACCCGTTGATCAAGAAAGCAGAGATTACAAATAACATAGGGGAGCTTAAGATCTTGAAGAACTCAAGGACAGTTCTCGAGCGAGAAATCAACTCCAAAGAACTCCAGAAACAACAGTATATCGTTCAGGAAAACGACAACAGTTTATATGGGAAGTCAAGGGTTAGTATCCAATCGTACATAAGTGGGAACGATGATGGAACTGACTTCATTCTCTACATTATAGAAGTACAGAGATTCTCCAATGATGATCCGTCAACAAACAGTGCTGGGTGGGTGATAGCACGAAGATTCAGCCAGTTCTACAAGCTTCACGAGTATCTCAAGGCCATGTATCCACTGGTATCCAACTTAAAATTCCCCAAGAAAACAATGTTCAAGCTCCAGAAACAAACAGTGGAGCTTCGAAAACTTGCGCTTGAAGAGTATCTCCGGAATTTGCTCTCAATGCCGGAGGTTTGTGGGAACCAGGTGTTCAGGTCGTTTCTTTCGTCGGAAAATTTTAACATCCGTAAGAACCAGTCATTTGAGGATCCAAACACTAAGTCAGTGGACCAAGTGGCCACAAGTTTCTACAAAGGTCTTTCCAATCGACTCAGTACCTCCAAGAAACCCAAAACAAAGGATGTGGATAATGAAGCTATGGTGGAGAATTTGAGAGATATGGAACGGGAGCTCAAATCGTTTGAAGATAAAGAGGTTTTCGTGAAGCCACTCATCAACATGCTCATGACCATATTCAAACTCAAGAATGCCAAAAGCTGGCTCCGTGGGAGAGCACTCTTGGTTATACTTCAACAGGTGTTTGGTACCACAATTGAGAAGAAGATCTACGAACAGGTTTCTCAGGTGCAACAAGAAGAAAAGGTGCTAGATATACTTTTAGTGATTAAGAATCTTGTGTTCCCAGGCAACAAGTTCCGGGATCCGCCGGTATTAAGAACCCAAATTGAAAAAGAGACCACTCAGGAAGAAAGCCGGCTACTTTTACGGATATTCATGAGTGAAACGTTCAACACCATCTTTGGAGTTGGGAACACCAAGTACGCATTCACGGTGTTATTCAATATGCTACAGAATGACTTTCTCGTGAAGCACCTTGTTTTTGAGATCTTTGATGAGTTGATAGACGAGCTATTCCCGGAGCTTGTTGGGAGGTCGTGAGGAGCGTGAGACGAGAGATTGATAAACGTGAAAGAAACAAGTGAGACAAGAAAGTGAGACAAGAAAATGACAAACCAAGGCAAGTGAGACAAGACAACGACAAACCAAGACAAATGTAACATAGCGCTCCCTTGGCACGCGCACGGATTTACCACGGCACCGACTAAACACGGCACTAACCACAGCACGGCCTTACCGTCGGGATTTGTGGTTGGTTGTGCGTCCTCACACTACCTCGTCACACTCCTTGGCATTCGCACTGATCACTCAAAAATAGGAGGCTTATCAATTAGACATTTATTAGCCACATCTTACGCCACTAGGATTTTGCAAACACATCACCTCAATGGCTCAAGATCCTGATAATAAGCCCCAAGTGCCCGATGGGTGGGTTGCTAAGTTTGACGACAAATACAAAACCTGGTTCTATGTTGATCTAAGTACCAAGAAATCACAGTGGGAAGCTCCAAAAGGAACCACTTTTGAACACCAGGCTCCCGAAGGAGCTCCTCCTTCGTATTCCGACTCTAAGTCAGGCAAAGATCAGTATCCACAGGGCAAGCAGCAGCAGCAGCAGCAGCAGCAATTCCAGAATCAGTCTCACGATCAAAGAGGATACAGTGCCGGACCAGGAGGCCAATATGGAGGCTACCAACAGTATCCTCAACAAGGATATCCTCCACAAGGATACGGACAATATCCTCCTCAAGGCTACGGACAGTATCCCCCACAAGGATATCAGCAGTATCCCCCACAAGGGTACCAACAGTATCCCCCACAGCAACAAGGTAGAAGATTCGGTGGGGGAGGAGGAGGCAGTAGTTTTGCACCAATGGCATTAGGACTTGGAGGAGGATTACTCGGAGGAATGTTGATTGGAGATGCCATCAGTGACTCACAAAACGAAGCATACGCCGACGGATACAACGACGGTATGGACGGAGGAGACTTTGATGGAGGTGGAGGAGACTTCTAGGTGAATACAGTTATAATTGGCTGAAGTAGATACTAGTAGATAGGAGTAGTTCGTGAGAACTCCGGCCAATACACGACTCCATGTGGACCAGTAACGCTTGTTGTTCCTGTTCCTATTCCTGTTCTTGTTGTTCCTGTTCCTGTTCCTGTTCTTGTTCCTTTTCTTCTACTTCTACTACCCCGGTGCGCACACGACGCAGTTGGCGAAAATTTGGTCGCATTTTTCAACCAACCAAAAGCCAGTTATTAGGCATTATAGATGAGATTCTCCAGAGTATTGAAACAAGCTGAAGAGGTGTTGGTCAGATCAGCCTCGGGGAACCCCACCGGGTTGGCCGGAATCTACCAGCACCCAAACCCCAGACCAGCATTAATCTCCCTTTACAACCACACATTAACATTATTGAATACCAAATTCCCAAAAGAATCTATTTACAGACAATCCGTAGAAGCATTAACACAAAACAGATTGAAAGTGGTGGAACAACACGACATCGTAGAAGAAATCGAGGCCAAAATCGGTGGAGGGTTGATCGAAGAAATCGTCATTCAAGCTCATGATGAATTAAAGTTGGCTGGAGAATTGGCCGAATTGAAATGCTGGGAAGAGTTAGAAGAAAAGCCTTTGGATGACCAATGGGTTTACTTCGGTAAGAAAATCTAATCATTTATTTAGCATATGTAAAATAGAATACATAAGAATTTAGCAAAATCATATTCATTACCATCTACAATCAACTATTGACAATCACTGATCTGGTGACCAATGGCTTCTCCATCAACAACACGAGGCCTTTGGTAATCCTACACTCTTGGAAACATCAACTCCACCGCTCTTTTTCTCTGGTTCGGTTTCTACGTGTTTATCTTGAATGATACTAGCCAATTCTGTAAATATCAACTCCACGTTGATATTGGATTTGGCACTTGCTTCCAAAAACGGAATGTTCAATTTCGAGGCAAGCTCTTTACCTTGTTGTTCAGACACTTGTCTTCCTTCGTCATCATCACATTTGTTACCAACAAGGAAGATTTGTGCATCTTCGTTGGCGTGTTGAGTGACGGTCTGGAACCAGTTTTCAACGTTTTCAAAACTTCTGGCGTCAGTTACATCATAGATCAAAACGATCCCCATTGCTCCTCTGTAGTAAGCAGTTGTGATGGTTCTAAATCTTTCCTGTCCTGCGGTGTCCCATACTTGTAATTTGATTTTTTTACCTTTACTTTCGATAGTTCTGATTTTGAAGTCGATTCCAATGGTGGTGATGAAGGAAGGATTGAACTTATCTTCAACAAATCTTAATAATAAACACGATTTACCGACTCCGGAATCTCCAACTAATAATAATTTCATGATCATGTCATATGCTCTTGAAGGGGCTCTTCCACTCATGATGACGATGTTTGTATACTCCTACAACTGTGTGTGTGGCGGTTCAGTCAACTGATCTTTGAACTTGGAGGATGTGTGTCAATGATGCCGGTAGCTTTGGTGACCTGACGAATCTGTTGAATGTTCCCTAATGAAATATCGCGAATTGGATATGTGTGTAGAGGCACCGTGCGAGGGTACGACGGACGCGGGACGGCACGGCGCCGCCACACACCGCGGCGCAGTGCGATACACTCCCTGGTACCACGCTCTCGCTCCCGGCTCCACGCTCTCGCTCCCGGCTCCAGGCCCATCTACATCGTCTTCGTTTAATGCATACTCTACATAATTACAAGAATACCTCGACGTTGATCTCCACACTCGAAGCAGCATATGGAATCTCAAATGATTTCATCACCTCAGGATGTAAGACCCCAAGGCTTCCAATAACAACTTCTTTCTCTCCCACTCCAGGTCTGAAGTAAACCTTAGCACCTCTACCAGGGAAGAAGGTTGGGTTTTGTTTGTCCTCCTCTATCCAGTAACCTCTAGAATCATCCTTGGCAGGGTTTTCGATCCACTTGGCTCTCAAGGTTTGCATCAACTTACCTAATAACCCTTGAATGTACTCGAAACCTGAAGTCTTTCCAGCATAAATAGCAGCCCAATTACGTTGATTGTAAGCTTTTCTCTCCAACTTATCGTTCTTGAAAACCACATCACCACATTCGAAAACCTTGATTGGTAAAGAGTGTTTTCTGTTCTCTTTGATTGTCTTCAATAATCCGGATAATAGGGTGGTTCTTACCACTTGGTATTCGAAAGTTTTGGGGTTTTCCAACTTGACTGCAGTCTTACCATCATCTTCGGTTCTTAAGAATTTGAAGTTCTCATCGTGAGAGCTCAAAGTCAAGGCCATGATTTCGGAGTATCCGGCTTGAGATGATGCCACTCTGAAAATATCTGCAATCTTATTAACTGGTAAAGCAGAAGCCACTAATCCATCGGATTTGGGCTTGGTTTTCACAATGTTGTTGAATCCGTATGCAACTGCAGCGTCTTCCATGATGTCACATTGGTGTAAGATATCGGATCTGGTGATTGGAATCGACACTTCCAATAAGTTCAGGTCTTCGGATGATACTTTAGCACTCAATTCCATTTTATTCAATAAAGTGGCAATTTCATCTCCAGTTTTGGTTAAGCCCAAACATGAATTGATGTAATCTATTTCAGCAGTGGCAACTCTTGGTTTGGTGCTTGGAGAGATTCTGGATTGTTGGTTGTGTTCAGAAACGATCTCCAATGGTTCAATCACGAAAGGTTCCGAACAGTACACAGAGAACATAGCAACCATTGTTTGGATGACGATCTCGGTTTTGGTTCTATCGGTACCGGTAACTTCTATGAAAACGTTCTTGGTATCCAAAGTGATTTTGGAGTGGTTGGAGTTGATAATTGGTGGTAAAGAACAAACGGTTCTGTTTTTATCCAAAATCACAGGGTAAACAGGAGAGTCTCTGATGATGTGTAAGTATTTGGATAAGTGCTTGTCTGATTCATAGAACTCCATGAGTCCCTTTCCGTCCAACACTTGGGTTTGGTTCAAAGGAGCAAACTTGATTTCTTCGGGTTTCAAAGCTTCATAAGTGAAAGGACCTTCGATGGTATCCAAATTGTGGGTACCGATGGCCACCAAGGTTCTATTACGGCACAAGTTGGTATGTAACTTATCTTGAAGGGCAATAAAAGATTCATAAGATCTTTGGGTGAAGTTAACGTTTCTTAAAATGGCTGCTGCAGCATAAGGACGGATTTGTTCTGTTGATTTTTGGATAGTCAACTTTGTGGTTGGTTCTACGGTTTTGTAAACTGGGGTTTCTTGCTTACCCAAGAAAACTTTGAGCGCTTGAGCAATTCCTTCGAAACATAACATGTCGTATCTATTGGCAGGAACTTCGATCTTCAATTGAGGTCTTTCACCTTTGGCACATTCGTCGGTGGTGTCTTCGTCCAACTCGATTCCGAAGTCGAAACACAACTCATCGAACTCCTCGGTAGTGTAGGTTCTACCTAATTCTTTGTATAAATCTTCCTTATCTACGGAGATGGTAGGCATGGTTTGCAATTGGAATAGCGATTAGATTTTCAGTCAGAAGAATTTTTTTCGCGAGCTCTGGTCACAGGTGTACGCGGGCCCGGGTAAATGTGGGTATGGCTGCGAATCGTCAGCCATGTGTCGGTGTGTCATGTTGTGTTGTGTATTATGTATTATGTATCATGCTTGAGTTTCGTAAGGCAGGTGGCTATGTTTCCTGGTATGGTGGCCGGTCACTTTTGTGTCTCGTGGTCACTTTGGCCGGGATTCTTGTTGATGGGCACCTCGTTCATTTCAAAATGACCGAGCTTCAACTCTCCATTCTGGGTGGCTTTCTCGATCTCCTTGGCCTCTTTGAGTAGCTCTCCCACATCAAAAATGGGTGTGGGGTTGTCTGTGTTTTCCTGGTACTCATCGTTGGGTGTACTGTCCTGGGGCTCCCCAATATCGTTCCACCATTTGTTCGTTTGCAGAGACTTGGGCGTAAAAAACTTCTTCCATCCCTTTGGTTTCTCTTCTTGTTGCTCTTGTTCCAACTCCTGTTTCATTTTGGCCCTGGCTTCGTCGAACTCGTGGATCAATTGTCTTTGTCTCTCTCCTTGTTCTGAATCTGGCTCTTCTATTTCTGCGAATTCTTCGTCCAAGATCTCCCATTTGAGCTCCTGTAAGATTTTGGGAATGGCTTTTCTATAGGCCATGTGACCCTCCACAAGGTCCGTGACGTCGATGTTCTCGATACCGTAGGAATCGGTGATGGGAGAAAGTCCGGCCACGGAAGCTAAACCTCCACCGGTGGCTCTGAACAAGTACCCTAACACCCAGTCCTTGCGTGAGTATCCGTTGACGAACCTTCCGCTCACGACGCTCTTTGCGAGACCCAACTGGTCCTTGTTCACAGTCAAGGGAGCACCCAAGATGATGACATTTTCCACCAACCCGAAACACCCTTTTTGAGCCAACTCCAACAAACAAGAGTAGATGACCCTCGATCCAAGTGAGAACCCCACTAGTGTCATTGGTCTCACACCCAAGTTCCCGGAAATGAGAGTATCTGCAAGAATCTTCCCTGCTTTCCAAGCCCTATCCAAAGACACATTCCAAGGATTATCCACAAGATATGTCAATTTCGACAAAATCACCGGGATTTGGATGGCTGCCATCAAGGAACTAAGAATGGTGGCCCCCAAAATCTGTTGAATAGAACTTGTTAAAGCTTCAGATGCTAGAATTCCAATGGTTTGTCCCATAGACTTTAACATCTCAGGCTCCCAGAGAACAGAAAAGAGATCCCCCATGACTGGATCCACGGTCGAAAACGGTAGTCTGACATCATCTGCTTTCCCTGTCATCCACCCACTGACAGTGATAATCAAGTTAGACCTCTTATTATTATGAAGAGGTTTAAGCTCGAATGTTTCCACCTCTCCAGCTCTTCTTCTGCCCGCTTTTGACCCAACTTTGGCTCCAAGAACAACTCCACCAGTTGTTATGATGGTGGTGCCTCCAACCCCAGCCAAGAACCCTCCTGTTCCTCCGATACCGACGGTCGTCAATCCTGCTGCTAAACCTGCACCAATGACAGGGGCCAACAAACCAGCTGAAAGCCCGATAGCCAAGGTTCCTCCCACCGTGGCCAATCCTATATATGCCATTCTCTTCTTCTTGTTGCTCTTGATGTATTTCTTGATTATTTCCTTGTCGTTGAGCATTTCTTCTTTGTCTTCGAGAGACTTATCCTTTGTTTCTAGTTCCAAACTGCCGAGTAATCTCCTTTCGAATTGGTAGATTTCGATGTCTTCTATCTCTAAACTCCGTGCAAACTTCAAGAGAAGAGCTCTGGACCTACTGTCGTAATATCCGTCACTCACAAGTAATAAGAACAAGTCGCATATGAGAATCCATTTGAGACTCGACTGGTTTTGTTTGTGGTGATTTCTTTGGTGATTTTTGTCCTGACGTTCTTCGCCAACGGTACTTAGACTGGAGGTGAGATCCTTGACTTCCAACCCGTGCACGCTGAGGTTTTCGATCATCTTCTTTTCTTCCTCACTCACGTCAATGTGTTGGTACAATTTGTCCATTATGTACACCGACCAGTTGGCGAAATTCTTCTGACTGGTACTAAGCTGTTTCAGCACCTTCGTGGTGGTGGTCTGTTTGATTTTGGCGAGATCCGTGGCCATGTCTGCCGTTATTAGCCGAACTATACCTGTGTATGAGAATTTCTGTGCATCTGTAAGCATGTCTTTGGTGGCTTCTAGAGTTTCAGAGGTTTCGAGATTTTCATCCAAGTAGTCCTCATCGTCAGAGTCAACATCTCCATCTCTATACTTTGCGGTTTTGAGGTCATCTGTTTGGCTTTTGACGAAAAGAAAGTCGGTTTTCTTATCCAATTCCGCGTACTTGGCCATTTGTTCGGCCGTATCGATTCGGGTGTAACCTCCTACAGCGTCATGAGCCTTGAAGATGTCCTGCGCCCCGGAGGAAAACTCAAGGTTCCCCTTGTCGTCGTAGAAATCTTGTTCTGTGACGGTTTTTATGGGCTTCCACGCAGCTAAATCGTCATTGAAGAAGTCATCATCCGCATTGGTCCTGGACTTGAGTTCTACCTTGTCTTCTAGTTCTGTGTCGTGTGAACCATTTGAAGAATCGGCGGGCAACTCAGGTTCTTCTGTGATTCTGGAATTAGGATCAATGGATTTGAAAGACTGCTTTATATCGTTGCTCGTACTGAAGTCATACTCCACGAAACTCAAGTTTTCTACCGTAGTGTTTGCATTGGAGACATTGTGAGTGTCGGTGGTATCGTCATGATTCAAATCCTCTTCTTGTTCTTCTTCTTCGTCAGTCTTGTGTTTATGGTGCAAGTCGATTGGCAACAGAGGGAGCTGGGAAATGGAGGTCTTGGACCCGAACTCCGGTCTGATGTGAGTTCTCATGCGGTCCAACGACGTGCGTGAGGTATTCCGTGAGTTTGTGCCGTCATCCAGATGTGTATCGGAATACATGGGACGGACTTGGTAGAGGAGATAATGCGAATGGGATGAACGCGAGCACCGGCCACCACAGGCCAGAACCGTGCCAGGCTGCGTCGAGCTCTTCACGAGCTACCGCGACGGTTGACGTAAAATCGCGACACAGGTGTTTGGCACTTCAAAACGAAGTTAACAGTGTAGAATCTACAAAACTCGAATTCACCAGATCACCGCCTAGAACCAAGAAAACAGAGAATATGGGCCTAAGTCTACAGAATGTATGCAACATGGTTTTACTCAAAGCGTCCCATTAGTCAAATGACCGTTCGCAGAGTCCAGGAATATGTTGCCTCGAGTCATGTGACCGAGCTACAACCACAAACAAGTTCGTGGTGAGCTCAAGGTCGACCCGATTCTTTTACAACTTGTCGGTGAAGCTACTCTGTTCCAAGAGGCTGATGCCTTGTTATTGTGAGGGAATCTGTTGGAAACGAAATCCATGACGTCTGGCTGATATCATCCGCTCAACCCTTTCGAAAAAGAGGACCAGTTGATACCAACGTTAACAACACCACCAACTTCAATTCCGATTCGCCCACAAAGAATGGAACTTGCTTTACGAGCACCGATCTGCTACCATGGAGTCCTACAGCCTTTAAACAACAACCCCGAAGAGTTTAGCTGTTCAAAAACTGAGGATCCACCAGTAACACAAGTGGATATGTGAGAAAAATTTGTGCACTGCGATGCTTTATACTCCAGTGCGATTGAGACGCACACGCCCATCTCTTTGCAGTGCGAGTACCAGGCTGGTGCTAGTGTTAGAGTAAGGTTATGCTTAAGAAACAAACCGGTAAGAAAAAGGCGGTGGCGGCAGCTCCCAGGCCACAGCACGAAGATGGGAACGACTTCATACCGTTCGAAACCGAGTGGGGCGTGGGGGTGTCCAAGATCATCGATTTGTTCACCCAAGAGTTCAAACATATTCTTCAATCTCCAGATTTGGTAGACTTTATTCAAGTGGTGAAAGGACACCTTTACGAACGAGACTATATCGCAGCGTTTGACAGCGATGACAAGCGGTTCGCGTACGCGTGTAGATGGACTCCTGCTCGAGCATTGGCGTATGGGTCCCTTTTTGGCAGTTTAGAGCCAATTCAAGAGCTACTTAAGGAACCACACAACCGTAAAAATGTCTTGTGTGTTGGTGGTGGCGCGTCAGGCGAACTCGTGGGGTTGGCTTCTGTTTTCAGCAGACTCAAGGAGTACAACTCCACTTCAGACTCGTGTTTGAACATGCACATTGTAGATATTGCCGATTGGAGTCGAATAGTGCACAACTTGACTCACTACATCCAAGATAACTGGGTATACAAGCCGGAGAAAATCACATCCCAGTTTTTTCACGATGATATTCTAGGAGACTCCTACGACCACTATGGATCTTTGGACTTGATCACTCTTCTTTTCACCACTAACGAATTATTTGCAGAGAAAAAAGCTCAAACAATCAGGTTCTTACAAAAATTGAATTCCCAATGTAAGAAAGACACGCTTCTACTTATAGCAGAAAGTGCCGGATCGTATTCTCACATCACTGTCGGCACCAAGAAGTTCCCCGTGCAATTTATTATAGATACCATTCTTTTGGGTAAGAAGGACGAGGTTGGGGCCTGGAGTTTATTGGACCAGAGCGATAGTTGTTGGTACCGTATAAAAGAGAAAGAGATCGAGTATCCGATGAAACTTGAGAACATGCGGTTCTTCTATAGACTATATCGTAAGAATTGATGCGTTACGACCGATGTGGTGGTTAGTTGTTCTGTAGAGTGTTTCAGGGCTGGCTCTGGTCCGTTCGCACTATTCCACGGCTACCTCGCACTAGCCTCGCACTATCTCGTCCCGCCTACGACTCGCACCAGCATCGCACTAGCATCGCACTATCCGGTCCCGCCTAAGTCTCGCACCAGCATCGCACTAGCCTCGCACCAGCATCGCACCAGCATCGCACTATCTCGTCCCGCCTACCACTCGCACCAGCCTACACCAAAACACACGCGAATCAAAAGACTCATGTCCTCGTCAGAAACACTCTTACCTCCCCCCAACACCCGGTGCCGTGTGGGAGAAACAGGCTTGGTGGTCACCCAACAGGTCCTAGAAGCCAATGG
This sequence comes from Yamadazyma siamensis, assembly GCA_030581535.1. Classification (NCBI taxonomy): domain Eukaryota; kingdom Fungi; phylum Ascomycota; class Pichiomycetes; order Serinales; family Debaryomycetaceae; genus Yamadazyma; species Yamadazyma siamensis. The sequence goes on from JAKTTO010000002.1 coordinate 115,656, forward strand.
CTCGCAAATTGAATCCAAATACTGTTGTGGGCCAACGTCCTCCACAAAACCAATTTCCATTATACCGTACAAGTCTATCTTATCTTTTGATCATAAAGATGAAAAACAATATCTGGTGACGTTTGGACTCGAATCTTCAAACTCCTTACAATTGAAACAGATGGAAGTTGAAATCGATGACCCGGTGTCCTCTTTGAACGGAAAAGCCGATGCTTCCGAGTCTTCCTTTGCACCACTTATTCTCTCCAAAGCCTATAAAAATGCTATCATAACTCCTTCTATTCTTGCTTTGATAAATCCTCACGGAGGCCAGGGTAAAGCCAAAAGCATTTTCAAAAAGCAAATCAAGCCGGTGTTAGACGCAGCGCACGCCAAAGTTACTGTAGTCGAAACCAAATACAGTGGGCATGCTACCGAAATTGCCAGAGAAATCAACCCAGACTCGTACGATATAATCGTTTGCTGTTCCGGTGACGGAATTCCTCACGAAGTAATCAATGGGTTCTACCAGAGGCCAGATAAAGGCATTGGTGCGTTTAATAATCTCATAGTAACACAATTGCCAGCCGGCTCTGGTAACGCCTTGGCCCTCAGTACACATGGAACCAACGATGCATCCTTGGCCACCTTCAGAATGCTCAAGTCCGTAAAAACAAAAATGGACTTGATGGCCGTGAAACAATTGGATGATAATAATCACGAGAAAGTAAGCCTTTCTTTCTTATCTCAATGTTACGGTGCCATTGCAGATGCCGATATTGGAACAGACCATTTGAGGTGGATGGGGCCCATCAGGTTCGACTTGGGTGTGTTGGTTCACACGATCAAAAGCACTTCTTACCCCTGTGATTTGTACGTGAAGTATTTAACAACTACTAGGCACGAGCTCCTATCTCACTTTAACCACCACAGCGACTCGTCTAACGAGAATTCAGATATCTCTCTGCTCCAATTAGATGGGCCTTCATTATTTGAAGAGCCTCCCTCTGATTGGATCCAGGTCGATGAAGGTCTCTCGAACAACCTAAGCATTTTTTACGTGGGAAAATTACCGGTAGTTTCTGCCGATACCCCATTTTTTCCTGCCGCTCTTCCCCAAGATGGGTCCATGGACATGGTGTTGACTGACTCCAGGACCCCTTTTTTCACATCGGCCAAAGTTCTCCTATCGATAGAAAAAGGAACCCACGTCGATGATCAAACAATCGAACATCACAAAATCGCTGCTTATAGATTGGTACCAAATTTACCAGAGAATTCAGGCCACTACTTATCCATAGACGGAGAAAACTTCCCGTTCAGGACCTTCCAAGTGGAGGTGTTGCCCAAAGTTTTGAATACTTTGACAGCCGATGGTAATTTTGTTCCCACAACTTTCTCAAGCTGATCGCTGTCTTCTATGAACAAAAATGCATTTCGCTACACAAATCCATTATTCAGTGAAGCTAGTTTCCTGGTCATGATGCCACTGAGATCATTCAACATCTTGTCATAGTTTCGTTGTTTATTCCGCATTTCCATTTCGAGCATCGCTTCATTGGTAAGATAACTGTTGACCAAATCATTGTTGGCTTTGAAAAAGAACTCATTGATGGCCTTCATGACTTTAACGTGACCTTCATCGAATACTTCAAGCCTCTCGAAGCATGTGGTCAATGACTTCAAATACTTAATAGATTCTTCATACATCATTGGCATCAAGCTGTCACGACTTTTTACGATGAGATCGAAATAATATTTCACAACCAAGTTATTTGAAATCTGGAGTATATCAAACGAGTCTTCTAGATCCGTTCTGGAAGCTTCTGATGCCTTCAATTTCTTTTCGGCTGTTTGAAGGAATTCAAACTGCTCGTTACATTTTGTAATATAGAAATTGTTGTTTGAAATCACTTCCAACTTATCATCTATGAGTTGCTCAATCTTCTTGTGCAAACCTTCCTCGGTTGAAGTCATTGAGATTATCAATTCTGCTTTGGACTTGTTTTCTGTTTTGGTGTCTTTCAATTCTTTTTTGATTGAGTTGTATTTCCTTTGCAATTCTTTGTACTCTTTCTGTTTCGACTCTATCAAATCATCTCTTTGAGCCAATAACTCTCCTTGGTTGTGTAGCTCAGCTACAGCATCTTTAACTTTTGCTTCCATATCCTTGATACATCCATGAAGCTTGGTGACAACTTTTTGGTTGTCTGTAAGTTGCATTTCCAAATTCATTTTCTCATCACAGAACCTCATATTAGTTGAAACAAGTTGTCCAAACTGGACATCAGAGATCTTGAGCTCTTCGGCCATTTCATGAAGCTTCCTGTCCATTTCTTTGAGCTCGTTCACGTTGACTTTCTCCTTGTAAAGAAGCTGTTGAAGATTCTCTTTCATGGGCACAAACTCTTCATCATGAATTTGTTTGAAGATCTTGTTTTCTTTCTCCAAGAGACTTTTACTCTCTGCTAAAGCAACACTCTCCTCTTTCGCCTTATAGACCTCATCCTTGAGCCGTTCTGTTTCCATCAACAAAATTCCGCAGGTATTTACACTATCAGTATGATCTTCCAATAATATATTCAAGTTTTGGATGATGTCAGCTCCACACAATTTTTCCGGCCCCAACGCATCACTCAACAAAGAGGAAACTTTTGATTCGGTGTTCTTCTGTCTATCACACATCATTGCTTTAAGTCTGAGTTCCGATTCCAAATCTTGAATTTTGTGTTCTAATCTTCCGATTATAATGGAGTCGTTTTGTAGTTGTACCTCCTTCAAGTGCATAGATTCCATATTTGAAATATGTTTAGTCTCAAGGTCATTGACTAATGTTTTCAATTCTCCATGGCTAAGCTCTAGGGCGTTGAATTCTTGCTCCAAGTTTTTGAATTCTACGACCTTTGCGTTTATTTCCTCAACTAGCTGTTCTTTTTCTTTTTCAGTGCTTCCTTGAGCCTTGATATGAGATACCACTTCATAGAAAAACTCCTCCAAGTTGTGGTTCTCTTGAATGCTTGGTTTCATGACCTTCTGTAATTCTTTGATGGCCTCCGAAACTCCTGGACCGAAACTTTGTTCCGGGTGGAACAAACTTCTTGCCAGACCATTTGGACTGGGCTCCTCTTCAACATCCGTAAGGGAGTACTCTGAGGAATTTTCGTGACCAATTTCCTGTGATGCTGTTGTTTGACTTCCCAAGGCTTCTGTGTTCCTTCTCTTTTGAGTTTCATTGAACACAGGAACAGGACCCAAAACAGTATTCTTTAACTCCTCTGGGGTAATAAGAATTCTTGATGTGTTATTCAAATCGCCAGGTCTTTTAGAATTTATAGGAATCTCAGGCGGACAAAGAATATCGGAAGAATCCAACTGTGGAAGAATATCTGTTGTATTGGAGCCCATTTTAAGAGTATTGCCTTTAGTTGCAACCTTATCCAACCAGCATTCTTCACCATTTCCATTGACGGAAACTTGTGAGTCCGAAATTTCAAAAGCTTGCTGAAAATGATTGTTCAATTGATCATAAGGTGAATTTTCACTTCTTCTCGAAAAACTCAACTCGGTAGTAGAATTGGCTATATCAAGCGGCTCGAACAATTCTGGTATCTGTTGCTTGAGGTTCAGAGGTTCAGTATTTTTAATCCTCGTCTCTTCCTTTGGCTGTTGAATGTAAGGTTTGTCACCTTGAATGGCTGCAAATCTGACTGACTTATGAGCTTTCACTAATTGTTGTGCTTTGGTTTTGGGAGATCGAACCTCCAGCAAACTCCTCGTTTTCTTCAATATGTTGGACTCAAAGGCATCTATACTCAAGTCAACAGTATCTGATAACACCTGCTCCATTTTTGCATGTGCATCCAATTTATTTGGATATGATTGAGATCTCTTGAGGGAGTTAGGAATATCTTTTGCAGTTATTGTTTCCGATGAGATTTGAGGTTCACTGTCAGAGCTGTCTGGTGAATCTGGTTGTTTTTTCTGACTTCTATGTGGAGACAACATCACATTGGACTTGATGTACTTGCCCCACATATTGGTTGTTTGGTGCTTATTTGCAAATTTCACAAAAAAGAGTTGCGAAATTTTGGTTGCAAAATAACTGGAATTAAAAATGTTAAAATATTCAATAAATCTTAAAAAAATTAACGAAGCTCTTGCACCACCTACATATCTCCCATTTGATCATGTGGAAACCCATAGAACAATAAGGTATCAAATGGAGAGAGAATATTCAACTAAACATTCGGCTTTACTCCCATTGTTCTAATGCAGTTCAGACAGCAATGAGGCCACCGAAGTCATGTACTCCATACATACGACAAAAACGATACAGCTGTAGGAATATATCAGAATTAAGAGATTATTTTCTGGGTTTGTATAAACGGGGCCCAGTCATGAGCAAACCTCATTTGTGTGTAAATCAACAGATAAATGAGAGTGTGACTTCATAGATAAGACTAGAATATCAGAAATGGATTAGTCACTTTGAATATTGCAAAACAAAGCCAGAAAGTACTTTTTTTAAGGATTTCAATTTTCAGAAATACCAATATAAATATCCATAAACGATCTTCTTCAACGGCGGTTCTGTGGTCTAGTCGGTTATGGCATTTGCTTAACACGCAAAACGTCCCCAGTTCGATCCTGGGCAGAATCACGTTAACCTTCATTTTTTTCTTTTTTGTTGGAAGTATCAGTTCCTTGGAGGTCACAATTTTGAATGGCGTGGAGTTAAGAGAGCTGCTGTGTCGCAACACTATTCTTGAATGAGCCTTTACGCTAGTATGGATAGTAATGAGTTGATAGCTCGCACTGTCTGAAGAACGCGGCTGCAAAAAAACACTTCGATATTCAAATATGACAGGTAGAATCAGGAGTTTTGAAGACTATGAAAAGCTTAAGAAGGCCCGAGAATTCAAAGAGAAGGTGGAAGATACAGAAAGTATACGGAAGGCAACTAATATGAAGGGGAAACGCGACGAAGGTGTTATTAGTGTGCCTTCCGTGTCCACTAAAAAGGAGCATGTTACACCTCACAAATCACCATATTTCACTCAAAAGTCCCCTGAAATCAGCAATGTTCCGACAAACAGCGAGGACACATACGTGGTCGAGGAGCTGACTGGCTTAGCGGGAACGAAGGAAAAGGGAGTTCTTTTTTTTCACACGAGTACTCCAGATACGTCATTAGTAGTTGAGGCACCAAACGAGTCCCGGAATTCGCCTAAAGACTTATACACTGACTCACAAGTCAAAAATATGGCCGCACTTGTGCCATACGACTTGTCCAAACAAGATGTTCAGTTCGGAATTGGATTGAATATTGAGAGAATGAAGATGTATCACAAAAGCGAAGATCTCAAGGCAAAGGCACAACAACTCCGGAGTAGCATGGAGGAAACTGAGATGATCATGAAGCAATACACCGACTACCATTTGGAGCTTGTTCGCGAGTACGAGAGTGTGATGGCCCAATTACATAGGCTAGCAAGTAGAATGTGTTGAATGCGGGTAATCAATTGAGATATGGTGATGTAGGTTACAAGGAATACACAAGGTAAACAAAGTACACCGACATTCCCGAAGTTTACGTCAAGTGCAAGGCACAGAAGCACAGAGCACAGAGCACAGAAGCACAAAGCACACGCCAATCAATAACACTAAGTACACACACGCAAAAAATAATTGGAAGCGGTCAGTCCATCCATTACGGTATTACCTTACAAACTTGCCCTTGATTTATAAATAGAACAGATCAAGTCCAGGAGTGGAAGTGCTAAACCGTCAGCGTTCAACACCCTGTCTCCAGTGTTCATAAACACATGATCTGTCAAACCTTAAACCATATTCACGCCTCACGCCTCTGTACCCAGCTACGCACAACTGCACACGCACAACTGCACACGCTACGCAAATCTTTAGGCAGAGCTTGCACCGCACCTCGCACCGCACCTCGCACCGCACCACAACGACCACGCTGGCAAAAACACTCATGGGCCTGTGCACCTCATTAAAAATACCCGCCGATCATGAGACAGATCAATCGCAGGTAATCAGTAAACAACAGAGTTTCAGAAATCAACAAACCCCCCACCAAATCACCTCACTAAAATCCCCACTACAATCCCCACTACACGTGGTTCCAAACACGCATCAACAATCGACCTTCAGCCACTAACCATTTCCCAAAACATCTAAAATGGACGTGTGCCTTGCTGATACGCCTTGGATACCGGAAAATCGCCCCGGAACACACACAAGATCGAAATTTCAAACACCGCGTGCGCGCACCAGTGCCCATTGAAAAAGCAATTCCTCACCCTTCCGTCACACGATAAACATCTCTGTTAAGTACCATTGGCACTTTTTCGGTAACTTGTTGAAAAGGACACATTTCCAAGGAACTTCCTACAAATTTAAACATCTGGTATACTAAAATCGACGGTGCCTTCAATATCGATTTTATATATTCAGAGCATTGGAATTTTATTACGAAGCATATCCACAATTATACCAACATGAATTTTTTGTCCATACGTCGAAAGTACGTCAGACTTCTAGTGGTTATATTCTTGGTGTCATCGGTAGGAATATCGTTGATCATGACATTTAAAATCGGAGGCTACAACTTCCTGCCACTAAATCTCGACGATGGAAATAACTACTTCAGTAGCATTTACACCAAATTTTTAAAGGGAACAGACAGTTTCCAAACTGGCGATGTGGACCAGGACTTCAATGGAAAAGTGGACGCTATCTTAGAGAGTAAGATCAAGTCCGATAAAGAAGGAAAGCTCAAGTCCATGAACGAAGACTTCAGAGACCATTCTACTCTAAAAATTCCTCATTATTTCTACGATGGAAGTTCAATCCCCGAAGTGCAACCCTTTGACCCAAGGTTCACGCTAGCTGTGTATTTCAACCACTTGAAGAACAGTTTGTCAAAGGAACCCAATAAGGTAGTGGAAGTTCCATTTCATTGGGGAGACTGGGTGGATTTATCCAAGTTAGACAAATACATATGGGCTCCAGACCACGAAAAACCCGATTGTTCTATTCTTGACGCCAGGCCAGATGAGGAAAAGATGGAGCAAGCGAAGGAGGATAAGAAGAAACAGGAGGATTTGGAGTTCGAGGAATTCAAAAAGCAAGCAGAGATGAACAAGAATAAGAATAAGGACCAACAGGACGGCCAAAACAAGGATCAACAGGACGGCCAAAACAAGGATCAACAGGACGGACAAAACAAGGACCAACAGGACCAAAAGGACAACAACGACCAAAAGGATAAGAATAACGACAATAAAGAGGAAAACAAAGGCGAGTCTCCGCCCAAGCTCCATAAAAGGAAGAGGCCTGAAGCGTGTGACCCCAATCAATTCTGTCGTGAAAACAGTCAGTTGCCTTCAAGACATGATGACGGTAACAAAGTTCACCCTGGTTTCAATGTCTACAAGCCTCCTGCAAGAGTCACCGAAGACATTGGAGTAATCATCGGAAAGTCTTACTTATACTCATATGCCCCACCTCCCCTGTCGATAATTTTCTTGACCAGTGACGGGTCTTATAATGTGACGTGTGCCCCCAAGAAGAGAAAGCTTTTGAATAATGGTTTGGTGGGAAACTACCTCAAGTCCACAAACAAGAAAACCATAGATTTATACGATGAGTTTGATAGTTTGAGAGCGACCCACCCTTCAAACAAACATCAAGTCATCAATGACTATGAGGTCAATTTGAGTCCCGAAGATTTTAATTTGGACTTTGATAAAATCATAGACGAGTACACTGACAAATTGAATAAGGGTCAGAAATTACTGAATGCTGAAACCAGATATTATAGATCCCTTAAGTATTCCAAAGACAAGGTTGCTCATGGAGGGCCTCCAAAATATTTCGGGGAATCCCGGCTTTTGGGAACTGCCGTTGGAGACCATTACGATTGGAGATTCTTCGATGGAATTCAGTATGGAACCTACGAACAAACATTGACTTTACACCATTTGATCAGAGCTTTCTTGAGTTTCTGTAGAAACAACGGTGTCAATGTGTGGGTGGCTCATGGCTCGTTGTTGAGTTGGTACTGGAACGGAGTTGCATTTCCTTGGGACAACGATATCGATGTCCAAATGAGTTTGAATGATCTTCATAAGCTTAGTAGAGATTTCAACCAGACCTTAATTGTAGAAGACGTTGAAGATGGTTTAGGAAGATACTTTATTGACTGTGGTTCTTTCATAACCTTGAGGGAGAAAGGAAACGGAAATAATAATATTGATGCCAGATTCATCGACCTTGACACTGGATTATACATTGATATCACCGGATTAGCTCTTTCTAATACCAACCCCCCCGATAGATACAAGAAAGCGTTGGCTGATGGATGGGAAGTTAACGACCAAAACCGTAAAAAAGCCAATGAAATGCTCCAAATTTACAATTGCAGAAACAACCATTTCAGCAACTTCAACGAGATCAGTCCCCTCATCAAGTCAGAAATCGAAGGAGAAATTGGATACATTCCCAAGAAGTTCACCCTGATGTTGAACACCGAATACAGTAAAGGAATGTCAGCCACTAAATTCCTGCACCATATTTTCTTGGAGCAGTTGAGATTGTGGATTAAGGAAGAAGACATCTATTATTTCATGAACGACAAGGAGAAGTGGAACAAGTACCACAGTTTCCAGGAACAATTCAGTAATGGAGAAACTAGTGATTTCGAAATATCCAGTTATGAATTATCAGAAGAAGAAAAGAAGAAATTGAAATATGAAGCCAGACTCCGAGAGAAGAATGGAGAGAAAGTCGATCAATCGGAGTTCATGACCAAATTGAAAGATCAAGATTATGACTTGATAATGAACCTTCAGAAGGATGAACTTATTGAACTCTTGAAGAAAGATGAGATTCTCATGGAGTACGTTGCAACAAGAGATTTCACAGCATTCCACGAGGCAGAGATCCTCAGGTTATTGGAAGGCAGGCTGACACGTAAACTCATGGACTATCCTCCAAATTTCAGACCAAGTAAGGTGGATCCATTTTTCCACAGAGTCTTCACCGATTATCTCGATTTCGATTCCCAGGTTGAGAATAACTACAACTTACATTTAATTTATCAGGGAATCGCCGATTAAAGGAACATCGATATCCACTTTGCATGGCCATTTGTATTGATTATGGTAATAATTAACCTTGAAAACACATACATTACATTAACGAGTACTTCTACATAATAAACAATAATCAGTTTGACTCTTTTTCTTTCAAAACTCTCTTCAACTGTTCGATTTCCCTGTAAGCCCTCTCCAATTCCTGCTTCAATTTTGTGTTCGAAGCATCCAATTCACTGACGGCTTGTTCAGTTAACAACTTCTCCAAAGTCCACTTTTCAATGTTGTTGGTTTCATTTTCTTTCAATCTTTTGATGTATTCAACAGCTCTTTGTAAGATCTGGGACTTGTTGGTGTCACTGGTAGGAATTAAAGCGGCGAGTTCCTTGATACCAGTATTGATGTTTTCTCTTCTTCTTCTCTCTACTTCCTTGTGGTTTTCTTTACGTAACTTATGCCATTCTTCACTGCCATGTGGAGGTTTAGGACCTAACGAATCATCATTGTCAGACTTAGCTTCCGAGTGGTGTGCTTCGAGACCCCGAGCGTTTTCCAGCTTGTTAGAGCCGTCATTGGACTGTGCTTGATTGTTGTGAGAGTCTTGAGCTTGTTGATAGTGAGACTGGTCACCTGACGAGGTTGAGGAGTTTGTTTGTTTATCGTGGGATGAATTCAAAGAAGAGATGGTGCTGATGGATGCACCTGACTGTTCGAGTTTCAATCTCTTGGTTCCATCTGTGGATTCTTGTTCAGCTCTTTTAGACATTGTATTGTTTATTGGAAAATGGGATTGATGAAAAAAACGTGAAAATCACGAGGATGTCACAGGGATGCAACACCTGACCAGTCGGATGTTGTTTTTCGCGCACATGGGACGGTACGCACACGCCTACACCACTCCAACCACCCATAACCTCCACTCCGCGCACGTGAATGGTGGGTGTGCCACGCACGTCCGAGTGCCAGCAGAATTGTGTGTGGCACGCCACTAACATCATCTAGTGTGGCACCAACACGAAGTCGATCGCGAAACTTGGTAGCGAATAAAACCACTAAGCGTCCTGGGTCGTATACGAGGTCTGGTTATTGGAATTATTGGAAAACATCGTACTGATCATCGGGTAGAAAATCCAAGCGTGTATTGTTGTTGCTGTAGTGAAATCTGTTCTCAATTGCCACCACATCACGTATATATCAATAACCGATTTCGCACAAGATGCTAATCCACAGTCTTAAGAGTGTAGGTTTAGCATTACCCAAACCCTTTATGGGGCTAAGATTTGGGTCCACAAACTTGCACAAAGCTTACAGAAGCTCGTATGGTGTAAGGGGTGGGTCTATCAGGCAATTCCACAAAAGCCCTTGGTGCTTGAAAGAAGTACCCAAACCTGCTGCAAAACCACAATCTCAAGCTATCAAACCGACTCCTGCAAAAGCTAGCAACACAAAGTCAAATGAAAGCTCTTCTTCGCTCTTGTTTGGTAAGAATATCAATACCTCTCAAGCGAAGATGATCAAATCTTTACTAGCCACAATATGGCCCAAGAATAATCTCGGTTTCAGAGTTCGAGTGGTTATTGCGTTGGGTCTTTTAATTGGTTCCAAATTGTTGAACGTCCAAGTTCCATTTTTCTTCAAGAGCATTATAGACGGCATGAATGTCGATTGGTCCGAAAGTTTGGGGATCGGAGGAACTGTTATTAGTGCATTGATATTTGCTTATGGAGGTGCTAGATTCGGTGCAGTTTTATTTGGGGAATTGAGGAATGCCATATTCGCATCTGTGGCCCAAACGGCCATCAAAAGAGTGGCATTGAACACGTTCAAACACCTTTTGAACATGGACTTGCATTTCCATCTTTCAAGACAAACTGGAGGTCTCACCAGGGCTATTGATAGAGGTACAAAAGGTATTTCGTATGTGTTGAACGCAATGGTGTTTCACATCATTCCAATCACTTTCGAAATCAGCGTTGTGTGTGGAGTTTTAACCTACAACTACGGTGTCACTTTTGCAACCGTAACTTTTTTCACGATGTTAGCATATTCTATATTCACCATCAGAACTACAGCTTGGAGGACCAAATTCAGAAGACAGGCCAATAACGCAGATAACCAAGCGGGAAATGTGGCCCTCGACTCCTTGATCAACTTCGAGGCCGTCAAGTATTTCAACAACGAAAGTTATCAGGTAGCAAAGTATGATAATGCTTTGACGAAATATCAAAATGCCTCCATCAAAGTGGCAACATCATTAGCATTCCTCAATTCCGGTCAGAACCTCATTTTCAGCACCGCTTTAACGGCTATGATGTATATGGGGTGCCTGGGAGTAGCCACAGGTGGCCTCAGTGTAGGAGACTTGGTACTTATCAACCAATTGGTATTCCAATTGTCAATGCCATTGAACTTTTTGGGATCAGTATACCGGGAATTGAAACAATCGTTGTTGGATATGGAAAACCTCTTCCAATTACAGAATCACGACATCAGTATTGTTGATCTGCCTGGTGCTAAGGATTTGGTGTTGAACAAAACCAATCCTGGAGAAATCAAGTTCGAAAATGTCACATTCGGGTACCATCCTGACAGACCGATTTTGAAAAACGCTTCTTTCACTATTCCTGCAGGACAAAAAGTAGCCATCGTGGGACCCAGTGGTAGTGGAAAGTCCACCATTCTTCGGTTGGTATTCAGATTTTATGACGTTGGCGAGGGTCGTATTCTCATTGACGGCCAGGATATCAAGCACGTGAAGCTCGAATCCTTGAGAAAGAATTTGGGAATTGTTCCCCAAGACACACCTTTGTTCAATGAGACAATCCTCGAAAATGTCAGGTACGGAAGATTGGATGCTACAGATGAGGAAATAGATGACAACATCCGCAAAGTTCAGTTGGACAAGCTAATAGCAGAACTTCCGGATGGAAAAGAAACCATTGTTGGTGAAAGGGGAATGATGATCTCTGGGGGTGAAAAGCAAAGACTTGCAATTGCAAGATTGTTATTGAAGAAGTCGCCAATCACATTCTTCGACGAAGCTACTAGTGCTCTCGATACCCATACAGAACAGAATCTTTTAAAAACCATAAGAACTGTTTTCAAGGAGACCAAGAACACTAACATATCAATTGCTCATAGATTGAGAACCATCGCTGATAGTGACAAGATTATTGTGTTGAACAAGGGACAAGTGGAAGAGGAAGGAAGCCATCATGAATTATTAGAAAAGCCTGATTCTTTATATGCCACTCTTTGGAATATCCAAGAGAACTTGGACATTGAAAAAGAGCTCTTTGAAATTAAAGAGGTAGAAGGATCAACTGACGGCAAAGAGGCCGCCAAATTTTAGACCCTTTGGTTATATTTATTCATTGTACATATACAGTCAATCCTGAAACATATTCTGAGTACATCGATGGACCAATTACTGGGCCAGAAGTGAAAGAAGAATTTCCAGTTTGAAACAAACTCACATTTCATTTGATGTAAATTCACGGCATCATGGAAGGAGAGGTGAAATATGAAATCCACTCACATACTCTTTTGATGAAGAGCCTCTTGTGCATTGCGCAAATTCGTATGAGCCAAGGTTCCATTTTCCTCTTTGACCATGTAGCACTTTTTCAACCGTGATTGGCAATTTCTACTTTGTTTCATCTACATTCTCACTACGATAAACTTAGTATGAAGAGAGTATTGAAGAAGTGCAACAGCACCACCTCAGTATTGTTGATGCTACTGTGCCAGACCCGAAAAGGGGTCATCAGCATCGGAATTTCCTTGAATTACCACATAATGTAACGGTTGCACAAATATGGTCAAAAAGAATCTCGCTAGTCGCGTTACAGTGGGCAATTTATGTCACATCGTTCGCAACTGGGACCAGAGCACGAATGTGAACTACCGAGGGGGCTGGGGCGAGCTGGGGCGAGCGCGGCACTAGGAGATATTGGCGAGGAATGGCGAGGAATTGGGATGGAATTGGGATGGAATTGGGACCACTCGAATTGGGCTTGGAGCGGAAAACACGCACCATTCCCGACACAATGTCTGGAGCGTTCCCGATAATTCACCACACATCTACGCTATTCACCTAATCTGCCACACACCCACCTGGTAGAACACCAAGTTGTTACATAGTAGTTACACAGTAGTAGCAAAGTAGTTACAAGTAGTTGCACCTAGCAAAACAACTAGTAGAGGTGTAGCACACCAACCAAGACCAAGTACTCACATCCAAAAGTAAGCCTCAAGTGGCCCAAGTGCATTTGTTTCATCACAACATTGCGTTTGATTAAAAGTATTGGTCTAGACCACGGGATTATACCGCATTGGGCAATTGGTTGCACAGCTAAAGGTCGCAATTTTGCGATCAGCAAATGATGGTTGTAAAGTCAAACAAGTCATTGACTCAAGGACCGAGGCCGGGTCACATGCACCGCACCCACACAGACACGCACCCACACAGACATGGGCAGACGTGTTTGTATTTGTATTTGTGTTTGTGTGCAAACACGGTGTAAAGTGGTGCAAGTCAGAGCGTCGCCAACAAAATTGGCGAATCGTGTATGCGAAGGGTGTCTCCTTAGACCGGTAAAAATGTCCTGGTTACTTGTTCCTGCAGGGCGCAATTTGCCGTGAATATGTCACGAGACTTAAAGACAAGACAGTAAATTGGGGAGATGGTAGCGTATGGGTATGTATTATGACCACGTATCGATTACAGTGGGCTCGGCGCTTACATTGCACACACATCCATTCCACCAACAGCATGAAATGACAGTTGGGGTTGTGTCTACCGTTTAGTCAATCAAATACGCATGATACCTCCTGGTGCATATCACTTACACATCATCAAACACGGAAATCATTGGAAATGGCGTCGCCTGGCTAAACGTACCTGAACCCTTTTGGGGTTGTGTTGAACACAGACACGGCATCACCAACTCAACCAAGCGTGTTTCATAATATATTATCTACAATCGTCACCAAGTGACAATCGCGATTCGCAAACGCACTGGCAAGTACAATCGTACCAAAAAAGAATAATCCTGATCCGACAGGCGCACGACACTCGCCCTAGTAACGGGGTCACATTGTATTTATCAATGATTCGAATTTAGTGCCTACTACAGGCGATTTCTTTTTATTGTAGTGGAATACAAACTAAAAATATTCCATTGTGAATCCAGGTTCTTGCCACTGATTTTTTTTGGTTTGGGTTATACAGCGGCACGCATCATTAAATTAGAACCACTTGGTTTCAATAACCATTTTTCACACTTTTCATATTTTTCAATTTGATTATAAGTATTCAAGGGGCACCATTATTTACAAAAAAGTTGCAATAATCGATGAACATCAGATTCACAAAGAAGAAGGCGGGTCAATTGGATTCCGATAAATCGTCATCGACGATTTCTACAAACTCCCGTCCCAACTTCCATACAAGATCTTCCTCAGCAAATTCGACTTTCTCGTTAAAGTCTTCCAAATCCTCCACAAGCTCCAAATCTGCTCAGCTGGCCAAGTCACATGGAATGTCTTTCCATTCGAGGTCCTCGTCTGCCACTTCAAACAATTCAAAGTCCAGTTCGAGTTCTTACTTTGGAAAGATATCGAGCCATTCTTCCACCCTTCTGTCACTGAGCGTGCCTAATTCACACTCCCATGCCTCGCCCCCTATTCACAATCACACGCATGCACATACACAGACACATGCCTACACACATCCCCACGGGTCCCATAATCACACTCCCAAGTCCACAAAGCCTGCCAAAGTGACGCCTCACCACAGTTCCCATTCATCTTCAGGCACCCAACCGTCGCCGGGGCCCGGCACCAAACCCGCGCTCTCTAGGGCGAGCTCCAGGGCGAACCTCAAGGCGCCCCAGTTGAAGCACCATGCCAGTTTCATGGTCAACACCAAAGACAGAACCCTTCCGAACCACCCACAGGCTCACCACCCACAGGCTCACCACCCACAACAACCGCTCCCAAAACAACCGTCTCCTCCACAATTGAGACACTCTAAGTCACTTAGTCATTTACTTCACAACTCTATCAGCACCAGCACCACCGGCTCAAATTCCTCTGCTCCTGGCAAAAGACAGCCCACCGGCCATAGCGATTATATTCTCACCAGTGAGTGCACGTGCAAAGGGTGCCAGGAGAAAACCAAGCCCCGTCACGGCCATAACCACGGCCATAAAAACAAATCTAAAACCAACCATTCAGCCCATAATTTGCACCCACCTCACGCCAATGCTCACGCCAACGGCCACACTAGCGACGCCAACTCCATCGACTCGGTGGACAAATTTGCAAACAACATCTTGGACTTTGTGTACAACAAGAGCGAGGTCAAATGGAATATCTAGTCATACCACGCATGGCTCCAGCAGCTTGCATTCACTTCTTTGCACCCATAAGCATTCACTCACTCGCGTATTCATTCACGTATTCACTCACGCATTCACTCACGTATTCATTCACGTGTTCACTCATGCATCATCTTAAATAACGGCTCCGGTATGAAAATGTACATTTTATAAACAAGTAGGTTCTAGTGTCTATTTACAATCCCCTGAAGTCTTTTGTGGTTGGTAGAGTTTGGATCGGGGAAATCTATCAAAAGTGTAAGAGCATCGAGTTTGGAGAGCTTGGCGAAATCGAGTCCTTTGGTGACTTTTTTGGAAACGTCTTGTTTCACCAACGCAATTCTGTTCTTGTTGAGCACGGAAATGTCCAGCTCGAGTTTGACTTTGGTGGTTTTCTTCTGGATATAAATCAGATAGTCCTTTTGGGCAGTCTTAATGACGAGTGGGAAATGGTACTCTTTGGCTTGAGCCTGTTCAATGACGAGCTCGTCGTTGTCGATTGTGACCTGAATGGTGGGGTACTTATCGTACCTGATCCAGATATTCACAAACGCAAGCAAGTCGATCTGGTAGTTCTCCAAGAAAAATGTCCATATGGCTGAAGCCTTGATAGACTTGAACTTATATGTGTCGATTACTTGTTTGAGACCTGCCAAAAACACTTGGCAGTCATCTGGTTTGTCAGGACTCAAGATATTGGCTATCATTCTCAAAATCAAAATTCCCTTCTCGTAAACTTGATGGTTGAATAAGTATGAGGTCACCATATCTCCAGTTATTTGGAGCAGATTCATGAACTTTTGGATGTTCACTTCTCCCAAGCCCAACACCCTGGAGCTGATTTGGATGAGTTCTTCTTCGAAACTGTAGCTTTCGTCAATAAGACTCACGAAGTAGTTTCCTAAGAACGTCGCAAAGGCCTCGTTCAACCATAGATACTTCCAGTCTTCGAAAGAAACAAGGTTCCCGATCCACTGGTGCACCAACTCGTGACTGATGAGTTGCTCAATTTGGACTTTATCGTCCTTGAACAAGTGATCTTGCATGACGGTAATGATTCCCCAATTTTCCATGGCTCCTTCCGAAAGGTATGGGATTCCGAGAATGTCGAGTTTTCTCAACGGGTAGCTTCCCAAATGCTTCTCTAAGACCGGCAAGAGCTTTGCAGCGGCTTCAAGCACCAAATGAGCCTTCAACTCAAACTCCTTGATGAAATAGACCCTCACCGGAATCGAACCGGGCGATTCGAGATAATGCAAGTTTCCCACGGTGAAAGCAAAATTAGACGACAACATTGGCGGAGTTTCGTGGAAAACCACCACTTTGTCGTCTCCTTGTTCGGATTCGTGTTCCACGAGATTGTTTGAAATGACGGTGAGCGATTTGTGAGTTTTCACAGAAAGCCTCATGGGGATTTTGAACGATGGGTCGTCGATGGATGGGTAGATGGTTTTGGCAAATTGAGGCTGCGTTTGGGTGGATATAAAGATCCTATCATCGATCTGGAACTTGAATACTCCCATAGTTTGTTCGAATGAGTTCAAGGTTTTGATACTTCCAATATATTTGATTTGCACATTGGCACCATCGTAACTTTTGCCAGTATCCAATGCGAGTTCAATCCGCAGATTGGCTTTGTCTACATTGACAGAGGTTTTAGAGCCATCAATAGAAGCCAGTAAAATGACCAATTTTTCACTATTTAAGGTGAGCTTCGAGGTGGTAGATCCGACGAACCGACGATTAGATTCGAGAGTGAAAGATAATGTTCCCACGAAATTTGGCTTTTTGGGGTCAATGTCTAACACAAGATCATATTTGGTTGGCAAGTACGAGTTTGTTAATATAAGGTATTCCATAGGGTCCGCCTAACCTACCAAAGAAGTTTTTTTCAAAATGATTTTCAGTCTCACCTCACCCCAACAAAAGTATGCGACCAAAAAATTTATTCATCGGTGTTAAACGAGGACATTAATAAGCCCGGATCGTCCATAAAGTTGTAGATTTGAAAACCCTCGTTTGATACATATTGATGCCAAGTCCCGAGCAACTAAATCTTGAATTGGTGGGAAGAGGCACCATCAGAATTGATGCTTCTGGTGCTTATATAGCCAATGATCATATTCTCACTGTTGAAGATGAAGCTACGAATTCTTCTACGACTCCCAGTCCGGAGAGTTCTGATCCTGAATACGAACTCGAGGAGGACGAAGATATAACCGGCGAAACAACCAACGGAACCCCCAAGAATATCACATTGCCTCAACACAACTCGGAGGTGATTCACATATCGGTGGATATAGGAGGAACCCTCACAAAGTTGGTATATTTCACCAAATCCAAAAAGAAGAACGACAAGCTCAACGGAGGGAAATTGCATTTTAAAGATTTCCAAACCGAAAATTTCAAAGTTGAAGTAATCAACTTCATGATCAAATTAATAAGAAGATCAATAGATAAAGAAAAACTACCTCCAATTACTTATGTTCTTGCAACTGGAGGAGGCTCACACAAATTTTACGATTTTATGACAAAAAAATTTTCCAAAATGAAGTTACCGGTGAAAGTGATACCCAAGGACGAAATGGAGTGTCTCATCAAAGGCTTGGACTGGTTCATCACCAAGATCCCCAACGAGATATTTGTGTATGATTTGAGCGATAATGACACAAAGTTTATCGCGTCTCCATACACGCAGAATAATCACATATATCCTTATTTGTTGGTGAATATTGGCAGTGGAGTGTCGATGATCAAGGTCACAGGCCCTGGCCCCCACGGGTTCGAGAGAATCGGCGGTTCGTCCTTGGGAGGAGGAACTCTTTGGGGGCTTCTTTCTCTCTTAACTGATGCCAGAGATTATAATGAGATGTTGGAAATGGCTTCGAGAGGCGACAACGAAAACATCGACTTGTTGGTTGGAGATATCTACGGAACCAGCTATAACAAGATCGGGTTGAAATCAAGCCATATAGCATCTTCGTTTGCCAAGGTGTTTAAAAAACTTCGGTTCAATAAAGACTACTCCAAGAGTTCTCCTGCTGAGAAGTTGGCTCAATTCAAAGGCGAGGATATTGCTAGATCCTTGCTTTATCTGATATCCAATAATATCGGACAAATCAGCTACCTCCAGGCATTGAGATTCAACCTCAAAAGGATATACTTCGGAGGCAGTTACATCTCGGGCCACAAAGAGACCATCCATACTTTGAGCTATGCTGTCAATTTCTGGTCAAAGGGAGACATGAAGAGTTATTTCCTCAGACACGAAGGGTATTTGGGGTCTGTAGGGGCGTTTATGATGGGCCCTGGACCTGCAAACGATGTTTAATTCACCGGTGTATATTAGAATTATTTATTTATTTATCACGATCCATTTAATAAACAGGTTCGTTAAGGGCCACAGCCAGTCAATAGCTACCAGAGCTAGTCAAAGGACACAGCCAGTAAAAGGGCACAGCCAGTCAAAGGGCACAGCCAGTCAAAGGGCACCTAGTCCTCCGGGAGAAGGTCACTCGTCAGGAGCTGGTCCGAGGAACCAACCAGGTCAAACAGAGCGTTCCCTGTGTATGACTCGAGTAGTTCTATTTGTGGTGGTGTTCGAGGTGCTTGCGCACCAACTTCATAGATTGAGCACCGGTGAATTCGAGAGCTCAAATGACCAGACCCGGTATCCTGCAAGACGTACTCGTATACAGATGGTTCTGGAGCTCCGAAAGTGTACGCGGAGTCTTTTACATAATCCCAGTAAACATTCAGATCAGGAATATCTTCGTCTACGTCTACTAGGGCCTCACAGTCGCATTCGAATTCGAACCCAGAATCGTAAAGTTCCCGGTAAAAGTGCAATAACAGATGAAGCATATCACTTTTATTGAGATGGGCAATAATCTCAAAGTACACTCCGATTTGAAAGCAGTATTTTGATTTGCCAGATGGTTTTTGCATGGTAGTCTTTTGCATGGTGTTTTTTGCAGCAATGCGAATTGAGGCCTACGATTTAAGCGCCGGCCTTTTGTGCCAGATCTGGTTTTGTGGCCCTTTGGAAGGCGTGCCCACACCGGACCCCGCGTTATATGGTTCAGCTCCTATCTCCAGCACCCACTCCACTCAATTGCCAAAATTTCAAGGAACCCTTGCACTCAGAACACCCAAAATCAGTCACAGAAATGAGTGTGTTCACTTCTATCGGGCCCCAAGATGTCGTTCGGAACGTGCCGCTAACCCACGCGTCTGCCAGTGCTATCGAGCAAAATGGCTCGTATCACAACTCACTTTTCTCGTCGCTCAAGAGAAACTTGCACCCGGAGTTGAACACGTACAACGAGATCTTCAATAACTCCGTCAAGTTGTATGGACCCAACCCGTGCTTGGGATACAGATCGGAACCTTCGGTGAATATTCTCTCCTCACGGCGCCAGAAATATTCCACTCTATCGTACGCCCAGGTCCAGCGACTTCGCCTTAATTTTGGCTCCGGAATTGTTCGCGCCTTGAACGATAATCGCTTCAAAAAGGCTGCAAAATCTCACCACAAGATCCACGCCCACGCCACTGAATGGCACAATTACGCCGACCCTAACCACTCATTTGTGCTTTCTATTTACGCTGAAAACAGATACGAGTGGATTGTAACGGACTTGGCGTGCGTGGCCTACTCCATCACAAACACTGCGTTATATGACACCTTGGGGGACTCGGCCAGTGAGTACATTCTTCGACAAACTTGTAGTCCTGTAATCGTGTGTTCGAAAGACAAAATCCCCAAAATAAAGGCCATGAAACGCCAAGGGAACATCCCTGACTTGATATGTGTCGTTTCAATGGACCCTATCGATCTGTATATCGATAAAGAGTTGGGCTTGGAAGTGTTTTCTTTCCACGATATCGTCAAATTGGGATCTAAACACAGATTGAACCAAATGCCTCCCACCGAGGATACCATATATACCATTTCCTTCACTTCAGGAACAACCTCAAACCCAAAAGGCGTGGTTTTGAAACACGAACAAGCAGTGGCTGCAAACTGTTTTCTCATGAGCACCAACAAAAAAGTCGAAAATGGTCGAACACTTGTTTTCCTTCCGTTGGCCCATATATACGAGCGCCAAACCAGTGCCTTTGCGCTATCAAGCGGTTATATGCTTGGGTTCCCCAACAAACCATCTCCATCATCAGATGCTCTCAAGTCGTTGATTGAAAACTTGAAGGTGTACAACCCACATTACGTTTCTCTTGTTCCTCGGATCCTCAACAAACTCCAGGCCGAAATCAAGGACTACTTGGACAAAGTCGATGACTTCAAGTTGAACAAGATCATCGAGATGAAACTTGAAAACCAGAACAAGTTTTTGGGAAACGAGGGCGCCACTTCGATGGACACGTACCCCGAGTATGTCAAGCTCAGAAGGAAGTTTGGTTTCTTCCACGTGGATTGGGTCAACACCGCCTCTGCACCAGCCGATAAGAAGGCTATAGAGTTTCTTAGGGCCAGTTTGAACATCGGTCTCAAACAGTTGTACGGAGCCACCGAAACGTTTGGGGCTTTGAGCTCCACCCTAGAATTTGACACCAGCACGGACTCTAGCGGCGTTATCTCCATTTCCAACGAGTTTAAGTTAGGGCCTGGAAACGAACTTCTCATCCGGGGCCACAGCGTTTTTGCTAGATATTACAATAACCCAGAGGAAACAGCACGTGCTCTTAAAGACGGGTGGTATGCTACGGGAGACGTGGCCAGGATTGGCCCAAGAGGCGAAATCACCATTGTGGATCGTGTAAAGAACTTCTTCAAAATGGCACAGGGAGAATTCATTTCCCCAGAAAGATTGGAGAACCTGTATGTTTCAGCCAACCCTGAGCTTGGATCCATCATGGTGTACGGCAAGCCCACGGAATCTTATTTGGTAGGACTTGTGAGTATGAAAGATGGAGCCGTGGTATCCTCCAAACAAGACAGACTAGAATTATTGAAGAAACTCAATAGTAAAGTCAATGCCAATAAGTTCGAAAAGATCCAGAATGTGTTTGTGGGCAAAGATTTGTTGGCTGATGTTTTAACCCCTACGTTCAAATTGAAAAGAAAAGAAGCCATCGAGAAATTCTCCACCGTGTTACAAAGTTTGTACGAAGAGGGAAGTTTATATGGGTCCAAAATGTAGAAATACATTAGAATACTCAATATTCTATTTACACATCACCACTTATAACGAAAGTTCATATTCTCCATGTCTGTCAAATCCTGCAAGTCAGTATCCCTATTTTCCTCTGGGGCTTTTCCATATTCCTTGTCTCTTCTTTGGTTTTCCCTCCAGCACAAAAACATGTATATCGAAACCATCAATATCGTCAACGCATAAGCCCCAAAAATCGATCCCACTCCAAGACTATAGTACGGAGCTTGACTGGTCAAGAAGAACTGAGGTGCCACCAAATTACTGACGGCGTATGTGATGAAATACATGGCGTTGGCTGTGGTTCTTCTGGTGAATCCAGCATGGTTATGGGTGATCAAATTCAACGAAATGATATAAGGACCCAAGTAGAAGAACCCAAAGTAAAGTGACGCCAATCTACTTCCATACCAGTCCAATGGTAGTTTGTACAACAATGCAGTTCCGACGAATGCAGGTATCAAATAGAAGCAAAGTACAAACCCTCTGAAGTGTTTCTTTGGGAAATATCTCTCTAAAAGGGCAAGTGTTCCACTAGACATCCACACAGAAGCTGTTTGCATTAATCCAGTGGGGATGTTCAACAAGGTACTTTTTCTAGGAGACCATCCCAAACCTTGCACTATCAACGGACTGAAGTTGGTCAATCCACCATTAGGTATAGAAATGAAAAGTTGGATGAGCACCATAATCCAGGTCTTTAAGTCGAATAGAGTAGCCCAAAATTGGTTCCATTTGAACTCTGAGTTTTTGATACCAGTTTGGTTCTTTCTAACTCTATCAACAATGATAGCCTTTTCTCTGTCGTTGAAGTAACGACACGAAATAGGAGAGTCTGGAAGGAAAAGAATGATCAAAATACCGAATGCTACAGACATCGAGCCTATGATCCAGAAAAAGTATCTCCATGGCTTATAAGGCTCATAGCTGTATCCACCAACGGCATAACCAATAGTACCAGTGAATAGAACCGACAATCCTGTGTAGAAAAGCCCAATACGGATTGACTGTTCTTTTCCTCTTTTATACCACATACCAATAATAATCAAATTAATAGGCATGACCGGAGCTTCTAGAAAGCCCAACAAAGTTCTGGTGACCATCATGGCTGCATAGCTCTTTGCGAAGCCAGATCCAATTAGTGTAAATCCCCAGAGAACAAAACATGTTCCAGACACTTTGGCTACAGGGAATTTCTGGTAAACCAGAGGTGCTACGAATTGACCTGCAAGGTAACCAATATAGAAGATTGACCCCAACCACGAGTATTGGTCGCCGTGCAAATTGAGATCTTCACTAATTCCGTAAATCGAACTAGTAGCCACAGAAACCTTATCCATAGCTGCAATAGACACAATAGGAAGCAAAAAAGAGATAATAACCCAGTCGTACCTCATTCTGATTCTCTTTTCTTCCTGTTCGGTATACCCGTCTTTGATCAATTCGGCATATTTTTCAGCAACATCATCGACGTTTTTGGTTTTGAAAAACCCAACCTTGGTAATCACTTGGCTTTCACTATCGATATCATTTCCGCTAGCAACTTCAGAAATACCAACCGTATGTCTACCTTTCTTCATGTCGTCAGAATCACTGCTGTGCACTGACATGGTGAAAAAGCCGGGATCTAGGGGCCAAATAAACGTTTCATCGGTGCTTTATATAAACGATTGTAAAACAAGTTTGCGAAACCGTTTCTGGATAAACCTCCTATATCCGAGCACGTGATGCACATCTCTTATCAATCTGGGGAAATGCTTGGAAGGTTTAGGAGTACGGTTGGTGTGTACTTTGGGCTTTTGGCTGTATGAGGACCAATTAGGTTTTGTTGGCTCGTTTGTGACAGTGCACTTCTGTGGTCGCTGTTGTTGACTTCGGTGTTGTATGATTGATGGGATCGACGAAAGAAGTGTGAGTCCCTCGGGCGAGCCTAAGTGAGCCCAATTGAGCCCCTCACGGGCTGGCTCTGTTGGCACCGGAGAATGGCCCCGTTCGACAGTCGCAGGAATTACGTACGGCGACTGTACCAGGCCCTGGCACTTCGAACGTGCTGCATACGAGCCCACCCAATAGGCTAGTTACCCACCAGCATTGGCCCCACTAGTAGTCGTAGCACTCCCCTCCGTGTGTCCGTGCTGGTTTAGTGACTAATTTCGAGTCCATTTCGGGTGTTCTTTCCTGTACCTGGCAGATAAGATTGCGATAAGATAATGCGAGTACGCGAGTGTAGATTGACAATCAAATAGAGCCGGGAGAGAAGATGAACGTAGAAGTAGCAGCAGATTACGACAGTTGCGTCTAGGGGTGTATAGTACTCAAAGAGGCTTAGGGCTTATACGGGGGTCACACTCGTATTTTTTTGTGACTCTTCCGGTGCTGTTGTGTATTCATTCGTTTCCCCACAAAACGGAGAATGCCCCCAATTCCGCACTACTTTACGAGTAGTGAACCAGCACGCTCTACGAACGAATGAACTTTTATGATACGTGGGACCCAGCATCCCTGAGGCTTGCGGGTGCAAGCATAGATAGGAGGTAAGGTGCTACGACAAGGCAAGACTTCCTCAGTTCACTTGTATCTTAATCCTGGAGTCTCTCATTTCACTCGCTCAAGAACTTCAACTCATATCGAAACCTCCAAAACCTCAACCTCCGTACTAACAGCTCTCTCAGATCTCAGATAACAAACACAACGCGCTCTGCTTGGACGTATCATGCCAAGAAACGCCCAACAAGCAAACTAATAAACATTCGGCACCATTTCACGGTATCATTCGTGCGTCCACGACCTCTCGGAAATCACCATTATATCCGTGGGTTCACACACGCCACGGAAATGCCTTATTGATAAACCGGCCTGGCCATAATTGACTCGGAAAAGTGGGTCACATCCAATTGTTGCCCCTGCTCTTGAACAGCGACCAATTACACCCCAATTTCAAATCGTGTCAATGGCTGCGAATAAACAGGAAATTACCTTCAAAGCCGGAACTGCAACAAGTTCGCCAAATCAATATGCCAAAAGAAGAAGAAGCCATTTCAGCTGCGACAGGTGTAAGACCAAGAAACTTGCGTGTGTGAGACTCGATGAGAAGCTCAGCATATACAATCCGTGTGCTTCATGTGAAGCATTGAAGTTGGAGTGCACTACCACCATAGCCAGGAAACGAAGAAGATTCGATTTAAACAGTGTTTCCAAGGTCAACAAAGAGCTCATGGGCAGGATCTTGAGTTTGATTTACCCCGATTTGGACTTGAATGATACGGATGCCGTTAAGGAATTATATGAAGAAGTCAAAAATTCAAACACTCACACCAAAAAAACTGATATCGCAGACAGCGGTAGCGAGGTTCTGTATGTTGTATATAGTGGAAAAAGTGTCAACGATGGTATAGTGTCTAGTACCAGCTCGTTCGACCAAGACCAAGGCTCGTTCGATCGAGTGATCTACGATAACGAGGGAAGGTCTCATTTCATGGGCAGTTTTGGGTACACAGGGTCGTTGACTGTGCTTATAAACAACTTCATAAGACTCACAAGCACCAAGGAACTCAACTCCTTGGAGTTCATCAAGGTCATGAATAAAAGAGGGTCGGTGATCTCGTCTTTCTCGGAAGCCACAGAGCCAATGATCTTTCAAAACCTCGACTCACAAACGTATCCTTTGGTATGCTACTTTTCACGCAAAGAAGCAGATTTCTACGTGGACAAATACTTCCAGTGTAGTAACGTCATCATGACAGCTGTGAACAGGGACACCTTCACAAAACTTCACGAGGACGTGTGGCGGGTATATTCCGGAGAGCTTCCTGTTCACTCCATTTCCATAGCCCAGTACTGTTGTGTGTATGTGACCTGGATCTCGGGAGTCAGCATGGAACTATACCCCGGAGCTTCCATGCAGAAAACCTACGAGAACGTCAACCGGTACATAAACTTGCTCAAAGTGTTCTTATCTGACATCTACCTTGTGCCCACCACTGATGGCATCAGATGTCTTATTTTGCTATCCCAATTTTTCGAGAGAAACATGCAAATTGAAACGCTGTTCATTCTCACCCAATCAGCTCTGTGTCATGCAATGTCGTGTGGATTACATCGGGAATCCATAGCTACTCAGGACACCTTGACTTTGTGGTGGGCAATCTTCGCAAGAGAAGTGGAATTGGGCTTTTATCTCGGAAGAAGCCCCTCTATACCACTTGACCAGATGGACTTAAATAACGAGAGACGTATCAAACAAATGAACCACCCACATTCACACTTATTCATTTTGGGGACCGAACTCTTGAAGATTTCTCATCTGTTCTTGAGATACAAGGGGAAATACCCCACTCTTCCACGGAAACTCACCCTAGAACACTTGACTATGGGAATCGATCTTGATAACCAAATGCAACAATTCTACCAGAAACTTCAACTGGCGTGTGAAGACCTAGAAAGAGTTTCTTCTGCCGAAGCAGAGATCTTGGGAATGTACTTCATGGGGTCACTAAATGTGGGACTACCATTCGTGTTATACCCCATAGAGCATCTTCCAATTGCGATGATTCCCCGTCTCAACGATATAATCACATTGATTGAAAATTGTGTTGAAAATTGCTTCAAGTTGGTCAAGCTACAAATGAGCTTACAAGGAAGTGAACTGTACCACAGCCTGGAGTTTTCGTACGCCGCAGTGACAGGATATGCGATGATTTGTTTGGTGGGAGGAGCATTGTTTTACAAAATCACCGTCAACGCCTTACCAGAACAATATGTTCCCAAGGATGTGGATCTGAAGTTGAAATGTATCTACCAAAGTGCCCACGTTTTGAGGACTTTGAACCAGCGGAAAGTCATGGACTCCACTGGAACATTGAGAGTCAGAAGGTACTGGGTGGAAATCTTGAATGAAGATCTTGATTTCCTCTTAGCAGAGAGAAATGATGAGCCTGTCATTCAGTCAGTAAGAAAAATGATACTAGAGGAGAATGAATCTGACGAGGAGCATGTTTCACTCCGAAACTATCCCATCACAGAACCCGTTGTTTTGTCGTCTTTACAGACGCCCGGAACGTACTTCAATCCGGTTTCGATTCCCAACGTTCACGATATGAATAGCTACTTGGATAAAGTGATGCCTTCACATGAGTGGAATTTCGGGTTTCGGAGGGACCAGTGAATTACTTAGTTGACTGTGTATCCTCTGATGACTTTTATCGTATTTGTTTAGGAGCACATGTCAGAAGTAGCTTAAGAATCAGTATGTGCGAGAAATATATGCAGCAGAGTTCACGTGACTCCACCAATAACCAGTACTCCACGCAAATTACCCACCAATATCCGCACAATAGACAATAAGCTCACTTTACGGGATCTGGTAGCCACCCAGACCCGTGCAATCGCCATGGTTATAGATGATATTTCCGAAAGTGCTTCCTGATTAGGCAAGGAGCTTATGTAATAAGTTTTCTCAAGCATTAAGGCTCAACAGTGCCCACTATAAGCACCAATGGACCATGGGAGCAACAGAAGATAAGTGAAACTCGGATATCGTCGAAATCAAGGAGTGGTGGTCAAAAGACTGGTCAAAACGCATTTGAAGAGACCATACAGTGGTGAAGAAGTAGCTCAATACACAAACTCACACAATATCGAATATTTCTCCTCGACCCAAGAAAGAAAGCTCCGAAAGTTTCTCAATGAAGCCAGAGTAGAACAAGAGTTTGCGATGGCTGTTGGAATTTTTGAGCCGTTGCTTGAAGCTCAACTTTACACAGTGGGATCAAAGCGCGTATACTGCTCAGGAGGATATTCGGGACTCTAGTGGAAGAGACTGGTGTTGATCACGTAGACTACCCGTGTGACCCTATTCAAATAGAGTTGTAACAGGATCATCAAGTTCAATGTGAAAGTTGTTGCGCTCCCAGTAGGCACATCGACCTCAATACTGGTGGTTCCATCAGGTACAGTTGGAGTATGGGTGATAGTTCTAGTAGAAGATCCAGTCCACGTGGAAGTAAAAGTGGTAACACCTCCAGTTGGAGTACCAATCTCAACAGTGGTCAAGTCTCCAGACTCAGTTGGAGTGTGGGTGACAGTTTTGGTAGTCGAGCCAGTCCATGGCGTAGTCACAGTTGTGACACCTCCAGTGGGTGTGTCTACTTCAACAGTAGTTAAGTCTCCAGACTTGGAAGGCGTATGGGTGACAGTTCTGGTACTGGTTCCAGACCAGGGGGTGGTGAAGGTGGTGGCATCAACGACGGGACAGGATCCAGATAAATCTAAAGTTGTGTAAACAGGTAAATTACCTACGTAAGTCTTTTCAGGGCCGTAGCAAACGATACTGAGATATGAATCATCACCCCATCCACCATAGTAAAGTATCTTGATAGGATAGTAAACACCCTCTGTCAAAGACACTGTAAAGTTTGTGTTGATAGGATTTGGTCCTGGATTAGCCTGAAAAAGCCTAGCTTCATCAGCACTGATATGATCGCCACCGGCACCAAGATTGGCCGAGCTACAACATCTTGAAGCCATACCATTTCCTAAGTAAAGCTCAACACCGTTATTGATATATCGGACATCGAAGCTGTAGTTTCCGCTTCGTTCGGCCAAGAAATAGCCGGTCAATTCTAATCCCCACCCTGTAAGTTTGGTTTTCCTTCCGTAGATATCTCCCGTATGTCCACCGCTATTGCGGTCAAATGTCACCAGAAAGTCGATGTTTGTAACTCCGGTTTTGGTAGCAGATCCTTCCGCACGATTGACTCGAGCTAACATATCTAAATAGTTTGGACATGGGCACAAATGTTCGTGTGAATTTGGCACCGGCCCGGTGTGGCAATTACCGAGCTACTCAAAGTTTACTTACCTCCATATAAACATTGGATACGTGTGACGTGGGTAGCAGAGGGCATTTCCCCATTCGAACACTGGAATTCATGAATATGTGAGATAGTTGGATCAAAGACTTCTCAATATGCTACATTTCACGGACACTGTCGGAGGTTCAAGTGCCTTGAGTCACATACGGGCGTTGTCTTCTTCTTTCGGAAGAGCCTGGGATTGAGCGGAATCCTGTTGTTCCTGTTTACCCGAATCGCTGAGATGGAAGCAGGCTCAGTTGCAAAAAACTGGCACGTGACATGTTGAATCACAATCACGTGATGCATAAAGGATCATCATACATGCACAGAGCCCACAGCAGTTCATTGAGTCTATTAGTATTTCGCATCATGGGAGGTTTCACAGTTTACAGACACGTTTTTGGATATTGCTGACTCCAACGACGTTCGAATTCCCATTGAGTACAAAATTCACGTGATATGTTGATATAAAGGTCACGTGATATGTGTTAGAGCCAGTGTAGTATTTCTTTGAGACGGCTCAGTGGTATTGAGGGGTATTGACTACTAGAGGAGTACACGTGTCCTTAGTGTAAGAAGTAGAGCGTCAATTCATGAGCCAAAGTATGAGCCAAAGTATGAGCCAAAGTCAGAGCGTAGACCTTAATTCTGGTCACATGAGTAAAGAAGAGCGTAACCCAAAGACCTTGAATCTCAAAAGTTGAGCGTCCCCGTGTCCCCCAGTACCCCCAGTACCCCCACCATACTGTATTCCGTGTAGAGGCTAGAAGAAGAAGTCTTTGGACCATCTAAACCTCTTCGTTCCACAACTGTTGCAAAGTGCCAGTGATGGCTCGGAAAATCTATGCGCCGCACAACTGACAACCAGCAAAGCTGGTATCAGGCCCAAAAAGGCACATCAGTGTTTCATTTCGAAGACGCAGTTATAACAGGGCGAGCCGAAGCAGTGGCGCACCGTCCGCACGCAATGCAGTAGGGCCAAAGAAGAGCCCGATAAGCGCCCAAAACAGATATACTAAACGAGTGAACCTCACTACACAGTTTCCAGATTGAGTAATATGCGCCGGAGCCACGGTGACAATTCCGAGCTCGCAAACACCCCCCAGCACACGCAGAAACCACCAGACCCATCCATACCACCAGGCCGTGTGCAAGTACATCTACACCACCACTCTAGTGAAACAACAGTGCAAAATGCAACCTCAGATATTTTCTAGGTTGCATAATTCGCACTCACACTGGATTACAACATCTCTCGAAAACGCACTGCAAAACGCACCGGAAACGCACCCTATAAATATACAATAATCCCACCAAGATAATTTTACCATGGCAGATACTGGGGGTACACAAATCATCGAAACATATCCCGACACTCCCAAGCACAAGTACAAGCACAGTATCAACAACCACCAGTATACCCATACGTCGACATATTCTCAGCTGAATACCAATCTGAACCAACCTTATCAGCGATTATATCCTAGTGTATACTCCACACAACCCCATTCTCCCATAGTCCACACCTTACATTCAGAGTGGATCGACCTGTACAATAACTCGCCGGCCGTTTCGCCTTCCAAAGACCACAAAATGGCCACCGTAACGCACGAAATAAAACAAAAGTATGAAACCCCAACCAAACCTAAAATCACCGCCTACATGACGCCGGAGTCCGATAATAAGGCCAACACCATAACCGTGGACGAGAAACTGCTTAGTAGAAGTAGCAGCACTGAAACTAGCGATGACGAAGCTCCAGTGGTCACTAAAGTGCCGCTTGTTGATATTCTATTGTCAATGATAAACAACATCACTGGGAAAGACAAAATGTCCAAGTTCGGCCAGTATCTCTTGAGACTCTTGATCTACCACGCCAAGCAGACCGGCCAGTATCTCAGTGACGAGTCCATCAACATCAGTATCATCGATAAACGGTATAACGACAGAACAAAGAAGCTCAATCTTTTACGTAACTTTCTCCACCATCCCATGGACTTCGCCAGGGTGGTGGTGATCTTGTTCTGCTCCAGGTTCACCAAGAGGTTCCAGGGAACCGTCAACGGAATCGCCATGTACAGACAATTTCTTCGGTTCGGTAAAACTCCCTTTCGAGCAAGAGATCTTTATCACAAAATCAAGGGAGCCATCGACACCAATCTGGTGGATAAGGTGTTGGTGAACAGAAAGACGTTGGGAGATTTCATCAATTTCTATTATGGAATCAACGACGAAATCCTGCTTTTATTCAGGCTAGGAGTGTTGACTAATAAGAACTTCAAAACATTCGTGGGAAGACACGAGGCATTGGCATGGTACTACGACTCCATTCTAGGGATATACAACGCCTTGGATAATATCAGTGGATTGAGCCAACAAGAAATGGACTTGAAGATCCAAATCCAGGTGAAAAATAAGGCCAAAGTCCTCTCAAAGCAGATTCTTGGATTGAAAAATGGATCTGATAGCAACAGCCTTTTGGGATATTTGAACGAAAACTCTGCATCACAAAGTGAGGATGTCAAGGCCTTACAAGAAATCAAATTCAAAAAAGTGAATGCGTACATTGACTTATTCAAATGGCTGGCAGACTTTATGTTTGATAGTTACACGGTCTTCCACTGGAAGCTTCCGTTCCCTACGTACCAAATCTGGCTAGGTTTAGGGGCCTCGGGGTTGAGTATATGGAAACTCTTCCGTGACACCAACAGAAAGCTACAAGCGAAAAAGGCCTAGGACAAAAAATGCCAGGACAAAAAGTGCCAGGACAAAAAGTGCCAGGACAAAAAGTGCCAGGACAAAAAGTGCCAGGACAAAAAGTGCCAGGACAAAAAGTGCCAGGACAAAAAGTGCCAGAGGCTACCAGCAGGTACAAGTCTGGAGCCGAGTCTAAATTCTCAAGTCAAAGGCCGAATCCAGAGCCAGCAAAATTACGATGTATAATAGGTAGAGTGTAATATAGAAAACCACTAGACAATTTCATCCAACGTGATTCCCTTGGGCAATTGTCGAGCCTTGGCCCAGAATTTCGACTGGTGTCTGGCTCCACTGTCGCATGCTATCACCACAATGGTCTTTCCTGGTCCTTCTTTCAATGCTGTTTGAACTGCTGCGACGCAGTTTATGGCAGCAGAGGAGCCCCAAAAAAGACCGTCGTTTTCACAAAGGAACTTGGCCATTTTCAATGCCTGGTCATCACTCACACGGATGGCCGAGTCTATGTACTGTTCTCCCTGTTTGAAGTTATGAGTGAGTCTGTTTAAGCCAATTCCTTCCACTAGAGTATCGACTTGGTGTCTTCTTCTGGTGCCTTCTTTTTCAACGGTATCATACATGACACCGTGGTTCACACGGTTGGCAAGCCCACTGCCTTGAGGATCTGCAAGCACCACTTTCACTCGGGGATCTTGCTCTTTCAAATACTTGCTCACGCCTGAAATGGTTCCACCAGTTCCAGAACCGGTGATGAAAAAGTCAACGCGTTCCTCCATTTGCTGCCAAATCTCCGGGCCTGTTGTTTCATAATGAACTCTCCAGTTGAAATCGTTCTCAAACTGGTCTGCAAAAATGGCATTACGTTTATCGTTGGTATCATTGTTAATAGCTTCTGCTCTGGATCTAGCAGCATTGACGTATTGTTCCGGATCTACGATAGAAGCAGGCTTGACGGGTTCGATAATTGCACCAAGGCTCTCGAGAAGCTGGATTTTCTCCAAACTGGTGTCGTCCGGCAAACAAATATGGGTGTCGTAACCAAGTGAATTGGAAAGTAGTGCAAATG
Source organism: Yamadazyma siamensis (assembly GCA_030581535.1). Lineage (NCBI taxonomy): Eukaryota > Fungi > Ascomycota > Pichiomycetes > Serinales > Debaryomycetaceae > Yamadazyma > Yamadazyma siamensis. The sequence continues at coordinate 147,945 of JAKTTO010000002.1, forward strand.
AGATTCCAGTAGAACCTGAGGTTCCTTCGAATATGATATCCCCGTTATTTGGTTTCAACTTGCCCAAAGCTTCGTTCTTCCTGATGATGGCTAATGCAACTCTGTCTTTGGCGCTTCCTGCCGGGTTACTCAATTCTAATTTGGCACATATCTTACACCCAGTTAGTTTCGAGAGCGACTTAATTTCAATGATAGGTGTGTTTCCAACGAGACTCTCTACACCTCTAGAGCGAGGAGGTAATTTGGTGAGGGATGATTTGTTTGCGTTGAAAAGGTCATGTAGTTGTTTGAGGGCGTACAAGGATGTAGCCAACGTCACAATAAGGGAGAGAGATTTAGGTATTGGTATTGGCATAAGTATGGTGCGACGCATTGGCTCGCACTATTACTGGGACGAGCTAGACCGCTGGGACCTGCTCGTCCGCTGGGATCTGCTCGTCCGCTGGGATCAACTCGCACTGCATTCGCACCACACTCGCACTGCATTCGCACCACACTCGCACTGCACTGGAACCAACTCGCACTGCACTGGAACCAACTCACCCACTGAACCAACTCGCACTGCACGCGCACTAAAGTCTCTCGGCCGGGTGCTCCTGCCATCCCGTGCTACACACAGTAGCGACTCGCGCTGCACCGAAACCACCCGTGCTGCACAGCGGTCAAACTCCGGACGCAAGTCCAATCCGCGACTTCGGTAAAAATATTCCTGGAGTAAATACTTGATGCCAAAGGACAAGGAAAAGGATAAACAGGAAAAGCCATCCACTTCCAAGCCAAAGGCTTTTACCATCAAGTACAAACGACCAAGAGGGTCTCGGGCTTGTGTGATATGTAGACAAAGAAAAGTAAGGTGTGATGCAGAAATTCACATACCATGTACCAACTGTATTACGTTTGGATGCGATTGTGTTTTGCCAGCAGTTAAAAAAAGAGGCAACTCCAATTTGCCACCTTTGAATGAGCAGGGACAGAAACGGAAGCCAGAGGAAGAACTCATCAAGTCTGAGCCGGAAGGAGAAGAGTTTTTTAAAGAAGATACACCAAAAGATAAATTTCAGGTCAATACCAGTGAGCCGGTTTTGAATATTTCTCGAGTGAGTGTTCCTCCTTCTTTGACGTCGAAATATAAAAACAGACTTTCGGTGCACAAGAAGGATCTCACGTCCCCAAAGGCAAAAGCTGCTTTCACGTTTTTGGGTTCAACTTCGGTTGGAATTATTGCACAGAATGTTGGTGATAATCACGTTCAATTAAACGAGGATGTGTTTGATAATAGTGAGAATTCTTTGGACTCTGTTGAACTTGAGATCTTGAAGATTAGGGGTGCTTTTTTGCTTCCTGATAACGCGTTGGCACTCGATTTGATCAACGGGTACTTTGAGTATATCCATCCTTTGATGCCCGTTATCAACAGAACCGAATTCATGGCCAAATTTAATGACCCTAACGATAACCCACCGTTGATGTTACTCCAAGCCGTGTTGCTCTGTGGATGTAGAATCTCCAAAAATCCTCTCTTGTTGGATTCCAACAACTCCAATAATTTGGCATGTTTGACGTTTTTCAGAAGAGCAAAAGCCTTGTATGAAACTGGTTATGAAAGTGACCCCATTGCAGTGGTGCAAACCTTGATTTTGATCGGAACCTACTGGGAAGGCCCTGAAGATGTGACCAAAAACTCTTTTTACTGGACTAGAGTCGCTATAGGACTTGCGCAAGGATTTGGTCTTCATAGAGACGTTTCCAAATCCCCAATCTCCAGTAATGAAAAGAAAGTGTGGAGAAGAGTGTGGTGGTGTTTATTCGAAAAAGATAGAAACGTGGCCATTGCATTTGGAAGACCAGTCATGATCGACTTGAGTGATTGTGATGTTCCGATGTTGACCTTGGAAGATTTCGACGAAAACGATCCAGAACAAGGAGTGGTGTCTCCATATAAAGTCAATGAGAAACACGCGTTGTACTTCATTCATTTGGTGAAGTTGGCTGAGATCACAGGTATAATCTTAAGACACCAGTACACAGTCAAGGCCGAGAGCATGAAAAAGAAAAACAAGTTTTCTATCATCCACCATTGTGATATGTTGATGGGAATCTGGTTCACCAACTTGCCCCAGGAACTCCAATTCTCGTTGAATGATGAGTCCAAACAAGACTTTTTCAATTGTCTTTTGAATGCTCAGTATTACAACAGATTATATTTGATCCACAGATCTAATTTGACGAGAATGGCTCGGTCCAATTCCACGAATCCAAATAACTATAAGTATCCTTCGTGGGGGATCTCTTTCCAGGCTGCTAGAATGATTTCTATTATCGCTAAAATCATCTCAGATAAAGGGCTCATCTACTATTGTCCGGTTGTTTTCGTGTATATTGTCTACAGTGCGTTGCTTATGTTGATCTATCACGTGGACTCCAAGAATAAGTTGATCTCATCCACAGCTTCTGACTCGTTGGTGATTTTGAAAGGGGTTTTGGAGAAAATGTCTGTGAACTATTCGGTTGCCAAGGTGCTTCTCAAGCTCTTCGAAAAATATGCCGATGACCAGATCAAGAGAGCCAATGTCATCGAGAAAAGTGGTCGTATGGCCATGAAGCGTGAGCTCAGTAGTACCAAGAGGGCCATGGAAAATGAGCAAAACATGAAGGCTTATTATGGCAATTCCACCCCTAGTGAAATAACATCTGAAAATGGGAACACCCTCAGTCCATTGAGCATTCCCATCGCTCATCTGGGTGGTGCATCTCCACGTACAATCCACGACCGTACTCCAATTCCTGACCGTAAGAATGTTGCTGGAGGCGTACCAAACTCCACACCCCAAATCCAAAATATGCAAAACGTTCACAATAATCAAGAACAACAAAATGACTCCTCTAGCTTTGAAAAAATGGTGCATGATATCAAACAACCGCTTCAAAATACTGGGGGAAGCAACCAAATATCGCCCAAAGGAAGCGGAGAGAAAACCACCCCAGACTCTGCTGGATTTCCCGACATTTCTTTGGTCACTGAAAGTATGCCCACCGATCTGAATTTCTTCCAGAATTTCGAACCCACACAACTTTTCCCTACCGTGTTCACTAGTTATCCCAATAGCAGGGCTCAATCACCTTCCATGCCCAGTGTGATCAACCGAGAAGAATCTTCTGATGGTCAAGGTCTTCCGGACAACTATGTACCACCTCCTCAGACCCCAGGAGGAACATTCTCAACCAATTTCATCGACAATTCTTTCATCAATATGAATCTTCAGTCTGGGGCTGATGATTTTGCAAGCGACGACATTGGATCCTTTTTCAATTTCCAACCTCCGTTGTGATTTATGTATGTATGTATGACTCATGTATTTTATAACCTGGATAGTTCTAATAGTTCTACCTAGAAACCTTTTTCTTGGATTTCTTCAAATTCTTCAAGTTGTTGAGTAGCTCGTTTCTCTCGAGCTTCTGACTATATCCTATTAAATTTTGCACAACCGACTCGTATATCTCTGAATTCTTTTTGAGTTCGTCGAGTTTGTTGGTCCATAAACTGGACAACTGTAGAAGTTGTTGGTAGTTTGCTCGAAGTTGTTCAAGTTTGTCGTCGAGTTTCTGATCTGAAGCAGATTCTAAAAATGCCTTGGACGAATTACTCAAATTAGCGGTTTCGATCTTCGATAGTATATCTCCGGTACGAGACACCAACTCGTGTTGTTCATCTTGTGTGAGCTTCAATTCTGATACGTCTGGGATCGAAAATAGCTCCCAATTTATATCTTGTTCGTTTATAGTTCTTCTTCTGGTGTGAGTTGGAGCTGCACCACTGATACTTTTGACTTGGTTGGTGGTGTCATTGAGCTCATCGAGGTTTATGGGAATGCCGAGCTTGATCAACAAGTTGTGGCGAATGTGCAGTTTGAGCCAATAATTCGGCCTCAACTGAGGAGTTGCTGCTAGCTGCTTGAATATTTGTCCAGATCTTTCGTCCACAAGCGAGTCTGCTGCCGCTGGATCTGATCGAGTGTCTGTCTGTGTGTTCAGAAATAGCTCGTCAATCACCTTGTTAGCTCTGGAGCTGATATCGGGGTCTGTAAGGAACGAATCTTGGAAATCTGTGTGTGGTTCGGTGAGGTGTTTGTTTTCAATTGAAGCGTCATCAAACGATCCAAAGTCGTCGTCACCATCGTTATTTCCAGTGTGTGTATCTCCTTCAACTACAACGGCCTCGTTGAAGTCGTCAAAGTCATCGTCGCTATCCATTTTCTTGGGACCAGATGAAATGAATCGGTGTTACGTTTGATACTGAATCGCGTTTTTTGGATTCAAAGTTGCAAAAAAGTATACCCAATGAGTTTAGTAGTTTTCTCGGTAGGTAACCCCGGGCCGGTCACGCGACACTCGTGTGGACATAAGGCTCTTGAAGTGTTGATGAAGCACTATGGAGCTCAGGTAATGAGCAACCAAGGCTCTTACTCCATCACTTCAAGTGGCAATATAATATTTGTCAAGTCAAATGTATATATGAATGAGTCAGATAAAGCGCTCAGAAAATTCTTACAATCCTCCAAGATCTCCCACTCGTCCACGCTAGTTGTACTATACGATGAGTTCCTGTTGAAGCTTGGGAAGGTGAAGATTTCGGAGTTCAAAAGAAACGAGTCTCATAATGGAATCAAGAGTCTACAAAATAATGTCATTTCCAAGTATAAATTGGGAATAGGCATAGGTCCGAAGCCTGCGAATGCTTCCAAGGACACTATGGGAGACTGGGTTTTATCTGGATTCAAACCTCAGGAGAAAGTTATACTACAGTCCCAGAGTTTCCCCAAGATCATTGAGTATATAGAGCATATAGAGGACTTACAAGATGTTGACTGTACGCAAGTGAACCAAGCCTTATCTTGAGTGGCACCATTTGGAACGGGAAATTAAGAATAGGAAAAGCTGGGTTGGATAATAAATAGAACAGGACAATAAATAATTCTATCACAGAGTGGATGCTCAATAGCTCAATCTACACTTGTATAATTATCTCTAAACACCTCTTCAAACACCTAATTGATGGTGTACCGTCTTCTGTGTTCATTATCATCACGGTCGTTAATAATAGTATCGTTAAAAATGTTTTCGTACACCCCGTCAACTTCCGGGGAAACAGTTCTACTGGAAGATGAAACCTGATGCACATTGATTGTCTCATGTTCTTCGTCACTCCACTCAGAATCGTCGTCTCCGTTGTATTCGACTTGGTGAACTTGAATGTCGTCAAAAGCACTCACTGGGTGCTGAGAATCGTAGTCCACACTTAATCTCAGGTTCTTTCTTCCTCTTTCAATGGCTCTTTCGATAGTGAGTCTATTCTTAATGAATAAGAGTCTGGGAAACATGGACCTCTGGCCCTTCATAAGCATTTCTCTCAACCTTTCCTCGGTAGGGTCTGCAAGAATGTACCAGAAATCCTTGAGTCTATTACGAGGCCATACTGTGATGGTTCCCGAGAATCTTTGGAGCCAGATGTTCAGCCAATCCAGCTCGAGAAAGTGAGGCAAGAGGTCCAAATTCTTGATTATCTTGAGCCACTTGGTGATTTCAAGTCGAAGCAACTGCTCTACAGCAGCACCCAAGAAACCTCCTCTGAAAGACTCGAATTGTTGTCTGTTTGTGTACCGTTTAGGAATAGCCACTGGCCTTCCCACAGTGCCCTTTGGAGCATAAAAGAAAAGGGAGATGTGGGGATTGACTTGTGAAACTATGGAGAAGTTCACGTTGTAGTATGTGTTCAAGGCGTCAATAGGAATGTCTGTTCTGAGAGATCCGTCTCTCCATTTGTTACCAAGAGAAAATGGCACCACGGTTTCGTCTTTGGGGTTCTTCATCATCAACACCACCGGGTTCAAGATCCCCGGCACGGCAGAGGAAGCAAGCAACGACGACCATATGATGCAATTTGGCGAGGTGATGTTGTTACACAAAATCACAGGGGAATGGGGGTCTGCTGGAACTGTAGAGATGTTGAGTTTCCTTCCTGTTCGTTTGAATGCTTCCTGGAAGGTCGTGGATCCCTTTGTGAAGTAGTTTGCCTTTCTGGCCCACGCAATGGAGTCAAATCTGGCACCAGTTTTCCAAAGCCTGGGGATCCACACGTACCATGGGTCTTCACAAGCAGTGATTTTACGGGCCAATTCAGGCACCAAGAGTTCCTTCAACTCTTCGTCTGTTCTGGTACACGCTAAAGCTGCCACCACCCCTCCTCCAGAAGTTCCAGAGATGATAGACGGAAGCAAGTCGTTATCCAAAAGTGCCTTGATAACCCCAAAATGGGTGTATGCAAAGCACGCTCCGCCACTCAAACAAAGAGCAGTCTTCCCGTAGTTCTTCAGAATGTACTTGAAGAACTTTCTCTTTTCAGAAAGAGGAATGTCAGAGGACTCGCTCACGTGATCAATGCACTCGGTCACGAGCTGGATGTACTGGTGGACCAAGTGTTTTGTGCCGTAGTATCTATGGGAGTAGAGTTGTCTGTTCTCAATGCCGGCAAAGTTGGTTTTCACACATCCTTGAAGAAGCACCAAAAGCTCGGAGTCCATGTTCAGCGATTTGAATCTCGATAATTGGGACATGGTTCTACGAATGGTCTTATAATCGTAGTAGGAGAACTTGTAATTCTCCGACCACTTGTCGAGGTTCAAGAACAGGTCCAACTCTAAGGCGTTGTGCACCCATTCCTCATAAGAATCTGACTGTCTGAGTTTATCTCTTAGTTTCTTCCGGCGGCCAGTCCACGTGAGATAGTACTCTGAAAGTGCCACGTAAAAACGCACCACCGAGTAGAACACGCCTAGCAATGCGATCCAGCCGAGGATCCCGAGGAGTATGGGCCATCTGAACAAGAAGTAGGCGGTGCTTTTGCGGAATTCGTTGGTGATTTTGGCTTGCTTTTTGGGCCTCGACCCAGATTTGTTGGATCTGGTGGTCCCAGACTTGTTGGATTTCGACCCTACCTTTTTGGAATGCACAGGGTACCAGTCACTCTTGGATGTTATCATGTCTGGTTTATGCTTGGACCCATTTTCAGGTTTCGGTACATTAATATTTATAGACAGGGAGGTATTGGAAGCAAACTCGTCTTCATGGTCCCAGAGAAGCGCCTTGGCAAACTCGTGTATGTGAGCATCGTCTATATAGTTTGTTTCTTCGTCGTATAGTGTCATGTGTGTCGTTTACGGGTGTGGTTCGATCTAGTCACAGCCCCAGGCCTGGTCACGTTACTGAATTAAATGGTGATTTTCGCAGCAAAAATATTTGTTGAGCATTTTATTAATGGCACCGGAGTTAGCACCACAATCGACCACACCCCCACGTTTTGAAGACGTGCAAGTGTTGGTGCTTGACATCGAAGGAACGGTGTGTCTGATTCTGTTCGTAAAGGATGTGTTGTACCCTTACTTTCTTCAATCCTACCGCCAATTCTTGGCCCAGTTATCGTACCCAGTGTACCATATCGACGGTGAATCCGACTTGATATCTGTAAATAATATTGTGGCCCAGTTCCCCAACACCACGTCCCAGCTGGCCATTTCCGACCACATCGAAGACTTGGTGGCACGTGACATCAAGGACCCCATTCTTAAAGGGTTTCAGGGATTCGTGTGGAAACTAGGCTACGAAAAAGGTGATCTTAAAGCTCCTATCTACGCTGATGCCATTGACAAAATCAAACTGTTTTCGGCTTCCAAAAAAATCTATATCTATTCTAGCGGTAGTATTAAGGCCCAGAAACTCTTGTTCGGTTTCGTAGACGATAATGGGGACGTCAAGGATTTCAATCAATTTCTCAGTGGATACTTTGATATTACCACCTGTGGATACAAAAACGATCCCAGCTCATACCAAACTATCTTGAAACAGATTGGATACTCCAACTCTCCGCATCAAGTGCTTTTCTTGAGTGACAATGTGGCAGAAGTGGTGGCTGCAAAAAAAGCCGGAATGCAAAGTACTATAGTTGATAGACCTGGCAATAATAGTGTTTCTGAACAAGAGATACTGGAGCACGGGATCATTTCCAATTTCAATCAGCTCTAGAAACACTTATCGCCTAATGTACATTAATCTACACATCTCTGAACAAAATGTCTGCAGCCACTTCTTCATTCTTATCGCATGCCATGTACACTTGTATGACCAAATTTCTTTCGAATCCAAGCTCACATAACCTATTTATGGCGCTCTGGTCTTGTTCAGTCAATGCTATTCTGACAGATCCTGGGGGCACATCACCGTGTTCTCCTTCTTGTCCCTCTCCTTCTCCTTCTGCGTCTGCATCGTCGATTTCGAATCCCAATTGGTCTCCTCCCTCTTCAAAAAGTGAATTTATGAACCCTTGAGGGTCTTCTTGAATCAATTGGGCAACTTGAGGATTGGTGGCGGCGATCTGTTCCAATAATAGAGGAATCAATTCGGGATTGGTTTGTAAGGCTTGTCCTAAAGCTTGTAATTGAGACTCTTCATCCAAGTCTCGATTGGACTCCTGTCCTTCAGCTACAGCTGCTGCCTGGAACAAATCTACATTACCGTCATTTTCTACACTGGTGTTGGCTTCAATGGCATTGGATTCACCACCGGTTCCGGTTCCGGTTCCGGCACCGGCTTCGGTTGTATTTGGCTCAACTCGATTGGCACTTGCAGGATTGGCACTTGCAGGATTGGCCGGTTGCTGCAAAGATTGTGGGATTCCACTCAAAAGATACTCCACAGCTCTGTGGGGATTGTTGAATGCTGCTCTTAATGCTGCTTCCACTTGAGGTCTGTCGTAACCCATTTCCATGATGTTTTGAATAGAAGCCTCTAATTCAGAGCCCAGAGTGAATTGGGAAGCTGCACTTTCAGTTCCACTGGCTGCGGCAACGGCCCCGGTAGAAGTGGCGGAGTCAGTTGGTGCTGGAGTTGAGGTGTTAGGTGCTGGAGGGGCGGAGGGTGCTGCTTCTTTGGCAACAGGCTCCTTCTTCGCTTTTGCTTTGGAGATCATGTAGACCACCAGGTCTCCTTGTTTGATTTTATACGACTCCCAGGTGTTGTCATCCAGTAACACCTTACCGGAATAAACAAACTTCAACTGAGATGCATCACAATCCTTCTGGGCACCAACAGTTTCTTTGGTTTTCAATATCTACAGAGGTTAATAAACGGCGCCAAAAACAAACTCGAAAAACAACATACAGTGTCTGTTGGATCGATCTCAATGTCGATCTTCAGCTTCTTGAAATCCTTGAAAGTAATTTGCATGATGGGGTTGTTTGTAATAAATCAAGGTGGCAAGCTTATATTTTTTCCTAATGCGCGCGCACTATCTGAATCATTAGTTGCAACTTTAGACAGTAGATACTACACACTGATTTGCACTATAAACACATGTCTAGACGTAGAGCTAATGGATCGGGTGTCAGGGGCCCCAACTCGGCGTTGACTGAGTTTTTGCGAAACGAGGGAATCACAGACGCGTTCAGAAGAAGACAAGAACGCGAGCGTGACCAGAGACTTCAAGGTCTAGTGACTTCTGATGATACCGCCACTCCCGAGCCCGTAACTTCAGACCCTGTTGCTTCAAGGGATAGCAGCAGTGAGACCTCGCCGGGGGTGACTCCCGGGGCAGCTTCTGGGTCCGATTTGGCTAGTGAATCTGCGTCTACAGACGTCACTCAAGAGGAACTCAGACAGCTTCGAATGGCTGCACGAGAGAAACGGAGACGTGCCCGTAACGACAACGACGATTTCAGTGGTAATAATGATGATGGATATGACAGCGATGCCGATGCCGATTTTGTGGATGCTGAAGTCGATGCAGAAGGAGAAGAATCCGGAGGCTTGGGAAATAGATACAGACAATCTGGAGAAAAAGACACGTGCGTTGAATGTGAAAAGGAGTTCGAGCTCACCGTGTATTCCCGGTACAATAAGGATTTGGGCGGGTATTTGTGTGACGCCTGTAACGAAGAAATCAAGAAAAAGGAGAAACTCGCTCGTAGAAACCAACTAAATGCCCGTAAAAAGCGTAAAAAGGTGGCCCAGGCGCTTCTAGATAAGAAGACTGTGAAAATAGCTTCATTGCAGGACGTTTGTATTCTGTGCATAACGAAAAACATCGAACAAGTGGATGCTTTGGGTGATATAGGATCTGTGAATTTGAACCGGATATCCAAGATCTTATCGAAGAATAGATCTCTTAATGACTCCACCATGACCCTTTTCTTGAACCCACTGTTGAAGCAGCTCCAGTTCTGGGACTGTTCGAACGTTGACTCCGAATCTTTCAACAAAATAGCTGCATTCTGTCCGGATCTAGAAAGTCTCACCCTCCACATGTGCGGACAGTTACACAATGATAACTTTGAATACTTCAATGACAAATTAAAGAACTTGACGGAGTTGAGTTTGAATGGGCCTTTCCTTTTGAGTGATGCTACCTGGCAGGAGTTTTTCGATTCCAGAAGAGATAAACTCACAAAGTTCGAGGTAAGAAATACCCATCGTTTCGGGAATGATTCGTTGATAAGCTTACTTGAGAACTGTGGCAAGACATTAACCAGTTTGAAATTATCCAGGTTAGATGGCATTGATTCTGCCGAGGTTTTCGAGCTCATTCCACACTATATATCCAACGCTAACCTCACGCACTTGGAAATAAGCTACCCTAAGTCCGAGGAGTTGATAACAGATGAACTTTTGATCAATCTTTTGGCCATTACTGGGTCTTCCCTAACCTATCTCAACGTCGACGGGTGCACGAACCTCACCAATAATTTCATCAACGAGGGTGTGCTGAGATTCTGCAAACAACTCACCCATCTTTCTATGAGAGAACTCGACCAAGTCACTGAAGAGGCTGATTTTTCGGGTTTCAACGATATCAACGGAAGCTTGATCTCCCTTGATCTCACCAAGTGTACCGAGCTCAATGAGAAAGTTGTGTATGAGATTTTGAAAGGATCTTGTTCTACGTTGGTGGAGTTGTCTTTGAATTCATTGGATAGCTTATCAAAGAATTTCCTTTGGCAAATTCTCACCAGCGATCTGGAAGAGTCCAAGGAGAGATTTGTGGGAGAAGGAAACGAGGAAGGGTCTTCGTACTACTCGGGTCTTTCTTTTCCCCTTTTGACCACTCTCAACATTGGGTTTGTGAGGTCCGTGGATGATCAGATCTTAAGCTTGTTGAGTAAGAAGTGCCCGAAGTTAAAGATTGTGGAAGTTTTTGGTGTTAACAAGTGTACATATAAGGCCAGAACTAGAGACGATCTTATGGTTATTGGGAGACAAGGGGACGCGTTGTAAAGTCGGGGTTTAAAACCGGGGTTTATTAGAGTATTTATTAAGTGTATCGTTATTCGTGATTTTGTATTTTTGGTGTCGCTTTTTTGATGTAAATCATTCGGGGTATGCCGGAGCAGTCTTCTCGATCTTACATGCGGGCAACACCGGGATGTCATCATGTATGCTGAATGGCAGATCAATCAATGGATTCAATATTCTCGACTGGGAAATATGAAGCCCCGGGTGCTGAAACTGTTTTGAAAGGTTCCTGGTCTGCTTTGAATACAGACTGAGAAGCAGGGGGTTGTGGACTGGATTGAGTGATTTCTGAGCGTGCAATTTCACCAACGACTCGTCGTTTATTTGGTCCACGAACTTCTGGTAGTTGGCCAAGTATAAATTATACTGGAGATCCAAGAAAGAGTTGACTACTAGCTTGGGAAGCAAGGTTTTGGTCTCGATGAACCGAATAATCTTGTGCAAGTTGGCGAAGTTCTTCGTGCCCAAGCCTTCGAATTCCACGTAGAACTTCCAGAACAGAACAGACGATTTGAACTGCTCTTTTATGTGTAGCTGGTGGAACAAAGATCTGAGTTTCTCCACAACCTCTGGCTTTTGAATGCCCTGGGAAAGGTGATGGTCAAGAAGAACCTTCACGGCCACCACTATTCCATGGTCGTTGAGAAGATCGAACAATGCCTTCACGTAATTTGCAGCCACAAAATCACTCGAGGTGAACGATTTATCACTGAGCTTATCCTCGTTGAAATAGGCATTCACGAGGCTCTCGACGATCGAAGCGTACTTCCCAGAGTCCAAGTGTTGCCAGTTCCTCAAAGTGCCTCCAATCACATCGCAGTACTGTTGTTTGTAGTAAGTTTTGGTACGGTTTTTGCCGGTGAAAAAACTGGCCAAGTCAAGAAGGTAGTCATTCATGGCGTCTGTTTTGCCGTACTTCATCAAAAACCGCCCGTAGCTCAACCGGACGTAGGTCTGGTCGAGTGGTACAAACTTGTTTGTGCTTGAGATGTACGCTTCCTCGAGACAGTCAAACTTGCGCTCTGGAGGTGCGTATGAATTCAAGTATGCAATGTACTTGAGCCAGAGTTTCTCGCTGAAACAGTTGGAAACCAAAGCCCGCTTGAATACACTGACGGTAGAGGCGAAATCTCCGTCGTTGATGTCGTGGTCCAAGTATTCGATCCAAATGCTCAAGTCAGAGTTTAGACTTGTCAAGTCCAATTGCGAGTCTACAAGCTGGCTTTCGAAGTTCCACTTGGCTGCCACTCTTTCCTGGGTTGCTGTGAACACTGTGTACGTGAAATCATCAATAATCTGATGTTTTTCAATCACAGAACACTCTTGTATGGAGTTCTTACCGAACTTCTGGAGATATTCGTCGAGACTGTCGCCCAAAACGTCTTCAGGCTCGTAGTTCTTGTTGATTTCCATGAACTGGTTGTAGTACTTGGCGTATTCGTAGAGTGGGATCAGCACCAAGCTCAAATACGCAGAGAGAATCTTGCTGGAATCATTCTGCTCTTTCAAGTCGTCCAAGTATTTGTCCCATATATTGGCGCTGTTGAAATGTTGGCCCACAGTTTCGATGGCCTTCTTCACTTGTGTGCCATAGATGTCACTTTTCTCAACAAACAAGGCGTTTAAATAGTCTTCCCAAAGACTTATGGAGTAGGGACACGCATTCACTGCTTGATCGAGTATGTCAATAGATTTCTGAGTGCCGTACATTTTGTACTCGAGGATCAGAAGCTTCCTCCAGTATTCCACCAAGTAAGGGAAGTTTCGGAGGAGCTCGAGGTAACTGCTGTGGATGAAGATCTTGAGCTCACTGGAGATGTCTTTTGGGTTGACAGATGCGATTGTGGTATCTATTTTTTTGAAGAGTTCGTCCCACGCCTGAATGTTGGATACAGACTTCCTCACCGAGTCTATGTATGGCTTGAATTCATCTAAACCAGCTGTAGCCGATAGCGTAGGTTCCAGATGCACGGAGAAATAGGTCTGCAAGTTCATGGTTTCAATGTCTTCACAGCGTGCGAACATCTCCAGAACGAGCCCGCTACATCTACGTCCATTGCTGGTGCTAAAGCGCGCGCCCTCTTCCTACCATCATCTCTGTACCTATGGATATAACCCACGTCAGACCCTACAACAAACACGAGTCTTTCGTACTAGCAGACTTCGTGAAGCCACACACGTTCGTGAAACCAGTGCAACCGGTTTACACCAAGATCCCCGTCCCCAAGGATCTAGATGTGGAGCGTATCATCGCAGAAAACGATACCAAAATCACTAACGAACTCGAAAATGACGATACCCAAGTCGAGGAAACCGCCTCCAACATTGTCCCTCTCAAGGAGCTATACCCAAGCAACTTCAAGGACCAAATAAGTCTCGTGATCTTCAAGAATTTCGTTCCCATGCGAGATTATTCGGTTGAGAGAGTGTTCTCCAGCTTCTCTTCTCACTACAAATGGAGTAAGCTAGAAGCTTCTGATGGTCTAACAGTGTTCCTTAGTCTCGTGAAATTGCTGGATTTGAAGTTTGTCAGCGAAAACCAGCATTTGTTTGCAGAATTGTGTGATGAAGTGGCATTCAATCTTCATGACCAATCGCTTGAAGAAGTGCCTTCCACGTCAGTGCAAGTCCTGGACGTACAAACTGTGATTACAAACACCCACAGGAGCGCTAGGAACCTCATACGAAAGGACACCGGCAAACAAGAATCAACTAATCTTTATGAGTCGTATAAGGTGGATGCCAACGAACTTATTGAAGTTCCCAATCTGATGAAGGAGCTGATCACCAAAGAATTGATCAAATTCCGGTCTAGAATGCTCATACGAGAGCACCAGCAACGTGAGAAAGAATTGGCTGAAGAAAGACTCAAGTCCAAACGATACTTGAATGAGCTCTTCAATAAAGTGTCTGGAGTTACATCTTCTTCCACCGACTCCAGTGTTCCAGAGCCTCCAGGAGAGATGCCTGAGCTCACAGATGTGCAGTACGAACGCCATTTGGATGAGGTTGAAAAAAGTAGCCAAAAGAGGATGTTCGAGTCTCTTCTCAAAGACCTCGAAGTGACCAAGACCAAAAAGGCCCATTTGAACCAACAAATACAAAGACTTCAAAATTACGAGTTGGATCTTATAGAGAACAAATTCAAGTACATCGACGACCTAAAGAATCAGGACACCGTTCTCCACAATTATGCAGACTATTTGCGTAAGAGGAATAGAGTCAGGCAGAGAGAAGAGGAATTGGATGCCGAAGATAGAAGCAAAGATAACGAAGTGGAAGATGTCGTGGACAGTGTACAAGGCACTGACGCAAATGTCGAGCAAACAGAAGTGGCTCTTCCTGATGTCACCAACTTAACGTCTGAACAGCTCACCCAAGTTCGTGAAAAAATCGGAGAGTTGGTGGAGAAGTATATGGGAATGAAAGAAGATGATTTGGCCCAGTTCATTCATGACTCGTTGATTGAAAAGAGCCTCCAAGTGTCGGAATTGAAAGAAACATTTGATGAGGATGCCTTGAACATAATACAACAGTTGAAAGAGTTTATTGAAACGATATAGTAAACATTTTCATCTAACTTTTATTAATGACTTGATAAACATAAAATACACGGACTAGATAATCTATGATTAGTTATTCCAACCTAAGGAATTCGATGCATTGACAGGTTCACTGATTTTAATATTTCCAGCAGAACCTCCACTACCTTGTTCAACAATTCTATTGAACATACCCGAAAGACTTGATTCCTGAGTTTGAGTGGATTGTACTCCAACATTACTCTCGGAATCACTTGGGGGTAATTCGATTCCTTTGTTCTTTTTGAATCTCTTGAATAACAAAACCATCAACGAAATGTATAACCCAGCACCCGCTGCACCACCGATTGTTAACCCAACAATCTTAGCCTTATTGGAAACGTCATTGTTATCATCACCTTGTCCATCAATCGATCCTTTATTATAAGTTTGTTGATCTTCATCATCAGAGTCTGAACTTGAAGTATCTAAACCAGTCAATGGTATTCTCTTGTCGATCAAACCTGCTAAAGATCCTTCAGACTTTTGATTGTTTCTGTAAAGTTTAGAATTGGAGTCTTCAACAAATTGTGCAAGAGCTGGAACCGATTGAGTTGGGAAGTAAACTTCAGCGACTGTGATGGTATAATCCACCCCATCAGCTGTGAATGGAATCAATCTCTTAACTGAGACCTCATTGTAGATTTCGTCAGGTGTGAATGGGAATGTTAAGACCGATGGTAAATATTGGAAGATTTGTGCTGATGATAAAGAGTGTTCAACAACAAATGGGTAATTTAATGCAGATGTGAAACCAATATAAACCACTTCGTAGTTGCTACCAGGATCTGACGTTGTAGCCGGAGTAATAGCCTTAGGTAATCCAGAAGTTTCTGCTGGTGCCGAAGTAGCTTTGGTAATTTCTTCATCTGATTGACTTGGGGCATCACTGGATTCTTGGATAATCAAACCAGATGGTAACCAATCATCATCGGTTTTAGTTGGAGCGTTCGATTCAGTTGGAACCGATGCAGCACTAGTGATTTCTCCAGGGGAAGTTGCTACAGATTGTGACACCACAGGACCAGTTTGAGATGCAACTGGTGCTGAAGATTGAGCAGCTTCAGATACTACTGCAGAGACAGCAGCAGATTGTTCAGCAGATGCTTGAGATGCGGTGACAGATGCTTGAGAGGCAGCTGCTTCAGATACAGGAGCAGAAGCGGAGGCTGCTTGGGATGCAGCTTGACTAGCTTCTGAAGCAGCAGAAGTTACAGCAGCGGCCGACTCTGAGACAGCGTTAGATGCAACTTCTGATACAGAGGCAGCAGCAGATGCCGATGCTGACACAACAGGGGCAGAGGCTGAAGCTGAAACAACGGGAGCAGAGGCTGAAGCTGAAACAACGGGAGCAGAAGCGGAAGCAGATTCCACTGCAGCAGATGCTGAAGCAACAGGAGCCGATTCAGAAGCCGAAGCAGTCACTCCTGACACAACAGCAGATGCAGAAGCTGATACAGCTTGAGATGCAGCAGCGGTGGATACAGGAGCACTGGAAACAACAGGCTCTGAAGGCACCTGAGATGCAGTTGATTCGATAGCAACGCTTGAAGGAGCAACTATTCCACTGCTTGTAGTGGGCAAGGCGGTTTCGGAAGCCGATTGGAAAGCATCTGTAGTTGATTGAGCAGATGTGAAACCCGAAGTAGTAGGCAAAATAGACTCTGTGGCAGAAGCAGGACTCAGGGCTTCAAGGGAGGAAGTCTGTGATAATGGGCCGGTGGAAGTAGTACTAGGCAATTCAGACTCGGTGGGACTAACTAAAGAAATAGAAGTTCCAGAAGTTGTACCAGATGTAGTTTCACTAGCAGTGGTAGACACACCAGTAGAAACAGGAGCACTAGATTGTTCAACAGGAGTAGAAGTAGTTGTATCACTTGTAGGTGTAGTTGTACCACTTGTAGAAGCAATTGTATCACTTGTAGATGCAGTTGTACCACTTGTAGAAGCAGTTGTGTCACTTGTAGATGCAGTTGGAGTCAGGGTAGTGGCACTTGAGGCTGCATCTCCCAATGTCAGAGTCAGGAGCAGGGCATCAGAAGGAGTCTCCAAACTGGTTGATGCGGTTTCAGTACCTGAGGTAGTACCTGAGGTAGTTGGAGTCGTTGAAACTTGAGACTCTGGAGCAGATACTTCAGAAGGAGTCTCCAAAGGAGTAGAAGAGTTTGGAGAAGGAGTCTCTCCCACAGATCCACTCAAAGATGCAGGGGTTGTGCTTTGTCCCGAAGGAAGAGGAGAAGGAGTATCTGTTACTGATTGAGATCCTTCTCCTGTAGGAGTTACTGACTCAGTATTTCCAAGAGTAGTACCACTAGTCAAAGGCGCAGAAGCAGAAGGAGCTGCCGAAGCCGATTGGAACGATGCGGTGTTGTCTGGAGAAGGGGTGGCAGTAACACTTCCACTGGCCTTGGCTTCAGTTGAAGGAGAATCGCCCACAAATGATGGTATAGGAGTTGATTCCACTCCAGAAACGGCTCCAGAAACAGTGGTTGGATCCGGACTGTTTGTAGTTGGATCGGGACTGTTTGTCGTTGGATCAGGACTATTTGTAGTTGGATCAGGACTATTTGTCGTTGGATCGGGACTATTTGTAGTAGCACTGGCTGCTGGGGCACTTACGTCTGCAGATGCTGAAGGAGCAACAACTTCTGGAGTTTTTACGGACTCTGAAACATTTGCATCTGTAGATGGGGTATTTGGAGATGGAGTGGGAGAAGCCGTGGTAGGACTGGCTACAGTGGGGCTTTCCAATGTGGGGCTCTCCAATGTGGGGCTCTCAGTTGTAGGAGAAGCGACGGTTGGAGATTCGGTGGTGGGCGAAACCGTCGTTGGAGATTCGGTGGTAGGATCTTCGGTGGGAATCTCCACCGTTGGACTGGCCGTGGTAGGCGTCACTGTGCTTGGTTCCACAATAGGAATGTCTGTGGTTGGCTCCGGAGATGGAGTTTCCGTGGTAGCTTCTGCAGCACTAGTAGATGCAGCAGCAGCTCTGGTAGAAAACACAGATCTGGAAATCACAGTGTCGTCTACAGTGTCGCTCTCTGTGTCGGAATCGGAATCATCATCGTCACTGGCACTTGCAACCCTACTGGTTCCCAAATTGGCGCTTGTATTGTCGGTATCAGTATCGGTATCTGAGCTTTGTTGGTTAAACAAAGAACTGAAGAAATCGTTCAACGAGGTACTCTGAGCACCTGTGGTCAGAGTAGAGCTGGGAACTCTTGTGGATGTGGAGGCTGAGCCGAAGTTGGAGCCGAAGTTGGAGCCAGAGTTGGAGCCAGAGTTGGAGCCAGAGTTGGAGCCAGAGGCCTGGGTATTAGAATTGGAGTTGGAATTGGAATTGGAATTAGCGCCAGAAACCGAGTTCCCATAGTTCGAGGATCCGGCGTTGGTGGATCCCGAGTTGAACCCTGTACTCACAGAAGGCAGGAGATTGTCGAAGAATTGGGTCCAGGAATTATCGTCGTCACCGTCGTCTCTTTTAAATTCCTCAACAAAAAAATCGCTTGTGGAATCCAAATTGTGATTTGTTATGTCTATGATTGTACCGGAAACTAGATTCCATGCCAAGGCAAGAATCAACTGTCTGGGTAACATATTTGTAAACGATCAAAAGAAGGACGGGAGGTGGGAAACGGAGATTAGTAGGACTTTATGGTAAAATAAACGAATGGAATGAATGCAAAGTTTTTATTTAAATATCAGTCGGGATAAAAACTTGAGTAAAGAGGGTATAGGGTATAACCGATGATAATGGTGCTTTTTGGGATGGGGGTTGGGACGAAGTAGTGGATCTAGAAAGGCACAAAATTAATCCCTACAACAAATCCGGTAGTCAGTTATTGGAGAAAAAAACAAGGGATTTTGGTTTTATAAGTGCGGAATTTTAGAGTCAGTGTCCAAATCAACTTTGTGGAATTTAGTGAGTGTCGTTAACAATCGTTGAAGAGGTTGGCACACGCCCGGGAAAATTTTTCGTTCGTCAACGGGTGTATACCGGAAAACCTGTATATGCCTCTGACCTCATCTGAATACGGTAGCAGGGGGAAATTACACTATATGAAAAACGCTTACCGATTGTTGATATTGTTGAAAATAATTATCACTTGATCCATTGTTATTCATGCAGTTAGGATAGACGAGCCAGCATTGATGGATGGCTGAGTAGACCAATTGGTCGGACGAGTTTTGGGAGGTGGATCCTCGGGATATTCTACTCCCTCTCGGTACCTGTGGAGCACTATGGCTCCGGATCTACACTTCGGTGTGTATGTAGAGTCATGTTAAACCTTACATCTTACATTCGCGTTGAAATTAGTCAAGTGTTTCGAAATAGAATTATGAGACGCGCATCCATGTTACTTAATCCAGTTACACCTATACTATATTCGGCTAATTGCAAACATGAATTAAGGGGCAAGGTAATCATAACACGGGGGTTGATTGAAGGCACTACACCCCTTGGTGCCAGAGAGGACATACATTTAAACTTTGGAATCAGGGTTGCTAGGGAAAGCGATTGGCGTAATATCTGGTACCTGATTGTGGGCTCCTGTGTGCAATTGTTTGTTTTTTGTATCAGCGAATGTTTAGGTTTTGATGCTAGTGAAATAAAGCCAGACTGTGGTGGCCATGGTGGAGCTCGCGATTTTCTCTGACTTGCTTGTGTATCCGTTGATTGTCATTTTTGCTGTGTTTAGTTTTGCGTGCGTAGTCTAGCAGGTCCCTCCAGCTCCCTCCAGGTCCCACCAAATCCTCCAGCTCATTCTGAGCATTGTCCCAAGGCCCGAGGTTCATCCTGCACTGTCAAAAAGCCATATCTATTGTCTCATCACTTTTTGGTCTCAGTGCTTTGCGTTGTGCCATTGGTTGCCGGGCTTATGTACGACATCTTATCATTGTTATTATTGCGATTATTATTTGGGACCTTACTTTAGCGCACGTCTCCGGTCTAGATTCAGCTTCCAGTTGTTTTTTTTGATGACGTAGATCAGGTTCATCCGCTGTGACCATTTTCTTTGAAGGTACATTATGGTGGTACCATGCCACATTATAACTCTCCAGCTCCTTCGAGAATGTACTTTCACAGTTATTAGTACACTCTGTCAGTTCATACTCGATACTTGATCTTTTACACTTACACCAGTGCTCAATGCTTGCGACTCACCGTCATAAAGGTTCTCATAATCTCTCTTGGTTCCCACTCATCTTGGTTCTTTCCTACCACACAAAGTCGAACAAACTACTACGATACACTGAATCACAGATGAACTCGGTTCTAGTCTGTTCATAACACATGATGTATTTAATATGTGTGAAACTTATTATGTTCATCATCTATATAATGTACTTTGAACCACATATAACATGTGTGCTCCACTCCACTCTACCCTACTTCAAACAACACGCCCCTCGTCTCCATCATACCCAATGGCTCCACCAAAAATGGTCTTGGACTCTCTACCGCGCGTGTCCTCACCAATACACCTCTCACTCAACCTCACTTCAGCAACTGCGACAATGAAACAAGCAGCTCTAGACAAGAAGCTTTTGAACCAAGTCAACTCTCAGGCTCTTGTGGATGAGGACGACCAACACGATCTCATCACCCAACTCAACCTCATAAATGACCACACGTTCCAATTATACTTGAAGATACTCAATGTGCTTACAGTAGTGGAGATAGCTATAGTGCTCATTCTACAATTATTCGGTATAAAGAAGCTTGTCAGTACACTGATAATATTGGCCTTGGGCTTGAATGGGTACAAATTCAATCGCAAGTCCCATAAATATGTCGACTACGCCGATTTCATCGGCTTTTTGGTGTGCACAGTCAGTGTGCTATTCGATAGCTTGTTTTTGATAGGAGTAGTTAACTACGTCAATTACAATTATTTATACCACAGCTTCAATCTGAACAACGTCAGTATCTTGGGGCTTCTGGGGACACGGTACAAATACAAAGATGCTTAAGTACCGCCCGGATAATAAATATAAGTGATTACTTGGGGCTGAGCCCCACTGATTCCAAAACCACGGAAACACGTGATCTGATCTGATGCACTTACAGACACTGGAGTCTGTACACTGTTGATAGAATCTGTCAGAGAGAATTGAGCTTTAAGAATTGCTGTAGGTGCAAGACGAGTCTCCCAAAGAGCTCAGTTTCACAACGAGGCCAATGTACAGTCAACGTACTTCTGATTGTGTAGTTCAATAGCGCTTCTAGTGTACAATCCAATCTGGAGTAAACCTCCCGCTCTCGTGTGTGTATCCCCGAGTCCGTAAACCGTCAAGTGTGTTGCAATGCGACGCATTAACGTATTCCATAGTTCTCTTAGTGTATGTTCTACATTCCTCAATTGCAAGAAAGCTGAGAATAATAAAATTGGCGAATATCAGACTTGTAAAACGATCAAGTGGAGAATAAATTCGAAAAAATCGTAGAAAGTTTTACAAAGACCACAAGTGTTCCATAGCCACTGTGTAGTCCCCCTTACCAAGAAACATGACCAAACCCATCACACGGTCTGGCCACTGGAAATCTTAAACAATTGGGCCGCGCACACCTAACTCAGATCAAATGTTGGACAATGCCAACGCACGCCAACAGGCACAGCCATGAAGAAAATTGATAGGCCTGTGAAAGTGTCCCATTGTAAGCAGGACGTGGACCCGTCGGGGCTTTGAGAGAGTCGGGAGCCTCAAAGACAGAAATGGGTGTGCAATCAGGCAACTCTACACTCATTCCACGGAATACGGCACATTAGTGCACCATAGTATCAATTTTACAAGGGAAAATGGTCAGATCCGTCACACACATTCCCACACAGCTGTGTTCGTGTTCAAATCATTCGTCACACGGTGTCAATTTGGCTACGAAAGGTACATTCCCGCATGCCCCTTTCGTTTGGACACGTGACAGCGCAAACCAACGGAATCAACCCAACACTCCCCTCAGATCATTATTACTTGATCTGGTTAATTGAAAACACCCCTATTGATCCCATTGTGATGTGCCGCCTAAATGACCCAAAGTCAATATTTCGTGAGGACACGTAAGTTCTCCTATTTTTGTTGTCCTTTCAACTCACACACAACGGTGAAGGGGAAGCAATACCCGGGAATTGAGAAAGTCTCATTCAACTCTGATTCAACCTCACATTGACAATCACAGGTTGTCATAGCATTGTGTGTACACAAAGAATCCACCAACAGGTTCCTGTTGTACAGGCTTGCTTGTTGTGCAGGTTCATTTTCATCGCACGAATCAATGTGTGGGACCAACTTTAACTGTTGGCTCATGCAAGGTAAAATCTAGAAGGTTTTTTTATACAGGACGTGAATTTAGAGGACGAGAGCTTTTGTTGGTCGAGATTCAATGGAATTGCCGACACATAGACGATGCCAGCTCATACATACCAGTAGGAAAAGAACAGATCATCATTATGTGCGGCTGTGTCATCACCACTAAATGTTTGCAAACACAAATAGCACGTTCAGCAGCATTTGAGTGATTTGTGGGAGTGTGCGACCCAATACATCAAGACTAGAAACAATTAAAAATAGCACACTCCGATGCGTTATTACCTAAGCGAGTGCTTAGGTAAGAAGCCCCAAGAGTGTTTGATGGAAAAACGAGTGAGACCCAACTTTACTAGACACCTAGTTTCAGGAAGGCGCATGTGGAATGGCACAGTAGTTTCAGAATGTAAATAGACGGCGGCTAGAATCAGGAAATCAGGAAATCAGGAAAACAGAGGAAATCACAGTACAGCCGTAGTAACAAGAAACAGGGCCAGAACCTCAACGGTTCTCTGAATGAAGGACCAGAGGAAAGCCCAGCGGAAATGGGACCAACGGAAATGGCACCAGCGAATAATACATGGGCCCAGAATATGGCACCAGCGAATAAGACATTGGCCCAGAATATGGCGCGGTCCGGTTCTAACGGTTACTGGATCGTGAACCCGTGAACGCGGTACGGAATTTAACACTCGGGAAACGTTACTAGTGGCTCGAACTGAAAACACCTCAAACGCAACCATTGGACTGGAACCCCGCTACCGGCTACAAATCGGATTCTTGATTGCCTCCACCTTGGACACAATTTGGTTGAGTTGGTAGACTACACTAGAGTCTGTGGTGGTGTTTCAGTTTTGAGGTTGTGGGTGTGTGGACCCTAGAGATGAGTTCGTACCACCACACATTTGGATCCACAACCACACATCAGATGTGTCAGCCACAAACATTGACTGATGTTTCTGATAAGAAATGCGATGACAAATTGCGAATAGTCACGCACTGAAAAATTTTCGCGGATATAGGAGTCCGTGGTAGTCTGGAGTTTCTAGAACGAAGGCACAGTGCGAGGCTGGGCGCACTGGCGCGGGTGCACTGGCGCGGGGGAGCAAGGCACAGGAGTTTCACACGCACCACGGTGCCATTGCTACGCCATGTACCGTGAACACGGGGCGAGCGGATCCATTTTTACCACCGGCTCAGAAACCCAACACTATTTTTATACGTATTTACCAGACACATGGCTAGGGCCCGTGGCCAATAAATTACCACGAGGACTACCACGAGGGGTAAGTGTTCACCCCAGTGGATCCTGGTTGGGTCCCAGGTGGGTCCCAGGTGGGCCTTCAGGTGGGCCCATACGCTTGTATACGAATGACTAATAAATATTGTTCATACAAACGCTTCTCAATACACAGTAATTGCAAATTCCACCACCGTGTAAATTCTGAGTCAATAGAAGATTTCGAACTTTCAATTCCGAGTGCGATGATGCCGTCTATTGGATTTTTTTTACAATGGTGTCACAGACTTAGAACCACAAATGTCGGTGGTGGTATACACACGTGAGTAGATACGACTCTAAAGTAGAATCCACCACACTGACTTTTCACAATTGTCAATATTGCTGTGAAACATATCATCTCCGAACTGAAAAAACCCTGTGGATTTTCCCACAGTGGATTTCCCACATCCTGCACACAAGAACAGGGCAAAAACTACACGCACAAAAATTGACTCATGTAGGCCACACTTTTTAATATAAATAAAGTAGATGCCAGTTTTTTAGTTTTATACATCACATCAAATTACATCAACTAAAAACAATTCGATTTCTATTGATCCCGAAATCGACCTGGTAACATCATAAACACATAGTACTGCCAGCAATACCCAAATATAATCAACATGACCGATTTCGCCTTTGATAATTACTGTATCAACTGTGAAAAGATTTGTACTTCCAATTCTATCTACTGTTCCGAAGCTTGTAAAGCAACAGATGAACAAAACACACAGCAAATAAATACACAGATGTTGAATCAAATACATGATTCTCCATTGTTGTCTCAAAATTACAATTACAGTTACAACTATAACTACAATTATGGATATAACAACTACACCACCAATCCTTCAGATCTTTCTCCAACCCTCGGGTCCGGATCTCCAGGCTACTCCATTCCAATAGAAAACATAGATGACCTTAATTTGAACTACTCGTTGAACGGATCCAATCCGTCTACGAATATCATATCCACTTCTCACAATTACAAGAAGTGGTTAACAGGCACATGTATTTAATGAATTACGATTGGGATGGGTTTATAGAGGATAGCATAATAAAGGTTACGATAATGACTGTGTAGAGTAAACGTAGAGGCTTGTAGAGACCATTGTGTCCAAGAGAGCTTGATTTGATTAAGAGAGCTTGATTCACAAGCCGATTTAGCAAATGGAGTCCACAGTTTCAATTTCACAAGTGCAATTCAATTGCTTGTGGAATTGTGAAAAGTAGACCCAACACTCCACAATTCACACTCCACAATTGTACGCTTCTACACATTATTTACGTAAAATCTGCTACCCCACCATCCCGGCCAACTTTGCCCGTCACTATATAGAAATATACACCACAAAACCCTTTCCACATATCGCGATTTCGGCCTTCTTTAGGCAATTACTTCCTCTGAGAAAATCCTGCAATTCCGCTCACAGCTCTTTCCCAAACTACCTCTACTCTCTTCTACAATGGCACCCAACCGGTCTACCAGACCGTCACCGGGTCTGTCACCTCGTTTGTACCACCAATCTACGCTCCCACACCTCCACAGACTGTGGTAGGAAATCTGATTTCGCACCGCACTGAAAATTTTTATCATGTTTGGTGCATTCAGAGCTTCGATAACCAACTACGGTGGGTACTTGTGGAAGTCTGCACCCAGGCTTTCCAACCCCCAGAAGAATAGATTGAGAAAGAGAATGAAACAGGTCGATGCAAACATCAAGGCCATCTACGAGTCGTTACCAAAAGACGAAAATGGATTGACCCACTACAGAAAAATCGACCATTTGCACTTCAAATTCCCCAAGGAACACGAGATGAGTCCTAGAGACAAATACACCACCTTTGACAAGAAGGCCAAGAACTACAGAAAGTTGGTGTTTAAGGTTCCAAAGTGGACCAAGAAATCTTTCAGAGAAAACCCAGAGCATCATTAACTTGTACATAATTCACATAATAATACATGTAATATAGGAGCAATGTAGACCACGAATAGTGGAAAGTCTAAGTGTTGGACATAAAGTCTGCTGAAAGTCTGCTAAAAGTTCGTGTTTGATGAGTTGATAATAAATAATCAGTGAAAATCAATGTCACCTTCTAGTCTATAGTGCCGTGGTCGTATCGTTTCATTAAGTCTCATATTAAGCGGTGGCTCACAATTTATCCCACAAATAGTTGCTGATGAACGCATCCAGGTAATGTTCTTCCACCTTCAACAAGTTACTGACGCCCTGTTTCTCATTGTACACCAAAATCTTGTCTCCAGTGTCACTTGTCTCTATGGCTAAACCCAATCTTCGATACACACTTAACCTCATAACATTGGTATTCTTATGGGCAATCAAGTTCTCGTTGATCATGTTATTGTGCTTGTCTTCTAATGATTTCAATGTCTCATTCAAGCTTGTTTTTGTTCTTTCATTTGACCCTATTAGCACATTCAACTCACTGAGATCTTTGGATATCGACACCCGGAGGTTCTTTGTTTGGTCAAGTGCTCCGTGGATGTGCTTGAGGATGTTTGGGTGATTGACATGGTCTTTGAATTCCGGATAATTGACGGTTTCCGAGATTTCTTTGGTATCGATTTCTAATTTGGCTATAGCGTCTTTTAACTCTTGATTGATTTGAGATTGTTTTTCGAGTGCCACGTCTCGAGTCTTGGAGATTGTCTGTACACCTTGTTCTATCCTGTCTAAGACGTCCAAGTCTGGTTGTACCTCGAAGGACTCGATTGATGATTGTACCAACTCAGCTGGATCTCCTTGTAGCATTGTAAACAAAAGTGCAACCCGCGAAATAAAAAACGAGACTTCAAGTGAAGTGATTTTTTCATGGCCAAAGAAACTGACTACGAGAAGGTCAAACTACCAAGCGATCCCGATCTTCCACCATGGATCCTTACACCCAAGGAGGAGAAGTTGATTTTCCAAAGATGGAGGAAAAAAGCCTTCAAGAACTGTGATCAGCTCATTAAGATTTATATCCAGTGTACCAATAACTACTCCAATCCATGGGAAGCCATGAACCATTGCAAGGACTTCAACCAGGCACAGTTGGACTGTGTAAAGGAGTATCAACAGTTGAAGTACTTGGACATTGAGAGAGACATTTTGATCAAGGAGAAGACCGAGAGAAAAGAAAAGGGTGGAGCTTAGAGTGTAAATAGTTAATGAATATCATGTATTTGGTACATTATGGTAGTTTTGGAGAGGCACTGTATACCTATACAATGTGGGGCAAGCCCGTGTATTCAGAATCCACATGAGGATCGTCAGGGCATTCAAGGGCCCATTCTTTTAATGGTTAAGAGTTCCACTGCTGACCGGCCATGGTGCACTTTCGATTTTGTATGGATTAATTACAGCCAAATTGTAGGTCTTGTGTACATATGGTAGCTGGCGTGGGAGCTATGCCAATGACACTTTTTGCCATTTTTTGGAGTAAACGCCATTTGGAATCTCCAAAAGAGAGTCCTCCTACGTGGCGTGTTCCACTATACACATACAGCTGACCACGCGGGTTCTCTATCAGCTGACCACACGCGTACTCTACCAGCTGACCACACGCGTACTCTACCAGCTGACCACACGCGTACTCTACCAGCTACTCCATCGGGTATTCAATAAGCCTTTTGTGCCCTTGTATTAACTTACAAAGTCAAAGTATGCCTCTACTCTTTCAATGTTACCAAATCCTCACAGTCCCAGTCCACTCAAAAGCCTCAACACAACTAGCCAGCTAGTCATCTACACATCGGTGTCTGTCTGATGCACGCCTTCCTCTTCGTCGTCGTCTCCGAAAAGATCACTGAAGAAGATGCGGTGACACGCCATGAAAAAAGAGCCGTGGACGACCCCGAGGTCCTGAATCAACTTGAATTGGGTACAGGTGGTATCCATCAACTCGTTGAAGTCCTGGAGACTCAGCTGGAGCTGTAAAAGCTGGCTGTTTAGGTGACTTAGTTGGCTCTGCTTCAAGCTCTGGCTCATGTTTGTTTTTTTGGTCGCACTGTTTTGATTCGGGTGCAGCACGGTGAGCACGGTGAGCACGAGCGTGGGGCGAGCGTGAGGCGAGCGTGGGGCGAGCGTGGGATGTGCGTGGGACGAGTGTGGGACGAGCACGCAAGCATACAACGTATTTAGCGCGTACATTGTCGCGTACAACGAGTTAATTAGTTTCACTGAGATTTTGCAGTAAAGCTAACAACGGCTACAAAGGCGTCAAATTGTGAAAATGCCCCAAACTCACGGCCGAAGCACAATAAATACCACCAGTGGCCTGTACGAGCCTCACGTGCGCGAGTCTCACGTGCCGATGTGGCTGGTGCTGGCAATTACTCGGACTTACTGTATTTCCCCAGACTCGGATTTTAAGTGCGACTAATTAACTACGCACTGTGAGACTGCCGGTACAACACAAGCCACTCTACAACCCAACACCAACATCACCAACATCTAAATACTAAGTCATGCACACCCTAACACCCACCCACATCTCCCCACAACCTCTGCCATTCTCTGTGTACAACGCACTTCGATCTTCGGTGGTGCCAATTCATCGTCCCGTAGTGCCGGCAACTTGCCGTGTACCCGCTAGTCGCACTGACCCTTACACAATTTCATACCAAAACTTTTTCATTGGTAAGTGGTTACTCATTCTCCATTTTATTAACCATATCAAATACTTTGATTTTCACCATTCCCGCTATAATATAACCGCACGCTATCCATGTCAGGTACTGATCCTTCCGTACCAAAACATCCCACCGGGACCGGGGCTCCCCCCACAACAACTCACAAGTATCCCAAGATACAACCATCCCCAATAGTGAGGGAGGTGTCAACACCTTTTCAGCCCATTAAACGAGCACCCATAGCAGTGCTTCCCAAGCCAGCTCTGAGGACAGACTCCAAATTCAACCCCAATATAAAGCCTACAACTGCAATCAAACTCAAAAATGAAATCGGGCTCCTGAAGAAATGGGTTCTACCTCCTAGGCCCAGGCCCGGCCGGAAGCCTGTTAATTTGGACGACGACGAGTCCAAACGTGCAGGCCTAAAAGATATACACAAGGGCGTCAAGGACATGAACGTGTCTTCTACGAAAGATAAAAGGGCCTCTGGGTCTACGCTTAATATAAACGCCAATATGAACTCCCATTCCGGTGCTCACTCTGGTGCTCACTCTGGTGCTCACTCTGGTGCTCACTTGGGCGTAGGTTCTGGTGCCAGGCCCGGTGCCAACGGTACCAGTGCCAGTGGTGCCCACGCTACCACCACTTCCGCGAAGTCTGGTGCGAAGTCTGGCGGTGCTGGTGCCAGTGCACACCACGGCAAGCACCTGGCCCAAGACTCTGGCTCTAGTGGCCATAAGCCCGGTAAGCCTGACCCCGAGCTAGCCAAGCTCAAGCAAGACTATCTAGCCAAACTACAGGAGCAAGAGCTCATCAACAGCTACATTGACGTCATCAATAACCAGATCAAACAGCTCGATTTCATCAAAAACGGATACATTTCCGGCGACACCCTCCACCAGATCAACAAGCCGGGACTATCGCCGGGATTATCGCCGGGACTATCGCCTGGACTATCTGGACTATCGTCTGGGCTTGGGTCGGCACCGTCTTCCGGACTAGCTGCGGATATTCAATCGAATGCACTTCCTTCCACCGGAGCCGGAAACGTGCCGGTGCCTCCAGCAGATGCGTTAGCTAAAACCACCAACATCAAGGAGCTCGAACAAATCAACGGCTTCGACGACTTGGACAAGTTTCTCAACTACTCTATCAAACAGTCCAGTTTAATTCGTAGAGTAACCAAGAGTTACCAGAATGAAGACCCCAATTCTATCAATGAACTGATATCGAAGTACCTCAAGTTGAGGGCCGCATTCAAACAAAACCACAAGAAAGCCAAGGGCACAGGCTCCAAGAAAACCAAACTTGCATCCACAAAAATGGAAACCCTGGTTGACACTTCCAGTGGAGAGTTCAACGGGTTCAATAACTTCAGCAGTAACCTTTTGAACGAGAATAACTTATTTGATAAACTTATCATTAACGACCCTAATGAGATTGAAAATACTACATGTTCCATATGTCATAAGTCCACATGCTTTTGCTTGGATATTGACCAAAAATATAACGAGAAAAATTATGGAAAGTATACGTGACAATGAAATACTTTACAATGAATATATATTCAATAAATATGCTACCGATAGTAGGAGGGCCGCCAACTGGAACGTTTAGTAGAAAGTCAACCAGGTTCCAAAAGTTGCAGTCAATGCTAAAACAATGTAACCAGTTCTGTAAACACCAGGAATGGTTAATTGCTTACCGAAATCCCAGATGATGTGTCTTAACCCGTTGAAAGAGTGGAACACAAATGTGTAGGCAATAGCAGCCTTGGCAGCCACTTTGATGAAGATTGGAGTGGCAGCAACTCCGGCAACTAAACTGCTAATTTCAATAGGAATATCTAAAAGAGAAACAGCTGCGTAACCACAAGTTAAAGCATAGAATCCGAAGGCCATGGCGACTCCGGTGACTCTGTGTAAACCTGACAAAACCCATGTCAATTGTGGTTGGTAAATGTTCAAATGTGGAGATCCTGGTCTGTTTTTTCTTTGTTGAATCAAGATATCTTGTTCTTCCTTGTGACTTGCCTTGACAGTGGACACATTTCTTAAAAGTCTTGGGGTGTATCTTAATGCTTGAGATGATCCTGTGGATGTTAGTACAGTCGAGGCCGTGGTAGGTGGGGTCTACATACTCTTGAGTCCTAATCCTAATCCAACACGAGATAACATCATTGTAGGTGAGAAGTTTTAGTTAGTGAGTATTCGGCTCCTTATTTTGTGCGAATGCGAGTGCGAATGCGCGCCAGCCAATGAGCATCAATTTAATTACGCTTTCTCCGGGGTAATATCGGAGACAAGGCGTGGGTCATGATGGTAATTTTGGGGGATAACTGGGGATTGGGAGCTGGGACGTGGTACAGATGGTTTCGGAGACGACGTGTACGGTACTGCGAGTGGGAAGGACGGGTCGCGCGCCAACCGTTTTCACGTCTCTCGGAGCTGAAACATTCGTCGCACTACGGTTGGGGCCACGACTCGTACAAGGCTAGGGTATCTTAGTCGTATACGGCCAAGGTTATATCTGGCGTCTCGAACTACATTACACAATAATGACTGGAATCACATTGGCTGACCTTAGAGTGCGTATCTATTCATTCTTCTTGATTCACTACGCACTCATATAATAAAGATAATTCCTCTTGGGTAGCTCCTGCTTTGTCTGTTTAAACTATTACCGCACGATTTAATGCCATATGGCAGTTGATAAACGAGTCACATGCCGAACTCACGCGTCACCTAACACAACACCCACACTCAACACCCACACACTCCACCACCAAATCTCCACCACCAGATCTCCACCACCAAATCTCCATCACCAACTCATCTCCGTCTCTGGTGCCCTATTTCCCGTCCTCCCCTTCCTCTCTTCCTCTCGTCCCAAGCTCCACGGATTCTGATACTTTCCGTCGCGCACACGACCTATCGCATTATCGCATTATCCCTAGCCAGAAAATAGGCTGCGAGTGCTGTTAGTTCGGAACATAAACCCACGTATAAATGTCTGAAACCGTCACCACAGACAAACCCAAGTTCACGTTGTCGCTGTCCAACTCCGCCGAGGCGTTGGGCTCCGACATCTCCTTCAACATCAAACCGTCGAAATCCACCGGAAATGGCACTCAAGTATCGCAACCTTCGCAGTACAACCGTTACCAACACCAATCTCCAGTTCTAGATTCGTCTGAACCTCGTTTGGATTCTGACGCCACCCACACCAGCGACGCCAACAGTATCAGCGGCACCAACCACAACTCTCCTATAGAATCTTCACAGTTAGCCGAAACCCAAGTTTCTAATTCCACAGACATTTACGATAGCCAGCAACTCAAAGAAACCGGAGCCGGAGCTGAAACCGGAGCTGAAAGCGGAGCTGGACTTGAGGCCGGTGCCACAGATCCACACGACAACCCAGTGCATACAACAGAGCTCGAACGGTTCTTACAGAACGACCACGAAAACGTGCACGAGACCGAGGTCGCTGAAAGTGACGATGCTGGTGAGCCCACGCTACTGACCTCCCTCGAAAAGGGACTGCACGGCCGGGATGAACCGGCGCAAGCTGAGCACTCTGAAGCTAAGCACTCCGAGGCTCAAAGTGAAGCTCAACAATCCGAGGCTCAACGTGTAGAAGCCGCATTGGAGGCCGAAAACGCTATAGAGTCAGAGAAAGAGCCGGACAGCGCCCACCACCATCGTGCAAACAACAACATCATCGTAGACAACGACAACGACACCGATGACAGTCACCTTCGCAGTAATACCAGCACCGAGAACGACAACGACAACGAAAACGACAACGACAACGACATCGAAAACGACAACGAAAACGACAGCGAAAACGAAACCCCAGGGTACCTCCAGTTCAAGAAGAAGAACGTGCGTCCCAGAACACAGTCTTTCCAGTCGGTGCTTTCCACGGCGTCGCTCAAGTCGCTCAATCAGCCACCAGCCAATCGCACCAACAGCACTGTTTCTGTGACTGCCACAAACAACAATAAGAACTTCCAGTCTTTCATCCAGGCACCGGTGCTATCTTCCATCACCAATCTCCGCAACAACGACGTGGAAATCGGCAGACAGCTCCCGTTCGATCACAAAATCGACGAGAAGAAAAATGAAGCTCCTCCGGAAGCCACAGTAAACGAAGACGATAGCTACGACGACCACGACACGTTGATTCAACAACAGAAACTCACCCTCAACGCATTGAAGAAGCTCAGTTTATCACCTTTGCCGAGGATTGACGGCGTTAAGCCGGAAATAATCCACAGAAATGGCGAGTCTAAATCTAAAAAGTCCGAGCCTTATCAGCCTGCGGCTGTGGATTTATCGACTTTTTCTAGTTTGACCAGACAGCCAAACTTGAGTCAGAGGAGCTTGGAGTTGAAAGAACAGGAGCCCGAAAACCTGACGCAAGTCCTGGATCTCCACTCGTCTCATTCTCATTCTGCTCACAGTAATTCGAAAGTGCACACAAATCCTGCCAGACTGTCATACACACCCACTCAAATAAATTCGACACTGGGAAATTCTACTCCAGCATCTTCCACAAATCCCAACACCGTGCACCCGAAAAACACCCTTTTGAACGACCTCACCCAAAGAAGAAGAAGTCAAAACCTGCCAATGAATGCCCGGGGTCCCTCGCCTTATGCCAGTGCCAACATACCCAGTGGACCGGTTCCTCACTCTAATTCTCACCCCACCATTAACGCATCCAAAAACCTGAACACAAATACAAACTCAAACTCAAACACTCCCGGTGCCAATGCCGAGAGCCCGGGGTACTTCCATCTCCAACAGCCCCAGCCACAGCACACCATCAAGCAGAAGCAAATCCACCAAATCCAGCAAATCAAAGGCCTCAGATCGCCCATGTACGTTCCTGCAGTGCTCAGGAAAACCATGGAAAACCAGAACGAACCTTTTGCACACTCCATCTCCGTGAACCTGTCACACAACGATTCGTCGTCAGCATCAATCAGGTCTGTAGATTCCGGATCGCTGGTGGACTCTCCGTCTTCGTCACCAATTCTCTCACCTGTTTCAAATTCTACGCTCAGAAACTACAAGAGCTACGAGCATTTCCTCAGACAACCGCCCACCAGGAGACACTGGATCAAAGACGAGCTGGTGTACAAGTGTGGGAAAGCCGGGTGTGGCAGAGAATTCAATTTCTTCGAAAGAAGACACCATTGTAGAAAATGTGGGGGCATCTTTTGTAAGGAACACACGTCACACTATTTGTACATCAACCATTTGGCCCAATTCACCACTGGAGGGAGGGGAACCCTTTCACGTGTATGTGACGGGTGCATCGAAGAGTATAACCAGTTTGTTAGACAAGAATTTGGACTCTCAGCCAAAGACTCCAAAGAAGTGGAGGTCAGCGAGGCCAATAAAAAGCCCAAGGCCTCAATTCCGTATAGTGCCATTCCCAACAAGCATCTCAATGTCGAGGGTGACAATCCTGTAGGGAGTGTTCCCGCCAATTGGAGCTGGAGCTCTTTTTAATATTGTATATACATAATGAATTGGATGTAAAAAGACCTGCCAGTGCACCTGTCAGTGGATCTGCCAGCGGTGCGGTGCTGTGGGAACCAGCGGGCCCATGCTCGCCCTACGGTGGGTCCGCACCGTGGCACCAGACGCACCGTCCATAACATTCCGCGATCGACGCTGAAAAATTATACGTGTTTCATGGCCCAACTAAAAGTATTGGGAATCCCAATTCAAACCATCAGGCTACTCCTTCAGGTTCTTATCTTCGTATCAATAGCGGGAGCCGCCATATCCTCTCGGTTGTTCTCGGTGATCCGTTATGAATCCATCATCCATGAATTCGACCCCTGGTTCAACTTCAGAGCCACCAAGTATCTTGTAAGTCATTCGTTTTATGAGTTTTTAAACTGGTTTGACGACAGAACTTGGTATCCATTGGGAAGAGTCACCGGTGGTACCTTATACCCCGGATTGATGGTCACTTCCGGTGCCATCTGGCACATATTAAGAGAATGGTTCTATTTGCCAATTGACATTAGAAATATTTGTGTTTTATTGGCACCTGCATTTTCTGGTTTAACAGCAATTGCAACTTACTTCTTGACCAAAGAGTTGAAAGACTCGAATGCTGGTCTTTTTGCCGCCATTTTCATCGGTATTGCTCCCGGTTACATCTCAAGATCTGTTGCAGGATCTTACGATAATGAAGCCATTGCAATTACTTTATTGATGGCCACCTTTTGTTTCTGGATCAAGGCCATGAAACAAGGGTCTGTGTTCTACGGAACCCTCACCTCTTTGTTCTATTTTTACATGGTTAGTGCTTGGGGAGGATACGTTTTCATCACCAATCTTATTCCATTGCACGTGTTTGTGTTGATTTTGATGGGAAGATATAACCACAAATTGTACACTTCTTACTGTACTTGGTATGCAATTGGAACTCTTGCGTCAATGCAAATCCCATTTGTTGGGTTCTTGCCAATCAGATCCAATGATCATATGGCTGCGTTGGGAGTTTTCGGTCTTATTCAATTGGTAGCTGCAGGAGACTACATCAAGTCTAAGATCCCAGAAAAGACTTTCAAGACATTCTTGTGGGTATCTATCACTTTGATAGTTGCGTTAGGAATCGGGGGATTGGTCGGATTGACTGCTTTGGGCTGGATTGCTCCTTGGACCGGAAGATTCTACTCTCTCTGGGACACAAACTACGCCAAGATCCACATTCCAATCATTGCTTCCGTTTCTGAACATCAACCTACCGCCTGGCCTGCTTTCTTCCTCGACACCTCCATTTTGATCTGGTTGTTCCCTGCTGGAATCTACTTGTGCTTCCAGGAATTGAAAGATGAACACGTGTTTGTGATCATCTACGGGGTTTTGTGTTCGTACTTTGCTGGGGTCATGGTTAGATTGATGTTGACCTTGACTCCTATCATTTGTGTTGCTGGTGCCATTGCAGTTTCCAAATTGTTCGACGTGTACTTGGATATCTCTGACCTTTGGGAAAAGGATGAATCTTCCCAGGACTCCAATAAGTCTCAAAAGAACAATGTGTCCCCTAAATTAGTGGTGAAACTTGTTTCAAAAGGTGTGGTATTGGTGTCGTTCGTGTACTACTTGTTGTTCTTTGTGTACCACTGTACTTGGGTATCTAACAACGCATATTCGTCTCCTTCGGTGGTGCTTCCATCCAGAGCCCCAGACGGTTCTACCACAATCATCGACGACTACAGAGAAGCCTACTACTGGATCAGAATGAACACCGCAGAAGACGCTAAGGTGATGTCTTGGTGGGATTACGGATACCAAATCGGTGGAATGGCTGATAGAACCACGTTAGTGGACAACAACACCTGGAACAACACTCATATTGCCACTGTTGGTAAGGCTATGTCGTCTTCCGAAGAAGTTGCATACGAGATTCTTAAAAAACACGATGTGGACTACGTCCTCATTATTTTCGGAGGTGTGATTGGATTCAGTGGAGACGATATCAACAAGTTCCTCTGGATGATCAGAATCGCCGAAGGAATCTGGCCCGACGAGGTGAAGGAGCGAGACTTCTTCACCGAGAGGGGTGAATATAAGGTCGATGGAGATGCCACTCCAACCATGAAGAATTCGTTATTGTACAAGATGTCGTACTACAGATTCAATGACTTGTTCAATGGCCAGAATGGAATGGACAGAGTAAGAGGCCAGGCCATCCCCATCGCCAATGCTCCGGAATTGAATGTATTAGAAGAAGTATTCACCTCTACCAACTGGATCGTTAGAGTGTTCAAGGTCAAAGACGAGGACAATTTGGGACGTAGTTTGACTGCACCAAAAGGTAAGAAAACCAGAATTGTCAAGAAGCCTAAAATCGATTTACGTGAGTAAGTAGGTGATTCGAGTAGACCCCACCAAATGAAAATATCCATGCTACATTGTATACGACGTGTACGTCTCAATTGTTTCCCTGTCGAATGAAATAAAAGTCAATTGTAATTTCTCCACTTTTCGCAATTTCTTTATGACTGCAATCTTGGACTTGAAGGAGCACTTGGTGTTCTATAAATCTTACCACACCAACGAGAAGAATGTGGCTATCCACTTGGTTTGTATTCCCATAATCTTGGCCACTGCCATATGTATGTTCGTGCCCTATAACTTCGGGTCTCCGTATTTGAATTTGGGAACTGGTCTCATAGCCAGTTTCAGTACCTTTTATATTTTGCTTGACCCAAAAGTGGGTATTCCCACTGCAGCTTTCTACGGGTCGTTGGCATACCTTGCCTCCGGGTATTACTATTTCACTGCAGTTTCCAATCCTGAAGCTTTGTCACAATCGGAGTTCACGAAATACGCAGTTTTCATTCATATTGGGGCTTGGTTGGCTCAATTCTACGGCCACAGATTTCACGAACACAGGGCCCCAGCTTTGTTGGACAACTTACTCGGAGCACTTGTTTTGGCCCCCTACTTTGTCAGTTTCGAAGTTGCTTTCTGGCTTGGGTTCCGAACTGATATCAAAGAGTATATGGAGAGAGGAGCTCTCGAGAGAAGAAGACAATTCTTGAAAAACAAGAAATCAAACTAGTTCATATTGAATAAACACTCTTATCTAGGCTTTGCTTTTGGACCTGGTTTTAGAAATATGGGCCTCGTATTTTTCCTTCACTTCTCTTTCATGGATAAACACTCCAGGCAATTGGTTGCCAATGGTGAACCAACCAGGCCTAACATTATGATCCCTACCGAATATTTCTAATTTCCTAGCACTGGGTCCAACGAGTCTCTCTGCCATGTCATATACTTCATCTGGTTTTCTCAGGGTTTCTCTAGTACCACTCACAATTGCATTCACGTCGATTTGCTTGTTTATCCAGATTGGGTCTCCTTTCATCCCCACAAGCAAGTGCTCTTTGGAATGATTGAGCCAATGGCCTGTTCTTCCAGTGACAATTGTTCTTTTCAATTGGTTCAACTTCACCCAAATCAATTGATCAGAAACTTTATATCCCCATTTAACCAAAGCTTTCCGGCCGATTTCAATAGACCTTCCAGTGACCCAGAGAAACAAAACTCCTTCCTGTTGGAGCTCGTGGATTGGCAATGACATCAACTCCTCGTCACTGCATGTTCCATAAGGCAAAGACATATGGATGTCCCAAGCCGGGTCGGCTATAATGGCAGCAAATTTTCCGAGAACCAGGAATGGAAGCTTCCGAACATCACAGTTGATCCACTGCGCAGGAAGTTGAGGCTTCAAGTACTCGTTGAAGCAGAACCCAACCGTGAATTCGGTTTTGGCTATCAGCTGTTTCATGAGTTTAAATTCCTTAGCGGTGTCAACCTTTTTGACTGCCGGTTTGATTCCCACATAATGGATGTATCTACAGCTTTTGATCTTATGGCAGGTGTCCAAATAAGAACAATCACCTAAACTGGTATCCGTTTGGGAGGTGATCACAGGAAGATAGTGTATCTTTGTTTTGAAGCATTCATATACTTCCTTGGAAAGCTGATGCTTGAAAGACTCAACGTTCTTCATGCATTTCTCTGCAGTCAATGACCCGTTTTTATTCCCTTGCATGCAAACTGAACTGAGTGAGTCTATATGGTGAGACAAATTACAAACCTCATAGAATGGCTTGGAGGCAGTCATTGAAGCAGCCCTTTGTTTCCCTAAAGCATGCTTCGATCCAGTTCCATTGAGCAAGCTCTTGAGTGAAGCTGAAGATGCTTGAATCTGTACACCAGAGCAGATGTTTTCTATTGATTCACTCATAAGCATCAGGCTTTTGGTTGAATCTCCTTCTGGTTCTGCTTCTTCTGGTTCTGCTTCTTCTGATTCTACTTCTTTTGAATCTTCTTTTCCAACCCCGGAGATAAGCATTCGTGCATCATAGTTACTCGTCTCGTATTTGAGGACGTTTGCAAGAGCCTTCGAAGTGACCGTATCTTCTGGGACCAGAGATTTGATGGTTACATCCACGGACACTCCTTCAATTTTGGCAAGAACATAAAGCACCTTAAGCACATCAACATAAACAACCCTCAGACTGTCATCTTGATGCTGAATCTGTAAGGAATCACCAGAAATCTCGTTGAAAGAATCAAGATATTCACCAAATGCGATGTATCGAATCGCCAATTCTTGATTCAAATTCAACACAAACTTCTCAAAAAGAACATACACTTTGGCAAGGTCGCCTGCCACCTGTGACAGGAGAATAATACTGTGCTCTTCTAGCAAGAACTTGGCAAGGGCCTCGAAGTGTTTGAAGTCGTAAAACATTATGTGGTGATGTTTCGAATGGCTGCAAGTTTCAAAGCTCGCACCCACACGACGCGCGATTTTGCAACAAGCACGTACTTCAATTCGTTATCTACGTTGGCTCTCTGGCATTGAGTCTCAGACACACACAAACCACTACGCTGACACTTTGTAATCTGCAGTTCATTGTACTTTTATACTTTTGTTCATCTAATCTAATATGCTTATGCACCCAACGCCTAAAATCCAAATGGGTTATCTGGTGTAGCAGCCAGGAGATTTGCTCTCTTGCCGGTAGCCTGAGATTGAAGAGGAGCGTTCCCGAATCCAGATCCAGTTGGCTGTGCTTGTAGAGAACCGAAGCCTTCAAATTGTGGGTTTTGAGGTTGTTGTCCAAATGTATTTTGGGGTTGTTGTCCAAATGTATTCTGGGGTTGTCCAAACGACGTTTGAGGCTGACCGAAAGAGGTTGGAGGCTGACCAAACGTGTTTTGAGGTTGACCGAACGAGGTTGGAGGCTGACCGAACGAGGTTGGAGGTTGACCAAAGGAGTTTGGTGGTTGACCGAAAGTTGCCTGAGGCTGCCCAAAAGTTGCTTGAGGCTGACCAAAAGTGTTTTGGGGCTGGAAGGTGTTTTGTGGCTGGAAGTTGTTTTGGGTTTGGAAGTTTTGTGGTTGACCGAAAGTGTTCTGTGGTTGGAAAGTATTTTGGGGCTGGAAGCTTGGTCCTCCATTCAATCCCGTGTTCTGGAACATATTAGTCACCTGATTAATACCATTTTGTGGTTGTCCATTGAACGTAGGAGGCGATGAAAGACTTTGTCCAAATGTACTTTGTGGTTGGAATGGCTGATTGAACGTAGCTATGGGTCCAGTCTTTTGAACTGGTACAAGTGGCCCGGTACGTTGAAGTGACATTTGTCCAAACGTTGTGTTTGGAGGAACTCCTCCAGTTATCTGTTGAGCTACTTGAGGTCCTGTAGCTTGTCCAAATACCGGCTGGGGTCCTGTAGCTTGTCCAAACACCGGCTGAGGTCCTGTGGCCTGTCCAAACACAGGCTGCTGACCAAAGGTAGTTTGTGGCATGGTTATGGCACCAGTTTGTAGGACAGGTTGGTTAAATGACGTCTGTGGGATAAACGTCGAGTTTCCAGTTTGAAGAGGAACAAAGCCGGTTGTTTGAATAGGAACGAAACCAGTTGGTTGGGCAGTAATAGGAACAAAGCCGGTTGGTTGTGCGCTGATGAAGCCTCCGGTGACAATAGGAATTAATCCTCCAGTTCTTTGAACAGGAACAAGCGTGCCCGTTTTTTGAGGGGAAACCAAGGTTCCATTTCCTGTCTTTTGTATTTGGAATTGTTGACCAGGTTGGACCAAAGTACCAGTTTTCACGGGTGTGAGAGCTGGAGCAGAAGGGGTTTGTGCCACATTGGAAGCAGTATTCGCAGTTGGTAAAGCAGGAACCGGTTTGTTTGTGTTGGGAGCATCCAGGTCCATTGGTTTGATATTCACCAAATCTTGTAATGAGCCAGTATATTGAGGTTGTTGGGGACCGTTTGTGGTGGATTTCGCAGGCTTGCTAAGGTCTTCGTTAGACCTGGCTGCAGGCTTAATGGCCCAAGCATCGTCATCAATCTTTGAGGTGGCTGGAGCTGCAACTGGTGCCGCAACTGGAGCTGCAGCAGGAGCTGCTACTGGAGCACTAGCACCTGTGGCTTGAGGCAAAGCACTGGCATCAACCTTGGAGATTTCACTGGTAGAGTTGTTTTTGAGAGCACCACCTTGCTCTGTGAACAAACTGCCGGACAGACTAGGTTCATCGGAAGATTTGGACCTACCGTACTTGTTATCCAAAAACTTCATCACTCTAATGATATCACCCTCTCTCAACCCTAAAGTACGTAACAATGAAGGAGATATATCTTCAAGGATATTCTCATCCATTTGTTCTCTGTTGAAACTCAAAGTGTATCTTTGACAATTACCGATATCAACACCACAACCCAAGAAGAAATCAAACCAGTCATATTCAGGTTCGCTTGTTTGAGTTGTAGCGGAAGCCTTAGGTCTGGAAGGTTGTGGAGGAGGAATGTCATTGATGACTGCCGTGGCAGATCTTTTGGGCTCTTCTTTTTCTTTTGGTCTTTCCTTCTCTTTTTGGATTCCGCTTTTCTTCTCGAGTGCTGCTTTTCTTTTGGCCATTTGCCTGAGCACTTCCTCTTTGTATTCCTCCAAAGAAGTCCCAGTGACTTTTTCCACATATTCCAAATCTTCAACACTTAATTTGGTGGCCGCAACTGCAATCTTTACACCATTTGTTTTATGGAGATGAATCTTACCTTCGATACATCCCAAAAATTCAGCTTCAACCTTGAAAGAGCCGGAGCTATCGATCCACGTTCTGACTCTATGGAAGTTGGGCATCAGTTTGTCTTCTTTTTTAGGACTGGTCTTCGAACGTTCCAATTTGTCACGTTCAGCAAGTTCTCTCTCTCTCTGTGCTCTGTCTCTTTCTCTGATGCGTTCTCTTTCTTCTCTATCCCGAATCTTCTGTTCCTTCTTCGACCTACGGTCATTCTTCTCATTCTTTTTCACCGACTTTTGCCTGGAAGGAGCTTCAGTCAATTTATCCAAATTGGAAGATCCAATGACCTCGATATAAGAAGATGGAACCACTCCTTGTTTGCCGGTTTCGATACTCTCACACATCCACCAATCGTGGGATTTGGTTTGGTTGATGATGTACACTTCCTCTGCTTCTCTACACCCAAGCTCGTCGTCTCCTTGAGATACGAACTCATACAAAAGTTTCCCAATTTTACGGTTGTTGGGGTTTCTGGAAGGTTGACTCGCTCTTTCCACTTCCTTCAAGCCTTTTGCCTGTTCGGCACCTTTCAAATCAGCGAGAATCGACACAATGGCTTCAGCCACGTCCTTGGATCCACAGTGTAACTCAACGGACGCAAGAGGGTTCTTAAACTCAAGAAACAAATGCTTCTTCTCGTTATCGAAACTCTTTAAGTCCTTGAGTTTCCATTCGTTATCCAAAGACGACGTCGATCTCAACCTGATTTTCCTGGGACTTCCAGCGTTTGGTTTCAAGATAATCAAGCCCTTGCCAATGGCCAAGATAACGGCTTTTTTCTTACGTCCTTCCACCTCGTTTATGTACCACTTGAAAAACTCACCATCGAAACTGTGTTCTTGAGGGGCTTCGAGATCTTCCTCGGCTTCTTGAGGACGTGAAGGCATGGGAGGAGCATCGTCGTCAGACAAGCTCACTTCCAGGGGTCTTCTGGGAGTCCGTGGACTTGGAGACTCCAGGTTCGAACGTTGGGGGTAACTGGAGTTATTCGTGGGCCTCGAAGGCAAAGGAGGTTCGTCGAGATCCTCGGGCTCTTCGTGGTATTCCCGAGCTGGTGCGTTGTTGGGAACGGAAACCGGGGGTTCTTGAGTCTGTGGAACTGGAGATTCAGTTTTTTGTTTGCTGATGTGTTGAGGAGGGGGAGCAAATGTCAATGGCACGTTGTTGGACTGAACAGGAGCTGGTTGCAGGGATTGCTGTTCGGTTATTTGTACGTAATTTGAGGGAACAAACCCGAAATTTGAGCCTGAAATGTCTCCCACCAAAAGCCAATCAGGATCGTTCAAATCGTAAATGTTGAAAGAGTCACCTTCATTGAAAGTCAACTCTTCTTCTGTTTGTTTTGTGTAATCATAAAGAGCAGTGCACACACGTACAATTGGAGCAGGTTCGATGTAATTGGATGGAACAAGACCAACGGGTTCATCTACTTCCTCGTCGCCAACAGGAATCACTCTTTTCTTCACTTTCCACCAGTCATCCACCGTCGACTTTTCAAGCAAATAGAGAATGTCGTCCTGTTGGACGGTCAATTCCTCATCGGTTTGCGCTTCGTAGGCGTATACGGCCGTATATACGCCAATGTATAACGACATGATTTGGTTGTCGAGTAATTGAGGGTGAGATTTGCGCGGAACTAAAGGAGTGCTGGGGCGAACAGGGCGAACGAGTGCTGGGGCGACTGGGGCGACGGTTAATGAGAGGCTCGGCGAATGAGGAGCTAGAGTTATA
This sequence comes from Yamadazyma siamensis, assembly GCA_030581535.1. Taxonomy (NCBI): domain Eukaryota; kingdom Fungi; phylum Ascomycota; class Pichiomycetes; order Serinales; family Debaryomycetaceae; genus Yamadazyma; species Yamadazyma siamensis. The sequence continues at coordinate 190,465 of JAKTTO010000002.1, forward strand.
GTGTAAGACAATAGATCAGGTGAGAGCAGTACGTGTAGATAGCTTCTAACAAGAGTACAAAGTGTGATGGCCATGGATACTCATATCCACTGGCTCATTTTTTTGCAGCATTTACTTGGCCGAGTTCTCTCAATGTGAGGCTTGGCTTTCTCGGTGTGTTTCACATACACCGGTCGTAGTATCACATTCGGGATCTCACCAGATCCAGGGACACAATCTCATCCACGGCCATGTCTCTCGTATGAAAACACGCCTCCAAGTCCTGACCCAATAAATCGGTCCGCAAACTCAAGGCGTGTACCAAGTAGAATGCTTGTATAGTGCATATTCCGTCCAGATTCTGAATCTGACTTCTGACTCTGGAGAATTTGTTTTTGAATCTATGGTCGGAGAACTCCAACGGCTGGATGAGTAGTGCACTTTCAGCGAGCTTCCGGAGACTAGGGACCCTGGGCCCATTCTTCTTCCAGAACTCGACGATATTCGACTCCTCACTCAACAGCTCGAATAAACTACACTCGGGATTCGGATTGCCAGAGCACTGGAATCGTGCTAGCACACTGTGGTCGAAAGTAGTGTACTCTTCTTTGGTGTCGAAATTGCCCAGGTCTCCAAAAACTAGATCTCTCACATACTGCACTTGTTTGGTGGTCAAGAATTTGCGTGTGCTGGGACTCAAATAAGATGCCAACAACACATCCGGGTGGGTTCTAATTGAGGAGTACCAACTCTCTATTGCAAGTAGAAATTCTTGCACTGCATCACGGTGCTTCTTTGAGAGCAGTGGGAATTCGGTTGCAAAATCCACAACAATCTGCTCACTCAAAGTAACCAAATACATGGATGTTTGGATCAACCTGTGCCCAGAAACACCGTTGCTATGAATGTCTACGGCTTTGTAAACCATCCCGCAGATATACGATACCAATCTCATCTCTTGTGTTTTCTTGTCTGGATCCTTTGAAGTCTCTTTGGAGCTCCAGAGGTGCCTCATTTGAAAAATTATATTCTCAGGCACTTCATTCTGTGGTGCTTGGCTCTTGTGTGTATATAAAGCCTCTGGAGATATGTGGTGTACCGTTTCTGTGAACATCCTGGTGATCTTGGTGGTAGGACACAGCGGCTCGGTCATAGTTCTGGCCAAGATAGGACCTATAAAGTGACAAAGAAATGTATAACAGATCCCAATAAGAAACTCACAAAAGTCTCTGTGTACACCAGTGCCCACCACGGACAACTCTGTGACAGAGTCAGACACTCTGTTATCTGTAGGAACACCAAGAAACTGGAGAATATCTGTCATACGGTCACCCAAGTCAAAGTTGGTGTTGACACTCGAAATCTTGCCCTTGAGGTCCAAAAATAAGGGGTTCTTCATCATGGGTCCTTCGATTCCCAAACCACCGCTTGGAACTTCAAAAAAGCCGAGTGGGAAGTCCAAGACCTTGAAATCTTTCCCGAAATATTGGACTCTACAAAAAATATAAGGCACGTCCTCGTGTAGCCACCTCTCGAGTATCAACACAAACTTGGGGCCGCTTGAGCTTTGAAGAAGTTCACGAAGCTTGTGTTGAAGGTGAGAACTCAAACACTCAATCTCATATAAGATTTCATTTACTGGAGGCACACTCTTTCCCGAAAGATGAAAGACAAGGCGATTGAAGTGGAAGTTGTTTGACAACTCCAAGTCCAATGTGTTTTCCACTAAAAGGGTTGCCAAATCTCTTGGGCTTAAATCGTAATTGGTGCCCTTTCGTTTCATCTAAAACTGTGCTTGTGTTAAACCACAAGTGTAAATTTCGCAGCCAGTGCGATTAATGATTGCAAAAACTACATATTAGGTAAATACAAAAAAAATATTTAATTGACGGTATCGATACCTTTACCTCCTCCCAACACATTGTCGATGTTCTTCAATGCTTGCACTGCAGTGAAGTCAAAATTTTCCACGGTGGAAGCCCCGATGTGAGGGGTTAAGATCACATCGTGTCTGTTAAGTAATCTGGAATCTACACTAGGCTCATTTTCAAATACATCCAAACCAGCGAAAACCACTTTGCCCAGTTGGAGACCAGCAACCAAAGCGTCCTCATCAATGATACTCCCTCGTCCAGCGTTGATGATTCTGATGGGCTTGGTGAACCGGGAAATGATATCGGCGTTGATCATATGGAAAGTCTCTGGTGTACCAGGAGCCACAATGACCACCAAGTCGGCCAATTCGACCGTATCTTCGAGAGACTTGTGGTACGTGACTTTGTATGGAAGCTTCTGTTCCTCTTCGGGTGTGAGTTTTGTTCTTTTGACGTAATGAATGTTCATGCCAATTGCAGATAATCTACTTCCCACGACTCTCCCTATATTCCCGAATCCTACAATAACAGCGTTGTGGTTTTTCGGGTTTCTGTTGGCATACTGAGCCAAGTAGTGGCCGTATGCATATTTGGAGGTGTCTCCCAACTCAACTGTACCGGTTTGGTGATTGAAAATACCGTGCTGCGCGCCGGCTCTGGCGTGGACGGTGTGATTGATATCGTTCAAAAACACCTGTTGGGCAGGATAAAAGTTTCTGAACGAGGCCAATGTGTTGTACAACACCAAGTCTGCAACCGGATCGGCAGCTTCGTACGATGGCACATTGGTTAACACAATGCCCTTCTTCCTCATTTCTTGGTGATCATATGGCTCATAGCCTACAGAACAAATAGCAATTATTTTCAAGGATTTAGGTGCAGCTTCGAGGATTTCCCCTTTGAATCCACCAACGAGCACGAATCCAAGCCATGCCCCGTATATAGCGTCGATATCACTGAATTTGGTGCTGAAGTCTTCGATGACTTTTTCTTTAGTGGTGATGGTGTAGTCGATACACTCGTACTTTTCGGTGAAATGTTTGTATTCAGGAAGCGAGGTATTGAGTTCACCGATGAAGAGAACCTTAGGTTTGGCCATGATCTAGCTCGTGTGTGGGCGGAGGTGGGACAAAACGTGGGGTTTAAATAGAGTATGAGCTCGCTGACAACTACCGTTCGCGGTGGCACGGCACAAGGTGTGGCGATACGAGATAGCGACAGATAGTGCGATAGCGTGCGGAGTCGTCAGTAGTGCGATTGCCAGTGTGATTGCCAGTGTGATTGCCAGTGTGATTGTATCGCAAACGGTTCAGTGACTCGCGAGTTACTGCCAATGGAACGAGGAAAGATACACGGTGTGCTCAGAGACAGGAGCTAATGTAGAATGCTAGCCACGAACCAGTTCCTCTGGTGGCTCGACCCGGACCCTCGAAAAACTGAGAAACAAACACTGGAACTGCCTGATTATCGTATATACTTATTACTCTTCGAGCTTATCTATACGTACTCTTTGGTCGTCGGATTCTCTATCCTGCACTCCGTGATGTGCTTGCGAAGTCCATTACGACGCAGGCAGCGACGTCAATTTCAAGATAGATAGTGGTAATGCTGTCACTGAGAAGACAGAAAGGATTGGAATATTGAATCATGTATCTTAAAAGTTGGGTGAAGATATGGAGGACTTTAGCTTCGTGAGGTACAGGACCTGATGAATCCGTGAAGGTGGTGGGTTCTGTTTCATCTTGATCTTTTTTTTTTCAGTTCTTCTTCGATAGGTGGCATTTGTTGGTATTACGATACACGTTGGGGGAATGGTTTGAAGCACCCATTTTTAAGGAAATTCGATAAATAGGGCTTCTTCATTTCGATAAATAGAATGCACTATTCTTTTTGACTCTGATTCTCTTGGCCATTTTTGACTTGAGAAATGACAATATCACTCCTTTTTCATCCAATACTACTTCGGTCATAGCGTAATTCACTGTGGAATAACCTCAAAATGCTCAAACATGGATTAACAATATATTCCTTGAATGAATCAGTTACACCCAGTTGCAGCGGTATTTCTTTCCCCCTCCGAGTTTTACGGTTTAGGCCGGTATTGGTTTCCTCCCATGGTTCTTCTTGATCCGGTTCGAGTGGTTGCTGCTCGAGCTGCTGCAACTTCGATTGAATGAACTTGCCCAAGTCGTCTCTGAGTTCTTGAAAGAATTGATAACAACCATTGTATCCTTGGTCGGAGGTAAACACTGGCAATGACATGTGCCGTTTTATATCATCCGGGCTCAAGGTACCATCTGGGACTGCTTCCGGTTTCCCACCATGAATAGTCTCCGATAAGTCGATTGGCAATGAGAAATACACACGGTAAAAGTTTATCAAAGAATCAAGGGCATCTTTTATCTCTAGGAGAATTAAGAATCGCTTCAAAAACAGAAACGGCTTGAGAAAGTTCTCATTGAACCATGAGTCTTGCACCGTCAAGCGAAATCCTGGGCTCTGTATTGCCCTATTTACTTTGTCTTTGAACGCTTCATCAATCAGCGAAGTTTTTGTTGTATTGTAGTCAGAAGATCCCATCTGTACTTCACTTGTAGTATCGACCAGCAGAAGATTATCATCGATGGCCAGGAATTGGAAGGCATTTTCGGTACCAGCGGGCATATGTGCTGTCTCAAATTGTGTGTCCGTATTGACGGTATCTGGATTTAAGGTGTTGTAATTTGATTGCCTATCACCTGGCAAGAATTGAGGTTGTGAGTTTATGGGGTCAACAAGGCGACCCTTGGACCACAGAGAGGATGACACGGTGTCCAAGCGGACGACACGATGTCTGTGTCTCCTATTACTAAAGTATTCCCAGATCAGTCTCATTCTGATAGGTCAAAATTAAAACGAGAATATATTGGCTGCAACTCCGCAATAGGAAAGTTTGGTGAAATGGTGAGTACACGCCAAGGTTTAAAATATGATGTGGAAGATTTTCCGATCCTGGAGGGCGTGTACACATTTATCAGACACAGGCCGAGGAACAACACGATTACGAGCAATAGAGACTGCCTCTCGAACAAGTGCTCTGCATTCCAAAAATACTAACATTTCTCTCTGGATTACACACAACAGACGTGGTAGTTGTGGTGCGTGCTACGGACGCGCTACAAACACGCGGACGCTCCGCGACGCTCTCGCACCAGCCATAACACTCGCAACCGTACCTTAAAACTGCAACTCCGAGCACAGACAGGAACATTTATCGCGATATTAGATCTGTCGCTTATCTTCCTAAACCTCTTGCCTTAACACATGTCTCCAACACCACACCCATCGTTGAGAGCACAGCTCAGGGACTTCCCGTTGGCTCAGATAGCCGTGATCTCGCTCATCAATCTTTCAGAGCCCATTGCTTTCACGTCTATCTTTCCGTATGCGTTCTATATGATTCGAGATTTTGGGATCGCTACCCACGAGTCTCAGATCCCTACTTACGCAGGATACCTCGCGTCCATCTTTGCTTTTGGCCAGTTTGTGTCTGCTATCTTCTGGGGCACACTCGCAGATAAGTATGGCAGAAAAATAGTCATCATCATCGGGCTTTGTGGCACTTGTATTTCGCTTCTTGTGCTTGGGTTCGCTCCCAACTTCTGGGTTGCATTGATTGCACGGGGATTAATGGGATGTTTGAATGGCAATAACGGGGTCAGTAGGTCTGTCATTGGTGAAATAGCTCACCAGAAACATCACAAGGGCATAGCGTTTTTATCCATGTCGGTATCGTTCAATGTTGGTGCAGTCATAGGACCCTGGATCGGCGGGAGATTTGCTCACCCCAAATCGTTGGCTTCTGCTGTAGGATTGATGGAGTTGTCGGATAAGCACCCGTACGCGTTGCCCAACATCCTCGTAGCATGTATATGTCTTTTGAATACCCTCACGGTGTTTTTCTGTTTGAAAGAAACGCACCCGGACTTGAAGCATAAACGGGACTTTGGATACCTGTTGATATTCGGACCCGGAAACAGAGACGACAAATTTGCAGATAGCGAGTTCGTCACAGGCTTTGTGGACTCGCAGGGCGTGAATGGCTTGGATACAATCGCAGAAGATCGTGAGAGCATTTCAGAAAGATCACTTCTTCTAGCCAAAACTATCAGCGAATCGTCTCTTGGCTCACGTACAGGTGTGGATGTGTCCTCCATTGCATCCTCCAAAGGGGCATTGAAGGTGATTTTGAGTCCCAAAGTCTTAAACCCGATTATAGCATTTTTCATCATGAAAGCTCACTGTATAGCATTTGACGAGTTTCTCCCCATTTTCGTGTCTTACCCAGCGGCATATGACTCCAACGGGAACAGGCTTTCGTCGTTCCCTTTCAATCTCCAAGGCGGATTGGGATACACGCCTTTAAAATCTGGAAACTTACTTTCGAGTTCCGGATTCTTTGGGATGGTGGTGATTCTTCTTGTTTTTCCCCAATTAGACCGGAAAATCCCCAAAACCACTCACTTCCGGTTCACATTGCTGATGTTCCCAATGTTGTTCATGGTGTTGCCGTACGTGTTGGTGATGTTGCCAGATCATGTGAACCTGTCCCAGTCTTTTACAACATTGGCAGCTGACATTTATTTGTATGCATTTGTGTTTTTCAGAGTGATGATAGCCTCGTCACTACTCACTTTGCTTGCTGTGCTGCTCAATACTAACACAGACCCCGAGTATCTGGGACTTGTGAACGGGGCTCTGGTTTCAGCATCAGCTTTAGCAGCATGTTTAAGTCCATTATTCACAGGTGCATTGATGGCTTATGGTCAAGAAGTGGACTTGGCAGGATTGGGCTGGTGGGGGTTGTCGTTGATCACACTTGTTGGATACATCCAGGGATGTTTTATCAGTGTTGATTAGTTTACATAAATATCGATAGATATGATATACAATACAATAGATCCAATGTCGCTTATTTATTATGCATACCCTATCCTAATGATGGCTGTGTTCAGGAGAACCAACGTACTTGGCTAAAAACACAACACCTGAGTGCCAGCATCTAGCAGGTTCTTCAGTAGTCACTTTCAACCAGTATGGTTTGTGTTCTTCACCTTTTTTACCCATACATCCAACGTATCTGTAACCGATGTATGTTGGCACGAGGTATGGGTCAGCCATGGTACCACTACCTTCGAAAATTGGGTTTTCCAAGTCGAAAACGTCCACACCTTCCAAGTTACCTAAAAGTTCCAATCTTTGTAAACCGGTGGCTTGGTCGAAATCCGTTGGAATAGTACCGGGTTGAGCACCAGGACCGATCAAAGAGGAGTCTGGTCCAGTGACTTCACTTAATTTGCTGGCTGTTGGGGCATTAGTGTTGGTAGGAGCAGAGAATAATCTGGCGGAGGTGGCCAAGGTTCTAGCTTTTGGAATTGAGATGATGGATTGTTTCAAAGCACGAGAAAGCATTCTAGACGGGTTAGTAGCCACTTGGTGCGTGACGATGCCGAAGATGGGATGTTGGAAATGGATTTGGGATGAAGGTGCCAGGCCATCGACACTCAGTTCTTACATTCATTGACGAGGATATATCACGGGAAATGGAGGGTCCACGGAGCGTTCACGGACGGTACACGGGTCACATGTGATCTGGGCGGCATGTGTAATTAGGAAACATACGTTCAATATGAATAATTATAGTACAAACAGCAGTAATATATGGCTATATCTATTATCAACTGTTGTGAAAATCAGCTAACCTCGCACCACAAATTAGCCTGCCTTGATTGGTGCGACTGATTCCTGCACACAATCCAGGTGAAGGGCTTGTGCACGTGCGTCAGTCTAGGGCACGCGCCTGGATGTGGGTGTGACTGGTACGAGTGCGTGCGGAACCCCAAAAAACCCGGTTTGGCGGTCTGTGTGCACACCGCACCTGTTGCCAGTCTCGCACTCAATCAAAAAATTTTCAAAGCTATTGAATTTCTTCATAAACTTAAGTGTACGTAAAACCCAAATCTAACATCAGGCATCATTTAACACGAGAGTCCCCGACATCACACAGGCTTGTACACCCTTCTGCAACACACCAACCTTACTATAAACCCCACTTCAAACCCCCAATCGTAGACCTGATTGATTCCCAATTACATACTAACTCAATCAAGAAACATGGCTAAAAAGAGAGCTTCCAACGGTAGAAACAAGAAAGGTAGAGGTCACGTCAAACCAGTCAGATGTTTGAACTGTGCTGCCTGTGTTCCAAAAGATAAGGCTATCAAGAGAGTCACCATCAGAAACATGGTTGAAGCTGCTGCTGTTAGAGATTTATCTGAAGCTTCTGTTTACCAAGAATACGCTTTACCTAAATTATACAACAAATTGCACTACTGTGTTTCTTGTGCCATTCACGCCAGAATCGTTAGAGTTAGAAGCAGATCTGACAGAAGAATCAGAACTCCTCCACAAAGAAAGAGATTTAACACCAACGACAGAAAAGTTAGCCCACAAGATGCTGCTAAAAGAGCTTAAATTTAATGATTTGTATAGTTTATCATTGGATAACAATAAACATATTTTATAAATGGGTTTTCTCTTCTGTAAGTCGGTAAACGGTTGGTTTTTTCCTGGCTTGCGACACGACCCCTTCCACACAATTTGTTCGCATTAACTCGCACTCATTTGTGCTGTTCGCCCTCAAAGTTTTTTTACAAGGACAACCAAATCAATTACGATTTTTGTAACCCAATTTTTTTGATAACATTGGGTTAAGAATTGACAATCATAGAGTTGAAGGTGAATTTATCCCGACCCATCCCACTCAATTGAGGCTGTTTGAACAAGCGTGTCCCAACATCTACACTTTTGCATTTCATATTCATACTCATTTTAGGCATTGTCATTGATCATTAATGACCGTAAACGAAAATTGGAAATTCTCCCAATGTTTTGGAGATAAGGGAGACATCGAAAACCTTACCGAGGCTGATATCATATCCACCGTTGAATTCAATGATGATGGGGATTTTTTGGCTACTGGTGATAAAGGTGGTAGAGTAGTTCTTTTTGAGAGAAATCATAGCAAGAATTCAAATTGTGAATACAAGTTCTTCACTGAGTTCCAAAGTCACGACGCTGAATTTGACTACTTGAAGTCACTTGAGATCGAAGAAAAGATCAATAAAATCAAATGGTTGAAAAGCTATAATAACTCTTTATATTTATTATCAACCAATGATAAAACAATCAAATTATGGAAAGTAATGGAAAGACAAGTCAAATTGGTTGCTGAGAATAATTTGAATGGATCCGATCGCTTACCAACTTCCAACTTGAACTTGAACAACTTGAAGTTGCCCAAACTTACGCTCCACGATAAATTAATTTCTGCTCAACCAAAGAGAATCTATTCAAACGCTCATGCATATCACATCAACTCCATTTCTGTCAATTCTGACCAAGAGACTTACATAAGCAGTGATGACTTGAGAATCAACTTGTGGAATTTGGGAATTAGCGATCAGAGTTTCAATATCGTTGATATTAAACCTGTTAACATGGAAGAATTGACGGAAGTCATCACCAGTGCCGAATTCCATCCCAACCACTGCAATTTGTTCATGTACTCTTCTTCCAAAGGTACCATCAAATTGAATGACATGAGATCCAACTCGTTGTGTGATACTCATGCCAAAATATTTGAAGAATATCAAGACCCAACATCTCACAATTTCTTCACAGAAATCACTAGCTCGATATCTGACGTGAAGTTCAGTCATGATGGGAGATACCTTGTTTCAAGAGATTACATGGCCATTAAAATCTGGGATTTGGCAATGGAATCCAAGCCACTTAAAACTATTGTGGTACATGAATATTTGAGGGATAGATTGTGTGACACGTATGAAAACGATGCAATTTTTGACAAATTCGAAGCTCAATTTAGTCCCGATAATAAATCTATAATGACTGGTTCATACAATAATAATTTTATGATTTATCCTAATGTGGTGGATAGTCCATCATCCTCATCTTTCAAATCAATGAAACCAATAAAGATGAAAAAAAGAGGACGTGGAGACGGAGATGCGGATGCAGAAGATGATGACGAGGATGATGACGAAGATGATGACGATGAAGATGACGAAGACAGACCTTCCAACAATCCGTCTCCAAAGGTTGATGACGGATTCCCTCAATCTCCTATTGGTAATCAATTGGACGATGAAGATCAAGAAGAAATCGTCCTTCAAGCCGATAAGTCTGCATTTAGAACCAAGAAGATGGGTAACAATAATGGCAGCATGAGGCGTAGAATGATGAATAGATCTGATTTCTCCAATGATTATGATAACATTGATTTCAAAAAGAGTATACTTCATTTATCATGGCATCCAAGAGAAAATCTGGTAGCAATTGCAGCCACGAATAATTTATTTATATTTTCTACTCTTTAACGATAATGGCAATGTACTTTAGTGATTGGAACCAATGTAGATTAACACACTTTAAAGACTTCGCAACTGCCAACTACTCTCACTCAATTCATTATATATTGATTGATGCTACCTAAGATTCAATGTGTCTGTTGATGTCAGAGTTCCAGAACAAGGTCTTGTCTCCGTCACCCCAGAAGAAGTTTCTGCTTCTGATGTTTTGGTAATCGTATTGAACAGGCCATTCTTCATCAGGCAAATGTCTCAAATGTTCTCTGTGTTTGGCGTGTTTCAATTCAATGTTTATGACTGGGATGGCAGTGGCAACCAAAACTGGGGCAGCAATGAAAAAGGTGATTCTTTTCCACAAGTTGGTGACTCCAGCAGAGTGATGGACTTTTTCTTCGTATGCTTTTTTGAAAGCTTCACCGGCCTTGGCGTTGACCTTGGAAGGGTGGAAGGCTGGTTCGTTGATGTGTTTGGAGACACCTAATCCATGTCCGTGGCCATGAGAGTTGTATCTAACAAATTGACGGGAGGATCTTACAGACTTGAACATGTTGATAAAAAATGGCATGAGGAATTAGCGCGCTTTCATTGGTTTGAGGACGACGTGCGCACACCGTTTTCTTTGCTTGTGAGGCCACTTTTTTATTGCCTACTTTGTGAGGTGGTGTGCACGTGACACAACCCAAGTAGTTCGTTCATGTCTATTGATTTTATCGTTACATTTATACACTCTTCAACCTCTCAAGTCGGGACGCGTTCGAGAAGTGTCTCTGGCTTCTGAGTCGGTTTGTTTCTGTAGCCGTGGCTCCTCGTCCTCGCTGACTTCTTTGTCTTGAGGACTCATCTGCCATTCCACCTCTATCGCTTCACCTGATTCCTGGGTGGCTTCAATTTCTTCGATGGTGTCTTCCACGACCTTTGGAAGAGCTGCTCCATCAAGCACCTCTTCGGGGTCCCTGGGAGTTGTTGGTTTCTTGTTTTCTGTTGGGCTACTGATCATTTGTAAGGTCATGTCACTGGCGTGTCTGAAATCGTAATCCTGAAATGTCATCATATAGTTCAACAAATCGTGTCTAAGAGGGTCATTCTTACACACCAAATCGCTACCCTTGAAAAAGAGAGACTCGGTGGACTTGCCGGCTTCAAGCAATTCCATCTCAGCTTTGTGGAATTTGGTCATTTCCGACGTCACCAAGTACTCGAAAAAGAGATCTTTCTTCTTCCACAAGTATTGAAGGAACTCGTCGTCACTTTTAAACTCCTGATCGATCACCGAATTGGACGCCCTGGTGCCGAAGGGTGTGTTTGCTCTGTATTTCCTCAACTCTGGTTTTCTTTCGGGGTGTGTTTTCCGAACAAACCTGATCAAGTCTTTTGTGAGATCCCAAAGCTGATACTTCTGGATGAAAGAATAGGTTTTAAACTTCCGTGTTTCCACTCCCTTTTCCTTGTACTCGTTGACAAGAATCTGTTTATAGTTATTGGGAACGTAGTTCAACTGGTCTTCGAACTTACTGAGCTTCAATGGGGTGATGTCGTTTAAGTGAACAAAATGATTGTTCTTGCAGTTGTATATCTTGAGATACTCGTTTCTGGTGAGTGAACTCACAGTCTCATCTGCTGACGCTTTACTGAGTTCTTGAGGAAGTAAGTCGTCATATCTTGGGGGAGCGGGAGTGTCTGTCAATGCCAATCCAGTGATATCTATGTACAAGCCTGTATCCACATCCACAAACCTGGCATCGATGTTGTTGTGGCCGTTTTTGTTGTTCCTGACCCCGATGTACGTGCCACAATCCAAGAGATATCTCCCCAGCCTAATTTGCAGTTTTCTATCATTGAATCCCAAGTCCATCACCAAACTCTGGTTGAATTGTCTACACATGTTGTGCAAGTCCTGGATTGGCATTTGCACGTCGAAGTCAATGTCCCAAGGGAACGCAAGTCCGTTCCAGTACCAACTCAAAAGAGACCCGTGTGCTATCCACGTACTGAAATTGTAGTTATTGACAAACTTGAACCACGCAGTGATCAAGGCGTGAAGCACCGGAGGCTGGAGCTCGGTGTAGTTGATGATTCCGTTGAAGAATCTCCAGTCGTAGTGTCCCCCCAACTCCCAATTCTTGTTGTTTCTGAGCATCTTGGCCTCGAAGAAGTATTTGAATGGATATACAGCATTGAGTGCCACGTCCAATCCACTACGGTAGTTCTGAAGATGGAGGTCTCTTTTGGGGATATTCGTGGGAAGAGAACTCAAGATATCAGAAGAGTTGTCCACAAACGATTCGTGGGTCAAATGCTTCTCGTATGAAATTTGGGCGTTTTTCTTTTTAATCTCCTTGTACTGCTTATTCTTGTCCAAAGCGTCCAAAAACTTCTTCAAATAGGAGCTTACACTCACATTCACATCGCCTTCCTGTCCATTCTGGAGCTTCTTGAAAAGAGACGAGTGAACGAGTTTTTTCATTCCATTGTTATCGTGGTTGATTCTCACCTGGAGCCCATTGGCAATTTGCTTGGACCCTCCAACGGAATTTGTCTCTGTTGGAAGAAGAAAAACCACAGACAACGGTGAGTCCATGAAGTCGTTGAGGAACGAGTTGGCCTGGAGAATCTTGAATTGCAGCGAGGATCTACCTCCGTATTTGTACACATGAAATCCGGTTGAGTATCGTTTATCTCTCAGCTCAACCACCTGCATTTTGTCTCTGACGGACCCAGGCAATATCGGGTCATCTTGTCTGTATTCGAGCTCATCGTCGTTCAAGCAAAAACTTTCCACAGGAAAAATCTCGAGTCTTCTATCTTTAACATCATTGTCAGAACTCACCGATAGCATCGAGCACTTTGGCTTTTCGGGATTAACAATATACTCGTTTAAAGCCGAGAGATTGGTGTAGTCACTCCAGTGGAACACGGGGATCTCGAGACTATCCAAGTCCGGGTCGGATTCGAGCTGTTCTGTAAGATGGTTTAAAATTACGCTAATAGTTAATCTGGGATCGAAAGGTACGAGAGGAACATCGTTTTCGAAATACTTTTTGGGCACAAGAATGTCAGATTTGTCCAAATTATCAATATTAAGGAAGTTGAGGTACTTGGCGTCTAGCTCATCCAACTGATTATTTTTGTAAGGAATAAGGATGTCATTATCGAGTTTATTTTGTACTAGATTGTGAAACGAAGATATTGGAAGAAGTAAGTTGGGAACGAAATCTTCCACGGTGATGTCGGATATGTATGCAATTATAAAGACGTGGATCACCACTAGAAGCGTCAACACAACAACACATCTACTTCTTCGAAACATCATGTGCTTGGAATTTACAATTTGACAGTTACCGAATGAAAGTTTTTATCATGAGAGATATTTCCTTATTGTATGGAACGTTCATGAGCACTGGTGCGAATCAGGTACATCAGGGCGAAGTTTGCCATGGTTCTGGCTCGGTACAAGGCGGAGCGCGGGGTGGTGCCAGAGTTGGTGGGAATGTGGTACCGGGCAACACGCTGTGGTACCGGGCAAGTCGTTGTAGAATCGGGCAAGTCGTTGAGGTACCGGGCAAGTCGTTTAGGTACCGGGCAAGACGTTGAGGTACCAGGCAAGACGTGCGAGTGACGTGAAACAACCTTCTACTCGTGCGAGGAATGGCGCGAGTTACGGTGACAATAGTGTGCTCGTGCGAACAATAGTACCAGCTCCGGTTAGCAGATGGAATTCGGCTACAGTCGAGATCAGATCAACTTGATTGCAAATTAATAGGTGAAACAAGGTTCCAGATAGAACAAGGCTTTACGGGGAACAAGGCTTAATAGTGCTATAAAACATTAATTGCCGATGTGGCGATTGCATCCCGTACTGTTGTTCGTTGTGATTGGATTGTTTTTGTATAACCAAATTTGTCAAGCCTTGCAGGCATAGCCAATAACAAGGCTCAAGGTCTGAAATCCTTTGGGGCTTCGCATTAGGCGTTGCTGTGCGAGTAACGAGCCGAGACATCGTGGACCGCGAAATAGCACCGTGTTGTCGCACGATCTTACCACGATACTGTCGCACGAAGTTAGCACAATACTGTCACACGAAGCTACCACGATACTTCGCACAATGTTACCACGATACTTCGCACAATGTTACCACGATACTTCGCACAATGTTACCACGATACTTCGCACAATGTTACCACGATACTTCGCACAATGTTACCACGATACTTCGCACAATGTTACCACGATACTTCGCACAATGTTACCACGATACTTCGCACAATGTTACCACGATACTTCGCACAATGTTACCACGAGTCCTAGTACCAGAGAAATCGCGACCTCTCAATCACCACAATGAAGCTCAAGGTAGCGTGTGTTCAGATCAACTCTCTCCTCGGCCAGGTGGAAGCAAACAAAGAAAAGGTCCTTAAGCTACTCAGCTCTATATCAAAAACAAAATTCGATCTTCTTGTGCTCCCCGAATTGGCCCTTACAGGATATAATTTCCCCAGTAGAGAGGCCATAACGCCGTATCTTGATTCAAAAACCTCCAGCCCTAGTACCGACTTTGCCAGATTGTTGCTGCAGAAATTCAAGTGCTTCACGGTGATTGGGTACCCAGAATTGGAAGGAGAAACCATCTATAACTCGTGTAAACTCCTAAGCCCAGCAGGCGATATTCTACACAACTACAGAAAGACATTTTTATACGAAACAGACGAGGTATGGGGGTGTAGTGAAAACCCTGACCGGCTGTTCCGCCACATACAGGTCATTTTGGATAAACGGTACTACGAAACCGACGGGTCAAACGACGGTTTAAACTCAGGGTCACGTGACCCACTGGCATACAAAAAGTATAACGTGAATTTTGGCATCTGCATGGATTTGAATCCCTACAAGTTCGAAGCGCCATTCAATGCGTTCGAGTTCTCCCTCGCGTGCTACAGGAACCACGCAGACCTCGTTGTGTGTCCCATGGCATGGCTCTCTCCATTTTCTCCACTGATCACGAATACGCCTGAAAACGAGCACGCTAAACAATTAGCAGCATCTGCAGTTGGAGTTCAAATAAATGAGCAACAAAAGCCAGAGCTTTGGGAGAAATTCCGAAGCCACGACAAATATGTGGCCGAGGATCCCGATTATTCGACCGTGAATTACCATATCCTTCGGTTTTTCCCGTTCCTAGGACACCCTAATAACGGACTCCCCAGCCGTAAAACTACAGTGGTCACGTGCAACAGAATAGGTGTTGAGTCAGACGTTGTTTACGGGGGAAGTTCCAGTATATTTGCGTTCAACGGGAAGGAAGGTGGGCTTGAGATCAACCACGAGAACGAGCTGGTAGATCTCTTGGGGTATTTGCCCATGGGGAACGAGGGAGTTTTGGTTAGAGAGATCGAGTTAGATTAGTGGTTATGAGAGATACGATACATGGCTTTTGCTGCTTCTGCTGTTTCTGTTGTTCTGTTCTAGTTTTGTTCTGGTTCTTTTCTGCTTCTGTTCTAGTCTTTTCTGAGTTCTGTTCTGGTTCTGTTGAGTCTGTTCTGCTTCTACTTCTGTTCTACTTCTGTTCTACTTCTGTTTCCTCGCTCTTCTACTTAGTCTGTCAAGTACCTTGGTGTTCTGTGGTAGGCGCACTTCGCCTCAGCCACGATATCTTATGGCCGACCACACCAGGCGTTGTCCTCCTCGTATAGCAACCGGAACCAGGCCCGTCTACACACCACGGCCCCACCTTCACCTCACATGTGCCGGAAGCACCCTACTCTACCATACCCCGTACCTCCACTCCCGTCGGCACCGAATTCAAGGTTTTAACTTTCGGTTAGGCTTTATGCGCGCAGCCTCTCCTAATCAAGAGACGACTAACAATCGAAGTAGAAAGTTCTCACTAAAGACTTGGCGCTAAAATTTAGAACAACCGGATGACCAAACCAAGAAGAACACTAGTTCGGGTGGTGATAGTGTTGTTCCTAGGATACTGTTTCTTCAGGATCCTAAATACCTACAAGGAGATTCGAATAGTGGGTGAAAGATTAAAATTCGAGCAATCTGTCAAAGTCAAGTTGAATGGTATCTTTTCAGACTTCCTACACACGTCGTACGACTTTGATTCGGACCCCAAATTCAACGACCACATCACTAAGGTCCTTGAATCGCATCTGCAAGACCCAGTTTTCTGGCCATTGACCAAACCAAAAGAACACTTGGACTTAAGAGTGAGCGTGCCAGAGTATTTCCAGGTCAAGCAAGTATCCAAGTCTAACAAAAAACCGCATCAAAAGCATCGGAGGGACATACCGTCGGCGTCGGCCTACGCTCAAGAGCTGAACGGCTTGGCTGACCCTGCGTCCTCTACTGAACTCACTTCTGTGAATTTTGTTAAAAGAGACAGCACATCAAAGCCTCTAGTACAACCATTTGACCCTCGCCTCACACTCAGCGTATACTTCGAGTGGATAGCATCTCATCGGCACGAACCAGTTCTCTTTCATTGGTCTGACTGGGTTGATCTCTCAAAGCTTGAGAGGCTCCTTTTCAACAACGGTAAAGCAAATAAGTGTGGGGATCTCTTTGACGTTTCTCACAACGAAGAGCTCATAAAGGACAGCGATGTCAAAGATATCAGGGCATACTGCAAGGATTTCATTGGGACTCCTCTTGGTTATAGAATCGTTGAAAATCCAGGCCAGCAAACCATAGAAAACAACGAGATTATCGGAAAACTGTTCTTGTACACATCATTTGTGTCTCCTGCAAAGTTGGTTCTCATAACAGACAAGGGCAACTTCGATGTGGAGGTGAAAAACCGCAAGAATGACATCAAATACTCTCTTCTACACAACGGTTACATCGAATCTTTGAACCTTGCAAAGTCCAAAGTGGTTGACGTGGCAGAGAAATTCGAGCATATGTCCCAGTCTTTAGATGAGACCAAGTTCAGGAAGCAAGAACTCCAACAGAGCATCAAGCTCACAAAGGCTATGTTCGAGTTTGATGCCAAAAGTAAGATAAAAGAACTTGAGTTGCTCGACTCCAGAACTTTCAATCAACAAATGTATCTAGATTCACTCAAGGTGTCTGTTTCACAAGACGATCCACCTAAATTCTTCAACGAAGCCAAGCTCTTGAAGAGTTATAAAGAGAGTTGGTTGGGTGAACATTATGACTGGAGATTTTTCAACGGATTGACGGTTGGGAAAAGTGAGCAAATGGCTTCATTATACAAACTCATCAAGAACTACTTGGACTTCTGTATTAATGAAGGCCTTGTAACATGGATAGCCCATGGATCACTCTTAAGTTGGTACTGGAATGGGCTGATTTTCCCCTGGGACACAGACTTGGATGTTCAAATGCCAATCGTAGAGCTCAATAGACTTGCAGAGAATTTCAACCAGAGCTTGATCATCGAGAATGTTGTCAAGAACGGCAAGTTCAACGGAATGGGTAAGTACTTTGTGGATGTTGGATCCAGTATTACATACAGGGAAAAGGGAAATGGGAACAATAATATCGATGCCAGATTCATCGATGTCGATACTGGACTTTATGTGGATATTACTGGCTTGGCCGTCACAAACACAAAACCTCCGCAAAGATTTGAGTACCTCACACCTGATTTTGCTGAAACTACAGGACAGGAAACCTTGAAACTAAACAGACAAAACGGATTGGTGAATTGTCGGAATAATCATTTCTTGAAAATTGATGAAGTTGACGTCCTCAAGCCAATCCATTTCCAGGACCAGGTCAGTTACTTACTGACCAACTTTCTAGTAATGATCAACAGCGAATACCACTTAGAACTGGTCACGGAGAAAAACTACAGAGATTACATTTATCTACGGAACTTCAGAATCTGGGTCAATACTCAGAATATTTTGGATTATAGTCAAGACCCCGCTGGCTGGGTTGCAAAACATAAGAACGGGGAAACCTTATCTGGAAATGAGAAGAGAAAGATCGGAACATTGGAGAAACTTCAAATCAACAAGTTGAAATATGACGATTATTTGAATCTATTGTATGATAAAACCATCTTGAAAGATTACCTAATCAACAAGAATAATTCTCGGAACCACCAACAAGAACTCGAAGCATTGATGTACAAAAGGAACATTAACAATTGGGATGGTAAAATGCTTGCAAATGACTTCACCATTGATCTTTTCCTTAATAAGGTTTATGAGGAAGGATGGGACTACGAACGTGAGGTGAATAAATTGGTAAGTCTCCTGGCCATGGACCGGGACGACACTAATAAAAACAAGAACACGAGGGATTCACACGACCAAAGACACGAGCAAGAACACGAGGAAAATTCAGGCAATCAATAGACGAACCGTTGACAAATTAGACGAGATCAAAGTTTATCGTCTAAAATATCAAAGGACATTAACTCAATAATGACTATGTATACTAGTGTAATGAATACCTCGAATTAGTATTAATAGCAGCAACAGCAGCAAATTTCATATAATAGCCCTGACAAGTGTCGTGTACATACTCAGGGGTTACAACGCCAAAATCTCAAAGCAGTCGTCAGGACAAAGCAACAATATACAATCAATTTTTCAAATTGCTATTACGGAAAAGCCGCGTGCACTTGGAATTCAGGAATTGATATGAAAGAATGGTATTAAGGGGCCCACATGTTCAATTGTTATGAAGTATAGATCAACCAGGTCCATGTTTGTTTATGAAAATTGGAAACGGTAATTTTGAATGAACATCATAACAGAACTTTCTAATTAACTTTCCTAATTGGGAGATTTAATTAACATATCAATTGCACTGGCGCGAAAATGCCAGATACAAAGATGAATCTTTTCCTGATAACAGAGGGAAAACCCGTGCCACCGCACATTTCTTTTTATCGAAATTGCTAGAAAACCCGAGTGCCTGCAAACTATAAAAGCCCGAGTTTCTGCTGATATTAAATTTTTTCTTTATCTACATTAATAGAATCTTATAAACATGCAATTCAAATCTGTTGTCATCGCTTTCACTGCTATCACCGCTGTTTCTGCTGCTAACGCTTCTACCAATGGTACCAACGGTTCCAACGGTTCCAGTACTTCTGACGACTCTGGTGCTGCTGTTGTCTCCACCGGTTTATTAGGTGCTGCTGCCGCTGCTGGTGTTGCTTTATTGTTGTAAGTTAACTAATTACAACTCTAAAAGTACCCGGCATTTTTGGTTTTAGTTTTTACTTGTTCGAAGAATTTTAATCATATGCCCCCGGTTAATATTTTGACTTTCACCAGCGGGCTGTTGTTAAAATGTTGTATTAGTTTTTTATATTTGATAGAATACAAATTAATTTACCCATAAAAATTTTGCTTGTATGTCGTAGAGTGGTGGCTTTGTGTGTCGTGATTCTCGGGTGGTGTGTGTGTGCTCTATGTTATGCTCTATGTTATGCCCTATATACTGTTCGTGTTTATTATGTTGTGGTATGTTGTGGTATACGTATCGTCTTTTAGACGAGTGTAATTAATTTCATCAGGCTATCGCGACAGATAAGGGGTGCTCCCTGCTTGAAGGGGTCTGAAGGCTACGCTGCGCTACCGGTCGAGACCGATTGGCGAATTTGCTGCTGGTTGTCAAGTTTTGGCGTTGTGATTATATCGGCTTCTGTGGAACGTCACGCCATAACTCGTCAACCCTACATCTCAGTCATGTGTGTTAAGCTTTCCCTTTAGGAAAGATGTGTGGAACGAGGCGGTACTATTGCGACCTTCCATGCGCATTGCCTGATGAGACTGGGTCACGCACGCCGGAGCCTGTGGGCTATGAGCATGGCCCACGTGATACGACACACGTGACTCCTACCAGCATTTAGTACCAATTATATTGATATGGTTATGGTTGTGGTTGTAGTTGTAGTTGTGGTGGTAGTTGTGGTTGTGGTTGTGGAAATGTTTTGGCGTCTCTCACGACATTTCGTGGTCTTGTAAGTATATCCATGAGTCGTCGCTGTAGTGAATATGGTCCATGTCGTGTGCTTGGTGATCTGGTTCCTTTGTGCCCTTGCGTTCTCTCATCTTGCGCAACTCTATTAGCGGATCAAACGTCTCGAGAAGCTGAAGGTCCAGGCTCAAATTGAACCCATCTTCGAAGAGCTCATACATGGCACTATCGACCTCATTTTCCCAGCCTCCAAACCTCTCAAATGCTATCATTCGGAATTGGTAAATATAATCATAAAAGATATTGTTGTCTCTTTTGAATGTGAATCCCATTATTAGAATCATGCACGAATAGTAGTAGAGAAACTGTAGGCCGAAATAGTCTTTGCCAAGTATCAAATCGTGAACTTCGTCAGACACTGGAAAGATGGAACCTGCCAAATGTCTTAGATGTTTTCCTCGATGAGTTCTACAGTAAGCAGCCTCGAATAGCGTGATGGCGTGTTCAAACTCTTGCGTTTGGTGTGGGGTATATGATTGGGAGTGAATCTGCAATTGGCGTCGAAGATACCGCACAATTGGGTAGTCTATTTCAATCTTTGGTGGATTCAAGACCTCGGATAGTTGGAACAAGTTTCTGAATCTGGTGTTCATTAGCGATGGAAATGCACGAGCCATGGCCAATTTCATCAGCTTTGTGATCCGAACCAAGTCGGTTTCGAATTCTCCAAAGCTCAAAAGAGGAATGATTCGGTATGGCTGCAAACTCAAAAATGCAAATAATAGGATGGCCGAAAAGACAATTTCTGCGCCTCTATTGACAGTGACTCTTTTGTTATCATCGACTATGGAACTTATCAACTGCATGGTCGCTTTCAAGGAAGTTTCGAAATATGAAAGAGTCAATTCCATGATTTTCTGGTCAGCATCAGGAGCCGTCAAATCAATGCCTTTATTACAAAACCCGCTGTCACTCACAGACAAATCAAGCATCTTCTGCCGAAGCAGGATTCTGTCGCTTAGATAAAGAGACATTATAGCGTAAACATTACTTCTTAAAATGGTACTGCCATTCCATAGCGTAGGAATCTCTTGGAGCCAGATTTGGGTTACGGGTTCATCTATGCAATCGCTCCTACGCTTGACGTTGTGTACTATATACCCGGTTTGAAACTCCCTCAATAACATGTATTCAAATTGGGAGATTCCGAGTTGTTTGTGCATGGCATTCAAGGCTGTTTGGTGATGTGAGTGTGGAGATAACAGAACGTCTTCGGGGGTTGCCGAACGAGACGTCTCCGGATAAACGCACGGACGGCCGGTAGACACACAATACTCACATCGGGGATATGTGCCATCGCAATATATCCTTAGGTGCTTGCAACTAGCACACCTTGATTTGCGAGCCATATGTTCGTAGAACGATCACTTTTGAGATGATAACGTTCGCGCGGCGCTGGTGCTGTCAATGTCACTAGCCACGGCGAGCCCGATCGGTTCGCGCCCTGGAGGTGCCCAGGAGCCCGTGCGAGATGGTGCTGTTGACTAGAAAGCTATTAGATTATCTCCATTAATTCTGTATAGGGTTTGTGTTCAAAGTCTGCGTCTAACTATAGTGCAGTGTTCTTTACGGGTCTTTAGAGGTCTGCGTTGGGTCTGAGGCTGTTTGTGGCCATGAGTTGTGTCTACTTGTATCAGCGTACAAAACTAGATACGGTGTGCTTCTCAGTGACCAAAGTCTACTCTTGTCTATCGCATCACATTGTGATGTTCTATTCCGTGGTGAAACTTTCTATTCTGTTCATCTCTGTGTTTCGTTCTCTCCATCATATGTCAACCCTCTGTTCATCAAAGCATAGAAGCTCATGTCCATGCTTTCACTCTCCTTGTCTCCGAATTCCCTGTCGCCCTTCTTCCCAGCTAAATTCAAATACTCCGCTATCGACTCATTGCTAACTCGAAAATCCTCCCCTGCATCCTGGCCCCCACCACGGTGTTTTCCGTTCTCACAGACCACTTTTTGCAAAGTCTTTCCTGGCATGAATGTCTTCAACTCGTTGAAATTATCGCCAATCTTATATCCGGTCAAACCCAACTGGTACATACACTCATCCTCTATGTCCAAACGCCCGTTGCACATTTGTCGGTACATGTTATTGAAGCCAGGTACGATGCCCATTCGACCGTATTGTAAACCACACATTGACTGGATATTGATGTACCAAAAGACTATCTTCATAGCAAAAGCGTCTTTTGCATACATGGCATCGAAGACTTCGGGCTCGATCATGAATATAATCCGGTACAAGAGCCCCCAATAGTGGTCGCTGGAAGCTCTGTAGATGCTTATTTCGATGTTGGAAAGGGCACTATCGAAGCTCTGTAACAACTTTTTTGAGTAAAGAGCCCTTCTTTTGTGTAGGTGTTCTCGTAGGTGCTCAACCAAGGGATACAGTTCGGAGGTGCCCATGCGAGAGGTCCAGTTGGTGTAGTAATTGACCCCACCAAACCTAGTTCCCTCTAGAACTGGATGTATTTGATACAAAACTCTGGTCATCAGCCTCACAAGTCCCACCAAATCGGCTTCTCCTGGCTCGAACGAGATAAACTCAATGATGGGATCTGTTTGTACCATGATGGTCACATATAAAATCAAACACGAGAAGAATAACTGAGCTGCCATCTCCACGCTTATATCTTTCTCCATGCTGGCTTCCACGAGCTTCCTATTTTCTGCAAGAGCTTGACGGATGAATAGGCACGACAATTGCTCGATGGCAGCGTTGAGGGCTTGTGGGTTTCCGAGTGTGGGGCCGAAAGTTCTTTGTAGCTTCCTACGACCTAAATCCTGAGCCATAACGTCTCCGAGTCTGGCGCTTCGCCAGGAAGCAATTGTAACTGCATATATATTTTGCCTGAGAAGGAAACTCTCCTGCCACAACTTCGGCATCTCTTGCAACCAGAGAGTATCTCTGTGCTTTAGGGACCCGTTAGAAGCACCGGCTGACATTCTAGTTCCTATGAAAACGAGAGTGAAGCTTTCCAAAAGCCTATACTCGAACTTGGATATTTCCATCTGTTCATAAAGAGGAACTATATCGTTTGTCTGTATGGTGTTCAAAGCATTGATACCTGTTTGATCGTAAACACAGTCCCTGCCTGTATGCAAACAATATTCACACTTGGGCCTGACTCTGTCGCAAGCGATCTTGAGAATTCGACAGCTCCTACACCGTTTAGGTCTGCCCATGATGTTTGGAATTTGTGCTTCTTAACTACTACACAGCACTTGGTCTCTTATGTTTAATCTCAACTTTAATACCAAACCTGCAAGGTCTACATTAACTAGTTGCTGCTTTTAGTGGTGCGATTATTTAATTGCTGCGAGCACTGTTGAATTAGGTGTGCGCGGGCCCGTAACTGTTTGCAACCTACGTTAACAATAATCATATCAATCGAAGAAGACGCTTAAAGAAACTTGAAAGCGGAGGAACCTGGGAGCACAGTGCACAAATGCCCGGTAAATAGAATGTCCAGGGAACAAAGGGCGATAGACTGGCTGAATAGTTTAGTCACGTGACTGGCGATTTGACTTTTTCGTGTATCCAGTTCACTTGAGGAGTGTATCCAATTGTGTGCCCGTTGTGCCAAGCACTTCAAGTTCTGATTCACGTTAGATTATTTAAATGGACACAGTGCACGGGTTTGGCCCAATATTTTAATGACTATCAATAACTTTCAATAACTCTAAATAGCGTCCCCGTGTCGCACCATCTGGGCCCCAAGCGTCGCCAAACATGCAAAGCGTCGCCCCAGCGTGGCAAAAAGTGGCCCCAGCGTCGCCCGGCACTCGCCCCAGCGCGCCGTTTCTCGCTCGCCTGCTCGCCATCTTCCCCACCTCGAGTGCGCACTAATAGGAGACTCAACTCAACTTACGAGAACCCAATGACACAGTCAGACCTAAGTATCCTCGCCAGCCAGTTACCCTATGGTGATGGCCAGGATAAGATCTTCGGAATGGAGAATTTTGGAAACACCTGTTACTGTAACTCCATACTCCAATGTCTTTATCATACAGAGAAATTCCGAGTACAACTTATAGCCCACAAGAAAACCACCCACGATAGAAAATACAATCTTTACGGTATCAAGGTCCACAATTTCACCAACAAGTATGAGATGTTGGTGCAGAAGAGGACAAAGGAACAACAAAAGGCCCAGAATGACGAGAAACTGAAAGGATCTCGAAAAGGATCGATCTTTGGGTTGAAATTTAACTCCAATGGAGCCAATGGATCCACCGTTGGCACCTATGTTGAAAACGATATTCCAAATAAACAACTGTACATATTTGACCTCAGCACCTGCGAGTATTTGTCAGAGGAACAAAGAACGTTGATCGACCAGTACGATAACGAAGATTTCAAAAAGATCCCTGTAATGGTAACCAGGCCATCCCAGAAAGGTACCGAAGATTTGGGCAACAAAAACGACTACAGTCAGAGCTCGTCCATGCTTCTAGCTGCAGAGAACAACAACAGCTCCCAGGACGAACAAAATGACTCCAAAGACGAGGGAAGCATATCTGCCCAATCGAGTTTCATTTTGATTGGGATCCCATACCCAGAGACTTTTCTTCAAAACCCCATCAATATCTTCAACCCAAGCCCTACAAGTGACCAGAGAAAACGACTGGCGTTAATCAACGGCCCCATAGTGAACTTGGACCATTCTCTTCAGTTGCCAAGTGAACAGAATGAAGACTCGGCGTTGCTTTATGCTTTGAAAGATATGTTCGAGTGCATGGTGGAAAACAAGTCCAATATTGGGGTGGTGTCGCCAAACTACTTCATCTCCAAACTTAAGGATAAGAACTATCTTTTCAGACAAAACAATATGCATCATGATGCTCACGAATTCTGTAACTACCTTATAAACGAGATCATTGAGTCCTTGAACAAAGAGAATGGCGAGGACAACAATTGGTGTAATGACTTATTCCAAGGAATCATCACCAACGAAACCAAGTGTTTGAGTTGCGAGACTGTGACCTCGAAAGAGGAAACATTTTTGGACTTGTCCATCGACATACCTCCGAATTCCAGCTCCAATTCGCTAACAAATCTTCTTAACAATTTCTCCAAGCTGGAGATATTGACCCATCAGAACAAGTTCTATTGTAACACATGCTCCTCGTTACAAGAAGCCATAAAAACCATCAAGATCAAATACTTGCCGGAGATTCTTGTTGTCAACTTCAAGAGGTTCAAGTATGACGAAAAACTAGACAAATTGATCAAGTTGTTTGACCTGATCTCATACCCGCTCAAATTGAGATTGTTCAACACTACAACTGCCAAAGACAACTCCAATCTCGAAAATAACTTCCAGCTCTATGAGCTTTCATCGTTGGTGGTACATATAGGTGGAGGCCCCATGCACGGGCACTACGTGTCGTTATGTAAAATCAAGCCCAAGATTTGGCTTCTCTTTGATGACGAAACCGTAGAGATAGTGGACGAGTACTTTGTGATGAAGTTCTTCGGTAACGGACCCGGTTTGGCCAGTGCATACATTCTCTTCTACCAGAAGTGTGACTACTTGGAAGAAGGGGAAGAAGAGAAAATGGACTATGGGTTCGATATAAACGACATTTTCGATGGATCAAAGTACACCCAACAGAAACCCAGGCCCAAACACGAACAGTATCCGAACCCATCGACCGACGAGAATGACACCGCCACGTTTGACTCGTCTACAAAGAAGACGTCTATCGTGTCCAAGATGACCGAAGATGCTTCAGAGGCTACGGATGTGACAGCACCACTAACTCCATCCAAGAGAAATCCAAGCGTATTCAAAAAGAACTTCAAAATCGACACCAATCTCACACCCAACGGCAACGGCTCTTCCGCCAGTCCCGAGTCGGAAAGACCTCGGACGCTATCCAATGCAAGTGGACCATTGTCTCTGCCGATCAATGGCAGTGCACCCGTAGCAGAAGAGACTGTGAAAGAAAAGAAGTCGTGGGTGGGAGGACTCAAGAGACGAGAACTGAAGATCGAGAAGAAGGAGCCGGAGAAGGAGAAGCCAGAAAAGGAAAGAAAGAAGCTGATCTTCGGATTCAAGCGGAAGTAGTGGATCATCATCTACCATTAGCAATGTATGACCTTATGTGAAGCGTGCGCAAACTCGTAGGATTGTTGGAGGATTGTTGCCACCGGCGCGGCCAAAAGCGTTGAGCTCTCTCAGTCTATAGAAGTTTGAGACAAGCGGCAAGATCTGAGAGTCTGAAGGGAGAGCTGACAACCAACAGATAGCTGGCAAGGTGGATTTAGTCCTCACCTACTAATTTTCGTGCTCGCTTAACGGTCCTGCAGATCTCGCGCACGGCTCTTATCTTTGGTATGAATCTGTGGGCACGTGACATGAGACAATCATATAGAAGATGCCATTGTGCAAACACAGAAATTACAAATCTTCAACCACATATCTTGAATCACAGTAACTGAGGATGGTTTCACACATTGTATCGCCAACTTTAAAGACTACACCCACCAGTAGATTGGCCACTTTGGCTGCAGGATGTTTCTGGGGAGTAGAGAATGTATTCAGAAAGCAATTTGCAGGTAAAGGATTAATCGACATAAAGGTAGGATACGCCAATGGTATTCCATCCGTAAGCGACGTTAATTACAAGAGCATTTGTAGAGGAGACACCGAGTTTGCTGAAGCCGTACAAATATCTTATGAGCCTTCTCAACTATCAATCAGAGAGATTTACGACATATTCTTCAGAATGCACGATCCCACCACATTGAATAGCCAAGGGCCAGACACGGGAACTCAGTACCGATCTGTTCTTATGGTACACAATGACGAGGATTTGGAGGCGGCAAAGGAGGTCAGAGACGACATCCAAAAGGACTACTACCCCAACCACCAGATCGTCACTTTCATCGAGCCTATTAAAATATGGTACGATGCCGAGGATTATCACCAAAAATACTTGCAAAAGAACCCCACCGGATACGAGTGTCCTTCGCACTACATTCGTACCAAGGCCAAGGTTTAATTGCATTTCTTTCATTTGATATTTGAGGAACTTATTCTCTGAGGAATTGGCATCTTGGGATTGTCATAACTTAATCAGGACTTGACAGTTTCGTTCTGAGCTGCCCGACAGTTTCGTTCTGAGCTGCTTCAATGTTTCACGACACGCCGGGGTTAGGTATTTACGTATGAGCCACCGTTGGTGCTGTTAGCAACACTCGCTTGGTGAAGACCAATGTTTTATAGATTCAATCACTGGAAAGGGCTTTGGCTTGACTCTGTGGCTCTCTGCCCTGTTTCATAGGTACCATCCCTGTGTTACACTAATGTTGATACAGCTCTGTGTGATACAGTGGTGTTAACCAATATACAAGTTTTACAAGTTAGTGCTACGATTTCGTGATACTATAAGTCTCGCACAGTAGACTTTACTCGGACTGATACACTGCAATACGGTGGATCGTTATGAAAGCATACTGTTGTGTCACAAGCCATGTTGACGAAACTCTCCTCGCCCATCCACTCTATTCATCCTAATGCTATTCTTATACACTCATTCTGATCCCACTAAATTCCACTCTTCTACTCTTCTTCAACGCTTTCTCGATTCTCGATTCTCGTTCTCGTTCTCATTTTCATTTTATTCACACGCGTATGTCACTCTGGGTAGACAAGTATAGACCAAAAACCCTCGATACCCTCCTGTATCACCCCAACATCACGTCCAACCTCAGGGCGCTTGCCAGCACTGGTGACTTCCCCCATTTGCTCGTGTATGGACCCAGTGGAAGTGGTAAAAAAACAAGAGTATACGCTACTCTCAATCAGCTTTATGGACCCCAAGTTGAAAAACTTAAAATCGACGTCAAAACCTTCACCACCTCATCCAGTAAGAAGTCAGAATTCAATGTGTTGAGCTCGCCTTACCACTTGGAAATCACTCCCAGTGATATGGGAAACAATGATAGAGTCGTCATTCAAGATTTGTTGAAAGATATTGCCAGCACCGAACAAGTGGACTTCACCGGCAAATCCGTGGCCAACGCGTCCAAACACAGATTCAAGGTTGTGATCATCAACGAGGCAGACTCATTAACAAGAGACGCCCAGGCTGCTTTGAGAAGAACCATGGAAAAGTATTCTGCAAATATCAGAATCATCATGATTTCCAACACAACCTCAAATATAATTCCTCCTATAAAAAGTAGGACCTTGTTGGTGAGGATCCCTGCACCTTCTGTAAACGATATTGGCACCATTCTTGAGAATGTGGCCACAAAAGAAGCCGTCAAATTCAGCTCTGATCTGGGTAAATCAGCCTATTTACAACAATTGGCCGCCAATTGTGACCAGAATCTCAGAAAAGCCTTATTGGGATTCGAAACAATACTGATGCAATCGGAGACCATCAGTGTCGACTTGAACCTCGCGTCTGTGCCATTGGACTGGGAACTTATCATAAGAAACGTCTCCAATTCAATCTACTCAACCAGATCCGTTGCCAATTTAGCTAAAACTAGAGTGGTGTTTTACGAGTTACTAGCTCACTGTATCCCCCCAAGAATCATCTTGAAAACTCTTTTGTTTGAGCTCATTGGTTTGTGTACAGACGTCAAGCATACCACCGAGCTCGTTGAAATAGCGTCTGTTTTCGACGAGAGATTGAGTCTTGGATCCAAGTCGATCTTCCACTTGGAGGGATTTGTGGCCAAGGCAATGGTGTCTCTTGAGAGCTGAGAGTTAGGAAAGTTCTTGCAAGAAGGTAAAGAGAGGAGTCGAGGGAGAGCGAGGATGGTGAGCATTTACATGTAGTAATATAGAATTTTTTCTTTCGGCGTGCACAACCTGTGATCCGAATTCTTGTGTATACAACCCCGAACACCAGCATATTTATGTACACCCACAGTGTGTGTAGAACGTGTCTGTCCAGCTAACGTGTCTACCAATTTAGGGTGCCATAGAAATTGTAGCACTCGTAGAATTAAGGGGACAAAATGCGAACCAGCCAAAACGAATTTTGGCAATTGCAATATCTCAATGGACTATCTCAAGAAAGCTATTTGGGGCCCCGACCCCAAGGAACAGGTATGTAAGCACCAGTGAACCACACAGTCAATACTAATGCCCAGATGAGAACCATCAACCAGTTACTAAGGAAAAACAAACGGGAAATAGACCGGTCTATGAACCAGCTCCAGCCTTTAAAGAAGAAGACTGAAGGTCTCATTAAGAAAGCTGCCAAAGCCAAGGATTTAAAAACCGCCAGACTCTACGCAAGAGAACTACAGAACATAAACAAGCAATATAACAAACTTCACTTGTCTAAAGCACGAGTGGAGCTGATCACAATGTCAATAAATGAACAATATTCAATGAATAAGTTGACCCTGAGCATGCAAAGTTCGACATCGATCATGAAAGATGTCAACCAATTGGTTCATTTAGGGGTTGTTCTGGGAACAATGCAAGAGCTTCAAAAGGAGTTGATGAAATCAGGAATTATCAATGAAATGATGGATGATATGATCGACTTGGACGTGGAAGATGATGAATTAGAAGACGAATCACAAGAACAAATCAACCAGATCATCGAGGACTTGACCAAGAATGAATTCAGCAAGATAGAAGCCGAGGTTCCCACCGAGAAGTTCCAGGAACCCGAAGTCCAGGAGCCAGAGTTCGAAGATCACGAAGCTCTAGACGAAATGAGGGAGAGATTAAGAGCATTACAAGAGTAGCATGAGTGGATGTTGAATATTTGTACCATAGCCTAATAAATACATTAACTAGTAGACGCTTGATAAGTAAAAGACTCCGTATCCAAACATCATCGTGGTTATAGCTAAGGTCTTCAACGAAGCACCGGTGTTTTGTCTTTGCTCACATTCCAAGTCGTCTCCAAATTGCTTGAATTCGGATGAATTGGTTTGACCTTGGTGCTCTTGGTCCTCCTGGTAGTTGTTGTAGATGACTTGTCCTGGAATTTCTCCTTCAACAGGCTTGTAGGAGAATAAACCTCCTGAACCTTCGGAGCTGGAAACTACCAAATTGCTGTCGACCAAAGTGCTCTGGTCAATGCTGAAAGGCAAGAACCAAAACTTCTTCTTCTTCTCCTCTTCTTCCTCTTCGCAGTCACTGTCGCTAACTTCTCCCTTATCGACGTCGAAATATACTCCAGTTCGAACTTTGAAGTCACTTTGGGTAACATCGTTGTACGACTTGTCAACGCCGCCATATTGCCCCTCGGTGCCCCAAGTTACTTCGGGTACTTCTGCAGCAACCTGGGTGCTCACTTGCTCAATGAGAAGATCACTGGGATCAACAAAGTTAAGTAAGTTGTTAGTACTCATGGTATCTGTGGTTGCGAAATTGTGAAATTCGCAAACTCAATGGCTGCAAAATAGGTTGGTGATGGAGGCGTTTTTTAAGTTTTTTGATTTATGAACGAAGACACAGAGACACTCTGAGTAGTGGGTGTTCAGACACTTCAAAAGTGTGGATATACAACGATTACTACCAGGATCCTCGGGATGTTCATACGTCTTCGACACCACTTCCCGTATGTGTATTGGGCATAAGTTGAAGGGAAGTCGTCCAGGCGTCAGGCAGAAAAATCCCAAAAAAATCACCATGCTTCTTCTGACTCATCTCTACAGTGTGTGATATTCAGATGCCCAAAAAATCCCCATATACACCACAATTGGTCCCTTCCAATTCTACAGGCTGCGATGTCCACACGACCAAATATGCGAATCTCAAATTTTTTACCTCATCTCGAAACCCGTACTATGTCTTCAAGTAAACCAAGGGTGAACCAGGTAAGAAACCCCACATTGCCCTCCCAGACCACCCCGGAGCAGAGGTACTGGAGAGGGTTTGTGAGCCCTCAACTCATCAAGGAAAATTATCCCATAAACCATATTCATTTCAACCCTCAAAGTCCATACGACTTTGCAGTATCTTCATCCACCAGAATCCAGATCTTCTCTTCTAAAACCAGACAAGTGATAAAGACGTTTTCCAGATTCAAGGACACGGTATTGTCCGGTGAGTTCAGACACGATGGGACGTTATTGGTGGCCAGTGATAAATCAGGATTGGTTTCAATCTATGATGCCTACAACCCGAGAAGTCTTCTTGTGAACTTAAACCCCTCCACGTATCCCACACACGTGGCCAAGTTTCACCCAACCACAGGAAAACAGCTCTTGACAGGAAGTGACGACAGAATCCTCAGAGTCTACGATATATCTCAAACGACCTCCGGTCCCATTGTTGAATTCAATGATAGTTACCACCAAGATTATATAAGAAGTGCCAGTTTCATTCCCCAAAACCCCAACTTGATTGCCACCGGGTGCTACGATGGGGTAGTACGAGTGTTTGATACCAGAGCCAACGAATGTATCACCAAGTTCGAACATCTGCACCCAATAGAAGATGTACTCGCATTCAGTGCTACTACTCTAATAACAGCTGGAGGACCTCAGGTCAAAATATGGGACTTGTCCACTAACAAAAAGATCAACGAACTCAACAATTTTACCAAAACGGCCACAACCTTGCATAATACCGGCGATAGAGGGTTGCTCGTAGGATCGTTGGACGGTCACGTGAAGATTTTCGACTCCAACTCCAGCACCTGGAACGTCAAGTTCGGATGGAAGTTCGGAAGTGGAGGGGTGTTGAGCTGTGCAGTGTCTCCGGTGGACCACAAGCACTTTGTGACGGGTTTGACGTCCGGGTTATTGTCCATCAGAACCAGAAAAACAGAGCCCCGTGTGGCCCAAGGAGTGAAGCAAGTCAAAAGTAATGCATACCACAGGATGATGAAAGGGCTCGACTACAAGGGCGAAGAGGAGCAGCGTGTGGTCACGTCGTCTCAACAGAACCCTAAGAAGCTCAAGACGTTCGAAAAACTTCTCAATGCCTTCAAGTGGTCCGAGGCCTTGGATAGTGGATTTGTCAGTGGCATACCCAAAGAACACACAATTACCGTTCTCCAAGAATTGAGAAGCAGAGGGAAGGTCAGAGCGTCGTTGGAGAACCGGGATGACATTTCCTTGATTCCACTTTTGCAGTGGTTCTACAAGAACATAGAGGATGTGAGATCATTTAGTTTGATAGCCGATTACCTTTCGGTGATATTCGAATTGTACGGGTCCATTCTTCTCTCCAATAGCGACTTGAACGAGATCTTCACCAACTTGGTGAAACGAGTGGACCTGGAGGTCAAAAAGGCAAAAGAGGCAAACGAAATCAAGGGGATGTTGGAGTTGTTGGCTGTATAAATGTACATAAGTCATGAAATCGTAATTTGGATGAGTAGTTCACCACCCTTTTCTTTTCTTCTTCTTGGCCTTTTTGTTATTTTTTTTGGCCTCGAATGCCGTTTTGCATCCATCGGAACAGAACCATTCTTTGCCCATGGAAAACTCTAGTGCCTGTACTCTGTTTTTGAGACCCACACACTTGTAATGGAACCATTCTCCGTTGGGACACTTTTCGTTGTCACAGGCGATCATATTTCCGAATGAGCCCTGGCCACAGAAGCAGTACTTCTCTTCCTCCACCACCGGAGGATCTGGCGCTGGTGTTGGCTCTGGTTCGAGCTCTGGTTCTGGTGTTTCCAAATTTGCGTGTGCACGTTGTCGTTTTTGACGGGCTTTCAGAGATTCTGACCTGACCTCCTTTTGTTCAGAAGAAGGGGCATGGACGTCCCGGGAACTCCGTTTGGTTCTGGAAACGCTGGGAGGTGGATTGGGCAGTGGCTTTGTGACTCTTCGCCTTTGGGGTTTCATTTTGAATGGCTTTGGGGGCTTCAAAAGAAGCTTTGGGGCCTTGGGGACTTTTTCCTGCAATGCCTCCACCAGAGAGATCAACGGGTCCTCCTGGTAATGTTTTTGAAGCATCTGTTTTAGCTGTTGATTGGCGAGTCTTGTTTGTTCTGGATTTTGCAATCGCTGTTTGATGGTGTGAAGTTGATCGACCTGCTCCGAAAGAGACGAGCGGTGGACGAGTAGCTGGTTCTTGAGCGCCTTGGCCTCTTCTATGCTTTCCAAAGATAATCTATTGACTTCATTAGTGAGCTCCAAGTACCTGAGTTTGGATTCGTAGGTGATTTTGTGTTTGAGGATCGCAGCCACTTCGGCGTTGTGCTTTTGTATTTTGAGGTTGATGGATTGGATCAACCACAAGCTTCGTATCACATCTGCGGGGAGATGGTCTATGGTAGATATGAAGGAGCTGGTTATGGACGAGGAGTACACCACAGACATGGTAGTAGGGACCAGAGACGCGACAAGATGGTGCGAAGGATGGGACGAGGGTGCGAAAAGAAGATGGGACGAATGGGACGAATGGGACGAAAATAGGACGAAAATAGGACGAGAATGACGCGACTCGGTCGACGGTCGGTGCGACACTAGAGCGACACAAATCAATTCGCGAAATCCATCTACATGCAGTGAATTAAGATCTATTAGCTACACTAACTTACCTAGTTCAAGTCCTTCTTCAAGGTTCCCAAGAAAGCAGCCTTTTCAGCAGGAGTTTGGAATCTACCCTTACCGAAAGAAGAAGCAGTGTCGATCCATTTCAAGTTGACTGGTTCAACGGCCTTTCTAGAAGTGTTGGTGTACAAAGACTTTCTAAGAGTGGTGATTCTCTTTCTAGTACCTGGAATAGAACCCTTAAGTAAAACAAAATCGTTGTTAACCAAACCGTATCTGACAAATCCTCCCAATGGGTTGATGGTCTTGACGGTTCTGTCGTAAGAAGTAGCACCACTGGATTCATCACCAGCCTTACCAACTCTGTAGACCTTGTGGTTAATAGAAGTTCTGTGGTGGTAACCGTTTTGACCGGCTCTGGCAACAGTCCAGTTAACGTTAGCTGGATGCCAAGCACCAATACAAGCAACCTTTCTCAAACCTCTGTGGGTCTTTCTTGGCAATTTCTTGGTTCCCCATCTGTGGGTGACACCTTCGAAACCGTGACCTTTAGTGACAGCAATGGCATCGATCATTTCACCTTCTTCGAAAACAGAGTCAACAGAAACGGTCTTTTCGAAGTGTTCCTTGGCCCAAGCAACCTTGTCAGCGATGGAACCACCGTTGATTTGGATTTCAGCCAAATGAGCCTTCTTTTGAGACAATGGAGTCTTTTTGATTTGGGTGTGAGCCAAAACTCTGACAACAGAAGCGTATTTGGTGATTCTGGCCAATTCCTTTTCAACAGAAGCAGCATCCTTGGCGTATTTGGCAGAGTACTTGGTGAAAGCCTTTTTCTTGGACTTGTACCAGTTCTTGTAGAATCTTCTTCTGATTTCTTCAGATAAGTGTTCAGCCCAAACGGTGGTCAAAGATCTCAAACCTCTTGGGGTTTCGACGTATCCAACAACACCAACAACAACCAATGGAGGAGTGTCAACAACAGTAGCAGCTTCAACGACTTCTCTCTTGTGCATCTTAGAACCTGGTCTGTCCAAGTCTCTGACAACAGTGGTCATACCGGCCTTGTAACCTAAGAAAGCAGTCAAAGCAACAGGCTTGGACTTGTCATCTTTAGGGAAAGATTTGATCTTACCTTGGTGTCTGGCAGCTCTCTTTCTTGGTAAGAATCCTAAGGATCCGTGTCTTGGGGCTTCGTATTTTCTGTGGGACATGTTAGTGTTAATGAAGTATGAAAATTTTTTTCAGGAAAACTTTTCAGTTCGCATCCTGGGTCGTGGGCCGGCGATTTGGTAGGTGGTGCGCGCACGCACAGGAAATGGGAATTGATGGTGTACTGAGGGTTACTCGTTCTGAGATTTATGCACCACCACTGCGAACTGAGGATGAGAACTGAGGATGAGAACTGGGACTCTGAGGATTGAGAATTGACCGGAACTCATTTCCCGGAATACATTGCCCGGAATGTCCGTTTAAGGAGGTCTTTTACAATGGTCAACTGCACTAATTTGTTACCGAATATAGAAGGTAACTGGTGCCGTATTACAAATCTATTTACCAGCCTATTATTATGGTTTTCACTGGTCAATCTGGTTCCTGATCACATGTTCTCTTGAAACTGTAATTGATGGCATCGAAGCTTCATCACTTCTAAACCTTCTATGGTCTACCACGGATTACGAACTTGAATCGTTATTAATGCGTATCCATGCACCACCTGATCTAAATGCACTGCATTGTGCACAATACAATATCCATTGACCTAATGATGAAATTTGAAATTCAGGATGCGTTCTTCAACCAAGTTTTGAGTATTGATTATTTTCTTATTATTGCAGAGGCTGATCGTCAATCTTCGGAACAATGATGAATTGGAACGGACCGCAAGCATCCTCCATTAATCAATGCAATCAATCTGTGTGGCATTTAATCACCCAATTCACCGATTGGGATAAATTGATTTTTTTAATTGCTGTCACCTCGTATATTCTTTCCTCGTTGGTGTCTATGTTGATGTTACCAGTTACTGAGGTTGTAGGTTGGAGACCTAAAGAAATGTCTACTACGTGGGTGGGAGATCAAACGTGTCAATTGACATAAGTGAGCTGTGATGCAATTTTCTTGATCCCCATTGATCTGAATTCACTCGAGTTCACTTGCAGATATGTCCGTAACAGGGATCACCCGCATGCACTGTGTGTGGCCAATCGACGATTCGTTCCATGCGTTATGCCACATGAAGAATGCAAGGGGCACAGTTGGCCACGTGAAGATCATCTGAAAATCACGTGGCACGTTTCTGTTCTGTCAGTAGGGACCGTCAGCACAGATCTCCAGTGGGTGGGCCCGGTGGTAGGAGACTGCTAAGTGCCTGTTGTGTAAGTCAAGTCCCACTTTTACACACGTCGCGTAGAACAAAGACAACGTCGATCTCGCACTCATTAGTAGCCCTGGTAACAATTATACGGGGACATATACGCTCACGTGACCATACTGTGCAACGTGTAGATAAAGGAGTCAGTGCCATCTGTTTGGGCGTTCATGGCCAGAAGAACCTTCCCGTAGCAATAAAGACGGGTGATGCCTATACTACCCGTCATGTGGTGTGCGTTTTTCAAGAACCCTCTTGGCACTAGGTCTTCAAACGCCTCATTTATCAACGTATGAGGCGTGCCAAAAGCTACATTCTCGTAGTGATCAAGAAACCGGTGGAAGGTATGGCACGCAAATCCCTGAAACCCAAAAGAATTCACAGGAAGACCACAAACTGCCACGAAAACGTCGAGCTTTCTGCTCACAACCAGTCTGCTCACAACCAGTCTGGTCAAAATCAGTCCTTCACATACCAAAAAATAATACCTGCGGCCCGGCTCACGTTACCGCCTGTTGCTTTTCCAGGGCAAAGAGCTCGGACCACCTCACCGAATAAATGTATTTCGAAACCATAATTGGATTTAGGTTTTGAACCGTAAAACCTTGATATTCGAGAACGCCCAGGAACTCCAATCCTGGTATTTTAACTTTCGTAAGCACTTGAACGTGAGCCTCCTGGGACTTTAGGTTCCAGGAGTTTAGGTACCAGGAGTTATTGTGCCAGGAGTTAAGGTTCCAGGAGTTTATGTGTCAGGAGTCATGTGTCAAGAGTTTAGGTGGCACCACTTCAACATCACAGAAGCAATAGTGCATAAACGTTAAAGTGAATTCAGATGGATTCCGAGTTGCCGTTGAAGGTGAGACTTGATGCGGGTGACTAGAAGGGAAAACACCACCACAGAGCAGGAGAAGAGATCAGAAAAACGGAAAATGGGATCACAGGCGAGAGGAACAGCACAGACGAGATGGTAATGTATTTCCACTAGAAAGTTACAGGCACAAGAAGTGGAAACCACCAGCCACAATAAGGACGCCAGGGGCGCCGGGATAACATAGTGCCTGGGGCTTTCGATTGCTGAGGTCCTACTTCATCTTCATGTGCTTGTAAGAGCTCATGATTCCGGAAAATGAAGGGTGCGCGACCAGGGTGGCAGCAAACGGAGGGGTTTGTGCCAGTGCCAATGGCCTAAATCCCGTTCCCAACGCACGCCACGGGCAGATCGCAGCACGGCACCACATGGGGCCAGTAAAGTGGGTTCGGATTTGGAGCTATCAACAGTCCACCAGCGAACCACATCAAAAGACCTCGCATCGGAATAGTGTGTGATGCAAATGTAAACTTCTACCTCTGGACTCGATGTCCATTTAGCCAAACTTTAAACTCGCATGCTTCCGTCGCATGCTTGCGTCAAGAACCGCCGAGCTTACGGTAAATGACTTGCAGGAGCTGGTGCTAGGGTGGTTCTGTGGTGCCGTGCCCCGACACCAAGGGCCAATGTCTTAGCGGATGATGTATAATTAGCCGAGTTTTGTATAATTGAAGGTCTAGAATTTATGAGCTCGTATACTATTCGTCAATTACTATCGTCTATCCTATCTTCCCATCAATATCCTATCAGTCCTATCAATATCCTATCAGTCCTATCAATATCCTACAGTTTTCTATCACTGTGATCTGTCCTGAGACCTGAGCCTATCTGGCTCGTGCTGGCATCTGTGGTTTCTAATTTGCATCTCGTAGCAAACCAATAGTCTTCTGTGAACGCTTCTGTGAACACTTTTGAACTTCAGTAAACCTTTCACTAACACACATTGTCACTCACTAACACTACCTTCTCTGAACATGCATGATCTTCTTCAACGCCAACCGAGCGTCAGAATCGTCATTAAGCTGATACAGGCTGGAACCAACGCTCAGCTGGGCGTGTGACTGGGCTTGAGATTGAGCTTGAGTTATCAGCGAAAGCCCCAACCCCAGAACTACGCCCGGTCCGTGGGCCAGGCCAGGTGCCAGGTGCACGGTCCCAGATTGACTGGGACTCGAGTAGTACTGCGAGGGAGAGTAATGCGTCATTTGTGCAAGATTGGTGCCATTAACAGATCCGTTGGTGCCATTGACAGATCCGTTACCGCTGACAGATCCATTGGCAGCACCACCGACAGAAGGCGAGCCGATGTACTCGTTGGCTATGAAGTTGTTGTTCAAAAACATCTCCTGATTGAACATGAACTGGTTGTTGTTGAATCTCTTTGGAGATGTCACCATCTGGTTCATCAATGTGTTCATCTGAGGCGTCAAGTTGTTCCCTAGGTTCATCGACTGTGTCAAGGGCGTGAACCCGGTGCTGAGCAGATAACCATCCTTGAAATAGTTGTCCTTTGTTTTGGGGGTTTGAGGAAGATTGTGTTCTGAGTAAAAAGGTCGCTCGACTGCACTCTGAATCTGATACTGATTGTGTACCAGACTGTAATCAGTGTCGGTGGAGGATCCAGACTCGAGGTACGAGTGCTCGATACCAATGACTGTGTTGGCATGGTAGAGCTTGGGCTTGTCGTGGCGATTGGCTGTGGTTTTGGAGACCTGTGATTGGGGCTGAGAGTGTGATTGTGGTTGAGAGTGGGATTGTGGCTGAGTGTGTTGTGATTGTGATTGCAGTTGGTGGTGCTGGGTCTGTTGCTGGCCCTGGCCCTGACTCTGGGCCTGGTAGTCCTGCGAAAGAACAGCCTTGCCCAGATCGTCAATCATGAGCTTGAGATTGAAGTTGCTAAAATCATTCATGTCACCATGGGGACTGTATCTATCACTAAACCGCTGGTCAGGCCGTATTTCTGCCGGAGGTAGCAAGTCTGTGTGGGGAGACTTTTTGGCCTGTTCAGCAGATGGTGGAGGAGAATAGTAAGGTGTCTTCAGAGCACTAGTTATTTGCGAAAGATTGTCCAAGGTTTTCTGGTTGATGTAGTCATTGGCCGGCGAAGAGTTGCCACTGACACTGACACTGACACTGCTCCTTTTACGTGGTGAAATGATCAGGTCCAAAGAACTAACCAGGTTTTTCTTGGATCTTCTTCGAGATTTCGACACCGACATCGAAAGCGACGAGCTCGGACTCACTCTCATGGTGGGCGTGAAGATATCAGGGATACCCCGTTTGACCATCTGGTTGCTGTTGTTTTCGGCATCAGGGCTATTGGAAAGTGGAGACGTATTCACACTAATATT
The DNA here is from genome assembly GCA_030581535.1 of Yamadazyma siamensis. Classification (NCBI taxonomy): domain Eukaryota; kingdom Fungi; phylum Ascomycota; class Pichiomycetes; order Serinales; family Debaryomycetaceae; genus Yamadazyma; species Yamadazyma siamensis. The sequence continues at coordinate 229,750 of JAKTTO010000002.1, forward strand.
GATTGTCTTTGTGATTTTGTTGCTGAAATTATTGGGCTTGGGAGGTCTGCCTCTTTTTCTTTTGGGGGTGTGAGTGGTTACATTGGGAACCGGCGACGAGTTTTGATTGTACATGTAGCTGGGAGCAATAGTGTTTGGATATGAAGGTACAATCAATGCAGGGTGATCCATTTAACAGGTGTCCGGATTAGAGGTTCGGATCCAACAGTTAAAACGGAGTAAGGAATTTTTGATCCGGCTGATTTTTATGTGAGCTGATTTCAATTGGACTGGTCGGGTGAAGGAACAGTCTCTTAGATGCAATGGGATAAATGCAGTGGGGTAAATGCAAAATGGTGATAAGGTGCACTGGAAAAGTTTTCTGAGTCGCTAAATAAATGAGAGCGGGCGTGCAAAAACCTTGATGGTGAATTTTGATTTTTTTATGGAATGAATAACTTTTATCACGTCAAGCAAATGAGTGAACCAAGTTAGTTTAATGATGAAATGGGTTGTTTATATAGGAGTCCAATGTTAAACCCTAAAAAATATTGATAAAATTTATGCAGAATTCGGACGAGGATTTTTATCAAACTTATACTTTTTTGGTCTTTTGGTTGTATTGATAATCTTTAATAATTCGATAGCTACAAACCTTTTTTTAAATTATTTCAATGCGGTTAAGAGAAAGGTTGTTCATCGTCGGATATCGCGTAAACATTTTTTAGGACTGCAATCCTGGTAGCACGGGGTGAAGGTTTTTTTTAAACAGGCTGTGGTTTGGTTGGTTGTTAATTGGACTGCCTAATACAATGGGTTGAATTCCGGCCGTTGCATTTGTGGGCACGGGTATCCCACTGAACGTGTGGCCGGTGGTTGGTGGTCGGGGTTCGGCGCAATGTACCCAACTCGTTCTTTACCATGCACTTATTCCGTGCGTTGTGGTCGTTGTTCACCTATTATAAATTGCGTCCGCCTATTCAGTGCCATATCCAGATCAAAGAGGTGTTATTCTAGACTTCCAGTTGTGGTTAAATTAATTGCATGGGTCGCACCCATTGTGCATAAAATAGTACGTGCCCCTTTAATTGCTTGGTGATTGAGAACCGGTATTGATACTGTTCGACGATACTCGCTTACCCACTACCGGTGGACGATGACTTTGGCCACGATGCCAACGACCAGTGTCAGGGTCTCACACCTCAACTCGGCCATTTCGGCCGATTACCCAATGGCAGGCTGCGAATGTAATTATGCCTCCATAAGCCAAAATATCATTCATCTCTCAAATCACACTCGTAGGCGGTAGAGGGGTCTGCGATTCCAAATTCCGATCTAGCAGCTTTGCTAGAGATTTGCATCACCCTCTATTATGACTTCGCTCCTACATATAATCATGGGTTGATTGTCTGGGAGGTTGTAATGTCCATTGTGTAGTTGACCAGTGCGAATTAAGATTTTTAGGCTGTTAAATGATACCAATCAATGGAATGCCGCATACACCGGGGAGTGTTCGGGCGTGGCGAACGTGCATGTAGGTGGGTGGTGTTGTTTGGCTATTGCGTAGCACTTGTCAAATCGTGGCACCCACACAAGTACACTAGCAATCTCTACAGGGATCCTTATGGCCCAGAATCACCATTGGGAGTTGATCCATTGGTCCATTGGTACCGGAGGCAAGGAGACGCACGCTGGATTTTGTAGCTTCTGAGCTTCTGTAGCCTCTGTTGCTCTTGTACCTATACATCTGTCTATATCTGCTTATACACCTGTCTATATCTGCTTACACATCTGTCTATCTGCTCACTTTTGTCCATACATCCGTCCAAATTTCCCCCACACCTGCTTTGATCTGTCTCCCCAACTCCTGTTCCGTAGCCTCCTCCACTCGAGCTAAAACTGGACCCCCTCGGCAATGCTCGTCTGGTAACTGATAGCACCTAAAGCACATCAATATAACCGACACGCATCGATTATGCCGGTGTAACTACGCACCATTTGTACCAACCATCGATATAATTTACCGTCTATGCATGGCATACTATTATCACCTACCATTGTTGATATTTCATTTATGTACATGAGAGGACAATAGGGTCATAGTACAACCGTGGGATAACATTACAACGCCTAGAGGCGAAGCGTAGATACGAGCTATGATAGTTTTGGGTGGAGTGTTCGAGTCACGTTCCAGAGTGCTCCGGAGGATGGTCCAAAATCAAACTACAGAGCCCTACTCCGGAGTCGATGAATGCAACCTGGAAGTGACCAGGTACGACGTGGCAGGGGCGAGGGGGCGTGTGCCAGGAACGTGTGCCAGTTCGCACTCCAGGATCGCCGTAGTGTCGCCGTAGAATTGCCGTAGCGTCACCGTATCGTGGTCGTGCGTTGGGTCCGTACCGATGCAGTATAGGCAACCTGGCATCAATCTGGCCAGTTTCGTTAGGAATTTCGGCCGAGCTTCCAAACTCAGTCAGCAAATTTCGGTCGTGGTGGTGCCGGTGCATTGTGGTCTGTGAGACGGCCTGTTCAGTACGGCTGATGTTGCCAATTTGAAGTGTGGTTGGTGCATACGGTTGCCAATTTTTGCGCTGATACTGGAGTCAGCCGAGGTAAGGGCACCAATGGAATTAGAGATGGAGAACAGGCCACAATATTGAGAGTGAGACAGTCAGGCAGTCGGTAGCGCAGTTTCAGAGGCGGAAGTTGACTGAGTAGATGAGATCAGTAGTGGCACATTTGAATAAATCTACACTCTACACACAATTACTTCTACACTTCCATGATTCTACACTTCAACAGTTCTACACTTTGATGATTTTTACCCTCCAACAACTCTACGACTGAATAGTTCTACACCTCAATGATTCTATACCTCAATACTTCTACACCCCAATACTTCTACACCCCAATAATTCTACACCCCAATACTTCTACACCCCAATAATTCTACACCCCAATAATTCTACACCCCAATAATTCTACACCCCAATAATTCCACACCCCAATGGGTTCTTCAACTTCTTATCTGCTCGCCCGGCCAAGCTCGTCTCGGCCGAGCTCGCACCAACGCTCTCGCAATACTCGCACTGCTCAGGGACTGCACACACGCCAGTCCACCAGATCCACTCATATCTCCAAACAGTTCCCAGGCCAAACAGCTCACAGAACCACATCCACTTCCAAGCCCCGAAACCTCCAATACTTACTCTGTAGCTTCACCCGTGCTCTCGTCTCTCATAACCTCAAGTATGTAGCGGTGTTGCTTTGAATAGTGTCCGGACTTATGCGAGCAAGATTCGTATGTGGATCAAACTCAAATGTCCGTCGGCTATAATGGAGCTGGTGCTATCTATTACTAGTGCAAAGCGCAATTTGTGGTTAAGCGAGAAAACTGAGGCACTATTGACTCGTATCCACCAAAAGGCGAAATGTACTTGTCACGTGGACGATTTCCTTTTAGCATTTTTCAGCTCAACTTTCCGCTCTACAGATCCAGATCCAGGAACAGATCCAGATCCAAATAACCCGCCATATACAGTACAGATACATTTCAGGACCTTCACCACATTACTCAGGTCCACGCCCGAGTCATTTGCGATCACAATCGCCGGATATGACGTCGAATATTTTTACGGGTTTTCCATTCTCTTCGACAATAGTTGCCGGAGGCCAATTAATGATTTACATTCTCAATTCAACAATGCTATTGCGTAGATGGTTGGGGCTGAGGGTTCAATCCGGCAAAAGAAACAGCAATTAACCGTAAATAGACGCCTCTTGAATTCCACTTCGCCTATACATCACAATACCACCACCTAACCCAAAATACCCGTGTTCATAAACCCGGTGATCGATCCACTTCCTGGTTGCAGAGCGATCGACGATGTCTTCATATTCCGGTCGGGGCGCACGGTGCATAACCCAAGATCCAGGGATCCAGGGTCCACATATGAAAGGTTTTATTTGGTCCTTGGTTGGGTGGTGAGTGCCCTGTTCAATGCTGGTATGGCCAGCGGACTTATGCATGCACTTAAGCGAATATGGGTAATCATCGGCTAGCTCCCGGTAAGGGTCCCGGTATGTTTCATGAACATATGCCAATGCTCAGTGTTTCCTGAAACGATCACCTCAATATGCTTGGCAATGGCAATGCATAGGGTTTGACCGGAAATCAATCACACGATTTCGGTCTTCAATCAAGTGCCATGCATTAGTGTAATAATTTTTTGTGGATGAAATTATGTGAGGCCCTTTGGTAATACGATGTCATGGCACCGACATGACCAGGGCTAGAGTGTGGCAACGGCTAGTTTACGCGAATACGGGTGCAGTTGCAGTCAGAAGAGAGTTATGTATGGAGGGTGATTGAGTGTGTGTAAAGGCTGGAGCAGTAAGTCAGAGCCGGCTTTGTTGTGCTTCTTATTGCTGTGCCATTGCACGAGTCGAGAGCTTCAAAAGCTTGAATGAGTGGAGCTTGGAGAGTGGCACGCTCATACCATCGTCGCACCGCTTGTGCAAGCAATCGTCGCACTGCTCGTACCATCGTCGCACTGCTCGTACCATCGTCGCACTGCTCGTACCATCGTCGCACTGCTCGTACCATCGTCGCACCGCTCGTACCATCGTCGCACCGTTCGTGCAATCGTCGCACCGTTAACATCGTACCAACATCTCTCGAGACTTCATGTCACTCAACCCCAGAACAACAGAGATCCAATTCTCTGGCACCCCCGGTGCGTTGGCCATCTCCATAGGACTTCCGGTCCTCATCACCTTCTTTGGACTTGTTCTCAACAGCTCCTCGTCCTTCCAGTCAGGCCTCGACTTTAACATCGATTTCTCGCTCGCTCGTATAGCTCAAGCAGCTTTTGACAAAACCACCTGGAAAGCCTGGACCTCATACTTTTTCGGGTTCGTTATTCTTGATCTCATCATCCCCGGAAAGCTTCTTGAGGGAGTGACCTTAAGAGACGGCACCAAATTACAGTATAAAATCAACGGGCTCTGGTTTATCTCGACTGTGAGCGCCGTTCTCGTGGGAAGATTCATTTATTTGGGCCACAGTCCCGAATTGCTCTTCATCTATAACAACCAGTTGGAACTCACGTTGGTTTGCTGCTTGTTCTCGTTTTTGTTGGCGATTTTCGTATATATTTGTCTGTTTATTCCTCTTCGAAAGCCCAATGGAGCAGGAACAAACGAAAGAATCTTAGCAGAGCCTGGAAACACAGGCAAAGTCATCTACGACTGGTTTATCGGCCGGGAATTGAACCCTAGAATCGGCCTGTGGGACATCAAACTCTACTGTGAGTTGAAACCAGGATTGATCTTGTGGTTATTGATCAATCTCTCGTGTTTGTACCACCAATACCTCGAGTTGGGATTCGTTTCCGATTCCATGTTGGTGATCAACCTCCTCCAGGGATTCTATGTGTTCGATGGAGTGCTCAATGAGGAAGGTGTGTTGACTATGATGGACATAGTGACCGACGGTTTCGGATTCATGCTTGCATTTGGAGATTTGGCATTGGTTCCATGGTCATACTCACTCCAAGCTCGGTATTTGGCCCTCAACTACGTAGATTTGGGATGGTTAAACAGCTTGGCCATCGTGGCGTTGGCTGTGGGTGGATATTACATATTCCACTCTGCTAACAAACAGAAATCAGACTTCAAACAGGGCAAACTCCCACACTTGAAGTCCATTAAAACAGTCACCGGGTCCACGTTGCTTGTGGATGGATGGTGGAGCAAGAGTCAGCACATCAACTACTTTGGAGACTGGCTTATTGGATTTGCTCAATGTCTCACCACTGGATTTAATACGCCATTGACTTACTACTTTGCCATATACTTTGCTTCTCTCTTGATCCATAGACAAACCCGGGACGACGAGAAGTGTGCTAACAAGTATAAGGAGAGCTGGAACGAGTACAGGAAGAGGGTGCCATATAAGATCATTCCTTATGTATACTAGACCTTGGACCCGAAAGCATTGGACCCGAAAGCATTGGACCCGAAAGCATTGGACCCGAAAGCATTGCACCCTTAAGCCTGGAAAAGCTAACACTACAACACCAAATATAAGAGGTCAAACTCCTGAAAGCTTCTACAACGGCTCTTCGAAAGCTACTTCTGCACCCCAGACCACTACATCTGTCAGGTGCTCCGTACATAAACTCGTAGCAAATAAGCCAAATACTCGAACAACCTATTCGTAAAGAACGCCTCACAGCTCTCAACCTTTTATGTCTATTGATCTACCTACTCGTGTTTCTTATCAAAGTCCACCTGCTTCTCAAAAGAAGGATATGTGATCTCGAGAGATGTGATCCAGCTTAATGCATTTATCAAGATAAACAACAAGAAGAACGACACAATCAAGGTCATGAAAATCCCAGGACTGAAGTACTGGTAGTGGTCAAATAATCCGTGGTTTTTGTGTTTATCAGAACTGGAAACAGAACCAGCTTCAGAATCAGCAGGTTCTTGATCATCCAAAATCAGAACAATCTCGTCATTCTCGGCCGCCATGGATGCTGCAGCCTTGAGGTCCTCCTCAAATTCGTTATACACCTCGTCTCTCTTGGAGAAGGGTGGGATTTGTTGGACCAATACCAATTCGTCGGTTCCAAAGGAAATATCCTTCAAGTCTCCAGCCTCAAGGACAACGGCCTGTAATCCACACAAGGACTCAAACTCCTGTAATTGGTCCTGGGAGTCGTATTGGACGTTTGGAATCAACGTGTGGTCAAAATCACCGTCAAATTCTTCAGTGTTAAAACTGTGCTTGACCCTGTAGATGGACAATTTGTCGAACTTTGACTCCTGACAAATGTCGGAAATACTCAGTTTCAAGGACGAAGCCTCCACTATGTAGTCACTAGGCACTTTCTGGTTCAAAAATACTGAGCCTGTGTCAACAAAACATGCGATTGGTGCTAAAAGTCCTGCTAATACTGCTGCCTTATGGATTAACATTCTTGAATAAATTCGCGGAACCAATTTTTCTGTTTAACATAATGGCAGATATTCCACAGTATGTACGACGATAGAAGGCCCTGGTGCCGATTGGAAGTTAAAGGTCGACAATTTACTAACATTTAGAACCGTTATCAACAAGTTGGTGTTTTTCACGGCAATGATGATCATTTTCCCGGTGTCATCTTTCTTCGTGCTCCAGTATCTATTCGATAACACCATTCTTTCTGGAGGTTTGGCAGCTTTAGCTGCCAACGTGGTGTTGATATCCTTCATCGTTGTTGCTTTCAAGGAGGAAATTCCTGTGGATGAGAAGAAGGAACAGTGAGTGGTGTTGGTGGAGGAGAAATGTATTTATAGAGATTACCAGCACACGCTGTAGTTTAGCTTATGATCTTTCAATGACAATACAATACAATATAATAATCTGAGATACACAATAAAGATACGCCGGAATGCTATCATGTCTGGCACAAAAGCTCTTGGGGTTATTGGAGACAATTTGGTCGCTATTCTGCCAACTCGTGGTCTTAGACACTTTTTTCCAGTTTGTTCTCTTCAGCACTGTTAAAAAGACCAAACTCGCCAAATGAGTGTGTCGCTATTATTACCACCACGACCCGGGGCCAGTGCTGCTCGGGCCCGTACAATCGCAGCGCGACAGCGACTTTTCGTTTTAAGTTTCACTAACTTCAGTTCCACATCAATGCACCAGATCTCTCTCGTTTCAACAATCCCTCACAACAACTACGTCCAGACCCTATCGACGCTCCAGGCCCTCACAGGCCTCACATCTCCCCAACAAGTCTCCACATACACTCTCGTGTGTCGACCTACTAATAAATTCAGACCCAAGTTCGAGCCTGGGAAAGTCAACCAGGTAGAGAGCTACTACATGAAATGTGTCACCACTTGGGACGAGAAAGATATTCCATTGGAAGTTCCTTACACAGAAGAACGAATATCTGCGTCCAAGCTCTTCGAGAAAGGCGACGTGCAAAAAATATGGTCTCTTCAAATCAGTGATATTCCCACAGCTGGAAAAAACCAGGTTTGTTGTGCCCAGAACATCTTCGAAAGCACTTTGGTGCATTCACATACATCTAAAAAACAACCTAAAGAAGACTTGATGGAAATTGACGCAAAGGGCAATTCCACTGACAAAATAGAGAAAGACCTGTTTGTGCAATTTCTCGAGGATCTTGGATACGATTTCATCAACCAATTCTGGATTAAAGGAGTACGATTTTTCCACGGAGACATTGTGATTGAGATATACAAAGTGTTTATCAGAGACGATGGTAACAAGGCCCATGCCAATAATGAGATCCCGTTGAAATTGCTTGACGAGTCCAACAGTTTCCAAATAAAAGCGTTCATCAATATCCCAAAATCAACTGATATCGATCTCATAAATAAAGGAACGAAGGATCTACAAAAGCTCCAGGATTTCCTCAAGAACTTGATCAAGTTGGAGATTCCTGACAGGATGTACATGGATCTGAGAGTTGCAAATTAATTTGTATATAATATATTTACACGGTCATTCTACTTCATACGTTGTTTCTCTTACCGTTTTGGACCTGAAAGAATCCAGGCTTTGAAAAACCCACTTCACCTTTTTCTTTGTCCACTTGCTGATCTATATTATCCACTTGTTTCTGTAACTCTTTTAATGTGAGTGGCTCTGGACTAGTGTCACTCTTTATGAGCCTGAATATGGCATCGTTGTTGGACTTGGAGATCTGTTCGTCGGTGTTGTATAGAGACTTTATGAATGTGAGTTGGAGGTTCAAAGAATCCAAAAGTGACTTCTTAGTGGATGCATTTTCATTGAGGCCTGAAAGTTTGAGTAGCTTGTTTAAGGTTGTCTCTGTGACTATTTGCTCAGGATTGGGGGACACAAGTTCCCGTACGCTCCAACTGGACAGACGTAGTAGAGATTTGATCTGTGCTTTGGATAGTGGAGAGCTTATTCTGGACATGTGGTGCACAACGGTGTGAGTTCGCACTAGTAGTGGCACCAACAGTGGTGCGAACTCAGTACCAGTAGCAGTACCAGGTGATCTACTTAGTACCAATTGGTCTACTTAGTACCAGTAGATCTGCTCAATACCAGTAGATCTACTTAGTACCAATGGGTCTACTCACTACCATCTCAACTACTCTATCGATATGTCCATGCACTACTTACTCACTTTGTTCAACTCCTTCTTGGTCTTTTCTAAACTCTTCTTCTTCTTCTTCAACAATTCCTGTCTGGCCTCCTTCTTCTCAATACCATATTGCATCTTGTTGTATAATTTACGTTGCTTATTTGTCATCATGATCTTCTTGAGCTCTTTTTCTTCATCTTCTTCACTACGTGCTCTCTTGGCATTCTTCTTTTTGTTCTCGTTGGTGTCCTTGTAGATACCCGCAGCTTCTTGTTCCAATTCCTTTTGTGCCTTCAAGTCTTCGTCCTCCTCTTCCTCTTCCTCTTCTTCTTGTTCGACTTCTTCTTCTTCCTCTTCATCCTCACTGACCTCGTCAATTTGCTCTTCACCTTCCTTGTCTTCAGCCTTATCGGCATCAGGGTTATAGATACCGGAGTCTCCCCATGGCGACAAGTGTGGTGGCAAGATCTCTCCAGCAGCATACAAATTCACTGGCAATAATTCGCTCTTATTGATACAATCGAATACCCACTGAGGTTGAACGTAAGTACGTCCACTGACCTTAGATAAGATCTTTGGTCTGTCGGTAATCTGGTGGGTGATGTTGGATAAGTCCAATTTATCGTAGGCAGCCTTATCGTTGAATTTAACTTCGTCAAGTGCAAGTTCAGAAACCACTCTTCCTCCACAGGACAAGATACAGAATTCCAACACGTCTAAAGGAACTTCTCTTCCCACGAAGAATATGAAATCACCAAACAACGTCGACACTGGTGACAGGAATTTGGAAGGCTGTTGCAACAAATCTCCGGTAGTTTTGTTTGTCGATTCGAATTCGTCAAGTTGAACATCTTCGACGTTTTCAGAAGGTTCTTCATCAATGGAATCATCTTGTTCGTTGGAGTTGTCATTGTCAGCTTTTATGGCCTTGGAGATCTCCGAGGCCTCCAAGGTGGAAGCACTGACGTTTTCTTGTTGAACATCTGGCAACAAGGCATTTTTATCGTTGGCAGATTTCAAAATGTATGCAGACAAGCCACCCACGGTCTTCAACTTGGAGATATCGATAGCTGGAGGGTATACCAAGTCTGACTCCTTGTATAATCTGTACAAAACAAAGTGCAATAAGGTGGAGTAGAATTCCAAGAAGGTCAACATGATTCTGAAATCCACATCGTTAGGAATCATACTGGGGAACTTGAAAGGCACGAGCCATCTGATTTCCTGGCCCTTGATGTTGGCCTCGTAGTAAATACCCTTGATGGAAACAAACACTTTTTTCAAGTATCTTCCCTTAGCAACGTAAGCTAACCACTGATTTGTCAAAGCTTCAGCTTCCTTGGTGATTCTAGCACTGACTTTATCGGTGGAGGGCATGTTTGCAAACAAGAATAACATGTTCAAAGGATCATCCAAGTCCCTTAAAGCATCCAAAAAGGTGGGATATCTTTCTTTGATGATGTGGTCCAAGGTGTATCTTGGTCTATTCAGTTCCAATTTTTCAGCATCGCCAATTTCTCCTCTGCCAATGGCCTTTTGTAATTTCTTAGCGAATGTTTTGTGTTCTCTGAACTTGTGTAAAACCGGTTCGTGCATCAAATACTGTATATCCTTTGCATAGTAAAAAGTTACAGGAGCGGTGGAACCTTTATTGGCTTTCTTCTTATTACGAGGTTCTCTGGGGTAGATTCCCTTGAAAATACACAACCGACGGAAGTCGGCCAACGAGATCTGGAGCTTCTTCACCGCCTGCGTTCTGGTGATGAAGTTCTTAGCGTTTCCGGACGTACCCTTCTTTTTAATTCTCATCTTGGGTGGTTGAAAAATCCAATTGATGCGATGAGTTGAAAAATAGTTATTGGAGTTCGCGGTGCTTGTGGATTATGTACCGGACACAAAAACATCTTTTTTAGCAGCCATTTACATACGACATAAGTATTGAATATTCACGCTGGAGCATGGACGTGATCACCCACATCTCTTCAAACTTACTTACGAAGCGCATGACCTTGGTCTCGACCCCATCTGCGTCGCTCACAGTGATAATTCGGGGCGCAAAAAACACAGGCTTGAAGCGCAAGCCTATCTGGTATGATATATCCTTTAAGTTAGTGAGTGGAAATTCCAGAAGTGACGAGAATCGAAGCTTGTTGTAGATATCTGTGGCCACCTTGTGCACTTGTACTACAATGGCCACATATACCAGGTGGTTAACGCCACCTCCACTGAGCCCTAGGATATACTCGTAGTCGTAGTCGTGGAACCACACGTTTCTCTTCACAAAACATAGCGTCAAGATCGTGTCACACTTGTAGTCTGCAGCGAGTCGGGACTCATACAAAAACACCTCCATTTCCCGGGCAAGGTCCGTGTCCCTTTTGATTATTCTTTCCTGGAAGCAGTCCATTTTCTGTCTTTTGCAGTCTTTTTGTGATCTTTTTCTCATGTTTTTGGCTGCGAAATTCGCGAGTATCACAATTGTAAGTATGCCAGTCCCACGCACAAACGACTATCTACGTCCACCACCTCCCGACTTGAGGTACCTCCAACTCCACTACCCGCTAGCACGACCAAGTGAGATTGAGTGTGCGCTTGCTCGACAGGTTTACTGCTCGAGCGTCAAGCCGGGAGGCAGTATCTATGAGAGAATCAATTCCACAAACCCACAACCAGTTCACATACCAGAGTCCACGATTTTATACAAACGAGAATTAAAACACATCCTCAAGAAGAACGGCATTGACTACGACACGTACCGCACAAATACGCTTGAAATGGACGACCACCTCAAACAAAGATTCGGGGTTGAAGACGAAACGTGTATTCACGTTTGTGATTTCGAGGACTACGAACTGAAGCTAATGCTCAAATTAAGCAGTAGCGACGGATTACTTCACATGATCTCTACACATTATTCTAAGCCTTTGATGTTGGCTCGGTTTGATGACTTTATTGCACGGATGAAAGATGGCTGGGAAGGTTCTAGAGGTGAAAGTTCTAGAGGTGACAGTATCTGGTACCAGTTGGCCTACGAGACCATTTTCAGTGAATGAAGATATGTATGCGATTTTATTGTGTACTTTGTACAGTGTGTCATTCTTAGTCGTGTACTCTTTTAGGTTCTGGTGGTCTATCAAAACTACACACCTCCACACCTCCACTATACTTTAAACTGTCTCCTACACACGACCTTTTTTTAGTGCTGCGCTTCCAACTGCCACAGTTGATTCTCACTGTTATCTCCCTCACACTTACACATTTGTAATACACATTTATACACGTAATGGCCAAAGTATTTGTTTCCGGGGCCAATGGGTACATTGCCCAACACCTTGTTGTTCAATTGATTGCAAAGGGATACACGGTCGTAGGAACTGTGAGATCTGAAGACAAAGCTGCCAAACTTCTTGCCAATATTCCACAGTTGCAAATCGAGATTGTTAAAGACGTCTCGAAACCAGATGCTTTTGATGACGCCTTGAAGAAACACTCAGACATCGTGGGGTTCTTCCACACCCTTTCTCCGGTATTTATGGAGGCTGAGGACTTCGAAAACGAGATCATTGTTCCTGCTGTTGAAGGAACTAAGAATGTATTGGAATCTGCAAGAAAATATGCTCCGAATCTCCAGAGATTCGTGTACACGTCGTCGTTTTCGGCCATCACTAAGGTCGTCAACGTCGAAGGGGAACTTCTTACCGAGGAAAGCTGGCCTTCTTTGGGTAGACACGACGCTACAGATGGATATCTTGCTTATAAAGTATCGAAAACCTACTCCGAAAAAGCGGTTTGGGAGTTCTCCAAGACAAATCCTGGCTTCAAAACCAACTCAGTTAACCCCACGTTTGTTTTTGGGCCCCAGGCTTTTGACTCTGACGTCAAAGGCACTCTTAACTTCAGTGCTGAGATTCTCAATAAGATTCTCAAATTGAAAGAAGGAGACGCCGTTCCCACTACCGCCGGAGGATTCATTGACGTGAGAGACGTTGCCAAGGCACACATATACGCTTTTGAAACCAAAGATTCCGGCAAGAGGTTCTTGCTTTATGAGGATGTCTATACTTCTCAGTACTTCCTTGATTTGATCAACCAGCACTTTCCTGAGCTCAAATTGCCGATTGGAGACAAGTTCAGCAGAAAGGGAGTTGAGTCGTTGCCTTTGGTGAACAATATCGAGACCCGGAAAGTTTTGGGGCCTTGGATTGGATTGAGACTGTCTGTAGTAGATAGTGTTGAGCAGATTTTGAGAGCCAGGAAGTGACAGACAGTAGAGCGAGTAGATACGGTTTAGATTGTGAATGTGGATATCGTGAGATAGAGGGTAGAGAGTAGAGCAGATAGTAGAGAGTAGGGAGTAGAGAAACAAGTGTAGAGACTAGAGACTAGAGAGTAGAGACTAGAGAGTAGAGACTAGAGAGTAGAGAGTACAATCAAGTGTAGTGCCAGATCAGAGAGTGCGAGTATGTGAGAGCACGTGCAAATGCCAGTAACTTGGAACCTAGGCACACTTCCATAGCTCCACGTGATCACATCTCACGCCCCGAGTCTCGTGGCCTATTATTCATTCTCATATCGGCAACGTGTTCACCACAAGTGTGCAGTCACTGCATACCACAAAATCAAACCCACCAATGTCCCGTCGTGCACGGCTCAAACCATCTCAGATTCGCAGCTCAATTCAAGCTCAATTCAGCTCACCGAAATCTCTATCATGTCATTTGAAGACGTCATCACCAGAGGAGAGGACTTCCTCTCACAGATGCCTCGTGACGCCCCGTGGTGGAATTACGCTTCGCATGCCACGTGCTTCGCCATGATCGCCGGCAGCAAGCTTTTTTTGAATCTCCTATACAAGCCAGAGCTTCACCGCATAGAAAACCTAGATAATGCTCTCGCAAGAGCTCGTAGGGAAAACAGAGGTCTTTTGACGGTCATGAACCACATGTCGGTGGTGGACGACCCCACCTTCTATGCTGCACTTCCTTGGAGATATCACTTCGATATTGACACCATCAGATGGTCGTTTGGTGCTCACAATATTTGCTTCTCCAACGCTGCCCTTTCTTGGTTTTTCAACTTGGGAAAAGTGTTGGGGACCAAGAGATTCGGCGACGGCCCATTCCAGGGGTCTGTAGATGCTGCCATTCGAATCCTTCTGCCCGACGACACTCTCGATTTGGAGTTAAGTCCAGATTTGGGCCGTCCGTGGTTTTCTCAAAAACCAAAATCTGTAATTTTACAAGAAGTGTGCAATAACGACGTCAGCCACTTGAAGAAGACAATGAAGCCCGAGGCGTTGATGACCAGGTCCCCTTTTATACGCACAAAAACATCGTGGTTCCATGTTTTTCCCGAAGGTTTCGTGCTCCAGCTCGAGCCTCCTCATAATAACTCCATGAGGTACTTCAAATGGGGGGTTTCCAGGCTCCTATTGGAGTCTACCAGAGCTCCAGTGGTGCTACCCATCTACAGTTACGGGTTCGAGAAAATCGCCCCGGAAAACACCGCCGAAGAAGGCGTGAAACGGTGGCTACCAAACAATATGGGATCTGAAGTGCACATCTGGTTCGGCCAAGAGATCGAGGATTCCAAAATCGAGGCTTACAGGAGCCAATGGAGAAAGTTGTGTGTGAAGTACACCGATCCCAAGAATCCCGGTGACCTTAGCCCCGAGCTTCAAAGTGGCCACAAGGCACAGAAACTTCGTTCCGATATCGCTGCATTCTTGAGACAAGCAGTGCTAGATATTCGGAACCAAATACCAGATTTCAAGCCTGAAGACCCCAGATTTAAGGACCCCAAATTCTGGGGAGATTACACCTCCAGTGAAGGAGCAACTGCACCGGATGTTAAGTTCATCGGTAAGAACTGGGCCATAAGGAGGTTCCAGGCACACTTGCCGGAATTCGATGATAGCCATTAGCTATGTGTAAATAGTATATCGCATGTGTGTAAGATACTTCTTTTGGCAAGCACTGGCCCACGGTTAGTCCACGGTTAGTCCACGCTCTAGGCCTACGCTCGGCGTGGGTTGGTACCAGCGCGGCCCAATTCCCGTCCTACCTCCTCAACTTCGCGGTACAGCGATGTGAAAATTATGCTTAGACACACACTCCTACGAACACTGGGCTCCACCCAGCGCCTACCTTCGTTTCCATTGTGTGTAAGGTACCTCAGTGTTCGAAGGCGAACACAAGAACATTACCCGTGCCACTTGAGGTCATACTCGTGGATCACCACTACGAAAAAACAAACCAATCCCCAGATAGTTATAGAGGATGAGCCAGAGAATATGCAAGGCATATACCAGGATCCCCGATTCTCGGGCGTGAAAAGGATCATAAACTCGAGAACCATGGACACAGAAGAGAAAGCCACCGTTCTATCGGAAAAACTTCACCAGTTGTTGCAACAGGTGGAATTTGATGATCTGGTGCTCAGTTTGGCTAACGATATGTTTGTAGAATTGAACAGGTACAAGAGCCTAGACACAAATGTGGCGACACAGCTACTCAAGAAGACGTCAGCGTTTATTTCTTCTCTGAAAGAGTCGATAATCCCCGAATTCGTGTCTCTTCTAGTGCACTCTCTTTTGACAGGGAACAAGACTCTCGATAATGACACACTAGTTTCGGCGTCGGTGCTTCTCTTGAAGATGAACAACACCCCATCGGACTTCCACACGCTCTTACACCTCATTGATAAGAGTGGACGGAAAATCGACCCGTTTTTTATCGACTTATTGGTGGATGAGATCTCCAGATCTGGAGACTTGAGTCTCACGGGGTTCCAGTCTATTTCTGAAGCAGCCATGCAATTGAGCATCCCACTCCACAGCCACTTCTACACTGCATACATCTCTTACATAAAGCATTTGTTCAAGGATCAAAACCCCAAACCTCACGTGTACAAGGAACTCCAGAACAACTTGTTCAATGTGCAGCACGTGACTGCAATCATATTCAACAACGTGGATGTCACAACAACTTCGCCCAAGTCGTTGTTGGAGCTTGTGCATCTCTCTGCGGAGCTTCTTTCGGTGCAGGACTACGAGTTGTTGGATCAAGCTCAAACCACACTTTTGCTTCACATCGATAAAACCAAGGACCTGATCGGTCCTATTCTCGGCCAGGAGGCCGACGAGACGTTGGTGGAGTCCTTGCTTCATGTTCTGAGCATTGGTGGGTTCAAGAACTTACACAGCTGCGTTGTGGAGTACATTTCTCGGAACGAGATGTTATTTTCGCCTGAAAAAACCATATACGCTTTCATATCCACACACGCCCCCATACCCGAGGAAGAGCTCTTCCTGGAGTGTGTGCAGTACATTGAAGACAAAGAAGTCGACATCACCGTAGTATTGAACGACATACTCAAAGCTTCGTTGGTGGAAAACCGGGTACAAGTCCAGGGCCCCTTCATTTCTTCTGTTCTCAACGAATTCAAATTGTACGCCGAAGTGCCCATTGAAGCATACAAGATCATCATAGACCATGCCTTAAGGCAACAGGATTTCGAAGGTGCCCGTCACTACTTCGAACAGAGTGTCAAGGACTTCGTTCAGTGGTCTGAAGAGGCCGATGAAAAGTACTTCAAGACCCTCAATGACTTGGTGATTTTGGGGTGCAAAAGTGTACATGATATTCACGACTTTTTCGCCTTTTTCACCAAAGTGAAGCAGAACATGGTGGACTCTCAACTCAATGTCTACGCCGTCACAGAGGTCGCCAGGAGAATGCTAAATGTAGAGTACGTGGGGGACTGTATTGAGATGCTCAAGAGAGAATTGCCCAGTATCAAAGCAGACTCGTTCCCAAAGCTTCCACTCACCGAAGTTTTTGGAAAGCCATACTACCAACTATTCACCTTGCTCAACGATTTTGTCATTACGTACACGAACGAATCTACCTACGAAACAAACTGGAGGTTGTTTGAAGAAGTGAGTCGATTGTTTCACGTCCCAGAGGAGCAAATGCTTTCTGTGATGAAATTCTTCTGCCTCCACGGAAGATTGAATGCTGCTTTGATACTATTCCGGAGAGTCAGATTCTATTCAGAACTTCATGGCAACTATGTTTGTCCTCCTCCTCTGAGGGACATGTACATGACTTTATTACAAGAGTTCGGGGACAAACTTTACGAGGACGGGGTGACAGAAATCCACCTGTACTTGAAAACAGACACAGTAATCCCCAAACAAGATTTGGCGCTCCAAAACTCGCTTCTTAATGCCTACTCCAACCTCCAGGAAGTAGGTAAGGTTAAAGACTTATTTTTGTCCATGAACCCGACACGAAAAATTAACGGCCAGCCGGTGGTGGACGAGGACACTATTCGTATCATGATCAAAACATACACATACAGCGATTTGGGATACGTCAAGACGTTCTGGAACAATCTTTCGTCATTTGGGATTCTTCCAGATTCAGCGGTATTCAAACAGTACCTCATAGCTCATGTGTACCACGGGTTCCCAGAACAGGCTATCGAACTCACGTCTGAGATGGACGACTTTGGATTGGAAGTCGAAGAGGACACGTTGGTGGCATTGTACAATTACTGTTTTTCGTCCCAGGACCAAAAGGTGATTGAGAATTGGGCTCAGAAAGAACATACAGACACTTGGAACCAGGTCAAGGAAAAGAAACTCTTGATTGAGTCCAATGATTATGTACCAGAGACCAGCATGTTGATAGAAGGGGATACCTCCATAGCCAAAACTTAAATAGATTATGTGTTAATGAATTATCTAAATTAATGACCCAGTTGCTTGGTGTCTCCCACTTTGGTAGCGAACCTGAATGAATTCAAAGACTCACCAAAATTGTCCTTCAATGGGGATATGTTCACAAACATGAGGGTCTTGGAATTACCACCGAGACTGTGTTTCAAAAGATACGTGAGCTTGGAGTTCCTGTAGGGGATATGTTGATTGATATTCTTGGAAGCCTGTCCCAAAGAGTATATCACATCGCCCAAACAAGAGAGCGACTTATTTATGTGTTGTGTTTCCTTGAGACGGTCTCCTTTCACTTGTGAATTGTTGAGTCTCTCTGAGCCTGCCAAATCGACCAAATTCAAGTTTCCTTCACAAGTGACGCCAGTCTTGATGTTTTCACCTTTTATTCTGAGTTTGAATATGGAGTGGGATCTTGAAGACCTCTCATTGGACTTTGTAGATGCAGTCGACCTGTTTTGGGAAGATCTGTTGAATACCGAGATCGCTTGGTCGATCGATGTTAGGTGCACAGATTCTAGATTTGAAACGGTGGTAGTGCCTTTCAAGTCGTCGTGTTTGATCTCATACTTCGTATCGCCACCAACGGCACCACTACGTAAAAGGTCCACGATGTTGTCGTTGTATATCTCAAGAAACTGGCCCTCGACTTGATAGTTCCAGCCACTCATCTTCATATCGGCAATATCGTTGAATATCTTATGGATCGTGAGCGGAATCATCCCATCAGTGGGATGTGACATCGTCCATGTCTTACCGGAACCTGTTTGGCCATACGCGAAGACACAAACATTGTATCCATCAAGAGCGCATTGAACTAACTGGGATATCTCTTCGAATATTTCCTGATTGGTGTGGCTGGGATTGAAGATTTTATCGAAACTGAACTTGTACAGGTTCCTGTTTCGTGTTTGGCCATTCCCCTTTCCGTTTCCGTGTATGGTTTGAGTGTCGGAGTCTTCTTTGGATACCACTATTTGCTGTTTGAGATCTTCGTTCACGTCGTCGTCTCCATCAGGATATTGCATGAGAGCCAATTCCAGCTCCGGAGTCGAGGACGCGGGCCTGATTCTACAGTATACTCTGATGTTGCCCTTGAGCTCTTGAAGTCGGTTGTGGAGGTATCTTCTCTCGTTTTCCATCGACAAGAGAGCCGATTTGGTGTGCATGATTCTTTCCAGTTTGGCGTTGATTTCGTTGGTCTTGTCGGTGATGTCCTGTTCCAAGCGAGCCACACACGTTTCTAAGTCCTGGGCCTTGGTGTGGATGGCGCTGATTTCCTGTTGTTGCGTTTGGTTGAGGCTCTGGATTTGGCTTTGTTGGGCCATTAATTCTGTGTTCACCTTCTGGAGATCTGCTAGTTTTCCGGAAACAAGCTGTTCTGTGTCACCCAAAACACTGCCAATATCCTTTTCCACAAGATCTATTTGCTCCTGTAGGGTCTGATGCTCGTCTCTGGCTTTTTGGAGCTTTTGCTGGTACTCCAGGTGTAAGGAGTCCTTTGCACTGGCCAAAGCCGAGGCGATATCGTGGTCAAAACCGCTCACTTCGCCTTCAAGCTCGTCATGTGACTTCTGGAGGGCCTCGATCTCGTCCCGGTGGCGCTGTTTTATGGAATCTACGATTTCCTGTGTTTGTTTTGTGACACGCTCCTTTTCGGCCTGGAGTCTATTTTCATGGTCCAACATGAGTTTCTTTTTGGCCTGTTCGTATTTGTGGTTAAGCGCCGACATCGAGTCGCTTTCAAACAGGTGGAGGAGCTCGTTTTGCGAGGTGATGGTGCTAAGATCACCTTTTGCTTTTGTGTGTTTCTTTTCGAGGTCGTATCCTTCGAATTCAAGCAGGTTTGTTTTCGTCTGTAGGGCCATTACGCGTGTCCTGGCGCTGTCAATGGCCCTCTGTTTATCTTCAGTTGTCTTTCGGAGCTTCAAAAGGTGATCTTTATCGGGATATCGGGAAGGTATTCTGCTTCTAGGAACAGTTTTTATGCCAGGAACGTTGATATTGGAGTCCAATTTGCGGCGCTTATAAGGCAGTGGAGGATCCCTGGACTCTATGGGAGCTGTGTGTTTATTTTCCCGCGGACTGGCCACGTTGTTCTCCTTGTCTTCCATGTATAATTCAGTGACGTGTGTCTCAATAAACAATCCAAAATCCAAAACAAGCGATTTCCAAATCTGTATGAGCGAGTCGCGATCTTTTGAAAAAAGAGATGAGTAGAGGCATGAGATCTGGAGAAAAGAACACCAGAAAGAGAGCAAGACAGGAGAGTGGGAGCAAGACGCAGCCACAGAGAGTCGGTGTAAAGGCAGGTGTGAAGGCCAGAGAAGTGGCGTCTGGAGGTGGAAGTGACACAGCAGAATTAGACAGTGCAAGGGAAAGTGAAGGTGCAGCTGCAAATGCAGATTCCAGTGACACCGATTCTGCATCTGGAGATGCCGACTTAAGTGGCTCTTCAGACTCAGAACAGGAATCAGATGCAGACTCGGCATCCGGTGAGTCACTGTCCGGGTCTGAATCTGAGTCAGAAGTCGAGTCAGAGTCCGAGTCTGAGCCAGATACTTTCCCAACCAAGAAGAAGAAGAAAAATACCGATGACGGCAGTGAATCTTTCGCCAGTGCCGTCTCCAACATTCTTGGATCCCATCTTAAGGCCCACGACAGGTCTGCACCAATCATGGCCAGAAACAAAACCGTCATAAAAAAATTGGAGAGCGATAAACTTGAGCACAAGGCCAAAAGAGCCATCCTTGCAGAAAAGAAACAACTCCAGGATAAATTCAGAAACAAGAACCTTCTCCCCAGTGCCGACGATCCTAATGTCAGACAAGTTCTCGAGGGTGAGAAGAAGTTGAAGAAGGTAGCACAAAAAGGTGTGGTGAGACTTTTCAATGCCATTATGTCTACTCAAGTGAAGACAGCTGAGGCCATAAAGGATGTTAAAGCCGGTGAAGCCAAGAAGGAAGAACTCATGAACGAGATCAGTAAGGACCAGTTTTTGGATCTCGTGAAGGCGGCTGCCGAGTAGTTATGTGTGATGTTGAGTAATATATAATGTACGTGTGGGACGAGTAGGAAAGTACACTACGGAAGTACGAAAACTACGGAAGTACGAGTGGGACAGGACGAGGGGCGCGGTTCGAGTCTCGCGGACGAGTCTCGCAGACGAGTAGCCAAGTGCGAAAAACGGCCACTGCGAAACACTGCAGTACTTATTTGCAGCAATGAGTGAGGCTACGCCGACACAAAAGGCACTTGAAGCCATGGCAATGTCGTCACTGGGCACTGAGGACATAGAATACCAAAACCCACGAGCCCAAAAGCTGTTTGGGCACAAAGTCACGGTTCTAATTGTCACTCAGCTATTGAAATTGGCAGTCCACTACGCACTCTTACAAGACACACTCCGAGCTTGGACCCAAGAGCACGCGTGGCCGTTCGTGGGGTGTATTGTAGTTGTGATCACGTGCCAGGTGTTAATCCATGGCGGAAACCCTTCTCATTATGAGTTGTTGTTTTGGGTGTCTTGTGTCTGTGAGAGTTACTGTTTCGGGTACTATAGTTATCTTTTGAATGCAAGTGAACAGACACAAGCAATCAACACACAAGCAATCAACACAGAAGCAATCTACGCAGGAGTGGTGGCGCTCGTAGTGGGTGTGGACCGATTGCAAAAACTCACAGGCAAAAACTTCACCATCTTGAAGTGGATCACGTGGATCAGTGTCGTCAAGCAAGTGAGACTGAAGGCCGTGATTTTTGGGTTCGGGGCCTGGGTCACGTGCACGAATGTATGGAGTTTGGTAAACCAGTTTGGTCAACCAGTGAGTGTATGAATGAAGCGTACCCCCAAAGCATCGTATAGGTATAGTCTCTATAGTTTTCTAGAAGTTTCTAGAGCTTTCGCTTTCTATAGCTCCATATCTGTAGCTCCCCCACACTCCTAAGCCCGAGCAATGGCATGTGGCAGTGCACCTATCCATGCACTACTCATCGGGTTTATGCGCGCACTAAAACTAGGCCGATAATTACCACGAAGCCGTAGATATTACAGCAGATCGTCGCAATTGCTTCATTAATGAGCGACTCCATCAGAAAACAAGATAAGGTGCACGTGGCTGTGTTGAAACGCCAGGACTCGTCGTTTGCCATGGACAATCCCACCGTGGCCAACGGCCTTGCCAACGGCCTCGCCAACGGCTACGAAATCGATCCTGCTGGAGGCTCCTTACCCCAGTCCTCCAGAAACAGTTTCGAAAGACCAGCTTCTCCCGGATTCGACAACATTTCGATCCCTAAGCCTCAGAGACCAAGACTTGACTTGAGGATCTCCAATGCTGACTTCACAAACGTTCACATGGTGAGACAAGCCACTCACCAGTTGCCAGATCAGATTCCTCCAGACTCAAGCTTCAATTCCACAACCATAAATACAAATATCAACACTCCTCTTAGGTCCAACAACGTGACCCCCGGGCCCAAGAGACCACTCTTGACTTCACGGTACCCCAAGAAGAATATCTGGAGAATCTTCTCCATCGACTACTGTGGAATCACTGCTGGATTCGCCGATGCTACACCAGGAGCAGTGTTGCCATACATAGAAAGCGACTACAACTTGACATACACCACAGTTTCGTTGATCTGGATAGCCAATGCCATCGGGTTTATCCTTATTGCGTGTTTTGCACACAAAATCCAGGCCAAATTCGGCAGAGGAAAGCTGTTTGTTGCCGGTACCGTTTGTCTGGTGATTATGTTCACATTGATACTGACGGGAACGGTTTTCCCCGTCATTGTGGTTGCGTTTTTCATCGGAGGCCTCGGACTTGCCATGATCTCGGCCCAGGCCAACGTTTTTCTCGCCCGTTTGGAAAAACTGTCCAAGTATTTGGCTGGCTACCACGGCTCCTACGGGGTTGGGGCCACCATATCTCCGTTAATAGCCACGTCTCTCGTCACAGCAGGCATTCCATGGCACTACTACTACTTGGTGCTTTTGGGAATGGCCATTTTGGCGGTGGGTTTGGCTTTCTACGCCTGGAAAGACGCTGACGAGGAGTTGGCGTTGTGGGACCACGACGAGGAGCACCAGGCGCTTTTGGACTCGCCTGACGCCTCCGATGCCAACGCCTCAGACGCCAACGTCACCACAGAAGCTGCCATTGGGTTGGACCAAATAGCACTCGAGGACTTGAACGCCCCACTTCAAGCCAAGAGCAACGGCAACCCCGAATTCAACGAAGCGGTAAAGTTCCCGATCACGTGGATCCTTGCGTTTTTCGTGTTCTTTTACCAGGGCCTGGAGGTGGCACTCGCCGGATGGGTGGTCACGTTTCTCTTAGATTATAGACACGGGCCTTCTAGCGTTGGATACGTTGCTTCTGGGTTGTGGGGAGGTCTCACTTTGGGAAGACTCTTATTGACGAGGCCATTACACAAATACGTTGGAGTCAGAAAGAGTGTTATTGTAGCATCGGTGTGTGCCATCGTGTTGGTGTCATTGGCGTGGGCCATTCCGGCGGTTATCGTGGCAGGTGTGGTGGTTTCTCTCGCAGGAGTAGCAATTGGGCCCAATTTCCCGTTGATGGTCACGTTATCTGTGGACTTGATTCCCCGTAAGATCCAGATCGTGTCTCTTACGATTGTGACTGCATTTGGGTCTTCAGGAGGTGCCTTTTTTCCATTCACTATTGGGCTCATGTCCCAGAGATTCGGGCCTTTTGTGGTTATGCCTGCGTTCATTGTGCTTTACTCAATGATGTTGGCGCTTTGGATCAGCCTTCCTAATAAGGAGAGAATTTTGCAGGGCAGGCCCAACGACACGTTGTTGCAGAAGTTGTGGTGATGGAAGAGTCAGTGGAATAGGCAAGAGTGCAGTTTCAATAGATCAGTTGCAATAGATCAGTTGTAGATGGCAATAGATCAGTTGTAGATGGCAATAGATCAGTGTAGATGGCAATAGATCAGTTGTAGATGGCAATAGATCAGTTGTAGATGGCAATAGATCAGTTGTAGATGGCAATTGATCAGTGTAGATGGCAATAAATCAGTGTAGATGGCAAAAGTTGAGTTGTAGATGGCAGTACACTGTGTGTCATACACGACAATATTTTATGACAATACTGTCACATTCGTGTAGATGTACACTGTCACATTCGTGTAGATGTACACAGTCAAACTCGTGGTGGACGTACACTACCGCATCCGTGGGATGCCTACAATCATTGCGGTTGTGGTATGTGTCACAGTAGTATAGAACTAAATACACTGTTCTCTTTGGCAAGTACTCAATATACAAGCTAGTGAGCACGTGAGATACCAACTGATGTTGCAACAAGTCGCATTTTGTTACACAATTGAATTGTGGAAATGGCACTAGAGCAGTTGATTAAACGAGGCGACAAGCTACTTGAAGACAAGGAGTACTTCAGTGCCATCGAGTCGTACACCAGTGCCATCAAGGAATACCCCAAGGCGTACCACGCGTACTTGAAAAGAGCGGTGGCGTACCAGAGGCTAAAGAACTTGGATCGTGCTAAGTCCGATGTTTCTGAAGCTTTTGCCTTGGCACAGGAACGTGGTAGAAGAGGCGAAATAGCTGACTGCTACTTCAGGTTGGCGGTCATCCACTACAGCGAGAAGGCATTTGTGTTGGCACACAAGAATTTCCTCAAGGCCCAGGAATATGGGTGTGCGGAGCTTTCACTTGATACCTGGATATTGAAGTCACAAAAGGACGCTGAGAAGAGTGACCCGGGCGCATTGAAGTCTGAGGGTGATGCACAGGAGAGTTTGGACAGATCACGTGGAGCACGTGCAGATCCAGGACCAAAATTGAGCTCCACCGAAGCAAAACTGGCACCAAGTGCGGCATCAAGTGCCACCAAATCAGCCCAGTCACCACCAAGTGGCACCAAAGTGGCACCAAAACCAACCCCCACAGCAAAACCCCCCAAATCCACCAGTGTGTCGGAAATCAACAAGCATGCACCGCTCAAAGTCAAGATCAGAGAAGACTGGTACCAGACAAACGAGGAGGTGATAATCACCATTTACGCCAAAAACGTCAGCGAACAGGCACTTAGTATCGAGTACCATTCCAAGGCCGTGTCGGTGTCGTTTCCCAGCGGCAGCGGGTCCGAGTACAGCTACAACTTGGATCCACTCTACGAGGAAATCGACAGTGACAGAAGCTCTCACCGAGTAAAAAGCACCAAAGTGGAAATCACCCTCGTGAAAAAACAGCCTGGCAAGTGGCCCACGCTCGAGGCCAGTAATGTCACCCAACACAGCGAAACCAGCACCCTTTCGTACCCCACGTCGTCGAAAAAAGCCATCAACTGGACAAACTTCGAGGTGGACGATAACAAGGAAGAGGAAAACGATGATGCAAACAACTTTTTTGCAAAGCTCTACAAAGACGTGGATGACGACACCCGGAAGGCGATGATGAAGTCGTATATACAATCGAACGGAACCGTTCTCACCACCGATTGGAACGAGGCCAAGCTGAAGGAGTTTGAGACCTCACCTCCAGACGGCATGGAGGCCAAGAAGTGGTAGTGACGGTTTTAGTGTTAGCGTAGATCAGCGTACATACAAAGATACTTGAGTAGATTTGCAAGTGTGAGTCGAATTGAGTAGTTGTGTGTCATATGTGTCAAATGTTCGCCAAATGGAGCCAAATGTTCGCCAAAATTGACCCAAATCAGCTCCATAGTGCACCCAAATTAATGCTCGCATTTCGACTCAGCAAGCTCCAGACACGAAAAATGCACGTCCATTCGATTCCCATGAGATGGGGCCATGGCGACAACTATGCATACGTCATCACAGACACAGCCACAAGGCACTCGTGGTTGGTGGACTCGGCCCAACCAGACGAGGTCAATGCTTATTTGAAGCACCATAAAGTGGACTTTGACCTCAAAGCCATAGTCAATACTCACCATCATTACGACCACTCAGACGGTAACAAGTACTTCCACAAACACTTCCCGGACTTGCCTGTTATTGCAGGAAAGGACTCGCCGTTGGTGTCGTACACTCCGGCCCACAACGAGGTGTTAAAGTTGGGAAAGTCGTTGTCGATTACTGCGTTGCACACTCCATGCCACACGCAAGATTCCATCTGCTATTTCGTCCACGATGCTGAGACTGACCAGAGAGCCGTGTTCACCGGTGACACCTTGTTCAACAGCGGGTGTGGACGGTTTTTTGAAGGCACGGGTGCTGAAATGAACAAGGCCTTGAATGGGATTCTTGCCAAATTACCACTTGACACAAAGGTGTATCCAGGACATGAGTACACAAAATCGAACGTTAAATTCTCCAGCACCGTTCTATCCAACCAAGCAATCAAATCGTTGCAGGCGTTTGTGGAAACGAACGAAAAGACCACCGGAGTGTTCACCATTAAGGACGAACTCGAGTTCAATCCTTTCATGAGACTCACAGACCCAGAGGTACAAAAGGCAACTGGCCGCACGGACCCAGACGAGGTCATGACCCTGTTGCGGGAGATGAAGAACCGTAGCTAGGATATTTATTATATGATTTGTTAGCGTTAGGATCTCTCACTGATTGCGACTCTCTTGAATGACTCTGAACGACTCTGAATGACTCTGAATGACTCGGTATCACCAGCATTTGCAGCGCAGCTACAGCTCTATGTCCCCAAGAAAAACTCTATGTCCTCAAAAAGGCCGGTCGGCTGGCCTCGTCCACCCAAAGCTCGGGCTGCCATAACTCCATGAATTCCAAGTCGAACTCAGATTTACCAAGTGCAAACTTCTCGTACTCGTCAAAGATCCCACTCATACCCCATCCCTGGAAGATCTTCCTCATAAGCCCCACCAAAACCCCAATTCGATGCTTACCCTTATTGGAGTGTATGAGCATGGGGAAGTTATTCTTATCTAGCATCAACTGAAGGGCGGTTTTGAGCGACGCCTTGGCCTGCTCCTGTTCTTGTAGGGAGATGAAAGGCTCCTGGGAAGACTCCATAATCAAATGGTGGAACTTGATGTCGGTACTGGCGATCCAGTTTTGGTATTCGTCCCATATTTGGTCTTTGCTGCCTTTATTTTTGGATTTTTCCTTCGCCAGGTCGCTTTTTTCCTTCTTTTCCTTTTTCTCTTTCTTATCCTTCTTCTCCTGGCCTAAGTCTCCAAGATATATGATGGTTTTGATTCCCAACTGTTCCACGAACGGGTAGTTGACAGATATTGGGAATCCAGAACGGTATATTCTATCTTCCACTAGAGAAAAGTTTAGTGGCGGCACCAAAGGAGGGTTTCGGTAGACGATCTCCTTGATACCCTGGCTACCTACATACGCCACGTTCTCCCTTTCCACGTTTTCTTCCACGTCTCTATCGAAGGGTTCGTTGGGAATACTTAGCGACTGGTGTGAGTTCATGTGCGAGCTAACTTTGGGTGCGAAAGTTAGAGGTTTTATGGTGCTAGCGCAGGGCGTATTGCAGTACTCCGTGGCTCTACACTGACCGGCGCTACACCAGTGAGCCAGTGACACTGTACATCTTACTTCTACCTTTAATACTACACTTCCACTACAATTTACTACACATTACTACTACACTTCCACACACTACTAACTATTATATATCACACTACATTACTCTACACTATACAATTACACTCTCTCACAAAAGCGGCTGGAACCGTGGGAGCACCGGCACCGGCTGGGACGAGTCGTCGAGATTCGAAAGAAACCGGAACCCGGCGTTGGGAATGGGAACCGGCTCCACCGAGTTCCTCTGGCTCATTCGATTGGATCCTCCCGGAACCGGCGGCGGAAGAATGTACCCATTGGGTATCACCATGGACGTGATCTCGTAGATAGGCACGTTCTTAGGCTTCTGTGTGAACACTTCAAGCTCTATGACGTCCTGGCTGTTGAATATTCTCTCGAGATCCGTGTCCAGCTTGATGATAAACCCGTCTTGAACGTTTTTGAGTCCCAACACCTGCGAATCGTTATAAGATGAGAGATTGAACGCAGACCTGGCGTTCTCCAAGAGCTCATGGAGCTTGGGGGTGGCCGAGCTGGACATGGGGAACGTGAAGTCCAACGAAGACGAGAGAAACTTCACGGTGACCGCTTTTTTAGGGCCTGTAGGAGCAGTGCCAATAGAGGTGCGAGGTCTCACCGATGACTCGGGTACACCAACGGCGTTGGAGCTAATGGCACGTGATATCGATGGCATTACAGCCACGGGGTCTGGCCTGGTGTCTGCGGGAGATGTGTGTACGTTTTCGCTTCCCGGGGAATGTGTTGAGTCGTTGGCCAGTCTTTCGTGGCTTCGAAGATCTGAAGCAATGGCTGCAAGTGAGTTTAGCTGGATGAACGAGTCAGATTTTGTCACCTGCTGTTCGTATGTGACATGTGGTTCGTCGTGGATGTGGGGTTTAAATGGCACCGAGTTCCGGGCAATAAGGGGATACTCCTTGATGATCAATAAATAGAATAGCTCGCTGAGAGGACTGAGAATAATGTCGAATCCAAAATCTTTCACACACCCTCCGATGAGCGCATACAACGTCGTGACAGCGGCCTCGTCATTGAGGTGGATCTTCTTGGCCGCTGAAGAGTCCAAGTCTCGGTAGAAGCCGGCCAAGTATGTTTCGTGGGTAAGTTTTCCTCTGAGATACTCGAGCGATTTCTCGTTGGAAGATGCAAATGACTTCTCAAGCACATACGCCACACTGGACGCAATCACCCCCTTGCCAAGAGACTCGAGGGTCTTGGTCTCCTTAAATGGAGCTTCCTCGCATGTTTTGGACCGTTCGATATGGTTCAATAGAACGGCTCGAATAGCAGATATTCTGGCACTTGACGAGGAGTCCAAGGCCGTAGGAACACTGAGATTTTCGAATGACGGTAGCCGGGTGACCTTGGCCACACGTGGCTGTACCATTGTGCCTATGGCCGTACGCGACGTGTCGTAGTCAGAGATGTATTTGTTTTTGGAGTAATTGTGATGCTCGTCATTGGAATCGGAGTTGAAGGTGGTGTATTCTTTGGCAAACTCGGAGATATTTTCTTCAAATCTGGGGGTTTCAGCCTTCACTCCTTCAAGATGTGTATCCAATGCTGCAGAGTCGACAACGAAGTTGGACACATGTCCTGACTCGGGCTTAATTATACCCTTTGTGCGATTTCTTTTGGACTTGGAAGACCGTTTACGGTTCCGCCTAACACTTTGAATAGCTGCCCGAACGAGCCTATCGAAGTCATCACAATACTCCGACAGATACTCGAACTCAATCCGTAATGCTTCTGCCACTTTTGTTATTTCCGCTTCCTGTTCGGAAGCTTTTTTCGAACTCAAATCTAGAGCGTCAATCAACTCGAGTCTTCTTGCAGAAAACCGCTTCCATCTTCTTTCGTCATTGAAGCCTAGCTTGTTCCTGATCAGGTGGGTGACACCAAACCGGTTCTTAGCCGATCCGTTTTGCTCTTCGTGATCCGTCATACGCCGAGGATCCGGACCAATATGATTCAATGAAATGACTCGCACTGAGTCGTTTGAGTCCACGGCACTGAGTCGCAATGCGTGCGCCAACCAACTGGATGATGACTCCTACCAGTTTCATGGTGACTATCCACGCCACAAGAGAGAGGTTACACGGATGGCTACAAAGCTGATATGAGATGTAGACGTGTTATTTATTATGTGCTTTGACTGTGGCTCAAACGCTACTGCAATGACTCTGAGTCATGAGTAGTCAGCCTGATAGTCACTGGGTGGGTAGTCACGGTAGTTGCACGCTCGACACGTGACCGAACAAATGAAAATTATTTGATGTCCCACTATTATCGATGAAATCTATTTACTGTGATTCAAGGCGTCCGCTAGTATGGCGTCGAAGTTGAGCTCTTTCTTCTCAGATGCCATTGCAGGTGTGAATGGGGTCTGGCTGGCGGAATTGACAGTAGTACTTGGCTCCGTATCATCTTCAAACCTGAATCCATTGAGGTCGTTGAGCAGGTTGATGACGTTTTTGATCAGGTAGATTGAGTTGAGTAATCTAGATCCAATGAGTTTATTGATTTTGGGCGCTTGGTACACATTGGCCCCGATTATGTAATAAGTCTGGAGAATTTCTACTCTTTCTTTATCCAACCTATTTCTTTTCCGTACCACCCAAAAGTCCGGCTCTCGGATATACGCCACCACAAACTCGATACCCACCATCTCCGATAGTCTGCTCTCGAAGTATCTGGTGAATTCTAGGGCATTGGTGATGTTCGGTGGAGGAGGCTGGTGTTGGAACTGCATTTTTATCACCTGATTGTTGGACGTTCGATCGTAAAATGGCGACTCGCTGAAGTAGTCAAGGACGTTCCCGGTGTTGAGACCGAACTGGTTGATCCATTCCGGGTTTTTCCACTGGATCTCGTCGAGGTCTCCGTAGTCCATTGGATGTGGGATGCGAACAGAGGAAATTGTTTGGAGGTCGCGCGACGTGGTGTCAAACGGCGTGATGTCGAACGGCGTGGTATCGTGGTACCGTTAGATCGTGCTACGTTGTGGCACCCGCGGTAAGTCTAGCGATGGTGCCAATTTGACCTATATTTGACACTAACTGTGCCAATATCCGTATTATACTCGATTACGAGATAGCGTGTTTGTCCTCTGTCCATCCGGTCAAACCTAACATGGCGTTGCAGATCGCCATAGCATCCACCTCATTCCGTGGCTAATGCAATGGAACTCCCATGCTCACTTAGTAGCACAAACACGCTCACCAGCTCCAGATCAGTTAATTATACTGATTGTGAAATTTGCAGTACTTAGAAATCACAGTACTTGGAAATCACAGTACTCGAATCACAGTACTTCAAACTCAATACACTACGGAACTCTACACATACTCCATCGAAACAGCACCGCCAGGCCCCTCAAGAATCCCATTCCCTCAACCTAAACTCATAACCGCCCACGTATAAGCTCCTGTCTCCACCAAACGGTGGGCGTATGACTAACCTTGCAGCCAATGAAAAGTTTTCGCACAGTGACTCATCCAAAACAGGCAATTGGAAAATGAGTTAACCGCGCTTCGTTATCGGCCCAAAAATATAAAAGGGTTGGACATACCATCGAAAATTTTTCACACAACTTTTAACAGAACACTTTGAAAAATGTCAAAAGGTAAAGTTTGTTTAGCATACTCTGGAGGTTTAGACACCTCAGTGATTTTAGCTTGGTTATTAGAAGAAGGTTACGAAGTCATTGCTTTCTTAGCTAATATCGGTCAAGAAGAAGATTTCGAGGAAGCTGAAAAGAAGGCTTTGGCCATTGGTGCTACCAAATTCGTCTGTGTTGACGTCAGAGACCAATTCGTCAAGGACGTTTGTTTCCCAGCTATTCAAGCTAACGCCGTCTACGAAAATGTTTACCTTTTAGGTACTTCTTTAGCTAGACCCGTTATCGCTCAAGCTCAAATTCAAGTCGCAGAACAAGAAGGATGTATTGCAGTTTCTCACGGATGCACTGGTAAAGGTAATGACCAAGTCAGATTCGAATTATCTTTCTACGCTTTGAAACCTGACATCAAGGTTATTGCTCCTTGGAGAGACCCTGATTTCTTCAACAGATTCGCTGGTAGAAAAGATTTGTTGGACTATGCTGCTGAAAAGGGAATTCCAGTGGCTCAAACTAAAGCCAAGCCTTGGTCCACCGACGAGAACTTGGCCCACATCTCTTTCGAGGCCGGTATTTTGGAAGACCCAGACACCACTCCTCCAAAAGATATGTGGAAATTGACTGTGGATCCAACTGATGCTCCAGATAAGCCAGAAAACTTCTCTGTGGTTTTCGAAAAGGGTTTACCCGTCAAGTTGGTGTTGGAAGACTCCAAGAAGGAGATCACTGACCCCGTCGAGCTCTTCCTCGAAGCTAATGCTTTGGCCAGAAGAAACGGTGTTGGTAGAATAGATATCGTTGAAAACAGATTCATTGGTATCAAGTCCAGAGGATGTTACGAAACCCCAGGTTTGACGATCTTGAGAAGCACTCACATCGATATCGAAGGTTTGACTTTGGATAGAGAAGTCCGTGCCTTGAGAGACCAATTTGTCACCACCTCTTACGCCAGAATCTTGTACAACGGGATGTACTTCACTCCTGAAGGTGAGTATATCAGAAGCATGATTGCACCATCTCAAAAAACCGTCAATGGTGTTGTCAGAGCAAGCTGTTACAAAGGAAACTTGACTGTTTTGGGTAGATCTTCCGATACCGAAAAGTTATACGATGCTACCGAATCTTCTATGGATGAATTGACTGGTTTCTCTCCTGAAGACACTTCTGGTTTCATTGCCATTCAAGCCATCAGAATCAAAAAGTATGGTGAAGCCGCCAGAGAAAAGGGTGAAACCTTATCTTTATAGACAACGTTATTTCATTTTATTAATGTACATAAATGATCGAAATTCCCTCATTCTTGTTTGTAATTGAAGGCGGTCTCCACAAGATCATCAGTAATGTCGTAGGTCTCTCCAACTAACGATTTGATCACCATTGAGATCTCGTCAAGTCGAAAGTAAATCATGTGAACGAGAACGAGTGCAACAGTATTCAAAGTTCCGTCGTGTCCAAAGAGAGTATTGTAGTCTAGGTTGTTCACGATGGACTCGTGGAGTTCATTGGCTTCCTTTTCCACATCACTGCTTTCCAGTTCTGGAGGACTTCGATAAAACCTTTCATTGAGAGAAGTCTTTCCTACTCCCCACTGTTCCCTGAGGACATCGAGATGCTTGATTGACATGGTGGCTTTGGTGATCTTTGGAAGTGGCGTCTTCAGTCTCAATGACCCGGAGCTCATGTGGATGATGGAGAAGAAATCGGCATTCAAATCCACGTCAAACCAACCAGCACGGTTCACAATGTGGCTGATCCACTTTTGGGGGTCCTCCACTTTGTCAAAAATTATATGGAGATACTGGAATAGTGCTACAACATCAGTGACGGCACTTTGAAGTCTTTGGTACTTTGATTTGGGCCAGTAGCCCGTGAGTGGTATCTCGTGGGTGATTGGTGTCATGAGCTTAGATATTCCTGCCAACTTTGTCAAAATCAACCTGAATCTGTCAGTGATTGGGTCATGTCTAGGAAGAATGTGAACAGATTCGTTTTCGAGTCTTTGAAATGCAAAGGCTGCTATCTCGCAGTACAAGTTCCCGATCTCTGTGATCACAGAAGACAAAATCATTCTAATAGCCACTTTACTGCTCTTGGGTCTCGGAATACAGCTGGCTACAAATCCCACACAAAGCCCCACTATGACACTCACAAACCTAACCCATGCCACCGTAAATCCGTAGCCAATGTTGGCCAACTTATTGTATTTGGCATCTACCCAACTACTTCCGAGAACCAAAGCAGTAGAGACTCCGAAAAGAATGGATGGCACAAGTGTCAAATGGATGGAAAAGTGTCTGTAGAATATAAGGTACAAGTACACCACTGCAGTCACAGCCCCATATCCGTAATAATTTCCAGAACCTGAGCCTGTTGATATATACCATGACACCATTCCCAACAAACATCCAAGGAACGAATACAGCAACTTGGCAAAAAACACATATATGGTCTCTCCAGTGAACTCGGATGTAGACACTCCGCACATGATAACGATCCAAATCAACCTGTTGTTGAAATACCACAGAGCAGTGGTTCTGCAAAAATATGGAATGGCACAACAAGCCACCAAGATTCCAGACCGTAACCAAAACCATAGGTGTTCGTTTTGTAATAAAGAGCCGAGTTTTTTAATTTTGAGACCCCATACGTGGAAGAATGTGGAAGGTGGATTAGAGTCTGGGTTACGAGCCAGCACGTTTTCTTTCTTCTGGTAATGGGGGATGTCTTCACGGGGATTTTCGAAATCAAGCGATAGCAAGGTGTTCCTGGAGACTTCGAAAATACTGTGGGTGAAGTATGTGTGGATCTTAGGCTCGGGGACCTTTTCATCAATGCAGAGGAAAATGTCCACTAACTTCATTATCAGTCTTGCTTGTTCAGTCAAAAACAATGTCAACATCGAGCTTTGGGTGATGAGACTGAGCATTGTCTCTTCATCTCTGGTCTTTCCAATGAAATGACTTTGAAATGAGTTCGGGTCATCCAACACAGCCATGGCTTCTGCGAGCGTTTTCTTATACTCCTGGAGTTTTGCATGGATGGTTTTCTGCTTCTCCTTATGTGATTTGGATGAGAAAAGAGAGTAGATTCGGTATTCATTTGCAGCTTCCAACCACTCGATCAGAAGCTCGATACCCCTGAGGTTCAAGTCAAAGTAATCCTGGAAGAATGGCTTCAAGAGGTTACATATATGGTTAAGGTCCGCAAGATCGATAATTGATGATTCCTGTTCTAGTCTCCTTTGTAAAAGTCTTTTTCGTTGATTATTCTCATAATCACCCACCGGCTTATAGGATTCTGAAATGGTTCCAAAGAGTTTGAAGTGGTGGTCACTGGATGCTATAGATTGGGTTCTGCCTCTGTAAAGCTTTCCATGGGATAATGACTGTCTGCGATCCACTAGTTGGAAGAAAAACTCAAAAGCTGCAGAAGTGGTGGCAAGGTTTTTGAAGGCAGATCGCACTTCACCAACGCTACCAGGCCCCAATCTTCCGTAGGATATTTCGTACCGTGTGAGAACGGCAGGAAATTCGAGTGGAACTATGCTTTGTCTGATTTTGACGATTTCTTTGCTGTAATGTTTATAATTAGAGAAGTCCGGTTCCGAAGGACGCATGGACTTGAAAAAACGGGCATTACATTCCCCTGACTGTTTTAACTTCCTGAGCATCCCTGTGACCCCATAAAAGTACTTATGGCTGGATGACTCAGGAAACAACACTACAGTGCATACAATATTCACACAAAAGGTCAATAGCATCAGCTTAATGACCTGGAGGCCAGTTGATAGTGGAGAAAAGAACGGGTAAAAGACCGTGAAGCAAATGTTAATACACAATGAAATGGTGCCCAAAATAAAGGGCACCCTGAATGTAGGATGGAGTTTCTGAGACATGCCAAACATCATGATTCCCATCACCAACGCAATTGCGAATATTATGCTACATCTGGTTTTCAAGTATCTTCCCGAGTAAACTTGCTGTATGAGACACTCCAGAATGTTTGCAACTGTACATGAGCCTTCTGCGATCAATTGTGAAGCGATATCTTGTTGAGTCGGGAACCCTCGGATTCTCCATGTGATGACTTGTGCTAGAACCGCAAAGAGCCAGCCCATGACAGCGTAAAATGCACAAATCACAGACATGTACAAGCTCATTATAACTGACTGGCCTCCTGACACCAAAATAAACCCCACAACCTGGAAGAGATAAGCAGAAGTTCCTATCCAATGGCTAGTACGTGGCACTATAAGGAGCACCACCGTAGTCCATATCTGGACCCAAGTCCGTAGCACGATTTTGAAAGAAGCATAGTCCAAGTGATTCAAAATGTAATCCGGCCGAACAGTATCAATAACAGTCCGTAAAAGAGAAGGTTTCTGTTCCACATCTTCGGGACTTGCTTGCGATTGCAGTTGAAATTTCTCGTCATACACATTGAACGGAGGACCAAATGGACCGGGTGAACCAACAGATCCCGGCTCAGAGTCCACAGACTCCACCAATGCTATAGGGTCCATAATCAACCGGAAGTATAAAAGTCGGTTCAAAAGTGCGAATCCTATGTGGGGACTGCGCAATTGACACATTTAGTGCCAGCCGGCACCGATCCTAGCACCGTCGCACGGCTGTGCGCTCGTAAAAGCTCGCTCGGTTATAAAACTTACTGGAGTAATAAGTGATGGGAAACCTTCTCCAGTTAAGGGAAACCTTCTCCAGTTAACCCACCAGCTCACGCCATTTCTTGAGGGAAGCTAGGAATCCAGCCACATCTCTCCCAATTTGTGCCGTGGGAATCGCCTTCTTAGCTGCTTGACTGGTGGTGCTTGTCACGTGATGGGCCTCGAGGTGTTCGATCAATCTGGAAAGAACAGTGGCACTTTGAGATGGAGACTCACCGTTTTCTTCTTTCACTACAAAACCCACATCTTCAAAGAACTCAGACTGGTGATTGTAGTAGTACCACGCCGTGAGCCAAAGAACCCTATTGAACTGTGGGTGCCTGAATTTCATGGGCACTTTTGTGTCTTTTTCGATCTCGTAAATGTCCAACTGCGTGCACATACTCATGAGCGATAAGTAGTTGCCTCCTATCACGATGGAGTCTTCGGGCGTGTATACAGCATGGATCCATCCACTGGGGATAATAAACACGTCCCCTGGTGTGAGGGTCACTTTGAATCCTCCTTCTGGGAAATGCCTTTTCCCACGAAACGTGGACAGGTACTCTGGAAACCACATGAAGTTCTGGTTCTGCTCCTTACACCACGAGGTGTAGAGAGCCAAGTTCTCTTTTGTAGGAGGAAACATGAGAAACGTTTTGGCCCCAGAACACACAGTATAGTACACTTGAGTGCCACCAAAATCGATGTGGAAGTCGGTGAATGATCCTTCAACGGACATGAGACAATAGGTGGTGACCTGGGGCCGCTCATCGTCAACTTGCCATACTTTGTCGATGAGATCTATGTCTCTGACCATTTGGGGCCGAACAAATTGTTTGCCCAATCCGTCCACTTGACTGATTTCCAAGGATATCACATTCCGGATCCGGTCTCTGGCATCGCCTTTGCTCACGAAGTAGTCACGCCATTTCTGGACATTCCACCGTGGAGAAACTCCCTGTTGAGACAACACATCCATAACTTCTACGGGCGCTTCAGGCCCTACGGTCTCTAGTATATAGTCGATGGTAATCTGGTCACGTGGAACGGGGAACTCCATCCCACAGGTACCGTTCTTGACCAAAATTGGCTTTTGTAGACCTGATTGCAATACAAACAGAACTGTGAGGTCATTTTGGTGTAGAATATCTACTGGATCAAATTCGGGTTTGATTGCAGATTCTCCGAACGCATGGAACTTGTGTACATGTGGGTGCATGGACTTATCAACGGCGAATGTCTCGCCTTCATTCAAGGCAACATAATCGATCTTCACTCTCGATCTCTTCAGCTTGCGAATTTCGCCATTTGCAGACTCGGTCTTTGGAGCTGCCTGTTTTTGCGACAGTTTTTTCAGCGCAATTGGCACAGACTCATGTCGACCTCTCTTGAGAGAGGCGTGCTTACGTGGAACCGTGGAAGTACTGGAGCTGGGTGTGGATTCAGATACCATGTCGTTGCAATGGGTAAGATACGACACAAGTTAATGCGAGATTGTTGCAACTGGTGCGACTTTATTGCAAAATAGGTGCGACTTTTATCTATCAATGGTGTGTGTAGGAAATAGAGTCACACGATTGATTTCGAACCAGCACATCACCAACGGTGCAGCACGATGGTGTAGGTACAAAACCATCAGTTCTCAACAAGGCGCTTTTCTAAAAGAGTACAAGATCCGATCGTCGCTCGAGAGACACATCGACTTCTACGCTCAGAAACCTTTACTGAAGTTCTCCATTCAAGGACTTATTGAACAGTCAGAAAAACTATCAAATTCTTTCATATTAAAGAACGCCCATGATACAGTGGAGTACTTGCTTGCATACAATGCTCGTCGGCTCAAAGAGTTTCGAAACCTTCCGTATCTCGTGGTGCTTAATCCCTCAGTTTCCGAGTCATACGATGGATACTTGAAAACGATGTCCTCGCTTATAACTGCTTCGCTATACCCTCCTTCAACACTCGAAGAAAACACCCAGTTCTCGGAGAACGTTTTGAATGAGTTCATAAGCATCCATTCTGACACCCTTCCGAGTCTTTCTAAAGGGTTCAATGAAGTTCTCCATTTGATTTCCCCGGAGAAAATCAAACAGTTTCTCGATGAACACCTTAAGGAACGTATCAGCATGCGTCTCATTGCACACCAGCACATCCAGCTTTCCCGGGCCCTCAGGGACAATAGTTTCGTGGCTGGAGATAAGTATAATGGAGTGATAAAAAGACTAGATATCCACCAAGTGATCAGAAATGCTGCCGAGGTTGTCAATGATATCTGCTTGATGAAATACGACAACAGTGTGGAGGTCAAGATCGAAAACAACTTGTACAAAAACAAATACTGGAGTCGACTGGAGCCGGGCTTAGAGGTGGAAGATAAGTCTCACACGGTATACTTCCCATACATCGAGTACCATCTAGACTACATGCTCACGGAGTTGTTCAAGAATTCCTTCAGAGCTCACATAGAAAACAACGTCACGGATCCAGTGCAGGTGACGGTTTCTGTGTCTGATAATCCACTCTATTTGGAGATTCGTATCAGAGATAAAGGGAAAGGTGTGCCTCCCAATACGTTGAAACACATCTTTGATTACTCTTTTTCCACGTACACATCCAACGAGGGCGAGGCGTATAAAACCTTGAATCAGCCTCCAGGGTTGGGAGGTAACACTGTTGCAGGAATGGGATACGGACTTCCATTGCTGAAAAACTACATTGAGATATTCAATGATACCATACCGAGTGAGGACGAAGACAAGAAGGTGAAGGGCTCCTTGACTATCCAGAGCTACTATGGATGGGGGACTGACGTTTACTTAAAAACAGTTGGGCTGTGAGCAGCACGACATAAGTTTTCGGGTTTCGTGTGCTCAACTCCGTCCTCTCAAAGCTCTTAGGAGACACCAAACTTAATGTATAAATATAGTTTAGACTAATTATACACCGGAACTGCTCACTGCCTCCATACGACCTACCTTTCGTCTCGTAGTCACCCAATAGTAATCACACCTAATAGTAATCACGCCCAATAGTAATCACGATACTCACAAATCCAGCACCATTTGCGGTATTCGCGTTTGAGATCTTTATGTTCCCAGCACCTTCTCTGGGTGGTTTCCCGACGTCACCTCCATTAACATCGTTCCCGTCGTCGTCCTTATCACCACCTTTGGACCCACAGAATGCAAGCGGCCATTCTGCAAACCAAAATCTGGAATGTGACCCCATGGATCTCGAATTATGTCTCATTAACAGCGATCCCAACGAATGGAACCAGAATCTTTCTCAATACATAAAATCCCTAACTGAACTCCTGAAAGCACAAAACCTCTCGTACCACCAGCTTTCAGTCCACGCCATGCAATTGCTCACACTGAATTTGTTTATCAGAAATTACAAACAGTGTGTGGGGAAACTTCTAGCGTTGATGTCTGTGTTCACCGATCTACAGAATGATTGTAATATCAACACCCCACAAAATGCAGATGATAACCTTACGGTCAAGACATTCATATCTATTGTACTATACTTGCTTTTGAAATTCAAGAATTCTGACAAAATGGAACCGGAGCTTCAAGAATTCCATGAATCTATCGATACAAGTCACCTTTTCCAATTTTTGGACTCTTGCATTTTTGTGGCAGTGGTTGCAAACATGATCACCTGTCACGTACAACAAAAGCAAACGTCGTTTGTGCTCTTGAAGCTCAATTGCGATACCATGTTCGAGTATCTTTTCAAGGTAGAGCTTTTATCCGATCAACAATTCGAGCACCTCGTTAGCCGAACAAATTTAATTTCCACGTTGATATCGGATCTCTTGAACAACAAGTCTTTCCATAACTACGACCTCAATGACAAAGAGTGGGAAGATGAAGAGAAACTCATCGAGTACGAGGAGTTCAAGCTTCTACTTTTGATTAATGAACAATACCTCATGAAATCTTATTTGTGCCCCAACGTGAGGAATAAAGTCTTTGACGATTTGATGTGTACGGACGAACAGGTTCCAGGCGAGTCTGTGAACATAAGAATATCTGGTTTCATGAACTTACTCGTGTATCATCTAAATCGAGAGGAATCTTCCATAATCAAGATTCTCATCCTCAAGTTTCTTTATTTGATATTCACGTCCTCGTACACCTCCAAACTATACTACCTTAATGACCTCAAAATCCTCATGGACATCTTCATACGAGAACTCGACGACGTTGAGTACGTCGATTCTGAAGACCTGGACAATCGGATCTTGGTGATCACTTACCTCAAAGTGCTCTATCCAATGATGATGTTCTCCCAAATTGCCGACTTATCTGAAGGCTACAGGAAATCAGACACCATAAGAATGCTTCTGAATATGGTACTGAACATCTCCACGTCTGGATCTTCTGACGAACAGTTGAATCAAATTTCTCAACTATCAAATAGGTGCTTGTCAGTTCCGTGGGTAAAGAAAAAAAGCGTATACAAGAACCCAAACGTTTCTGCATCGTCCCTCACCTCGATTGAGCCGCCAGCATCCAGTATGTCAGACACTCATACGGCGTCATCCGATTCCATAGCCCATTCGTTTACTCGTATAGCTTCGGTGAGAACTTCCACTAGAAACGATTACCATTTGCACACAACCAGGCATAACACACAAGAAGGTGGTGATAGTAGTGTTTTTGTGAAAGAGTTCAGACGTCTCAGTATAAAAGAAGACGCAAACATCCTTGACTTGCCTCACGAGTATCTTAAGGCTAGTGACATTGGTGCACCTCAACCCGTCTCGAATCTGAAGCCACTGACTCCACGGACATCCAAGCTCACCGAGAAAGCCAAGTACAAAAAACCACCTCCTCCACCAAGTCCCCTGGCTCATGTTCAAGCTCACATTCAACTTCACACACCACCACCCTCAGTTCTTTACCCACCACCGGATGTTGTGAGAAATGCCAGATCTCTTTCTCCTCTGATTCCTTATGGAATCGATAATTCCACGACGCCTACACACTCGAGAAAGAGCCATGTACCACTACCACCACCGCCTCCTCCGCCTAGAAGAAGAAGGTAACGTTCAGTTCATTATGTATTCATTAATTACTTGGGACTCAAAGGGTGATTTCATCCTTGAAAGTCAACACGTCTCCGAATCTGAGTCCATTGATCTCGGTTCTTGTATAAATATCTAGTTCCTTATTTGCATAGACACTTTCGTCATCTTCGCTTTCGTTTGTAGCAACCAATATGAGCCCCCTGGATCTGATCAATGGCATGAGTTTAGGAACTAGTCTTAATAAATGGATAGACGTGATCATTCCTATCAAATTATTGTTGACTGCAAAGTTGACTGCGTGTTTGATGGACTTGGATGTTTGTTCCTGGTCTATTTCGATCAACTTGTCTGGGTCAGTGTTTTTCTCATGGATGTCCACATCATCATCATTGTCATTGATACTGTGATTCTCGCTACTTTCGTCCCCAGAATCGGGTAACAAAAAGCCATTGGTTGATTTTGCCTCGAACTTTTGTGATATGTCGTCATAGGAGATGCTATTCATGGCCAAAAACACGGGGAAATTAGGTTGCTTCCAGTTCAAAATCTTACAAATTAGTGAATTGGACGATATGAATATGATGGATCTCGACAAGTTCTGTTTCAGCCTGAGTGCCCGCAAGTGATTGAAGATATCATTCAAAGTATAATCAATGAAATTATTCAAAGACAGCGACACGTTGGCTGCAAATGGCAAGCTCCTGATTTCATATTCGGAGGGGAATATCATTTCGATACTCAAATCGATGGTAGGATTTATCACTTGTAATACCAAATCCAACGGCAAGTAAATGATTCTCAAAAGCTTCCGGATCAAGCTTATGTCATCCCGAGTCATGTTGGACAAATCGTGCAATACCTTGTTGTAGTCAAACAAATTCTGGGTGACTGACGTAAGCTGTTCTAGTGACAAGTTGGTAAGATAGAGCTCGATATTATCGGTGATGGTAATGGACCAGTTAGGACACACCACAGGCGTGCCATCATTGAGCAAGCAAACCTTTACTCTCAAGTACAGACCCGAAAGAGAAGTTGCGGTGACAAAGGACGACGCTGTGGTTCCAGATATCAACTCAGCTGTTGAAGTCATCGTCTGAGTGGATCCTATGGTGTTGACGATAGTTGAAGGAGAAAGATATGTGTTGGGAGACAGCACGAAGGAGTGCACAGGCAAAGTGCTTTTCTTAGCAAGACTGGTAGACGATTTCCAGTATGTGTCAAACTTGGATGCCTCAAGAAGAACTCCCGCAAATGGAAAGATTACTTGACAATTGAATCTTATTTCACCAATGTTTTTGAGGCGTAGGTCAAACAATGGAAGCCTTACAGACTTGATACCTGGCGAAGAGGTGTCAAGTTGTGAAAAAGATAATGCAGTGGTTTTTCCAATCAACCTTGTACCAAATTTGGGGTATATTTCGAAGTCGATCCGGAAATCTCCAAGAGTGTCTGGGTCTGCTTGGAATATGCAATTATCCACTCTAGTTTCATCGGCCGTAGGAAGAATGATGTTTCTAGGTACAATGTCAGAGTTGTTGGACGACAATGTGATTCTCCCTGGTTTGAGATTGGTGCTGGAATTAAAGAGATTGATGAAATTAGAGCTGGTAGGAAATACCAATTCAATCATCACTTTCCGTTCAAGGAAATTGTGGCCGTATCGCCTCAATGGAAGAATTGGCGGTGGCAATTGTAAGTCTGGGATGGTGTCAACATTCTTCGGAAGTTCACTGGAATCTTCAGAGTCTTGGTCCTCATCTAGTATAGCAAGAGAGTTATTGTTCTCGTCTTGATCCTCGTTATTCTCCAGAGACGCCCCAACCCCGGGGTTGTGTTTCATCAAGTCATTGATTAGTCTGATGTTTCCTTCCACCACACAGTAGTAGAGCACATTAAAGCCATCTTCATCCACAATGCTCACATTAGCTCCTAGTCTAAGAAGCTCCTGGGCAGTTTTCAAGTTACCTTCAGAAGCAGCATAGAACAACGGAGGCCATTTGTTCAAGCTGTCAATACGATTGACGTCAGACCCGTTCTCTATAAGGAGCTCCACAAGATTGTGGTGACCCGAACGAGATACA
This sequence comes from Yamadazyma siamensis, assembly GCA_030581535.1. Taxonomy (NCBI): domain Eukaryota; kingdom Fungi; phylum Ascomycota; class Pichiomycetes; order Serinales; family Debaryomycetaceae; genus Yamadazyma; species Yamadazyma siamensis. The sequence continues at coordinate 272,565 of JAKTTO010000002.1, forward strand.
ACATGCAATGGCAGAAGTCCTTCCACATCGAGAGCGTTGATAGCATTTTTATTTGGGTTCCCAGCGTTTAATAAGAATTTCACGGTATCGTAGTCACCCACCCTACAAGCGTAATTCAAAGGCAAGTATTGGAGTTTCTCATCATTAACCTCCGGAACAACATTACATCCTTTCTCCACCAACAATCGGATTACCTCGAAGTTCTCGTGTTTTATGGCCAACAACAACGGCGTCATAGAGTCATTATCCAAGGCCTCCAAGTGGTCTTTGGGAAACTTCTCGAGGATGATGTCCAACAAGTCGATTCTGTTGTTTTGAGAAGCGTAGTGCAAACAGTTGCGGCCATTGAAGTCTCTAGCACCCAAAGCCAGATACAACTCGTCATCGTTCAATGTTTGGATGGCACGTTTGACAATGAATTGTCTGGAATGCTGGACCAAATCTATTGGTCTGACTACCTTCACGCCGTTATTTATCACAACTCCATTTTCTTGGGTTGAGGAGGTGGAGATAGAACAGCACTCGTGAAGTAGGTTTTTATTGTTGCCGAAATGGTTATCTATCTGGGAGATTGAGATGTTGTAGCTGATTTTCTCCAAGAAAGTCTCGAGGAAACTGTCTGAGATCTTTAAATTCGTTATGGCCAAAAGAAAGAGCTTTGAGAACTTCAATCTGATTGCGTCATGGAACTCTGGCGAATCGTCATTACCCACCGCTTCCTTAGACGAGTTGTGCACTTTTTCTATGATTCGGTTGAGAAGCTGTAGATCTGAGTCCTTCAATGTGGCCACGTTCACAAAACTGGCATAGAGTTCATCGATCTCGTTAGACTGGATAGAGAAATCCATCGAGTCTTCGGGATTGCCCAACAACGACGTGATGGAGCCGTTCCGTAAATTCTTGATCACCGGGGCATTGGTGGACGCAGGTCCATTCTTGGTAGGCACTGGGGTGAAGTTTCGGATTGGAGATAAGTCTCCGTCGATTATGGATTCCAAATCAAATAACGAACTGGTGACCAAATCGCTCAATTCGTTGATCTCATCCTTATGGAACACCGGCTGGACGTTCATGGCTGTCAGAATGAACAATTCTCTGGTATGGGATTTCGATCTTTTGTCCCATTTCTTTACCACCTTCAGAAATCCACTCTCATTCAACAATATGAATTGCTGCAAACGCAACAAGTCCTGGTGAAATTTTTTGAAGTTCTGGTACAAGTTGAGGAATGTGATGGAGTTCTTGAAACTGGAGCTCAAGTGGTCTGAGTCCACCGACTTGTTCTGGTCAATGACCGTTTTAGCGTTGGAGAAAAGCTCGTTTTTGGTAACTACCAATAAGTCGCCGGTGATGGCCAAATTGGCTTGTTTCTCGAGGTAGAATGCATTGACCTTGTCGAGCTCACGTTCCACCTTGAAGAAAAAGGAAGCATTGTTCTCTTTGAGGGTGTTTTGGATGTCAAGTTGAGACAATGGTTTATCCAGAACCAACCCAGATGAAGGTATACCCAATTGTTTGATGAGTTTTTTCAAAGCCTTATAGTTGATGAAGTGTCCGGAAAACTCAGGCAACTCTAGTTGTCTTGAGGCAAGGTACTTCCCGAATTTCATGGCTTATGAGGTTGAAAAATGAATGGTGGGGCGATGGTGTATAATATATGATGTGCGAGTCCACGTGTGGTGGTGGGGCGACGCGTGCCCTGGTGCCACGGTGCGTGCCACGGTGCCAAGCGCGAGTGAGGCGAGACCACGTATGTGTGGTACCGTGATGGTACCGTGGTGGTACCGTAGGGGATCGTCGTTGTGCGTCGTGGTGCCGTCGCGGTACATTGCACGGTGGTACCGCACGCCTCAACACGGCCCTGCCGTCTACGCCTCTCGTCCCTCGTCCCTCGTCTCGTCCCTCGTCCCACCGGCTCTCAGTGAGGCTCGCCCAAGGGGCACGCGTCTCCTACTACGTCTATTCAGAAAACTCTCTATTCCTACTTACTCTTGTTGGTAGCTTGGGCTTCCTCGAAAACTTCCTTGAACTTATCAGCATTTTCCTTGTTTCCAAATCTAATGGCCAAAGTTTGAGCTTCTGGCTCTCCTTCACTAACATCTGCAGTGACACTGTAGACCCAAGATCTATCGGAACCAATGTTGGGGTTTAATTGGTAATCTGGCGATACATAGTGGTTGGCACAGATCTTGAGAGTCTTGTCTCTTCTCATTAATAATCTGACCTTACCGGATTCTTTATGCTTTAAGAACTTCACGTCCCCAGTACCTCTTTCTTTCCATTCCTTGGAATCGGCGTGAAACTTGAACAACTTGGCTCTGACCTTGTGCAATACATCTTCATTTTCTTCGTTAGTCTTGACTTCGACCTTTTCCAATTTGACTAAAGGCTCAAAGTGAACATCAGCTTCTTCTTCCTCAGCTTTATCTTCGTCGTCTTTAGATTCTTTGGTGTCTTTAGATTCTTTAGATTCCTTGGATTCCTTGGTGTCTTTGGAGTCTTCAGTTTCGTCTTTGGGTTCCTCCTTCTTTTCCTTCTTGGCTCCAAACATGGAGAAGACTTCACTGGTGGGTGGCGTATGTGTTGCTTCTGGTTGAGTTGATGACATGTTGAATCAAATTTTTTATGTTTCGCGAATTCGTTTCTATCTTTACGAGACTGAGTTGGTGTAGAGGTTAGGTTGTAGTCGGATGAGACTTGGTTGCTTGCGAGACGAACCTGGGCATGACTGTCGATTCCTTGTAGGAAAATACCATACCAATCTGAGCCTGTTTGGTCCCAAGTCGATGTAACTGATTTTCTACTATTTTGAGTTGCTGAGCAGCCTCTAAATGATGTCTATAGAACTCTAAATTTAATATTCTCGCCATTTCCTCACCAATACCAAAGTACCCACGCTTTCTTCGAACCCTACTCCCCTAGAACCACTTTCTTCGTACCCATGTCCATAGCTTCTTCGTCAACTTCTCCACATTAATGCCTCTGGTGTAACTCCTGCCATCCATTCCCCAACCTATTGCAATCCACTACCCCATACCGCGCGCACTCTATTGCCCTGGAAAAAAAACAATCGACGAATCCCATCATGTCGTTTGCTGATCTCATTCCTGTGGTGAACAAGTTACAGGATATTGTAACCAACACTCAGGTCAGTGACCTAGACTTGCCCATCTTGGCTGTAGTTGGTTCTCAATCATGTGGGAAGTCCTCGGTTTTAGAAAACATTGTCGGTAAAGACTTCTTACCTAGAGGTACTGGAATTGTCACAAGAAGACCATTGATTTTACAATTAGTCAACTTGAAATACGACGAGTTCCCCGGCCACAGTACAAGCCAGTCCAACAGCGAGAGTGATGAATACTATAATGATGACGATGACGATCTCAAAGAAATCGACTTGGAGGAGCACTTGAGAAGATTAACCATGAAAAAGGAAAAATCCTCAAGTTCAAGTTCCATATCCAGTTCCAGAAACGAGATCGAATACGGAGAATTCCTCCACTTGCCAGGTAAAAGGTTCTATGACTTCAACGAAATAAGAAAAGAAATCGAATTGGAAACAAATAGAGTTGCTGGCGCCAATAAAGGTATCAATAGAATCCCCATAAACTTGAAAATCTTCTCCACAAAAGTGTTGGATTTGACTTTGGTGGACTTGCCAGGTATCACAAAAGTACCAATCGGTGACCAGCCAACTGACATTGAAAAGCAAACCAGAAACTTGATTCTAGAATATATCTCAAGACCCAACTGTATCATACTTGCGGTTTCACCTGCCAACGTGGACTTGGTCAATCTGGAAAGTTTGAAGTTGGCCAGACAAGTTGACTCCACCGGAAAGCGTACGGTAGGGATTTTGACCAAGTTGGATTTGATGGACGAAGGTACAAATGCTTTGGAAATCTTGAAAGGGAACGTGTACCCATTGAAATTGGGATTTGTTGGTATCATCAACAGAAGTCAATACGACATCTCTGTCAACAAGTCGTTAAAGGACAGTTTGGATGCTGAACAGGCTTTCTTCAGAAACCACCAGGCGTATAGAACTATTGCCAATAAATGTGGTACCAAATATTTATCGTTGAAATTAAACCAAATCTTGATGTCACACATCAGGGAAAAACTTCCTGATATCAAAGCCAAGTTGAACACATTGATTGGCCAAACAGAACAAGAGTTGATGCAATACGGAGGCAATCCTCTCGACGTGATCGAAGATAAGTCTGTTTTGGTGCTTAATTTGATGACCAAATTCGCTCAAAACTTTATCAACTCCATTGAAGGTACAAATATCAATGAATTGTCCACCAAGGAGTTGTGTGGGGGTGCAAGGTTGTACCATATTTATAACGAAGTGTACGGGAATGAATTATCAGGCATCAACCCAACATACAATTTGACCTTACAAGATATTCGGACTGCCATAAGAAACAGCACTGGTTCCAGGCCTTCCTTGTTCGTTCCAGAGCTTGCATTTGACTTATTGGTCAAACCACAAATAAAGCTCTTGGAAGAACCTAGTAAGAGATGCGTGGAGTTGGTATACGAAGAGTTAATGAAGATTGTCCACAACATTTGCAGCACCGGAATTGAAATTAATAGGTATCCCAAATTACAAATGAAGTTGATTGAGGTTGTTAGTGATTTATTGAGAGAGAGATTAGGGCCTACCATTAAGTATGTTGAGTCGTTGATCGAAATCAACAGATCATATATCAACACCAATCACCCAAATTTCGTGGGAGCTGCCACTGCCATGAAGATGGTTTTGGAAGAGAAGAGAAGAGGCTCTAGGGCTCCAAAAGCTGAACAAAAAGTGGACAGTGAAGATGATATTGAGGACATAAACGAAATTGATGAAGACGCTCCACAAGCTAAGGTCAACAAATCATTTACAATCGATGAAAAGGAAGCGTCCGATTCCTACTTGAACTACTTTTTTGGTAAAGACCCCATCACTCATCAACAACATCTTACCACACAGGCACAATTGAATCCTACGCCTTTCAAGTTCCCACACGCTCAACACAACTTGCCTTTGCAATTCAGCAACGAATCATCAGCTTCTTCGTCGACTTCCACCATCATAAATAACAATGAATCGTTTGAGATTGACGAAAGCATCAACGATCTCAATGAGAAGGAACAGTTGGAATGTGAATTGATCCGCAGATTGATCATATCGTATTTCAGTATTGTCAGAGAAGTTGTCAAGGATCAAGTTCCCAAGCTGATCATGTGCTTATTGGTGAACTACATCAGGGACAACATCCAAAACCAGTTGGTGATCAAGTTGTATAACGAGAATTTATTCGATCATTTATTGGTTGAGGATGAAAATATTCAAATTGAAAGAGAAAAGTGCATCAACTTGTTAAAGACATACAAAGATGCAGCCAAGATCATCAACGAGGTGGTATAAGTGTTCAAACCCAAGGGATCTCTTGTAAATAGTAATTACTTGTAGTTCAGGTCCTATAAATAGTCATGATATCTTAAACAGTATTAGTCGTGTGCTGCTCAGGCATTTTTTCGCACCCAAAAATAGCAACGTGGTGGCTCGTGTATTAATTAAATTAGAGTATGGGTACGGATTGGGCTTGGGTTTATTAGTTATATTATGATTAAAATTCGGGATCGTAGTTTATTTTACTTCTGTTAGCATGTCTTCGATTTTTTGGAAAAAACCAGTGGCAATTGTATTTTTGATATTTGCAGCATCCACCAGTTTAGTATACTTAAACAATCAAGGTGATATTGGTCAATTTAGGAATTTAATTAATCCATACACCACGTCGATATTCGAAGGTGATTATACCCAAGTCACGTTTGTGAACAATATTGCACCATATTTCCACGATGAAGACTCTCTTGTGGTACTTCTGGCAATAGGAAACGGTAAAAGTTATGGACAAGACAGAAGTATTGGCCATTTCTTTTCCACATTGGACCAATTTTCTTTCAAAACCCACCAAACTTCGTTGGGTTTACTTGTAGGCGATTCTGAAGAGTACAATGTAGTGGTGGACTACGTTCAAAGCTACTACAACAATATGACCAGATACAACGCTTTGGATAAGTATCATAAAATCACGATCATGAATGCAGAGTTCATCGAAAAGGATTTCAACGCTTTGGACAGAAACGACAGGCACTCAGACAGCGTGCAGCGGCTTAGAAGAAGAAGCATTGCCCGTTCCCGGAACTTTGTTTTGAACAACGGACTCACCACCGAGAAGTATACGCTTTTCATTGACAGCGATATCGTGGAAATCAAGCAAAAGGACATGATCAAAAAGTTCATCAGCACCGGCTACGATGTGGTGGTTCCACGGATCACCAGAGGAGGCAACCCAGACTACGATAAAAACTCGTGGAAGGGACAAAGAACCAAGCCCAATAAGGAACAATATGAGAAAATGGATGCTGGTGATTGGGAACATTGGGACTACGTGCCTCGCGATATAGACGACAAAATGGTCCATTTGGGTAAAGCCATCGAATCTAGTGATCCCAAGGTGAAAAGCTTGGACTATGCTTTGGAATTGGACAGTGTTGGTGGAGCCATTCTATTTGCAAAGTCTATAGTGTATAAACAGGGAATTCAATTCCCACCCAACTATATTATCGGAACCACCTGGGACAGACTAGAGGGATACGATGGTATAGAGACGGAAGGATTGTGTTACGTGGCCAAGTCCTGTGGCTATAAGTGTTGGGGAATGCCCAATTTGGTTGGTGTTCATTCGGAGCACTGATTGTAAGACGGGTCCGGACCTGGAGTTTGAGACTCGAGTTTGATGCACAAATGTGAATCTTTTGTTGCCCATGTACTTTAGTGTGTCATTGTTTGTATTGTAGTGTAGTGGTCTAGTGACATAATCAATTATAATTAATTAAGTGAGAGTAGTTATCTACTGAGTACCTTAACAGTCCTCTGGTCAAATCACCGATCTCGCTCTGGAATTACGACTCCTCGGGGTGTAGCCAATCTCATCTACTCATCCCCAGGCGAGTCTACTAAACAGTTCCAACTCACTCAAGTGACTATTTCATAGAGTACGATTCTATAGAGTAACGATTCTCACTCGCAAATTCTACGCGTATAATGCTAAAACTGTTGTCGGAGGTTCTCCCCAAGGACCACCAATTCCGCATCGTGTATGTTCAGTCGGAGCCGAAGCAATGCACGGACATCATCAAATACAGCAGGACCCATTCGTCGTTCAAAAAGCCCCGGCTCACCGTGAAAATAAAACACTTTCTTCTCTTGATTTCCAGTGAAGATCTCATTCTTTTCGGTATAGAAGTGTACAATTACTTGTCCATTGGCGACGTCAACACCCTGCATTTGTTCGTCAGCAAGGTCGACACCTCTGGCCTCTCGCTGCTCAAGATCAACACCAACAAGTTGATCAACAAGTTCCTACACCATCTCATATCCATCAACTACTCTAGCATCACCTATCGAACCAAAAATCACTGTGTATCCACCATCAAAAAAATCAACAAACTTGTCAATGGTGAAGGCACCACCTCCAACTACAAAACCGTGCATTTATCTGACAAACACCGAGTCAAATTGTCGCTTTTCACCAAATCCTCAGGCCAGTACTTTTTCCCAGAAAGCAGTAAAAACCCCCACAAACATCTTATAGACGGCGACAAGTTGCTTCGGTGGTGGATGTCATTGATTGATGACACTCTCAGGGCCACTCCCGGGTTCCGGAAGAAGCTTTTGATCCCGGGAAGTCTTAATCCCAAGCCATATTTGCTTCCCCAATGGGAAATAGGAAGCGTATTCGGGGACAGTTCCGAAACTGGTGTACACGGCACCCCAAAAGCAGTCTACAACGTGCCCAGCTTCCCAGACGACCCCAAAACCCGTTTTCTCGAGTATTTGGTGGTGGAAAACAGAACAGCACTCGGAGTTGATCAGTTCTACGAAGAGTTGGGTTTCAGACAAGAGTTTCGACTCGGAAACGTGGTCGGTCTTATAGGATGCGAGCTGGAGGTGATCACCAGGAGCTCCCAGCCGGACACGCATTCCAACCACATCGTGTTATCGAACAAACACTACAAACGGCTCGTCAAAGTCATCAAGTGTGAGGACTTCAGTGTGCCAGAAGATGTCAAACTACTTGTGCAATTGAAGCTCCCATTTTTCCTCAAGTTGCACACCAAGTCACAGTTCGAGTACCCGGTGGTGACCGGAACCTACGAGCACGTGAAAACAGCCTCTTCTACCACCTCTCAAGTCAACAATTTGAGTGGACTCGTAAGAAGAAGAAAGAAGTGATAAAGCCACTCGCGCTTTTTTCCTTCTGTGTACCCCACAAATTCGATGTTCTTCAAACTACAAGTCCAATTGGTGGGCGTGATGTTGGTAGTGGCACTCGCCTCTGCATTGGAGCTTCCCTTCCAGCTCCCTTCGGCCCTAGAAAACTGGTTCACAAAACTGCAATCGTTGCCGTTTCCTCAATGGCTCCATGAATTCACCGGGCTCTCAGAATGGCCTGGTTTAGATCCTCCATATATCCCATTAGATTTTATTGACTTCGGTAAAATCGAAAACAACGCCGTTCACACCCAGGGTCAGTGCAATCTCATCACCAAGGGCAGCTGTTCTTTTGACTGTGAAAACTGTGTTTCGTTTGACGACGTTTATACGTGCCCCAAATTATCTCAAACATTTGATGATGGTCCCACACCTGCCACTCCAAAACTCCTCGAGTCCATCTCCACCCGAACCACGTTCTTCGTGTTGGGACACAATGTCGTCAAATACCCGGACATCTACCGAAATTCGGTACAAAAAGGCCACATTATGGGATCTCACACCTGGTCTCATAAGTTCTTACCGAGTTTATCCAACGAGGATATCATTGCACAGATCCAGTGGAGTATCTGGGCCATGAACGCCACCTCCGGCCATCTTCCCAAGTGGTTCCGGCCCCCGTACGGTGGTGTTGACAACCGGGTCAGATCCATAGTGAGGCAGTTTGGCATGCAAAGTGTGTTATGGGATCTCGACACTATGGATTGGAGACTCAACGACAATTCCAAGAGTGAAGCCCAGATAGTCAGTGACGTCAACGCATTGATCCTGACACGAAACACCGGGTTGATTTTGGAACACGACATGATGACCAAAACCGTCAATATCGGCATCGATGTTAACAAGAAGCTCCCTGATCAGTTGACGGTTCCTGAGTGCGTGGGAGGAATAGACTACATCAAGAAGTTCTGGTGATACGAATATACACAAACACAAATTAAACTTATAGATATACATTAACCAATATAACCTACCCAGAACCATGAATGGGTACCGAGAACCCAATCGAATTCACAGATACAAATACAAATACAATCACCACAGCTCTACAATTAAGCAGAGGCACTAACAATTGGAGCAGCACTGGGGGCAGAATCGTTGGTTCCACTTCCGGCTTCGATCTTGATACTGAAGTTCAACCCTTGTTTTGCGTCATTGATCAAAGAATCAGCTTTGCTTTTGGTTTGATCGACGACATCATTAACATAGTTGGTGGTGGTGGCTCTGAAAGGCTCAACAAACTTGGAGTTCAAGTCCCCAGCAACAGTCTTGGCGGTGTTGACAGCAACGGCGACTCTTTTGGTAGCAGAGTTGGAGTCGGTGGAGTTGCTGTATTGGGAATTGTAGGTATCAACGAGGTAGGAGGATGCACCGGTGTATTTTTCAACCGCAGTTGACTTAGATCTGGTGACCAACTCGTTGGTGATGGCGTAGGTGTTCGCAAGTTGGGAGTCTTTCAAAGTGATTTTATCTCCACCTGGCAAATAGTAGTCGACTTTGTTCAAGTACACAGAATTGAAATTCTTCAAAACCTCCTGGCCTTTGGACTTCACCTTATTGACAGCATTGACGGGAATTGAAACAGCATAGTCGAAGTTATCCAACACAAGTTGGTTGAACTTCAAATCCACGAGTTTCAAGGCGTCCACGAGTTTTGGGTATTGTGATACATAGTCAAATACTGTGGCTAATAATCCCACAATGTATCCGTAGATAGTAACAACAATGCTTATACTAAGCAAGTACGAGACAGTTTTGTCGACCAAAGCGTACGACTTGATGTGACTCAAAGAGGTTGAGGTGAACTTTGACATGATAGCAGTAGTTATAACAATAAAACAATAACAGTTAGTTAATTAACTTTTTCCGATCCCTAAAAATACCAGTGATAAGTGAGAAAAGCAGGGATAAATGTTTCTATATTATTTAATTCAAATATGAGTGATTCGATAAGATTGATTCAAATAATATATGGATGCAGTCAGGTTTGAAGGAGGAAACCAATGGGTAGTAAAATCCTGGAGCAGGGGGCAGAATGGGCCTATTTATATCAAGGGCGTATATGTGGGAGGTCGTGGCCCGTGCCCAAAGCAACTTTTCACATGCGTGCGATGGCAGGAACATAAACCCGGAAAGCTTTGTTTCAGCTGAAGCTCAAGCAAGTCACGCAACGTGTTTAACGATTAGAAGGGGTATCGTGACTCTGTTGACACATCAAAGTGAAGCACGTGTTCAAAGACCACGCAGAACTGACCCACCATCGTATTTCGTCACCTTCACCAAATGCATCTTAGAACCCTTTGCCAAACACACGCCCTCCCTGTTCTCGCTTACGTAAAAGTTCGCTAATATATTATGTGCTTATGTCATCCGATCAGATCTGTGAGCCGAGGTTACAGGTACAGTCACAAAGTTTAAAAAAGGAAAAACTGGGTTTAGAGGGGCCCTGAATTGGCCATTAAGTGAGTATCAATGTTTTTCATTACATATCTAACAGCTTTCATCTTGCTTCAAATCCCTATTTGCGCTTGGCCACAGGTTTCTGAGGAAAAATTCCAAAGAGTTATGAAAGCATCAAGAATGACTCTTCTGCTTTGCGTCCGAGAGTATCCACTTCGATAAATCCGTCACTTTTGCTTTTTATTAGGAGTCACTCGTCGGTCAAATGACTTTAGGTAAAACACCCCTCGGCTTTTCGTACCCTGGTAATGCTACAATGGGCCAAATTAGAAATGAGTTGGGTCAAGATCATGGATTTTCAATTCATTTCTCGGAGGCCTCTCCCCGATGTGATCTTAGTATATGCTTGTTGTTCTAGTAATGTTTGCAGTAGAACGGTACGATTCACATAGATTAATTTAGCGAACGGAAATCGTCAATAGCAAGTGACTATTGTGGAAAGTTTATGCTCTTGATTATCTCCATCGTACATACAGGAATCCACTCAACATATATATTGAATTTGTACTTGATTGACTACTTATGCACCAATTCTTTCTATATTAGGAAATGTTATGGCTATTCGTGCTGAATGCCTTGAGTTCTATGTTTGTCATTACCGTGGTCAATTATTGTAAATTTCACGCAAATCTGTGAATTTTATATTTTTGAGGAAGATTTTCCTTATCTTTCACCAACACTGACCTTTCGACTTTTTTACACTATAGAGCCCATTGTCCTTAAATTCAGGTTCTTGATACTTACTGAACTCTGATTCTGATTCTATTCTTGCTCAATTTGGGCTTATTCTTTAATTTTCCCTTTAACTCATCACCGACTAGATTGTCTTCAAATTGAAAGGTTGAGCCATCAATGGTAGTCTTGCATAAATCTCGAGAATTGGTTACGATTCATGATTTATGATGAGAGGTACAATTATTGAGTAGCCGTTCAATACTATAGCAAATCAGTGTGATTAAGCAAAGAAACGACGTATATTTAAAGAGCGGCGTGGTTGTTACAGTGCTGTCAATGATCAGAGCGCATTCATGTGAGGCGATTGCAAATATCTTATTGTTGCATCGTTAGGTACAGTTTTCTCTCTGATATACTGGGATGAGTATAGAAGTATAATGCGAATAGCCAATCACGCTCAAGGCAATCACTATTTTCTTTTTCAATACTTGAGTAAAATGATTCAGCAAGATGTTCACCGTACCCAAGGTTCTTAGCAAATATATCTGCATCGTGTTTCATCTTTCTTACGAAATAGTGAGGGGTTTAGTCCATCAACAATACAAAGACCTTGAGAGTTTCGGACCATATGTTGAACCCGATTATGGATGGAGTTTCATTGTGGAAACCAAAATATTGAAAGAAGGGCACACTGCACTTGACAGAATCATAGGAATAAAACCGATGCAACTTTAAATAGAAGCCGAGCCTATCTGCCTCAAAATATCATGGTATTCAAGGTTTGAGTGATGACGCCACAACGAAAAGAACAATAGCACCATTGTAAGTCGAAACGAGTGCCGTACACTTCTTCCACCACAGTGTTCATTCTATGTTAGTATTGAGTATGAGACGGTAGCTGTTTTGAGATCACGCATCCGACCAGCTCCAATATGCTCTCTACTTAGCACGTACACTTGATTTGCTTAAGCCCACGCTTCGGTACTTGCATTTGTTGATGTTTGTGCTGGTGTGCATGGCGTGCTTGGTTTGCTGAGTACAGCTGCAGTGTATGGCTTTACCTGGATTGTGACGTGACCTGGCTTGTGATGTTACCAGGCTTTGCTTATCAGGTTGCTCATCAAGGTTAAAGTTTTTGGATAGGAGTAAGAGTTACATGGGCCTGTGAAACCTGAAACTGAAGGAAACGTATCCGAGATCATAAAAGGCGTTGTAGTATGGTCACGTGGACCGAGGAGTTAAATGTTTGCGGTTTGGCGACGTGAATTGGACCATCGGGATTTTCAACGCGTCACGTGACTACATTTATATCCCACACAATCTGTGATTACTGCAAATTGAGTGGTTTCTTAGGGCCATTTCGTACCATGCACCGTATCAATCCCAGAGATATGAAGAAACTTCTTCTGTTTCTGTCATTCGATCCATTATTCTACTGGCTGCAAATGCCTCCATCTCCGTGTGAGTCACATTCTGTTGGTGACGTGAGTCCATCTCTGAGGTCCCTGTGCCCCAAGTTCTCTACACCCATAAAATTTCTTCCTGCTATTGCTTGTTGACTTCATTCCATCACCATACGACCCTTCTTTTCTTCGATTGTGTTTCGGTATCGGAAGGCATTCTCTCTCAGTTGTTGATTCGGGTGCAGATTATTCTACATGCTATGTGCTTGATACCCACTTGTCTCTGACTGACCTCGATATAATCTGGAGACATTCAACAATATAGTCCTTGAAGCCCAGAGATTCAAGTCGAGTCATCTGCAAAAATCACACCACCACGAAGGCCTTCGGTTCACAACACGGATGTTATACCTGCTCGAAGCCGATGTTCGAAGCCAAGACCTCCGGTACGAGCGTCTCCTAACAATCAGCACCGCGCATTATTGATCCTGTAGACAATTTAGTTGAAATTTCCTATCTCGGCAAGTATTTGATTTACCCTGGGAACATTAGCTATTCAAGAAATAACCGAAACACCTAACCGACGACTACTCTCAAGAGGCTCTAAACCACACAAAGCACACCTCTGAGGCCGTGTATCAAACCTATGGGCCTGTTAATCAAATTCACGAGGTGTCTATTGAAGTCTACCGTCACTGGAGAACTGCACAAAAGTTTGAGAATTTTGGGGCCACTCGACAACTTGCCGAATGGGGAAATTCTCAAACCTATCATATCCAATGAAGTGGAGAATGCAGGATGTGTCAGCGTGTAGACAGGGGAATGCCAACAGTGGATGGAATAGGAAACAACTGGTTTCACAGGAGCCTTAGTTAGAATAAATAGACCCGATCCCCGTAAATATTTTTTATGCCATTAACCATGAGATTATGGATTCTATTCTTTCTTTTATCGGTGTCTTTAAGTGCACCTTCAAAACTCTTAACCCCAGAACAAGATGAGTTCTATCGTGCCCCCTCGGGCTACGAAGATGAAGATGTGGGTACCATCTTAAAAATGAGAAAGGCTCCTGCTCAAGTCAGAAGTCTTTATTTCCCTGTCAATATAAAGAATGCTTGGCAGGTTTTGGTAAGATCTGAAGATGCTGTTGGTAATGCAACTGCCATTGTGGCATCCATATTTGAGCCTTACAATGGAAACAGCTCCAGGTTGGTGTCCTATAACATCGCAGAAGATGCTTCATCCTTCAGATGTTCTCCTTCTTACTCATTCCTCGGTGGAGGAGGGCTCGATACCATTGTGGGTAAACTTGAGATGTTTTTGATCCAATCGGCATTGGATCAAGGCTACTATGTGGTTTCGGCTGATTACGAGGGTGATTTGGCCGCTTTCACGGTAGGAAAACTCGCTGGGTATTCGGTGTTGAATTCCATTAGAGCAGCTTTATCTTCTGGAAATGTCACTAATATCGACGAGGATGCCGAGGTGGTTCTCTGGGGCTACTCCGGTGGTACAATTGCAGGAGGCTGGGCCGCTGCTTTGGCACCTGAATATGCAGAAGACTTGTCTGAGAACTTGAAAGGTGCAGCTTTAGGAGGCTGGGTCACAAACATTACTGCCACAGCTGAAGCTGTTGAAGGAGGAATATTCGTGGGATTGGTTCCCAACGCCATTACAGGATTGGCTAGCCAGTATCCTGAATTGAAGAACTTATTGGGAACCGAAATTTACAAGAGTAGGTACGACGAATTCGAAAATGCCCTCGATAATTGTTTGGTCAACTCCATTCTTGACTACGCTTTTGAAAATATATTCCTGGGTCCCGATAGATATGCCATCCACGGCTGGGATATTCTTAGTGAAAAGATAGTCCAGGATGTTCTTCGAGAAAACACTTTGGGTATCAAAAACACCGAACACCTCATGCCAGAAATCCCATTATTCATCTACCACGGGATCAAAGACGAAATTGTTCCCTTCAAAGACGCTCAAAGAATGTACGACTATTGGTGTGATAAGGGAATTGAGTCGTTTGAGTTTGCGGTATCCAATTCCACGGGCCATATTCTTGAGGTTATTGAAGGAAGTGGAGCAGCTTTGAAGTGGATCAATGATATTTTTGAAGGTGTGAAACCCGTGAAAGGATGTTCTCGTACCGCCAGATCCACAAACTTGTTCTATCCAGGTGCTTTTACTGGATACTCCGATATCTTCCACGCTCTTATTGAGAATGTTTTCGGAAGTAAAATTGGACCCGATGATACCCAAAATGCTAAGAGAATGGTTGAAAAAGAACTCATAAAGAGAGGTAAAATGACTAGATAATGATTAGTGCTAACAGTACAATTAATGTTTAAAATTTCTGAAACATACCATACATTAACTACCGGGTTACTATTGTTGCTTACATTCTTGTGGGGTTTCTTTCTTTTCCGTTTCGTTTATATCCTCATCTTCGTCGTCGTCATCGCTTTCTTCACCCTCCTCATCGAACTCTTCTCCATCTTCGTCGAAGTCTTCAGGATATCCGAACCCAACAGCATCACCGGTGAACCAATCTATAGCTCTTGGAATCAATCTGTCTTTGATTTCTTCACCCAATTGGTAGTCTAATTCCAATCTGGCAGCGAGGTCATCCTCGTCCTCCTCGTCTTCTTCGTCTTCATCGTCCTCGTCATCCTCATCTTCATCTTCATTCTTGACTTTTGGTGGTTTTGGAGGATCGAAGAAGTTGAAGAACGATTCGGTTGGTGTGAGCTTTTCGATGGTTCTGGTTTGTTTTGTGGTCTTATTTCTTTGTTTTCTTCTTTCAATGTTGATGGTGACATTTTGCTCCTTGCTCTTCCAGTTGATTACGCTACCATCCGCATGGTCATAAACGAAGTCCCCAGAGTATCCCAATTCAGCTTGGTAATGGTAGGTTTTAGTTAATTGTGAGTTCTCGAAGAATGGATTGGATGCAAATTCAAATATCAACTTGAAACCAGGAGTCTTTAAGTATTCCATCTTGATATTGGTCAAGTATTCTAATACTTCGCTGTCTCTATCAGTAATGGTTTCAGAAATTGGTGTCAAGTTTTCCAAAGCAGTCAACCAGAAGTTTGGAATACCTTCGACATCTTCGCCCTCATCTTCCTCTTCTTCCTCTTCATCTTCATCTTCCTCGTCCTTTTCTTCGCTTTGCTTGAGTTCTTCATCAGCTTCTTCTTCGTCTAAAGCTTCACCTTCTTCAACTTCTTCACTGGTAGGTTCGGTTTTACCATTGATGATCTTGCTTCTTCTTTCATACAAAGGCTGGTACTTCTCAAAGAATTTACGCTCCAAGTTTAATAATTCTTGTTGGAATTCAGCCTCCAATTTCATTTGCTTCTGTTGAATAGATTTCAATCCATAGACTCTCTTCTTGACCAGTTTTGGTAACGAGTCGATGTATCCGCTCTGTTGGCCAATCAAGTTTCCCAATTTGCCCTGGATCATTGATAACAAAGCTGGGTTATTTGCTAATTCTCTTTGTAATTTAGATTTGCCTTCTTCTTCACTAATAGTTGAAACACTTGGAATGGCATGTTGTCTCATGTACGAAGCCGAAACAGACGATGGTGTATTCTGAGGAGTAGGGGCTTTGGTGATGTCTCCTTGCTTCTTTCTGATAGGTTCACTCATTTCGTACAACTGTCACTTAAAATTCGATGATTAAGGATAAAATTTTTGAACGCGTTTTCGTCGTTTTAGTCGAGCATTTAGTGCGCGTGCCTACCTGCGATAATAGGGTGGTGGGGCTTAACCATAAATATCATTCCATACATAACTATCATATCTAGATCTGGTTGTGTGTTTAGATCTGGTTGGTCTTGCCATCCAAGTACTGTTTGATTTCACCCAACCGAGACTCCCATGTTTCGACTTTACTAAGCTTCTCTTCAATCTCCTTGATTTCTTTGTCGATACTCACCAAATTCTCCTCACTAGTTAAATCATGAAGTTCCCAATTATTGCCATCATCTTTGATCTCGAGGACGTAGTCGTGGTACTTCATCAAAAGTGGTCTGTGACTCAAGGTGATGAATGTGATCTTCTTCCTTTGTAAGAGCTCAAATAAGTAGTCTTCCACATCAGTACTGACAGCATTGGTACTTTCGTCAAGAACAACAAACTTGGGGTTCTTGAATAACACTCGAGCCAAACTCATTCTCTGCTTTTCCCCTCCACTGAAAACATCTTTCCAATCCTTCTTGACGTTGAAATTTCCCTCTCTTTTCAAGATATACTCTAGCTTCACTTCTCTGAGAATATGATATAAATGGTCGTCGTTGAATCCCATATCGATCATATCAGTGTAACTGTGAGGATAGATGATTTGGTCTCTCAAGTTACCATTGGTGAAGTAAGTTTTTTGGGGTAAGTAAAAGATATCATCATCACTAGGCTTGGATAAAAGTCCAGAGTACAAAGGCCACAATTCTGCTAGGATCCTGGAAATAGAGGTTTTCCCGCTTCCATTTGATCCCAATATCAAAAGGTTGTCTCCTTCACTGACCAGGAAGTTCAACTTATCAACCAACTTATAGTTTTCAGAACCATTCTTGGATGGTATTATCACAGGAATGTTTTCAAACCTCACTCCTTTACTGTAATTCTTTTGGATGGTTCCATGGATATCAGCGTAGCCCAACTTGGATCCGTAATCAAACCTTGGGCTGTGAGCTTGGTGAATGTTGGTCAATAATTGGAACACTCGATCTGTGTATCCCGTCAATTCAGCTACATCTTTGATGGAATACATTAATCTGGAACCAGCGTCAGCCAACGACAACATCAATCTTTTGTTGATAACAAACTGTCTCATGTTTTGTCTTTCCATTTTACCCTTATCAATGACCTTGCCTCCTTTTGTTTTGTCTGAACTTGGGAACAAGTCCTCTATGAACACAGGCAATCCAGCGAAAATGTATCCCCATGCAGACCAAGTGTACTTCAAGATATAATCTTCCAATATGGAGTATCCAAAAGCCGTATTTATGGATTTGTTTATGTGGCCAATCAATTTGTCAAAAGTTTCATTCAATTTGGACTTCTCAATGACTGAACCTTTGTAAAACCCGATTTCTTCACAATTGGTGATCAAATTCAAATGTTCGTTATAGTACTGGCCTTCCAATGCGGTCTCTTTCGATCTCAACTTACCAAACGCCGGAGTGTTGGCCTTCAATAAGTAGGCTGTGAGGAAGTAATTGGCAAATATACCAACAATAGCACCCGTTCCGAGATTATCCCGTAAGTATATAGAGAAGAAAATCAAATCAATCAGCGGCTTCCCCATACTTGAGAACAACGAGCAAATGGAGTCACAGAATTTGCTGACATCGTTGGTGATATACTGGTCGATATTTTGGATATCGATAAAATTGATCTTATAGTATGCCATGATCTTATCAAGATACATGTCGTGAATGTATCTGATCAAGTTCGTTCTGAAACTCAAACTCAACCTGCTTGTCAAGTATTTGATAGCGGCATTTGTGTAACTTGCAGGGAAAGCAATCAAGATCCAGTAAATCAAATCCCTAATGAACTTCTTTCCATTTCCACTGATTAAATTTTTGACGATTTGACCGTCCAATTTTGCCACCAAGAGACTCAACCATGTTCTCAACACCAAGAAGAAACACTGGCAGCACAAAAGATAGGTGTTCTTACTGTAAAATTTGGGAATCAAGATTTTCCAAATAATTGCTAATTGGTTCAAGAACTTGGAATTAATGACTCTGCTTTGAATATTCAACTTCTCTTCGATGTAATAGTTCTTGTACAAATACTTGTCAGCAGCATATTGGTCCAAGTTTGGCTTGGGGATGATGATTCGGGTATTGCCTCCACTACCGCCAAACTTACTGGAATACTTGGGGATGATGATCTCTCTAGCGCCATTTTTCAACACGGTACTACTTTGACGAATGAGTTGGGGTCTGTTGATACGCCGGTTGAGTTTGTAGTCATTGTACTGGTGGATCAACGACTTCAATGTAAACACTATTCCGAGTCCAAAAGTAGTGACCAAAGTTCCCAAGAATAGCGTCACAGGTCTACTTTGGTAATTTATCTTGACTTTGTTATCCTTGAATGTCACCACAAACTCTTGTAGGATCAACAACAAGTTCCGGACATCTTGCTTGTTGTACCCACTCAAAGTGGAGATATTTACCATTGTGGATATAATTAAATAAAACAAACTTTGATGTTGGTAGAATGTGGAGAAATGTGCGTATTACTTGTACCGAGGTCTGCAGAAATAGTTCTCAGCTCCGAATCCTCGAACAAAGCCAGTATTGCCGAGCCTATTTATTACTATTTACATATATATATTTTACAGTTGGACTCAGCTGTTGTAGGATAATGTTGTGTCAGTTTCCACCCAACAGAGTACCTATACTGTTGTCCTTGATAGAAACCAAATTGGTTACCACTTCTTTCCACTCATTTGCTTTTGAACACAGTTTCTGAATTTGTCAAACTCAGCCTTGCACTGATCCTTGTGTATGGTGGCGTAGTTCTTGAGAATACACTGTCCGTATGACATCCCTTCAACAGAGCACTTGGCACTTACGTCCACAAACTTTTTAGCTGGTCTTACCTTCATCGAGCGAGTGAGTAATCGAGAGTGAGAAAAAGAATCAATATCTCAATTTCACTAAGCTAGAGAAGCCTGAAATAACTTTTTCCAATGCAGTGGCACACAAGGGTTTGGCTTCAATCTACGTCCGTACATGTCCATTTCCAGATATTAATGAGTCATGTAGCCTGATCTAGGATTTCACTGTGAATGTCACTAGTTTTCTTAAGTCGTGTGAATACCGATTCAAAAAATTACACCTCACAGGTGCTAACGCCAATTTTTCTCTCACGTAAAGACTTCGTGGCCAAGCTGGTTAAGGCGTGAGACTGTTAATCTCAAGATCGTGAGTTCGATCCTCACCGAGGTCGCACCCTTTTTTTGCACTTTCTCGCCCTAATGGCAGTAACACGTACCGCGAATTGAGCTGAGGCACCGCAAAAATGCTCTCAGGCACCGCGCAAAATCTCAACATCAGGGAGCGAGGTTTTTTTTACTCACCACTAATATTATGTATAGTGCAGTGGCTCTGCAACAAGTTCGGCCGTCAACAAATTCTCAACATACGGGTGACACAAGAGGCGTCAACAATGCCAATGAGCCCCAGGGAGATGAACACGGGAACTACGCCGGTAAAAAGGCCCTTAATGATGATCAAATTTATCAGTGGGTTTCTGAGCTTGTGGTAGACACCAACCGTGAAAGAGCACTATTGGAATTGGGAAAGAAAAGAGAACAATACGAAGACTTGGCACTTGTATTATGGAACTCTTTTGGAGTGATGACCGTTTTATTAGAGGAAATCATCTCCGTATATCCATACTTGAGTCCTCCTCTGCTTACAGTATCAGCCAGTAATAGAGTTTGTAATGCATTGGCCCTTTTGCAATGCGTTGCATCCAATAGTTCCACAAGAACGTCACTCCTTCAAGCAAACCTTCCGTTATATTTATACCCATTTTTGTCTACAAGTACTAGACTGAAGCCATTTGAATATTTAAGACTCACATCATTAGGAGTTATTGGAGCGCTTGTTAAGAACGACACTCCAGAAGTAATCACGTTCCTTCTTACCACCGAAATCGTACCCCTTTGTTTGAATGTGATCGAAATTCTGTCGGATTTGTCAAAGACTGTTGCCATTTTCATCTTACAAAGAATCCTATTGGATGATCTGGGATTATCATACATCTGTACTACATACGAAAGATTCCACACAGTTGCAGCAGTGTTGTCCAAGATGATTGGACAATTGACGTTGGCCAACTCCCAATCTTTAAATCCGGAAAACAGTGGTGATAACCAACACCATTATCCACAAGGTTCTAATAACAGTACAGGAAGATTATTGAAACATGTTATTAGATGTTATATGAGATTAAGTGATAATTTGGAAGCCAGAAAAGCATTGGCAACCATTCTTCCGGAATCTTTGAGAGATGGCACCTTTTCTTCAATTTTACAAGATGATGTGGCCACCAAAAAATGTTTGGCACAATTACTTTCCAACATTAATAGTGCCAATGAAGTTGAAATTATTTAGAAATGAATTTGTATAGTTAGATATCGATGTAATATAATGACAATTATAGTGGTGAAAATATTGACGGGTGAAAATGTTGACGGGTGAAAACTTGGCGAGTGCACGACTCTTATCTTCACGGGTCCAGTTTCCATTTTGAGGCTTGCAAAATATCTTGGTATAATTTTTCATAATCATACCATGTCATCGCCAGCACGGACGAGGAAATACTCCCACCAGTTCACTCATTCAGACTATGAAAGAAGATCAAGCATCGTCTATGGCCAAGGTAAAGGAGGTCTTTTTGTTCCACAAGATTTTGCCGATCCGAAATCAGTTGAAAATGCATTAGATGACGAAGAAAACCCTTTATTACCCTCAGAACCTCAAGGATCTTTGCAAAAAAGAAGGGCTTCGTTATTGGAACGAGACATCGTCAGGAATGAAAGAGCATTACTTGAAGATTACCAAATTCCCATCCAGGCTGACGGCTTGGATGACGAAGATGAGACAGTTCGTAGAACTTTTGAAGATGCCATAATCAACGATAAATTGAAGATTAATTCCTACACCACAGAATTAAAGCACCTTGTCAAGTCTTCGATTCCTTTGGTGTTGACTTTTCTCTTGCAAAATTCTTTGTCCACGGTATCAGTTTTGTCGGTTGGTCATCTTGGAGCCACAGAATTAGCCGCTGTTTCTATGGGTGCAATGACTGCTAACATCACTGGGTACGCGACAATCCAAGGTATCACCACCGCATTGGACACTTTATGTCCCCAGGCGTTTGGTGCGAAGAAATACCATCTCGTGGGTGCCTACTTCCAGAAATGTACTGCATTAATCTTCACAGTCATGGCTCCGGTTCTTCTTTTGTGGTTATTTTTTGCTGAAAAATTAATGTCTGTGTTTGTGCCCGATGAACTGACTGCCGAGTTGTCTGCTGTTTACCTTCGTTTGATTGTCCCAGGAATTCCTGCCTATATCTTCTTTGAATGTGGTAAGAGGTTCTTACAAGCTCAGGGTGTCTACCATGTTTCAACTTATGTTTTGTTCCTCGCAGCACCTTCGAATTTGGTGATGAACTTCTACTTCGTGAGCAAAATAGGATACATCGGTGCTCCCATTGCAGTTGCAGTGAACTACTGGTTGATGGCTTTGGGCTTGTTGATTGGTACAGTATACTTTGTCACCCCAGAACAAACGAACTCAGGCTTGCATCCCTTGGTTTGCTGGAATGGACTCAACATCAAAGATGCTTTCAGTTCTTGGGGCAAATTAGTCAGCTTGGCTGTTCCAGGATTCTTGATGTTGGAGGCCGAATTCTTAGCTTTCGAAATTCTTACATTAATTGCTTCATACTTGGGTACCGTGGCATTGGCTGCGCAGTCTGTTGGTTCTACAATGGCTTCTTTGACTTATCAAGTTCCTTTTGCTATTGGAATTGCTGCTTCAACAAGAATCGCCAATTACTTGGGAGCTGGATTGCCTGAAGCTGCTAAGAGATCTACAAAAGTTGCACTTGCATTTGGACTTGGAATCTCTTTATTCAATTTCTGCGTATTGTTTTTACTCGAGAGAGATATTGCAAACTTGTTTACTGATGATGAAGATGTCATCGAGACCATTTCTCAGGTCATGTGGTTGGTTGCATTAATGCAAGTCAGTGACGCTTTGAATGCAAATTCTGCAGGATGTTTAAGAGGTCAAGGACAAACCAAGATTGGGGGAATCGTCAACTTGATATCGTATTACCTCATTGGCTTTCCTCTCTCCATCTACCTTACTTTTTACTCACCTTGGAAGGGTACCTTGCATGGACTTTGGATTGGTACAACCATTGCATTAACAATCATTGGTACCGTACAAAGTTACTATTGCCTTTTTGCAGACTACGACAAACTTTGTGAAGATGCTAGAAAAAGAAATAACGTCGATTTGACCGTTTAATATACATAGTGTTAGATATTAGAATGCATTAGTCATTACTGCTTCTTTGATTGGTTCTGATGGAGCTCTTGGAGCTCCCGCGAGAAGTTCCCTTCTGATTTCAGGTCCAATGGAATGGTGGAATCTTTGTCTCACCGTTTCCAAGAGGAAATCTCTCTGGTCATCGGTGATATCATTTTTGTACCTTTGAGCAAACGCCAAAAACGCCTTATGCCATACTACCGGTAATGCGGGCATTTCTTTTATGGGTTCCTCATTATCAGTCATTATGTCTTGTTGCTGTTCAACTCTTCTGAATCTCATGAAATAGAAGACCAACTCATCGAGGGTCTGGTAAGGTAATGCATATTTCTTTTCGATCAAGACTCTGATGAAAACCGTGGTTGCAGGGTTGAAATCCCTCCGTGCAAGTTGAGCCAATGCCACTGATGAGTGTAAAACTGGGACTGACACTTTAGCCAAAACTGACGCAGCAATGGTGGCTTCTCTTACAGAACAATGGAAGTCGATGAGTGGGAATAAAAACCCTTTGAAGAATGCACCGGGTTTATACAAAGCTTTTTTGATGGCTCTATAAATGTGATAGTTGACAGAGTGATCCTCCGAGTCTTCGATGTTGCTTCTGAACCTTTCAAGTAACACTTGTTCAATGAATTTCTGTGCTTCGTTTGCTTGCAAATTGGATACGAATAATTTGGTGGCTTCATAAACAGCGTGTGGGGTCCAATTTGGAGGGTTTGTCACATACAAAACGTCTTGCCAGTTCTTCAAACTTGGTAACACTTTGAATAATTTAGGAAGTTTTCCGTGTCTATAACTGGCCAAAATCTGTCCGATCTTTTCATATGCTGCGATCACTTTTGGAGGTAATCTGACTCCGTCTACAGGTCTTGCTCCGTTGGTTTTGATGGCTTCCTTCTCTTGGATTTTGGCCATGATTTTGTCTGCCAAGTTGACCAGCCCACCAAACCCATTTCCACTGAAATATTTCTCAAACATCTCTGCGTCTTGCTCATTCACTTCGATCTCTTCCTCGTCGTAGAATTCTCCTTCAAAATCAGAATACTCTTCTTCCTCTTCTTCTTCTTCGCTCTCTTCGTCGTCTTGATTTTGTGCTCTGAAAGAGTCCAAGAACGAAGGCTTTGATTCTGCAGCCTCATCCTCTTGCTCTATTTCTTCTTGTTGTTCTTTTGCCAACTTCAAGATTCTACCAGATGTCTTTGCATCCAAATACTCTTCTTGATCCTCGTTTTTCGATTTCTTGGAAGAGTTCTTGGATTTGGAAACTTTCAACCCTCCATTGAGATTGGTAATATCCCTATGTAACGGGTTGTGACGAAGCTTGTCCTTGCCTTCACTTACAGTTATTTTACCCATGATAGTGTATTGAGTAGAAAAATTTAAAAATTTATAGATGAGCTGCGAACTTTTTTATCGGTTTTGGCTTCGCTCACTATAATTATATGCAACATTCACCAAAAGTGAAGAATAAATAAGCTCCTCTCCCGAAGTGTCATTGAGCGGAAGGTACCTGTACCCTTGCTTCAAAATGTCGACTTTGCTCACAAAACTGCCCAAAGTGGTACTTTCATCTTTGGATATCATTGTGTTGAGAGAGAATCTAATGAATAAGAGCTCTGGCTCTTCAACGATAGCACGTCCGCTGAACTGTTGATTCCAAGTGGGATTGAATCCGTTATCTAGAATTGTAGTCGTTTTCTGCGCAAACAAAGTTTGTTCCCCTGACTTTGTGTCCTCTCCTAGAACCTCGCACGTGACAAATGGGTTCACAGTAATGGCCTTCTTGGTGTTGGGCTTGGGTAATTGGTGGGCGCTGATGATTGTGATATCAAAAGAAACAGGTTGCATCGTATGCTTAGTCACGAAGTTGCTTTTCAAGAAAGGCTTTCTGAGCCTTTCAGGCTTAAGTACGTATCCTGGCTTATTACACCCGCTGAACAATGCTTCGTTTAATTGTTGTCCTAAATCATACGTTTGCCAATTTGTGGCCACCATCTGCGCCCCGTGAGCCCAGTACTTTATGGGAGTGAAATTTGATGATTTGACTCTCATACTGGAAGGGTAAACCCTCATTAGAAACTTCCGATTGTGTTTGTCGATAGAGTTCTTTTTGTCCACATCTCTCAACATCAGATCGATAGTCTTCTCTCCCAATGAAAAACAATGGTTGAATGTCTTGGACTCTGGAAGAGAAAAGTTCCGAAACCGACGCCCTTGGACGTATACTGCCAAGTCACTGAGTTCATCAATCACCTTTTTATTCCTCTTCCTCTTCCTTGGAGACACTATCGACGTGAAAGACGAGCCCCAGCCGTTATCTTCGCTGACGGACGTGCTGGCAGTTGACGTGCCGGTTCCAGTTCCTGTTCCGGTCCCATTACCAATCGAAGATCCCGAGCTTCCAAAACTCGATCCACTTTCGTTGAACGAACTAGTTTTTTTGGCCTTGACCAAGATCCTGTTCTTCAAATCCTCAGGACTCGGAAGAAGTGCCACACCCTCCAACGGCTCCAATACCAACAAGTCACCAAGCACATTCAAAAGCGTGTCGTGTACTTGGAGTTGGGACTGGGGAGAACAGTTAATTTCCAAACTGAGAATCAACGGGTATGGAGTGCTCACAAAAGCGTACTTCCTGATGGTATTGAATACGCTCTGTAGAGATATTTGAGATGTCAAGAGTCTTCCGTGGCACACCACCGGCCCTTTGATACCAGTAAGGGGATCTTCGCCGTCCCAAATATCCACCTCCACACATCTACATCCCTTTTGAAGGGCTCGAGCGTACCCTTCAGAAGACGAAACGTCCACAAATTGCTTGCCCATAAGATAGGTGTTGTGAGAAGACGAAATGAAATACTCATTGATAGGATGTGTGTAGTAGTCACCTGTGGGTGGTTCCTCGACAATCGGCCTGGAATACTTTGATAAAAGGAACTGGTTAAAGCTCTCCTCCGTCCATGTATTGGACTCAGATGCAAATTTTTCAAAAATCTTGGAGTAAGACTCCTCGTCTAAGGCTTCCTTCTGTGACCTCGATACAAAAT
Organism: Yamadazyma siamensis; assembly: GCA_030581535.1. Taxonomy (NCBI): domain Eukaryota; kingdom Fungi; phylum Ascomycota; class Pichiomycetes; order Serinales; family Debaryomycetaceae; genus Yamadazyma; species Yamadazyma siamensis. Next base: position 298,591 of record JAKTTO010000002.1, read on the forward strand.
GCTTGAAATCAGTAATTGCGATTTCATTTACGTCGTTGAATTCTTTGCTCCAAATTTGACTGATATCGTCTCTTCTCTTGAGGACAGCAATAAACTCCTTGAAAGCATCAAAGTCTAGCACACTTATGTCGTTGATCTTCTTCTTGTGGCCCATCAGATCAAATATCGACTTGAGATGACTATGACTGATGTTGATGTTGAGTCTATCAATGTATTTTACAATATCTTCGAACGAAAGATACTCTCGTGCTTTCTTGGTAGGTGTTGATGTGGTATTAAGCACAACCAACTCTTTCTGGTCGTCGTCCATGTTGTCCAAGTCGACATAGAGCTTATCCGAAAGCTCTGCTCTCAATTTCTTCAAATTCAAAATGGTATTGTAAAAACGTTTGGCATCCACTTCGGTATCTGCTATAAGATGCAAAGTCTTCATTTTCTTCTTGGCGGCATTGTAGTATGATATTGTGATCCATTGATTCTCGAACTCTCGGGAGATGTTCAATTCGTCTCTGAAATGTCTGGCATCTTCTTGATACCACACTTTTTTGACGTCATCTATGCTGAATTTATAGAGTTTGACTTTATTTACCGATAAGTAAGGTGTGTGGGGGTGAGTGGAAGAAAGAAGTTTCTGGATGCCTGATATAGTGGATCCCCATTGTGTATAGTTCTTATTGGCGACTCTCCAAGTGAACCCCAAAGTCTGTGGATCGATCAGGAAAAAAATCCTCTTCTTGGAGTTCTGTGACACTTTCAAGAGACTGACACCATCCTCCACAAACACGTGGGGGATCTTAATGTGATCTTCTTTGTTTTTTGATCCATTCAATTCGAATTCATCGAGACTCAAGGAGTCGTTGCTTTTGACTGCAAATAATCCAGGAGAAGCGAGTACACCACCCATGTTACTTCCGTAGGACGCCCCAGCACTCGGCTGAGTCAATTCTAGTGAGTCTTGGGACCCTGTTCTGCTCCCAAAAAGCTTTCTTAATGGATTTTGTGAGGACTTGAGCTCAATAGAAGTGTCCGATTTTCTATGTTCTCTAAGGCCTGCAGCTCCCGAGCTGACATTTCTTTCTCTTCCAGCTAGCGTATTAGACACAGTCGAGTCGGTTCTTCCCAGGAGAGAGTCTGATCGGCCCAGAGATGAACTGCGTCTCCTGTGTGTAGAAGAAACACTGGCCTCACCATTCATAAGGAATCAGATTCATCGCGACCAATGCGACCACTAATACGATTCTGTAGCACCACTAAAAAATGTTATGTACTTGCAGCTTCTATTATCTATACATGACTGGACCAACTACTGAGGCCTATATCTTGGGCCCTATAATTCAACTTCATCGTCGAGCCTCACGTCCATGGACCCTTCGGTTAAAAGATATCTCTTAATATCATTCACCTTATACTCTTCGCGGTGGAATAAACCAGCTCCTAAAGCAGCATCGATTCCACACTCCATATCAAATACTTGCTTGAAATGTTCAGGTTTCCCAGCTCCAGAACTGGCAATGACAGGAATCGACACTCTGGTTTTCACTTGTTTCAAAAGCTCCAAGTTGTATCCTTTATTGGATCCATCGTGGTCAATGGAGTTAAGTAAGATCTCCCCTGCTCCGAGCTCTTCACACGCAATACACAATTCCAAGGCTCCAAGTTCGTGGGTCTTTCTACCACCTTGTGATGTCACCTGGTAATAGCAGTATTTTTCTCCGTTGGGTCCGTATTTGGATGGGTCTTCTATCAATATAGTCTCCATGGTTGTATCTTGAGGAGAACTGACATATTTTCTTTTGGGGTCCACCGATATAACCACGGCCTGATTACCGAATGTGGCACTGATGGTCTCGATAGAGGTTTTGCCGGTTTTGGTTTTGTTAGAGCTGTAGTAGTTTTCTGCTATGATCACAGCATCAGATCCAATACTCACCTTATCGGCTCCCGATCTGAAGTATAAGTCAGCAACTTCGACAGCAGGGACCAATTTTCCAGTTTCCGGGTCCACCATATCTTTAATACCACCTCCTACGGTCAATGGCACAAAAATGTTTTCGGCAGCTTTCTTCAACACTTGCAACATTGGTAAATCTTTTAATGGAGACTCTCTGAATGAAGTGATGTTCAAAAACGTCACTTCGTCTGCCCCCTGGTTGTAGTATCTGGTTGCAAGCTCTACGGGCTTACCCAAGTTTCTCACCTCATTGGAGTCTCCGGTTTCACGAACATTATACTGATCACCTTTGGTAACCACCAAGTCTCCCTGGTCGTTACTTCTCACATCCAAACAAGCAATGATTCTTCTGGTGAGTCCACTTAATGACTTTTGCACGTGCTTGGTGTGTTGAATGTCTTTGGCTTCAACAGTGCCCAATTTGCTCGAGTCCAAGAAAGATTTGATTACCTTTACTCCAGCAATACCAGATTTCTCAGGGTGGAATTGGGTTGCAAAAAAGTTCTTGTACGCCAAAGCAGCAATAAACTTTTCACTTCCATAGGTGGTGAACGCAAAAGTCCATCCTTCATTCTGTTTCTGTTTGACCAATTCCTCGTCCTGTTGGGAACTAATAATGGCTGCGTATGAGTGAACAAAATAGTATTTGTTTGTGGTGTTAACCCCGAAAAACGATTGACTGTGGTCTAAACTTTGACCTTCCACCTCTATAGACTCGATGCTGTTCCAGCCAATCAGAGGTACAGACTTCTTCATGCTTTTTGCAGCAAAGATCGGATCATCTACGTTGAACTTTTTAAGATCCATTTCCAAGTATCCTAATCCCTTGAAAGTTGCATCCTGGCTCTCTTCACTGTCTCTAAAAAACGTCTGTAACCCAACACAAACCCCCATGAGATCTCTTCCGCTGGAAATGTACTTGTTTATTGGATCAACAAGTCCTCTTGCGTGGAGCTGCTTCACAAAGTGTGCAAAGTTTCCAACACCAGGAAAGATCAACTTTTCGATTTCGGAATCATATTGGTTGAACTCTTGAAGGTTGCCTATAAGTTGGACTTGGTGGTCTCCACACCTTTTTATGGCATTGATAAGACTCTGTAAATTCCCACTTTCCACATCGATAACGAAAACCTTCATGGTTGGTGTTTTTCAAATGAGTCAGGCTGCGAAAAAAATTAATGTTCGTGTATAAATTCCATCCTCTACATAAAAAAGTATAGTAATTCCGGCCTTGGCTTATTGAGCCTTGGTGGCCTTGATTTGAAGTAAGAAGTGAACGTCTCTGGACTTGACTCCCAGCCTTTCATTTGCCTCAAACATCTGACAAAACGTGTCTGCTTGTCCAATCATTTCCGCAATGTGGAATCCAATATCTGTTGCTAGAAAGTTGTAGGTTTCGTTGGAAGTGTTTAATAAAATGGTCCCGAGAGTCACGTTTCCCTCTCCGAACACCTTCGCAAGTTCCTTGAGGAATGCTTGTGAAAAGTCGGGTATCATGTCATAATACTGGTCTAATTTTACTCCACTAGTATCGGTAAAATTAGGTAGCCCAGTGTATCTCTTGTCTGGAGTGATAGCATTAGCTCCCAGTAGAATCAATGGTGCGTCGAGCACTCCCCCAATTTTCAAGACTCTGTGGAACTCACTCACTATGGTGTGGATGTTTCCATTGGTAATCTGGAATAGCAAGTCCCTGCTTTGAATGACGTCAAATGACCCGTCAGGAATTGTACTCAAAGGCTTATTGTAGAAACTGAAGCTTCTTGGTTTATGTTGACCTTGAGAAGCTATGGACGAGTTGGACGAGGCATTGGAAGGCTTTACCTCAGATGCCTCTTCGTTGGTATCATGATTTTCTCTTTGGATGGCCACCAATTGTTCGTGGCTTAGGCTCCTGAACTCACGGAAGCTCTTGAAATTAATGTACTGGAAATGTGAATTGAATAAGTTTTGATCGTGTTCGTCGAACGAGAATTTGGGTGTTGCTTTCTCTTCTTCGACATACCGTTTGAAATCGTTGATGGTTTCACCATTCTCATGGAAAATATTCAGCTCCCAAATAGTTAAAAATGGCATCGTCACTGCCAAATACCACGCATATTGACTGCTGAAATAGGAATTGTAAAGGAGCACTCGAGGAAGATCTTTCTGGCCGTCGATTTTCCCGTGGCCCTGTTTGTATTTTTCGAATAAACGAGCCACTATCCTCGAATCGATCAAGGAGTTGTTTCCGAGCTTATGAAGAATATTGATGTGATACTTCTCGAGTAGAATGTACTCATATGACACCTTGGTTATGATTTGTAATAGCAATGCAGTTGAGTTTGTGATGGGACTGAACTCATCTCCTGTCTCCTCCCTTTTGAATGAGTACATGGAAGTAATGAGCAGCAAGAACATTTTCTTGAAATGCTGGTGAGTGGCTTGTTCTTTATCCAATTCGTCTTTGGAGGTGAACATGTGGCTCTGGGAGATGTTCAAGAGAAACCTCATATAATTGGTGAAGTTTATTTGAACCAACTCTTCACATGAATATATCTCTCTTCTAGTCAGTAGCTTAGCTTGTTGGTCTCGTATGAGATGTCTCAAAAACGATCTTACACTGATCAACTGGTACGCCAAGGGCCCTTCGAAGTCTCTTATATCGTTGGCTTTCCATTCACCGGTGATTGGATTTCTCGAGCATTTGCTATGACGAGTCAAAAACTTGGATATGGAATTGAACCTGATGCCAGCAAAGTTTATAGGATCGTTGGTGTGTTCGCCATTCAAGATGTCAAGGAAATTATTGAACCGGAAAACCTGGAACGAAGGCGAAAGGAGGTTTGCCAGTAGGTCATCTACGTTATTGAGAATTCCAACGTCCTTAATTGCCTCGTATCGAGGGAATTCTTCCTGAGGAGTGAGGGTATAGCTCGGTTTGAATATTTTAGAACTAGCATCCGAGGCAGCATCGTTTGCACTTGTGACTGAGCTTGCAGTTCCTGAGTTAGAGGGGGTATTGGAGTTGTGTAGGGTGGGATTGTAGCCCAACTTGGGTGAAGAAACGCTTTTAGGGGAAGACACCTCCTGCTTAGCTGGATTCGGCAGTGACGAAAAATGGTTCAATGGAGAAACCGTCGGCTTTTTTTCCCTGAATGGAGTGCTCGATGCCGTATTGGAAGACGAGAGCGAGCTGTTCCTTCTGTACATGTACCTAGGGAAAGAAGACGTTGTTGATGTAGATCCTCTTCTGGTATCCAAATGAGGAGGGTGATACGGTACAGGTTCCTCCGATTGGTCTGCCACTCTTACATCCAGAGAAACAGGGGTGTTTGAGCCTGTGATGTCATTACTGCTTGGGTCATGTGAAATGTCACCGGAAATAAACTTATTGGCAATATTCGACGACAAGGAGTCAGACGATTTTATTTTTTTGAGCTCCTCGTTTAGCTGTTCGGGATTCACGGCGGACTCTGGTGGCTCTGTTAAGGGATCTTCGTAGATACTTTCTGTATGTAGGGAAACATTTGTGGAGCTTGTGGGAGTAGAGCCGGAACCTAAATCTGAATTGGACCTTTTGTCACCCTTTTTTAGTCTCCGTTTGTGTTTGTGTTTATCTTTGGAGCTTTTGTTGAGTTTCTGCTGAGTTTGAAACAGCACCGAGGGCACAATGTAAAAACTCATGAGCGGTCAATTGGTCAATCGAAATTTGTCAAAAGAGAGAAATGAGTGGGTATGTCTGTCAAAATATATCCACTTCCAAACCACAGGAAGGGCGCGGAAACTGGATGGCATTTTGCAGCAAATAGGATCAATAATTGGGACCCGTAGAGTCGAAATCGTTCACAACTTATACTTTTATTACCTATAAACAATCCTTAAAACAAACAACTCCAATAAAGATCAACACTAATTACAAAATGTAGCGGCTATGTCACAGACCTCAATGGGTTGACGTAATCTCGCCGTTTAAAACGATCTAAATCTCAGATCCTCACTTTTTCTTGTCTCCCTCAATTGCCTTGGGCTCGTTGGTGACACCATTTATGGCCACACTGACCACATTATCTTCTGGATCTGGCTCGAGCTTGGGGATCGAGATCTTCACTTCTCCCTTATCTTTGACATCGGCGCTAAGTTGGTCATGTTTGACGGGCTTGTCGAATCTGATACTGCTCTGGTAGCTACTAGAATAAACACTCTTATTTCCCTCTTGTTCCAGTTGGGATTTCTGAGAGATTGAAATCCTCAACTCATTCTGTTTCTTGAGGAAATCCACCTTCAATTCCTTGTTGTTGATATCAGGATCCGTGAACTCGATCACGTACTTATCGTTTTCTTCCTTTAATTTAACATCGTTTTCCAAATTGTAGAAATTCTCTCTGAAAACCAATGGCTCTTGGAAGAATGGATCCAGAACCCAGTTGGTGGTGAAAGGATCTGCTCTCACCAAACTATCGGAGGTATATGGTAATGCTTGTCTGCTTCTTGAAAAGAAGGGACGGTTGTAGAACTCGTTAAATAATCTGTCGTGTAATCCAAACATTGCTATGATTGATGTGATTCTTATTTCTGTGTGTTGGTGACTAAGGAACTGTCCAACTCTTTAAATAGTGTTGGGCCCATGAAAGCGTGATCCTTGGTACCACCTCGCGGTAGCTTCTGGCACTATCGAGAATTTTCTAGCACTGCACGGAAACCGGTGGCCCCACCGAAATTTCGCATCCAGAATTTTCTATAGGCGAATAACATGGAGTCACCAATCTTGAGGTGCCACTACACAGTGTATAGCGTGACCCCCCAATCCCCACCCACAGCGAGCGTGTGGTCATACTTGAGTGACTCCACTTTAGAATACTCTGGAAACCCAACGAGGTACGTGGTGTTCTTGATCTCCCATTGGCTCAAATCAACTTGTAGTAAAAGCACCGTATCTACGCCATTGCTCACAACGAGCTCCACTTTCTCCTGGGAGCTCCCAAAAACCTCTGCTCGTAATGGGTGGGCGTTAAATTGGTGTTTGAACTTCACTTGTCCGCTCTTTGTGAATATCACTAGCTCTCCGTTCTCTGTCCCTACAACCACATATTCACTCACCACATCAATAGTAACCGCCTGAACACTCACATTTACTTGCGTGTACGCTTTACTGAACAAGTGGAAATAGTACAAGTCTCCGGACTCGTAATTGACTATGACCTGTTTATCATTGGTACCGAACTCGAGGTCGTGGGTGCCGTCGATGTATTCGGCGTCTACAACCTTGATTTGCTTCACAGCGTCTTGTTTGTTTCTGATTTTGGTGAAGGTCTTTACACTCTTACCACTACCACACTCCCATAACGTGACCTCACCTTTATCGTTTCCACTAACAAAATTACGGCCACGGCCCACGAGGTCTACGTTCGAACTCACAGACGACAAAAACGTCCTGCTACACGTCAATGACTTAAGCGACCACACCTTTATCTGCTTGTCAAGTCCCACTGTCAAAATCACCTCTTTCGAGGGAAATACCTCGATCCCCACAATATCTGAATAGTGTGCCTCTGACACGCTTATACTCTCGTCTGACACAATATCGTGCACTATCAAAGCGCCTGCTTTGGTGCCTATAATCACGCGGTCATCTACTTTATTCACACACGAGACCCCACGCAATCCAATGGTTTTGAATCCGGGCTTAAGTTTGTACTTGTTATCTACCACATAATATTGGCCTGTGTGAGTGAATTGAATATCACCAGAGAATGTGTCGCCTTCCACCTGCACGTCGTATAACTGTTGCTTCAGATCAGTCAATCCGTCTCTAACACTGACCCAGAACTTATCCTTGGCTGAGATACCGGCTCTGACGTCGTTTATCACCTCTTCGAATGAATCTTGTACACACACGATATCCACCATAGTTAAAAATAATGCGCACTCATAGATCTCACCCTTCATGTCTATTGACCTCCCACAACCAGATACCAGCACCAGGTTCGATGAGACCACGCGCATGTTCTTCGACAAGGACTTCAATCCCTCTGGATTCGTGGATGCTCTTTTCCAAACTGGTGACTTGTCCAAGAAGAACTTACCCAAACTCATAAGCGTATCCAATAATTTGATAATCCACCTCAACTTTTTAGTAGATCAATTGAACCGAGAAATCAACGAGAAATTGATGGCTGTAAGTCAAATTGTACACGAAGAGTCCTTGAGTAAGTCTACGAGGCTAAACTACTACGTGAAGCTATTGGAGAATTCTATTTCCTCTCTTGATAAAGAATTACAGATACCCGAGTTTAACCAACTCATGATTATCAATAAATTGATTGATTTCAAAACCGTCAAAAAGAACATGCACAAGACCCTCAACATTCTTCGGTTCATCCAGAAGAATTTCGGGCTTCTCACGTCCAAATCTTTCGAGGCCGACCTTTTGAAATTATTTCAATCGATTTTGAATCTAGAGGATCTCGCAGAAAGAGCCGAAAGTCTTGAAAACTTGGTTGCTTGCGGAACCGTATTTAAAAATTTCAGCCAGTTCAGCTCCATTTACAGGAAAAACCAAGCCAGTTTTATACTGGAGAAGGAAGCATTAGAGTTATGAATAAACGATCACAGAATATGATGTAGAGTATACAGGATTGTATGGACACCAGAAAGTTTATTTTGTAGAATAGAGAATCATTCGGTGTTTCTCGGAAAGCCTGTTGAAAATGTGGTAAATTAATCAATTCGAATACAATAATGATAGGTAAAATGTATCTCAGATGCAGATTCTGTGATTTTCGCAGTTGAAAACTGTGCTCTATGAATATTCCGAGATAATCAGAAAACAACATGGATGGATTTCTTTTCACCTCCATAATCAATATCACCATGTATTGGACTCCCTATTGATCAAATTTTTTATTTTTTAATTCCCGATTTTCTTATGAAAGCACATATCACATGTCAAATCAATTCAAACAGCCACAGGGCGGTTGGTGTAGTGGTTAACATTTCTGCCTTCCAAGCAGGAGACATGGGTTCGATTCCCGTACCGCTCATTTTTTTTTTTCGACTCGCTTCTCAGTCTCATTCAAATCAAGCACTCCGCGTTTGTTTACCTGATAATAAATATCAATACTTCTTCACAACATGGCATATGTCGCCTCTAGGCCCAATCTCAAAGAGATAGAAGGTTTCACAGACCTCGAAGATGTCAACACCGCTATGACTCAAGTATTTCAGGAAGCTCAAACCAGTCTTTCTGGACACAGAAAATTAGTGGTGATCTTCACTAACTTGCACAAGAAGGCAATAGAGTTGGGATACGGCGAAGCATTTTCATACAAACTCACCAAACTCATAAACAAGATTCTTGTCACCAAGAAGGGAGAGGAGAGTGGAGACAGAATAGTGAAGTTTTGCTCTTCTTTTGTATCAAATTTATTCAAAAGTGAACAAAAAGATAATCAAGATAATGAAGATGAAGTAATGTCCGATGGCAATGACATCACCACAGCCATCGAAACAACCGGGTATCTTATTTCTCACTTGTTGAGAGGAATCGACGCAAAAGATCGTAATGTTAGATACAGAGTCATTCAACTCATTGCTTATTTGGTCAATTTCAGTAACGATATCGAAGCGGAGTTGATTAACTCATTGGCCCCTTCGTTAAGGAAAAGATTGAGCGACAAAGAAAGTGCCGTGAGAATTCAAGCTGTGGTGGCGTTGTCGAGATTCCAACAAATAGGAGGTCAGGACAGTGAAAGTTCTGTCTTCTTCATTAAGCTACTCATTGGAGTGATGAGAAATGACGAGAGTCCCGAGGTCAGAAGAGCAGCATTGATCAATATCGTCAAGAGCCGAGATACCTTGCCATATATAGTGGAAAGAGCAAGAGATGTAAACACCATAAACCGACGTATAGTGTATTCGAAGATCTTGAAAGAGTGGGGTGACTTCAGGGAGATTCCGTTTTCATTCAGAGACGCGTTGATACTGTGGGGATTGAATGACCGTGAACCAACTGTCAAAGCTGCTGCTTTGAGGCTCTTCAATAACTACTGGTTCGAAAATGTCCACAGGGATTTCTTGGTTTTCCTTGAAAACTTGAATTTACAGAGCGAAAGAAAAGATATCGACCAACTTATGCACAGCTTATTCGAGATGAACCTAGATCTCGTTAAGTCTTTGAAATTCGACAAAAGTTACTGGAAGGAGTTCTCAGTGGAAAAGTCGTGCTTATTGAGGAATCTATTTGAATTTTTGAATAAAAAGAACTTGCACGAATTCATCGACGACAAGTTTGTGGATTTGATTGAATTGAGTGACATTCTTTACAAGTATCTTAAATTGAGACGCTCCAGGTTGACCAATAACAAGAGCTTGATTGACAAGTACAACCAGTACAAGAGACATATCCAAGCCAAGGATGCAGATATTAGGGCACTTGAATTGGAGCTAGGACGGTTGGAGAAGGATTTCGCTGAACATAACGCAGACAGCGAATCAGAGGAGGCACAAGAAGTGTTTGCGAAATATAAAGTCAAGATCGAGGACATCAAAGGTGAGATTCAACATATCCAACTGGAGAAAGATACCGCTTTCACTGAAAACCAACAACTCATTGCGGAAAACCGGGATTTCCAGGAAGAATACAATGAATTGGAGTACATCATTCAAAACTTGCTTGAAATAAGTAAGGATTACGACTATGCAGACGAACCGGGTAGAAGATCTATGTTACAGATCATCAGAACCAGCCTTACAAATGATAATTTGTCAGATACGTTGACAGGCATTGCACTCAGGGTCTTGAAAATACTCAGTATTAACGAGAGGGATTACATCAGCATGGCCACAGAAATAATCACCGATATAAGAGATTCGGATTTGGATGAAAACGACGAAACTTTCCATTCTGCTATTTCAGGATTTTTGGGAGAAGCTTCCTCCTCAGATGATGAAGACGAAGATGACGAAGATGGTTTCAATGAAAATCCTGAAGAAAATTTGTCTCAAGGGCCAGATTACACGAATAACATTAATCGAATCGATAATGTTTTTGATGATCAAAATTTCAATAAGACTTACTCAAAGACCAAATCAGGCTCGAAGAGAAGAAAACTCCAACCAAAGCAACCACCGCCTGATGTTCTACATCAATGTTTGAACTTAACGCAACATTTACTCGAATCCGTGAATGACACCCTTTCTAACAGCTACTCGATGGAGTCCATCTTGCAAACCTTGGTACACCCTGCAGTACGTTTGGATGATAATTCAGACACTCATAAACTCGGGATGAAGTGTTTGGGTTTGTTCATGTTGATTGATAAAAACTTGGCTGTCGAGAAATTGTATTTCTTTGGAAAAATCGTCAGTTTGAACAAATTTGACGAGGACTTCAAAATTCTTGCTTCCAAGGTCATCATCGATGTGTTATCTGTCTTTGGTACGAGTGTGTTAGACGTAGGGGACACCGACAGATCTAATCAGGAAGATTATGATTCACTGACTACACAATACGTGGACTCGTTGTCCATGAATAAGTTATTTGCCAAGTGTTTGAAGAACCATTCCATGCCAAACTTACAGTCAATTGTTGCAGAGGGTCTATGCAAGTTGTATTTGGCCGACATTCTCGAGAACTTTGGAGAAAGTACTTCGTCGAGAGGAAAAGATCACCATTTCGAAGATCTCTTCGAAGTACTTGTACTCTCATACTTTGATGTAAAAAACATCTCCAACAACAATTTGAGACAGATCTTGTCCTTCTGTATCCCTGTTTATGCGTTCAGCCACCTCAAGCATCAGATAAAGTTGGCCAAGTTATCTGGTAATATCATCTATAAGTTTGCAAAACGTCTTCAAGCGTATGAAGTCGAGTTTGCAGATGACGGGAAGAAGCTAAGCTCTCTTTCCCTGATTTCAGCTACGTCTGTGATACAGCAACTCATTCACTGGTGTGATTCCAACAATTTGGTGAAGAAAGACATCCAAATAGAGCCACAAACGATTGAGTCTCCAGTTTGGCAAATCATAACTTTCTTGGAGGCCATCGAACAAGACACTCCCAGGAACATCAAGAAGCTGATAATGAATAATGTTGGGAAGATTCAAATTGAAACTACGCTCGGAGTGAAACTCTTGAAAAGTCTAAATGAGGCTATTGAAGATACGCTTGAAGTACTAGATAAAAAGAAAGACCATGCCGAGTTCAAGTTCGACGTGCTCACGTCTAAAAACTTCTCCAAATTCCATCGTCATGTGAAGGAGGTGCTAGAGAGAGCCGAAGAACAAAATGAAGAAATTGAGCTAATAGAAGAGGATGCAAATGAAGACGGTAATAAGTCCACGATTTCCGAGAAATCAAGCCAAACCCCACAAACAGAGATTAAACATGAGAATGCCGACGCTATGGATGTGGATGGGGCTTTTTTAGAGGAGACTAACGATAAAGAGGAAGAGCCAAACGACGGAAACGACGAGTACGACGGTGAGAGTGACAGTGGCGAGAATCTTGGTCAAGACCACACTCAATTGCATCCGGAGCACCCAGAACAGAACCCCAGTATCAAACAACAAGCCGAATTGGAAAGTATAGACGAGTTCTTGGATGCCGAGGACCAAGTAGAGTACGATATCTGAGAAGGTAGGCGAAGGCCGGATTATTGGCAACGCGCATACAGGAAACATGTACGCGTCAGTGTGCAGGATGGCAGTTCGAATCCTCGCAAGACGGTCGTATTTTTTAAACGATGGGAACGACCAGATTTCCGACGCCAATTTTCAAAAACATAAATAGCTTATTACACGCTTGAGGAAATTTTTCACAGACCATTTTCAACAATGACTGAACAAACACAACTTTACAACCAGGACCACAGCAAAGACTCCCAATTTGCCAAAGCGTTGCATGGTGAAAGTTATAAAAAATCTGGATTAAGTGCTTTAATTGCCAAAGCTAAACAAGCCAGTGAAGTAGCTACTGAAGGATACTTTAAGCATTGGGACGGAGGTGTCACTGAAGATGACGAAAAGAAAAGATTGAGTGACTACAATAGATTAACCCACCACTACTATAATTTGGTGACTGATTTCTACGAATATGGATGGGGATCTTCTTTCCATTTCTCAAGATATTATCAAGGAGAAGCATTTAGACAAGCAACTGCCAGACACGAACATTACTTGGCACACAAAATGGGCATCCACGAAAACATGAAGGTGTTGGATGTTGGATGTGGTGTTGGAGGTCCTGCAAGAGAAATTTGTAGATTCACTGGATGCTCGATTGTTGGATTGAACAACAACGATTACCAAATTGAAAGAGCCAATCACTATTCCGAAAAGTACGGTTTGAGTGATAAACTTTCGTTTGTCAAGGGTGACTTCATGCAAATGGACTTCGAGCCAGAATCATTTGATGCCGTTTACGCCATTGAAGCCACCGTCCACGCTCCAAAATTAGAAGGAGTTTACGGTGAGATCTATAAGGTTTTGAAACCAGGTGGAACTTTCGGAGTCTACGAATGGGTCATGACCGACAACTACGACGAAACCAACGAAGAACACCGTAAGATTGCATACGGTATCGAGGTTGGTGACGGTATTCCAAAGATGTTCTCCAGAAAAGTTGCCGAAGAAGCATTAAAGAATGTTGGATTTGAGATCCAATACCAAAAGGATTTGGCAGAGGAAAAGGACGATATTCCTTGGTACTACCCATTGGCTGGAGAGTTCAAGTACGTCCAGCACTTGAGTGACTACTTCACCATTTTCAGAACTTCTAGAATCGGTAGATTCATCACTACTGAAGCTGTTGGTGTCATGGAGAAAATCGGGTTGGCTCCAAAAGGTTCAAGACAAGTTACCATTGCTTTGGAAGACGCAGCTGTTAACTTGGTTGCTGGAGGAAAACAAAAGCTTTTCACCCCCATGTTCTTGTACGTTTGTAAGAAACCATTGGATGCCAAAGATTAAATATTTAATTTCTAATGTATTATAGACTGGTTGAATTCATTGTAGCCCGAAACTGAAATTTGTATTTCGCAATTGAAAGCTCGCACGACCGGGCACCGTGTTAACTAAATTTAAATTAGCAACTTTTGATAATTGCAATATCAAGTCACTTACAAAAACATAATTAGCACCAATGACTCTTCATAACCCAAACTTGGAAGGCTACAATGTGGTCAGAAACATGTGGATTAAGTATTATAACAAGCATGAACGAACTTTTATTGCGCCTCAAAGATGTAGTGGATGCTATAACGATAAGAAATTCGTGGTATGGGCTGTATCAGTGGCTGCACAAGCAGTTGTTGATGGTGCAAGAATCTACAAGGAATTGGTCCCTTTGGTGGACCCAGCAATTGCGATTTTCCAAAAGTATAAAAACCCCCATTTGAAAGGATATTCGGCTGCCGAGAATAATGGTAACGATAAAGATATCTATTATGATGACGATGCCCAAGTTTGTAGTGCAATGTTAACTGCTTATGAGGTGACCGGGGACAAAAAGTTCTTGGACCAGGGTCGGGAATTGACTCGTTTTTTGATGGGCGGCTGGAACGATAACCCCAATGTTAGGAACAAAGGTGGTATGAAGTGGCACATTTCAAACGCTTATTTGAATTCTTGTACAACAGCAGAAGTTGCCAAATGTTGTTTGCAAATTGCCAAGTTCATTCCTCAAGAAGCAAAAATCTATATTGATTTTGCAGCCAAATGCATCGATTGGCAAATTAAGGTGTTACAAGACCCTGGCGACAAGTTGATTAAAGATGGTATACAAGACACCGCAGATCATCCAAATGACACCAAATGGACCTACAACCTTGGAACAACGTTGTCCGCAGCATCCCATTTGTATCATTACACCAAAGATGAACACTGGAAGAAAATAGCTGATGAGTTGGCTGAAGCAGGTATTAATCATAATGTCTTCTTTTACGACCGTGATTATTCCATGGACAAGAGATACTGGAGAGACCCATCTTACTTCGTACAGTTGCTCATTGAGGGATTGGCCGATTATCTTTTGTTCGTAGGCCATGATGCTCCAGGTGATTTGCCAAACAGAATAGAAGAGGAAATCAAGAGGCATTTGGTGATGTTTTACGATTATATGAGAGACCCAAATGACGGGTTATACTTGCAGAGTTTCGAACCCCATTTGACCTACAGAGAAGTCTATGATAAGAAGTACAAACCTCATTTTGGTGAAAGAAAAGGATGGGGGATCAAAAAGGATGATAAAAATGGCAACGATAATGTCCCTCAGAAGTGTCTCATGGGATGTGGAGCCGCTGCTAGGGTTTTCTTCCAAGGAGCTCGGGTAGTTCCAAAAATCGATTAGACTCGTACGGTTAAGATGAATGTATAATATACTACACTTTGATTTTTGATAAACTAAATGCTGGTGCAGCAGGGGTGGTGTTTCGTTCTATAATTATGAGATCATGATCGTTAAATGGACTGGCATGCAAAATAGGTCTGTATTTGAATGAGAGGAAAAATGGAACATCGGAATCATTGATCTCATTGTCCTTATCTTGTTGCTTGAATTTATCGATTTTTGTTTGCCTGAGGGATGTTTCAACCGCATCCATGGCTTCTTCTTCATCATTTTCTTCATCGTCGTCGATGGTAAGCCCATCTCTATTTCTCTTTTTAGAAGCCCCCATGTTCTTATATGCCTTAGAAAGTGGAATGTTTATATCCAAATTCACATAACTGATCCAGTTTTTTCCGTGGGTCCAGACTCGTTTGCTCTTGTCAACAAAAAGTCCTTCTGGTTTTTCTTCCAATGTCAAATATTGCTTGGGAAGGAAATCGCTATTTCTCTTGGACCATGCAGTTAGAAGCGACTCGAAGTTGCCTCCTTGTTGCACATTGAATTCGTAGAGTTTGTTGTCTTCACTCAAAACCAATAGCGTATTGTTGGGGGAGAACTGGATTAAATGAGGTACAAAGTTCAAATTGATTAATTTGAATACAGACAAGTCGCTCAAGTCCACGACTTCAATGACACCGTTGAATCTGGACAACACTAGTACGCTCTCTTCTTCGTTAACAATGAATTGTTTGACGTTACTGGAGTAGGAATCGGATGACTCTTCTTCGAATTCAATTTCATTCTCTAGTTGAATGTCTTTATTAGGTATGTCAATGGCGAACAAGTATAATTCTTCATTGGGAGTAAGGATAAGAAGCTTGTTATTTTGGTAGATGACCAGCTTTTTGCATCCGCTGATCACAGAATCGAACGACTCCACTCTGAATTTGTTCACCACAAGTTTGGTGTTGGATGGGTTAGGAGTGAGCTCGAACACTTTGACGCTAGACATGGTGCCAACAACCAAAATATTACCGTCCGAATTGATAGCCACGTTGGTGATGTTGTCATCGTCTTTAAGGGTCAATTTGGCTACCAACTTATATCCTTCGTCCTCTTGTATTCTCCATATCTTGACAGTTTGCTCTTGCCAGGATACCACCAACTTCTGTTTCTGGTTGAAAAGCAGGTTTTTGTGTTGTTGGGGTAAAGAGAGCTTCCTGTAGTTACCATCATGGAACTTATTTATGGATTGGATCACTACACTCTTTTCCACACCTCCACTGATTAAAAGATTGTAGCCCTTGCTTTCAAAAATGGCCATGGACCTGACGTCATTGGAGTGTAAGAGTCGGTTATAGGAATGTACCCATTTGGTGATGTTTTTCTGTTTGTTTGTGGAAGTTCCTACCAAACTAAATTGATGGATCTTTCTATCCACACCTGCAGTGAAGAACTTTTCCTCAGCAAAATCCACCGAAATACAAAGAACGTCAGCCTCATGGTTGGTGAAACTCTGTAGTAAAGTAAACTTGTCCAAATCCCATACTTTCACGGCCCCTGTGGAATCTCCACTGATGATTTGTCTTCTCTTATTCAATACTGCCACGGACCATACCAACGTGCTTTCACTTTTGGACTTATCGACTCTCATGGTACCCAAGATTCTTCCCTTGGTTTCGCCTGAAGCTCCCCAGCACCTGATTCTGGCATCAGCACATCCTCCTACAATCATATCGTTTTCAAACCATTTGACACTCAATACTCTGGAATCTTGTCTTTGACAGATTAAGTCGTGCTCCAAAGACCCAGGGCCTCCAGAGATGTCTATGATGCAAACAGCCCCATCGTCGCTTCCTACGGCCAACTTTGTACCGGCTTTATTGACGGCCAAAGACCAAATGACTCCAACGTTACAGTCATAGTTGATTCTTGGTAATCCGGTTTTGAGGTCCCACTCGGTGACAGAAGTGGATCCACCTATAGAGAAAAGCCTGGGAAACTCTTTTCCCTCGACAGACCAGCACAATCCTTCGATTGACCTGTCACGAGACCCAAATAAAGTGAGCTCATGAGTCCAGTTGAATTTAGGATTCCATATTTCGATATCTCCATTACTCCTTCCTACAGCCAACCTCAAATTTGCCGAAGCAAACTCATTGGAGTCGGGAGCGTGGGAGAAGGCCACGGAAGTAATGGTGTGTGGATCGTAATCTACAAACCTACACCTGTGGATATTCATTGGTACAATACTCATCTCCAAAATTTAATTTTTCAGTTGTAGTGCGAGCACCCACTGGCTGCGAAATGAAGATGGAGAGATTAGAGAGGGTATAGAGGGTATAGAGATTAGAGAGAGTCTAGAGAGTATTTTAAGAGTATGTAGATGTAGAAAGTATAGAGAGAAGATGAAGTTACGTGAATCATCTCAATAAGGGAAAGTGTGTGAATAACCACACACACGTTTAGTGATATTAGCACAACATTTTACTGAAGTGTATTGCTAGAATGTCACTAATGACAATGAACTAGATGCTACACAAACCCCACGAAGCTGTTGATAACGTTAAGCAAACGAATAAACCATTTGTTCTCGTCTGTGTTCAAAATCATGTTGATCACAAGCTCTTCGGTGTTTTTGGAAGAAGCTCCAGGCTTCCTCACAATTGTTCTTTGAACAATAACATTTCTCTTGATACACCAAACAACAAATAGCATTGCTAGCACGCTAATGGCAAAACTCTTGAGTAATTTGAATGCATTCGATCCCACAAGCTTGAGTGTATGGATAAGTCTTTTTTTGAGTCGGTCATTGGCACTAAGAGGAAATTCACTTTCAGACTCGCTGGGTGAATGGATATTTCGAGACCGTCTCCCGTTGATGAATTCTCGAGAGAGTTTATTGATGATCAAGTTGATTTCGCCTTGCCAGGTCTTGAAATCTTCCAAAGACCCGGGATTGATGTGATTGACGTTAGGGTTATTCGGCAAAGGCTGAATAGAGTCTCCAAGTCTATCGCCACGTGCAGAATGCGAAATCACGCCCGAATGTGCCACTGGGTCCCTGCTCAATGAATACACAGACGCAGTGGTGGGCTTATCAGACACTCTATGGGCACTTTGGGCCTGGTGGTGTCTTTGTTGCTGGACATAGTCGTTAATATTCAACATCGTAGACCTTCTGGAATGGGAGTATATTTTGTGGAGATTGGACTTGGCAGTGTTTGAGTATGTGCTTGGTAGAGGCAAAGGCGTGTTGGTGGAGTAGCGGTCGCTCTGATCGGTCTGGGAAAACAGAGGCAGATGCGGTGGAAAAGGAATATTGGGCACATGATCCAATTCGTCCTCGGGACTGAAATCCAAGTCTTTGATTTGATCCCAGAGAAATTCCAAGTCGTGCAACAATTCTCTTGCCTCTGGAGTCCCACTGGCATAAACCTTCATGGTATCAATCAAATACGAAATGTATCGACGCTTTGCCTCGGTTTTACTAAGACCCTGTTCTCTTTTCCAGGAATCCCATTTCTTTTTGGCCCCTTCGTCTTCTAAGGTGAATCCCACAGGCCTAGTCATGACACCCTCAACATCGCCTTCGGTTGCTTGTTTATAAAGACCATATAATCTCATTCTATTTTCTGCTGGAGGTCTTGGGAGGGACCCGTGATTTGAGCGGGAAGATAGCGCCCTAATGGTGGTTATAGCTTTCACAAACACACGATCTTGAGTGTTAGTATGTGCAAATGGACAAGGGGAACAAAATACTTACCAATAGAATCCGACATGATGGGGGTGTTTCTTGCCAGTGGAGTATGAGTGTCAGTTGTTTATGGACTGGGGCTGCGAATTCGCAAAGCATATGAGAATTGAGATGTGAGAATCAGATAGAGGATCAATTGAGCGATCGAGCTTGATGAGAGTTGAAAGAAAGTCGAGGTTACGTGTGTATCAGGCGTGATAAAAGAGGACTCAAAGTTGTCTGACCAGAGACTATCTCAAACAGATCAACTTTAGATCAAAAAACTCAACGGAATCTACAAGCACAAAAGTGTAAGCTAGTGAAATGGACCTGTCACAATCATAAACAGAATGCAACGGTGAGTAGTTAGCTATCAATCTAGTTTGCACCAAAATAGGAACCAAATACAGAAACATTTGGCACCAGAGTGTCGGCAAACATCAATAAAAATCAATTAGATTATATTTATTGACTAGAGTATTGGTCTCATCATGATATTTATAATAAAAAATAAAGTTACCCTATATTTTTGTAAGTTGGAAATGTGGTGGTTCTATTTTTACAATATGAAAACGATGTTTCAATTAAAATGATTTGGCATCATTTAATTTTCTGGAACATCGATTTCACCGGCGTTAATAGCGTCAATGATATCATGAGGGTTTTTACCTTCAACACGGCATCCAACAGATTGGGCAGTACCTAAAATTTCTTTAGTAACAGAAGCCAAGTTCTTACCAAAAGATTTTTCGCTCATGGTTCTGGCGATTTCATAGATTTGTTCTAATGGAATGTTACCAGAGTGCTTGACGTTCTTGACCTTTTTTCTGTCTCTTGGGGCTTCCTTCAAAGCACCGATGACCAAAGAAGAAGCAGATGGGACCACAGAAGCAGTGGCTTGTCTGTTTTGAATCTTCAATTGGACGGTAACTTTGATACCTTTGAAGTCTTTGGTAGCTTTGGCAATATCTTCACCAACTTTCTTTGGAGATAAACCTAAAGGACCAATCTTTGGGGCCAAGGCAGATGAAGCACCAACTTCACCACCAACGGCTCTCAAGTAAAGGTATTTAACTTCATTAGGGTCGAATTTTGGAGGCATCTTTAATTAGTTATAATATGAAGAGATTGGAAATTTTTTTCTGCTTCTCACTTTTCAATTCGGTGCCTCGCACAATTTCTGTTACACAAAATCCCCACGCACCTTCTGGGGAGGAATCAGCAGTCTCGCGATCCTGGGGGTGAGTGTTAGGGCACAAGCCCGGAGACCTGGTTTTCGCAGCCACCAAATGTGCCCAGGGAGTACCATACATATTGCTGACATGATATCATTCTTCACTACTGCCGAATCTTACTCATTTCGGATGATGAATCTTACCCATTTCGTGTATTGCGTGGCTGTATAACTGAAATAGCCCAATCGCACCTAGCCTTATAGTCCAGCCTACAAGGTCCCGCCAGGAATATCGTCTCCAATACGCGAATCTTCGAAAGACTCTCCACTATTTATAGAGCTAGCCTTGGTATCTGCCAATTGTCTCAACATGATAGCAGGATGCTTGCCCAACTCGAGCAATTCCTTGAATATTGGAACAGGCTTTTCTGCCAACTTGAGTATTCTCTCTTTGTCTCCGTAACATATCACCAACACATACTTGGACCAATCATCTCTGGGTATATGGTGTCTCTTCATTGCCTGTTGTAGAATCTTCAAACACGAGTCATCTGAGCTCGCCCTCAACTGCTTCAATGGCTCGTTTGAAGGCGTAGGGGTTGCAGAGGAAGTTCCTGACCCAGAAGTTGACCCAGACCCTAAACCGGAGCCTGAACCTGAACCCGAGCCACTGGTCAAGTTAGCAAGAGAAGAAGGAGCTGTGGATGAACTAGTCAGAGCAGAGTGTTTCCTGATGGGCTTTGGATGGTTGTTCAAAGTCGAGGTCGTGGAGTATGTAGACGCAGAGCTGGTGCTTTTACTCTCCACCAACCGAGGCCTTGAAGAACTCAGCTTGACCACCTCCGGTTGGTTGGAAGCACTACTTCCAGATTGCACGATTTTACCGGTACCCAATGATAGAAGCGATCCCGAAGAGAATCGGTTAGATTGCGTGGGACTAGGACTAGGAATTGGGTTTGAATTTCGGTTGGAACTCAGCTGACTGGTACTCATAAACCCAGAATCATGGAGTGATTCAATCAACGTATTGCTATTTAGCGAATGATTGCTCGAAAGCGAGTACGTGGGCGAGTCCAAGGACCCGGAAACTGGGCCGGGGTCGAGTGTGGGGGTGGGCAATGGCTTTGAATCTTTCAAAAGCCGTATCACTGGAATCAAATCTCCCTTGAGTCTTTGGAAATTCTCATTCAACTTTTTGATGTCTTGTTCGGTGTTTGGCGAGGACACCGACGATAAGTGCTGTTGCACTGTGTATGTGAGGGACTTGATCATATCCTTCATGAGAATGCTGGATAATGATAAACTCTCTAGGTTGATGAAATTGTTATTGATGTTGATATTGCTCAACTTATACTCGGGGTCATTAAAAGACTTGGGAGGATTTTTGGCGTAGTGGGAGCTGATCAAGTCACTGATATGTTTTTTAATGCTGAGTCTGACCCCAAGTTTGTGGATACCCAATTCCTTTAGGTGTTCTGTAGTGAGAAAAGGAAGTAGAGATCCCTCGATATTATGCTTCAAAAAATAGTCTCCTATGGGGTCACCGGAGTGATTTATGGAATTGATATATCCCGAAACCTGTGCAGGATCCCACTGTAAGAAAGAGTCGTGTGTTAATGGGACTGAAGTCATGGTTCCGTGGCCTTAATGGACTTGAAATTGTGTTCCTGTAACTAATAGGAACTTATCTCGCGCATTTGCACGGCGCACGACAAGGCACACCAGATCGCGATTTGTGATTTGCGATTTAGCTGCAAGCTTAGAATCCACACTTGACACTGTAATTACACACTTTATATTCACAATTGGCGGGTATTTACAATGGTAGTCGGTACAGTTCACACGTGGGCAGACAAAAAAGTTGCTTTTGAGTTCAATGGCACCAATCCGGCGCACAATCCCAAAAACGTGCTTCTCTTTATTGGTGGCCTCACAGACGGGCTCCTCACGGTAGGCTACTTGGAGGAATTATCCAAGAAAATAGCCACCATTGAACACCATGGCGATTGGGTCGTAGTCCAGGGCTTATTGACGTCGTCCTACAGTGGCTGGGGCCAATCGTCTCTCGCCAAAGATAATGAAGAGATTGGGCAAATCGTCAAATATTTGAGGTCTGAAAAGGGAGGAAGTAGAGATAAAATCGTATTGATCGGACATTCCACAGGGTGTCAGGACACCTTGAGGTACCTTAGTAAATATGTATTTGAAGAAGACTTCGATGATTCTCAGAGGATCGACGGTGGAATTCTTCAGGCTCCGGTATCAGATAGAGAAGCCATTGCAGATATAGTGGGAACTGAAGAATTGGACCGTTTGGTGGAGAAAGTCGACAAAGAGTATCTTTCAAAAGGCTTACACAACCAGGCCGTGCCTTTGGATATTCAGAAAGCTGCGCTTGGTGATACTGCCATTACTGCGTATCGTTTCTATTCTCTTTATTCCAAGTATGGAGACGACGATTTCTTCTCTACCTATTTCACTGAGCAGGACTTGGCCAAATCTTTCGGAAAGGTACAGAAACCATTGTTGATATTGTTTGGAGAAAGGGATCAGTATGTGCCAGAGTCTGTCGACAAAGAAGCTTTAGTTTACAAATGGGAGAAAGCTACACCCTCGGAAGTGTGGAGCAAATATAGTAAAATTGTTCCTGACGCAGACCACCAAGCAAGCAGCCCCAAGGCTACTGGAGAGGTCATCGATAGCGTCACCAAGTTCATTTTATCTTTATAGTTCGACATTATATAGATTGAATCACCCATTCACTACGTCATACTTTCGGACGTTTTGCACCAATCCTTCGTAATAAGAATCTAGACTGAGATCGTCAGTGAGAATGTCACCGTAAGTTTTACGATACGTGTTTGATTTCCTCCCCAAAAGGCCGGATAACATGTTTCGAATCTCTTCAAGCTGACCATTGGCCTGAGAAACTGCTGGGCTTTTGCTCTCAACGGGATTGAGCCTTGACAAGAGAAACCTGGCTTGGGAATGGTTTTTTTGTGTCACAATATACTTGGGAGCCAACCGTCTGTTTCCAAAAGATTTGATGAGAGCCAACGGCTTCTTCAACCACTCGGATTCTTGTTCTAACAAATGAGAATTCTCTGACGGATGGAGCTTCGCTCTTGAATCGTTCTGGTATATTATCACATTGAAGACACAATCCAAAACAATGAATGAGTCTGGAGGTGAAGATAAGACTTTCTGGGCATCCAATGTGATTTCACTCGTGTCACCATTTACTTCTACCCGGAAGACCTTGGGTTTAATGACAGTCACAGACTCTTCGCAGTTAAGTTTCATGAACCAATGATGATAGAAAGCAGTTTCGTCTGGCAGGGAATTGAATATTGACACCAATTGTGGGTTTCTTCTCAAGTAGTATGCCAAAGCCGGGATTTCCAGGAAACTGTCGTTGATCACAAACTTCTCAACAATACTCTCGAACACATTGGCGTACGGATTCGAGCTTGATGAAGACCGTTCCTTAATGGCGAGTCCGCCAAAATTGTGCAACAACTTTGTGACGACTTTGTCGATGTCTTTGGTGATACTTTCGAATGTTTCATACCCGAGTACGGTGTCGATCTTGTCCAAGAGGAGTCTGGCCAAAATCACCATGAACACCCTCTGGTCGAATCCCGCAATGAGTTCCTTCTCCTTGATGATCTTGCTTTTGGAATTCACCACTTTATAAGAGCCATCACTCATCTTTACTCGGTGCTTTGCAAGATACTCAAGCGTAGTTTTCTTCTGCACGGTCACTATTCGTAGGATCCAACGTTTCTGTGCCACATTGTAGTACTTCACCGAGAATTGGATGTGAACCTCTTTCACCCCATCCATGGTGAGTGCCGTGGACGAATTCACAACTTGAGGCTCAAAGAGTATGGCCACGGCGTCAGATTGGCTTTGGGTGTTGAATGACCACAGATTGGTGAAGTTCTTCTTCTTTGACGCAGACTCAAACTGAGACACCAGGTCAGAGATTTTGTGTTCGTGGGCGTCACGGGGTCCTTCAGTTTGGTATGTCGAAGGCAAACAATGACCCAAGCCTACGAGTCTTGAAACCTTTAGATTTTCTGATGGAAATACCGAAACCACAACCTTCTGGGCAACTTTTGCACCCACCACGTCGATGAGTTGTTTGTCGAACTGAGGATCCGTAAACGACTCAAACATGTGGATGCTTCCCGAAGTTTGCAGAGCCAATGCCTTCATCTCATATACTCCCACCTGGTCTAGTGAGCCTGAAAATAAGTAGTATGAAAGTCTGGGGCCGTTGAATCGAGGTGAGAAATCGGTTTCCCGATGTGTAACGTTAGAGACAGTTTTAGATGCCTGGTTCCCCAGTAGTCCACAAGCCACTAGAGCGAGGGCTCTATAGAACTTCAGGGTGGATAGGAACTGTGGAGCTTGCATTTCAGCAATGTCCTTATGAGATCTGAGGACCTTTGACTTCGAATCCAAGTCTACGATGCTTCCAGGCTCAGATGTACACGGACCACTAGCGAACAAAAATACGTCAGTCTGTAGCTTTTCATGAGAAGATCTGGAGAACATGGTACTAACGACGTATGTGGCCAAACCGGTGGCTCTTTGGGGTTTGAACGAGTCTGTGAGTGTGGGCTTGAGACTTGTAATGGTGTTTAAAATCTGGGGTTTGCTGGACTCAGTTAGTTTACACGAGTAGCCACGCTTCACAATAAGACTCTGCTCTGGATTCAAGGCTATGGAGTCACTCAAATGTAGTTTTTCCAACACAATAGCTTGACATGCATCACCGAAAATGTACTCTAGCGTAAGGTTTTTACCCTTGAGTTTATCTGACTCCACCAAAAGCACATCAGAGCTGATCGTAGTCACACCCGAACCATGTAGATGATGTACGTTCACGTGGCTGTCGAAAGAAATAAGTGTGACAAACGAACCCAAAGGAAGCGAGTCGATGGCTTTAGCCACAGACACTTTCAAATGATCGAACGAGATGGATTTTCCTCCGTGCTCATCCACATGCTGGTACAAATCAAGAACAAACACATAGTTGCTCGATGGAGGAATTGTGTCCAACAAAGCGTCGTTGGGAACTGCGTACTCCACAATCGAAGAAGTAGGTTGTAGTTGTGGAGGCCATAATTCCGGGGCCGAATCCAAGGGCGGTAGAACGTACTCAGAAGGGAAGTACGAGCGGGAGTTGCACATGGGACACCACCACATGTTGTTTTTTCTGTCAATCTTACAAAACAAATTGATGCAGCATTTGCATGAATCACAGGTTAGTGGTAAACTCTCAACTACAGGAATCTGGGGATCGGTGGGCTTTCTTGGTTTCAAAGGCGTGAAAAGACACCCTACTGGCGTCAGAAGACTGGATGCTTCCAACCGGGTTGAAGGGAACACATTCCAATTGAATCTCACTCCATCGAGCTCTCCTTGGGTGAGATACTGTTGTTTCATATCAGCAGCTTATCACTGGCGAATCGATTAGATAAGTGCGCGCCAACTTACACAAACCCAACTACCTCAACCTCACACAGATTAGTTTGCAGATTAATTCACAGATGAATTCACAGATTCAAGTGTCTAAGCGCGCGATATCGGTTCGGTTAAGTGCAACGACAAGTGCAAGATTAGTGGGGGTGACGAGTGGAATGGGGTGATTTGCAATGGTGATTTGTAATGGACAATACGATGTGGCTAGTGGAGTGGATGCCACGAATGAGCCAATTGAGAGTGGGCCCATTACTTGGTTGTGGAGATACACTATTGTCACCTCTGGTAGATAGAATCTGGTAGATAGAATGTGTTAGCGAGAATGTGATAGATGTATAGTACTCACTCACAGCGCTAATTCTGGCGTAACAACCTGATTTTCATCGAGCAAATGCTTTCAGCCGTCAAAGACCGTGGATTCACCAGGCCCCGAACAATTGGGATGATAGTGCCAGTGGAATCGATTCCGAAAAAGTGGTGGCTGCGAAATCCATATCAGGAAGGATCCACAGTACCGATTGTCAATTATAAAAGCCATTGATCCTTACGATAAACCTTGCTTACTAGCGATCTAGATCGAACTTAGCACACAAAATCATAGTCAATGGCTGCCCTTTTCGACAAAAAAAATAGTAAAGACGGTACCTTCACCATCGATCCAGAAGATATCGAACAAAGCAGATTCAAGGAGTTCATTCCTTCTTGGACTGACGGTGAGACATACCCTCCATTGGAGTTCTTCGAACACAAGGACAGAGGTTCCTTTGCTGACCCTGAATTACCTAACTTGTTCAAAAAGGACGGAGACCACAAAACCAAAAACCTCACTCCCAAGTTGGGAACTGAAGTTACTGGTGTTCAATTATCTCAATTAACAGATGCTGGTAAGGACGAATTGGCATTGTACGTTGCTCAAAGAGGATTGGTCGTGTTCAGAAACCAGGACTTCAGTAACTACGGTCCCGAATTTGCAAGACAATTCGGTAAGTACTTCGGACCTCTTCACATCCATCCAACCTCC
This sequence comes from Yamadazyma siamensis, assembly GCA_030581535.1. Lineage (NCBI taxonomy): Eukaryota > Fungi > Ascomycota > Pichiomycetes > Serinales > Debaryomycetaceae > Yamadazyma > Yamadazyma siamensis. The sequence continues at coordinate 325,272 of JAKTTO010000002.1, forward strand.
GGCCACCCAGTGGGATACCCAGAGTTGCACATTGTGTACAGAAACAAGAACCACAGCTACAAGGGATTCTCTTTCGAGGAATACAACAATCTTGTGAGATGGCACACCGATGTCAGTTACGAATTACAACCTCCTGGAGTCACTCTTTTCAGTGTGTTGGAAGGCCCTGACTCTGGTGGTGATACTGTTTTTGCCGACACCGTTGAAGCATACGAGAGATTATCACCCGAATTCCAAAAGAGATTGGAAGGTTTATACGTGGAGCACTCCTCTGTCGAACAAGCAATTGGATTCGAAGGCCGTGCAGGAGGTGTTAAGGCCAGAAGAGACGCCGTCAAAAACATCCATCCTCTTGTTAGAGTCCATCCAGTTACTGGTAAGAAGATCTTGTATGTTAATCCTCAATTTTCCAGAAGAATTGTGGGCTTCAAACAAGAAGAATCTAAAGCACTCTTGGAATTCCTTTACAACCACATCAACAACTCCCACGACTTACAGGTTAGGGCCCAATGGGAAAAGGACACGGTTGTACTTTGGGATAACAGAAGAGTGGTCCACACTGCCATCTTCGATTGGGATCCAAGAGAGGCCACTAGAATCGCAGTTAGAATTACTCCCCAAGCTGAAAGACCAATTGCAGATATCAAGGATTTGAACAAAAAAGACACCAACAGGTTGGCAGACCCAAATGACGTGATCCCATTTGATCCATAACCAAAAAGTAGTGACTGTTTTCAATCTTCTATTTAATTATGTAATGAACGATGTGTGAATTATTCTGACTTGTAGGCTAAGGTGTGCACGTGACCGCGAGGGTTTTTCTCAAAATTCAAATCTCATCGCAAACTTCAATATGGGTGTAAAGCAGACCAAGAGTGCAAAAAGGGCAGCAGCTCAGAACAAGCAAAGAACCGTAGATCCGGAGGTATTCACGGACTTCCAGGCAAGGAACCTTTTGGAATCTCAGCCCAAACTTACTCCCAAGAGTACCAAAAGGCAGTTATCAAAAGAGAAGATAAAGAAGCAGCAGGCGAAATTAAGGCTTTACGGAGCCAAAAATGGTAAGGAGTACAACGAAAAACAATTGGATATACCCACCCTTAACAGGGCCATAATACCGGGAGTGAAGGCCAAGTCCGGTAAAAAAGGAAAGAAATTTGTCGATGAAAAAAATCCCAATGTTCTCAACTTGTTGGTCAAATCGATTAATGATAAGTACGATCAAGTCAACGAAAGTAAATTAGAAAAGTCAAGAAGATTGGAGGAAATCAGGGAATTGAAGAGAAAAGAGATCGAAAAGAAGGAAAATGAAAAGAAATCGAAATTGGAACTCAAAAAAGATGAGATCAAAAATAAGGCATCGGTGGCTAGAGCTAATAGAAGGAAGAATGCCAAATCCAAAAAAGCTGAGGAGGAAGAAGCCGAGTCCCGTGGCGGTAAAAAGAAGAAGTCAGTTTCATTTTCTTGATTGTACTATATACATTTGCATGGATTCTATTTGCATGGATAATAAATAACATATTGTTAATAACCTCTTCTCTTTCTTCTCATGGCCTCTGTTTTTCTCTTGATGTACCACCCGTAGGCTACCCCAACCATGGATCCTCCTATATGGGCAGCGTAGTCATAAGATCCCCATCTGAACACGAGACCGGCACAGTTATAGGCAATTGTTCCTAAAAAGAAGAACCAGGCTCCTCCAGGAATTGGGATAAAGAAGAACGCAATTGGAGCTTTCGGAATTAAGTATGAGAATGTTCCAAAGATTCCGAAGATAGCTCCTGATGCCCCCAATGATCCAACTGATAAGGCTGTCCGGGTGAGAGTTGGTATCACAATGGAAATAAAAGATGATATCACAGCTCCATTCAAATAGAGTGAAAGAAACAATGGAGCTCCCAACATCCCACACAAACTAGTACCAAACGACTGAAGCACAAACATGTTGAACAATAGATGGAAAAACTCTTGGTGGGAGAAAGCAGCTCCCAACAATGACCAGTTTGAGTATACATTATCTTTCACAAGCACTCCGTATCTGGAGAGAAACTTCAAACACGCCGGAGATTTCCACATGAGGAACCCAACTACGTTCAATCCAATCAACGAGTATACCAATACGCTGGGGTTGTGGAGAAATGGAAGCGCCTTGAATACAAATGGAAGCACCAATTGTGTTCCTATGAAGAACGCCGCTGTGAAAAGAGCTGGTCCCTTGAGTCTATCCCAGTTGGACTTGCCCCTGTGCTTGTTGTAGTTGTTCCACGTTTCACTTCTACCGAAATTGGCCCTCAAAGTTCTCTTCAGCTGGTAGATAAAAGAACGAAACGGATTCATCGAGGACTGTAAGGTGATGTTAGACCTCATGAAGTTTGTTTTGGTGACTGGAATGAGCTTTGACTTGTGGGGTTGAATACCGCATTTAAAGAGGCCTCCTTTCAAGGTGACGAGGCTGGAGTTGCTGAAGAACAGCGTCTTAGTACCGGCCACGGCCCTAGACAATAAGAGTCTACTGATCATTAGGTGCGACTTGGTTAAGTTAATCGCATATGTTGGAACTGTTCGCACGAAACAGACTCGTGAGGCCTCACCCAGGACGAGCTCTTGCCAAGCCCGTGCGAGCATGGTGCCAGCCTAGCACCACAATCTACCACGCATTTTACAAACTGACATCCTTATCCGTTCTACCTCGCTTTGATATAAAGTCGGTGCTAGTACCAACATTCTGAATACGGAACTACATAAACCTCGAATTTTTTCTTTTTCATAGTGATGGTTACAATATAGCAGTCCGACTCTCGCCGTATGAGGCTGGACCATTCGAGCAATCAGTCGTTCCACTTTGCGCAACGAGTAACACATCACTGGAGGGAATTAATTCAGCACAGCAGGCTACCATTGGTGGAGACGAAGCGGATGGCATTTGGTTGGTTACGTAGAATGGCTTGTGGATCTGGTGTGACTACTCCGTATTTTTTTCTTGTATACCAGGGTGGTGGAATGTTTCTGAGCTCCAGAAGCTGGTACGCGTCATCTGACGGAACTTATATCCAACACACACGTAGCGTTTAAATGTTGTATTTTAATCCAATTATTTGTGGTGTTGCAACATCACGAAACCAATGTGTGTTTTTCGCAGCAATTACTATTATATTAAAGAACTAACCATTCGCAACACCGTTTTTTGAAAGTATATTAAGTGAATGTATGAATAGAAAAGAATCTATCAACGAAAACTGAAGATTTCGAATCTGAAATTAAACTAAAAGTACCACGAGTGATAAAAGAAGAGAAACCAATCCACGTGTGGATTCAGAGGCTCCTCCATTGTAAGTAGAAAGATTGGTGTTGTGAGGAGATTCAGCTTGTGGAGAGGCTTCTGAGTTGGAAGTAGAACCAGAAGAGCTATTAGGGTTGGCGCCAGATCCTCCTTTGGAGTTTGAATCAGGTCCGGAATTTGAATCGGATTCAGAGTTACCAGAACCCGTACCATCGTTGTTTGAAGCAGGGACGGTGGCACTTTCTGACTTGGCACCAGATTCACTGCTCGAGGATGGAGTGAGGTCAGGAACCCCAGTTACTAAATCATCAACGATTTGAGTGGTGTAAGTAGTAAACACATCCCCACCATTCCCTTTTGTGCAAACCTCACACTTTTTCGTTACAGTGACAACGGGTGCTGGTGTTTCAACCACAACACAGGGAACACCTTCGTAGATCGTTGTTGTGTATGTGGTGGATGTTTCTCCAGAACAAGCAATTGTGGTGGTGATAGTTTTAGCTGGAATTGGAGTCGCAACAATAACCTCGGAGTTTCCGTTTGGATCAGTGGTTGTAAAAGTGGACACAAAAGTGCCAGTCCAGGGGATGGTGAATGTGGGTATTGGGCTTACAACGACGACCTCAGGAACGCCGTTTGAATTGGTGGTGGTGAAGGAAGATGTGAAGGTTCCCGTCCAAGGAGAAGTGGTGGTGATGGTTGAATAGGGAACGTCAATCTCGATGCTGGTGATACCATCAGATTCACTAGGTGTGTGGGTTATGATTCTGGTAGTAGAGCCTGTCCAAGTGGAGGTGAAAGTTGTGGCACCTCCAGTGGGATTCTTGACAACAACGGTAGTCTTGTCACCTGACTTCGAAGGAGTAATAGTGGAGGTCGTTGTGTAGGTTCCAGTCCATGGAGTTGTTACGGTGGTAGCTCCTACTGTGGGATTCTTGACAACAACAGTAGTCTTGTCACCTGACTTGGAAGGAGTTATAGTGGAGGTCGTTGTGTAAGTTCCGGTCCATGGAGTTGTTACGGTGGTAGCTCCTACTGTGGGATTCTTGACAACAACGGTAGTCTTGTCACCTGACTTCGAAGGAGTAATAGTGGAGGTCGTTGTGTAGGTTCCAGTCCATGGAGTTGTTACGGTGGTAGCTCCTACTGTGGGATTCTTGACAACAACAGTAGTCTTGTCACCTGACTTGGAAGGAGTTATAGTGGAGGTCGTTGTGTAGGTTCCAGTCCATGGAGTTGTTACGGTGGTAGCTCCTACTGTGGGATTCTTGACAACAACAGTAGTTATGTCACCTGATTTGGAAGGAGTAATAGTGGAAGTGGTGGTGTAGCTTCCAGTCCATGGAGTTGTTACGGTGGTGACTTCGGCTGGAACATTCACTTCTACAATTGTAGTTCCTCCTGGGACAGTGGGAGTGTGAGTGATTGTCCTGGTACTGCTTCCAGTCCAAACAGTCGTGAAGGTAGTAGCTGTTCCGGTGGGAGTATCAACTTCCACAGTGACTATAGAATCGGAAGCGCCAGCACTATGGGTGACAGTTCTGGTGGTAGTGCCAGTCCATGGTGTTGTGTATGTGGTTGTTGTTCTTGGATACTCAACCGCCACAATGGTTGTTCCTCCCAGCAGTGAAGGCAAGCGAGTGGTAGTAGTGGTACCAGACCCAGTCCAATACTCCGTTGTGGTAACGAGACACAAATTCTCGACTTCTGCAGTCTGGTAATACCAATCAATATCTTCTCCTTGGTGAACTGTTCCATCTGGGTAAGTGACCGATGTGTTGAGAAAAGTTCGACCAGCAACATTGACAAGAAGTATTTGAATTGGATAATAAAGTCCACCTTCAGAAGTAAATTGCATAGTGTTATTGTCAGTTAAATAATTAGTTGTGTAAAAGCTGGAGAAGTTATACAGCAAGACCGGGTTCGAACAACAATCCACATCCTGTCCATCTTCAATGGCGAATTGAATCACATCATCAGCCAAGAACGTGAAATTATAAGTCCCTGGAGTCTCTGCATAGAAGTATCCACTTAGTTTGACCCCGTATTTGGAAATGGTGGTTGGCACCCCATAAATATATGCTAAATAATTTGCTTGGTCCTCGTATGGTACATTACTGGGAGGGTAGGTTCCGTCAATAAAGAAGGAAAAGGAGGTGTCTCGAACAGCATTCACGACAACATTACTTGTTTGTGAATGCAAGATCTCAAAGGCTTTCCAATCATTGTCAATGGGTGTAGCTGGGGGTGGGGGTTTACTTACGTTAGGAAAATAAGTGTTATTGAAGATTTGGGCACTAAGGCCTCTGGCAGTGTTTTCAGGCGAACATCCCGCTGCTAACACCGAGCCAGCCAAAAGGGAAGTGGCTAAGACTTCGATGATTCTCATTGACGAACATTTCGAAAAGCATGGGATTCATATATACTTTTGAAAAGTATTAATTATATGGTGCATTTGAAAAGAACAAGTATGCCGATACTTGATTTGAATGATGAATACCTGCATTCGAGCATTAAGAGGAAATACTGAATCCTGATACGGATGGCATATTCAAGAATGGATCCTTGATACCCCCATTCATGCAATAACCCATCCGCTACAAACGGAGCAAGAATTAGATCGTGATTCCAAAAAGATCTCGGCCTAATGTGTATGCGTGTTCGTAGTTTGTGGAGAATCATAGTTCATTTTGAATCAAGAAGTCCTGTATGCATGGGCACTTTATCATGTCTTCTGATGACACACTTACCGCTTATGTATGCTGTTCATTGGACACGTAAGTAAGAGGCAGCACACGTTCCCGAAAAGGCACAAATGTAGGATCATGTTGAAGAAAAGAAAAATGGCGGGATACTTGTCGGTAAAATATCCAACGATCCATGCAGAACAAGGACAATCCAAGGAGCACCAAACTTCCAAATGGAACAATAGCAACAACAGGGCTACAGTGGGAACTCCGGGATAACAATGAGAGCGAGGAATAAGCCAACTAAGTTCTGGAATTATCCTTTATTGGATGCCAAGGAGGGAGAAATATACGGCACAGCAGGCATGTGTGGAATGATTTACAACTTTTCCTGCATCCTACTCATACCCCTTCTAAATTCTCCTACTCGGGAAGAAGTATGCACACATTGTGATTGAAGGAGATGAACAACAGATAGAAGGAGTGTGTGACACGTAGTTATTTCAAGAGAATACGTGTCACTATACATGAAGTGCCTCACAACCAACGCTCAATATGGAATGGCTTATTCTACTTATGATACGCGGATATGACGTGGTTGCGAACTACACATGGGGAAATTCCTGTTTTAGAAGCTGCCGGCGGCCCTTCATTGCAACATTCCCAAAGTTCGAGTTACGTTTGTCTGCCACAATAGTCCAAACAATAGAGTTTAGGATGTTGAGACTAAATTATTATTTTATTTTTTCGGTTCAAACACACTGGAGTATTGTTGACATGGAGACGACCCGAACAAGTTCCGAAAAATGGTGTTTGGACGGCGTTGTCGGTGGTAAACCTCCTTTACGACATGTCCTTTACAATCTAGGGAACTCTTGGCACCATCTTGCGTATTTCGAGTCCTAGTCGATTATCTCGATTGAAGAACACTCCGTGAGTATTTGAATTTTGTCAATCCACTTGAAGCTAATTGCCACTCTTGGCCAACTCAGACACGAATTTGTGAGCCAGTTCTCACTTTTTAACACTTCATTACCAGGCTGGGCCACAGGATGGGCATTCCAGGGATGTTCCACTTTATAGAGAAGATCTAAACATGATTCAGAGGCATGTTTGAAGCTAGGCATAGTTGAAGCCAAAAACATAAGCGGGAGGCAATACAAATTGAGGCTTCAATGTAAGTGTGTGTAAAGCTTGAAGAATAGTGTCACTTCAAAGAAACCGAATGCAGTGACTGCTAGCATGTAACACAACAAGTGAAACCGCTGGCGAGTTCCAACATAAATTTCCACTGCAACAATCCTCCTAAACACAATCCACTACAAATACTCCACTCATACACAATCCACTACAAGCACTTTACTCACACGCAATACACTACAAACACAATAGACCATATACACACTCGCCCATCCTTGTGGGGCCAGATTACCGACTCCCAAGCTCCCAACTGGCCCACACACACAGATTATGCAATAGTTAATAAACGCAATAGTAATAAACACAAATCCACACAGGCACTGGTTGACGTAGCACCGATGTAAGCACCCACTTGGGGGCTGCCTCGCACCAATTGTATAGGTGGCATGTTGTGACACCTTGATTGGTCTTCGTTCATTGATTTACCCCCAGTGCATGTGCGCTCGTAAATACCGTGTCCGGGCCTCAACCTAATCGCAAAAACCAGTTTTCGTTTCCGATGCGTAGAAATAGGTGTGAATGGGGGAATATGTTTATTGTGTGTGAGAGAACTAGCTACCCCTTTCGGAGTCTATTTTACAACTGGCATGATTTCATTCATTACAGTAAACGTGTGATACACCAACAACGCAAGACAACGAACGCACTTCTTATGACTTCTGAGAAAGAACTGGACACGCGGCCACCATTTCATCTATATATGGCGTACAATCCTATCCATCAAGCTAAACCATACCGGCTGAAAAAATGAATACTTACGTCCATTGTGTTTGCAGATTGTATCTTCTTGAGAAGTTGAGAAGATATCCACAGCAACTTATTGACTGAACGGGTCCTTTTCCTCCTCAATATCGAGTTTCGTGGCCTTGCCGGCGAGTCTTTGAGCCGCAAGCTGTTGCGTAGCAAACTGTTGCTTGACCTTAGAAGTCATTCTCTCAATCTCAGCATCAGCATCCTCAGCGTCCTTCTCTGCATAATCCATGACTAACCTTCTACCGAGCAAATGAACACCCTCTAATTGTGCCATGGCACTCTCGGCCTCCTTAAGAATATTGAACTCCACGAATGCAAATCCTCTAGCGGATTTGTCGAACTTCTTGGGAACTCTAGCAGACTTAATTTGACCAAAGGATCCAAACAACTCCACAATATCTTTCCTGGTTGCTTCGAACGGCAAGTTCTTGATGATAATCTTGGTTGACTTCTTACCACCGCGGCTTTTTCTACCGGTGGAATTACTTGTTCTGTTGGATAATTTCAATTGTAATTTATGTCCATCCAAAACATGGCCGTCCATTACCGCAATGGCCTTATTGGCTTCTTCTTTGGTTCTGAACTCCACGAACCCGAATCCCATACTCAATGTGGATCCCGGGTTCTTGGCATCGGGCTTTGTCTTTACGACTGCCACTGTGAATCCTTCGAGGTTCTTGAATGCTTCACTGAGTTGGGCCGTGGTGGTAGAGAAATTCAAGTTCTTCACGAACACTGAGACTGTAGGACCGTCATATTCCACAGCCTCTTCCGCGGCTTCCTCGGGTTTGGCCTCTTCAAGAAGGACATCCTTGGCACTAATCTTAGCTTCTACAGCCTCTTCGACTTCATTGGACTTGGCCTTCACTTCTTCTCCATCCACAGGATCACGTGTGAACAACTCCTTGGGCCCTTTCTCCAAATATAATATGCTCTTTCCCAACCTTTTATAGGCAAGTTTCGTGAATGCTGCTCTGGCTCCGGGAAGGTCTCGGAATTCGACAATAGCAATGGTACCAGCTGGAGGCATCAACATTCTTTTGATTTCCCCGTATTGGGAGAAAAGCTCTCCGAGCTCTTCAATGGTGGTTCCAAAAGAAAAGTTCTTGATGAGAATCACCCTGTCGTCTCTTTCCTTTTTGTTGAATGCAGTCAAATCCACTCCTCTGTCTTCAAAGTACTTTCTCACGTCTCCAATGACATGTGCTTCAGCCAATGCCTGTTTGACAGCCGAGTCCGAGCTCTGGGCGTCGATCAATTGGGATTTTGCAATCCCCATCTTGGCTGCTACAGAGTCCAAAATGGCATCTTGGTTCATATATAACGAGTTCCAGCTGAATTGAGACTTGGAGGCCTGAGCTTTTTTCTTCAACTCACGTTGTTTCTTCAATGGGAGGTTTTGTAAGTCGAATTCATCCAACCGGTGATCTTTCTTCTTCTCAGCTGGTAATATGTGCAATAATCTTCCCTGGAAGATCTCCTTATCGAGGCTCTGGTACGCACTGACTGCGTTTTCCGGGTTCTTGAATTGTACATACACGAACCCCTTGGACTTACCGGTTCTGGTATCGATAGCTATGTGTACTTCTTCAGTTTCTCCGAATGGTGAGAAGAGTTCCTTGAATTCTTCTTCCGTGGCCGTGTACATGATATTCCTCACAAATAACCTTCCAGTATCGAGAATTTTATCGACATTTTTCTTCTGTGCCAACGCCTCCGTCTCTTCCTCAGTGAGTTCCACACGCTTTGTGGCTGGTTTTGATTCTTTAATCTTCTCAGCAGCTTGTTGCTGTTCAAGCTGTTTTTGTCTTTCTTGGTCTTCGATGATACGAATTCTTCTTTGCTGAAGCCACTCCAAGTCACTCACACCTTCGTTTCTGGCAAGCCCACCGTTCCGTTCTTCTTGGGCTTGTGACTGTTCCTCATCCACACCGTGCTCTGAGGAATGATTGTCATTCGGAAGCGCACTTAAAGATACCATTTGCTCTTCTTCCTCGTCTTCTTCGTCATTTGCTTGGGGTTTGTATTCCTCATATTCATCATCACTATCGTTTTCTTTGACTTTCAATTCCAGATCGGTGTTGGCAGCAGCCTGTCCTTTATCTCCTTCGTTCAATGCTTCTTCTAATGCTTTCACAGAGGGTCCTCCAGATCCATCAGCAAATTCGTCGTTAGCCCACGACTTGGTCTGGCTGGAAGGTTTCATCACTTCCAAGAACTCCTTAAGCTTGGGGTTGCTTTCGATATCTTCATCGATCTGTGACTTCTTTGTCTTTTGCTTTTTATTCTTTCTCTCTTGTTCCTGCTGAAGTAATCTTTCTTCTCTGGCCTTGAGTCTTTCAAATTGCTGTCTTTTCTGTTCCTTGACAGATATAGGCACTGTTGGGTCCGAGAAGGTTTTGGCTACTTGGACGTCGATCCTGGCAGTATCAATAAATGAATTGTTGAAGTATCTCACTGCTGCCTCAGCATCTGCGTTTGATTTGTATCCAATGAAAGCAAACCTTCTGGACTCCCCGTTTCTCTTCTTCATGAGCTTCACATCAGACACATTTCCCTGTTTGGAGAAGTGGTCCTTCAACTTGTCTTCCGTCAAGTACTTGGGCAATCCCCTGACAATTAAACGAGACATGTCTATATAATTTGATTTTACGATTTTATGAGATGAGCACAAAATGCGGCTTTTGGTTTTGTACCGGATCTTAATTTTGCAGTCAAATACGCTATGATAGAATTGATTAAACACTTGGGATTTTTGGTAGAGGAGGATCTCACGCTTGACACAATGATACTTTACGCAGGGGCGTGGGGAAGTGTTGTTTTCCTTATGAATTTCATCGCCGTGTACCAGGTTTTATCAGTGGTATCTTCTGTGTTGAGCTTCTCGTTCCCTGAGACTTCAAGAAATATAAAGAGAATGGCGTGTAAGTTATTTTGGGACACGTGCATTAACCTAATGAAGCTCAAGAAAGTACAGTTCCACGTCACTGGCGACCCAATAACCAGTGGGTCAGCCATTTTCATTAGTAATCACAGATCTTTAGCCGACTATTTGGCTATAAACTACTTAGCCAGATACTCTTTCGATCCCAAAGGCGACCTTGGCCTTCCCGTAGTCAACTTCTTCACCTGGTTCATGGTGTGGAGGGTCCCGACGTTACGGATTTTATTGAACTTGGCCAAATGTGATGAGAATTGGGAATTAGACTCCAAGTTGAATGGCGATTTCTTCGATCTGCTTTTGGAGAGCAAAAAAGATGACTGGTTGGTTCTGTTTCCAGAAGTCAACATCTTCACCGAGGCATCGTCCCGCATCCAAAAGATCCAGTGTGAGAAATACTATTTGCCGGTGCTTCAAAATCTTCTCTATCCGAGATTCTCAGCCCTATTCAATGTCATATCTATGACCAAACTCAACAGCTTCAAGTTCAGTAAGCTCTACGACTTGACAATCCAGTACCATACACTTGACTCCAATGGTATCAGAACACCTGTAACCCCCACGCTTTTGGATATTTTCTCCGGTAAAGATCGAGTGTTGGTGGATATCGACGTCAAGTACCATAATTTGGCCAAAATTCCCAGCAATAGAACCAAGTTGGAAAAATGGTTGGAGAAGGCATGGGTCCATAAAGACAGCTTTTTGGAATACCTGAAACAGTTCATGGGTGAGGAGCCTTCCCAGAATTATTCTTCTTGAAGTTGGTTGATGGGAACGGCCCGAATCTCAGAAGACTGATTACTGTTTCTTTGGATCTTGAAGAAGGTCTCACAATAGTCTGCGTTTATGTGACTCAAGAAATGCTGGTCATGTGTAATAATAATGATTTGGAAGTTGTCCTGTTCCCTTCTCAGGTCAATAATTCTGTTCAAAGACTCGGCCAACGACCTGGCATTTTCGTCATCAAGATTCGTTGTCGGTTCATCCAACGCAATGATGCCACAACTAGACCCGAAGCACTCAGCCAACGTCAATCTAATCAATATACTCGTTAAAACTCTTTGACCAGCAGAACATCTCCCTCTCATATCGAGCTCTGCAGTCCCTTTCTGCATCACAACTCTATAATTATACGACCTGTTTCCTTTGTTCTGGCTATTCATGTCTGACTTGATGGCGATGTAATCAATATCGGTACCTTGGTATGTGTTGGACCAAAGATACTTTAGGGTTTTGTTGATTTCTTCCATCTTAATACTATGGTATTTCATGATGGCATTGTCAACGGACTTCGAATATGTCACCAAATCATTAGATATTAACATATTTGTCTGTAGCTTAATCCACTCTTCGTGATAGTTTTGCTCGATGTCTTTATACTCTGAGTTTAACTCGTTTTGCAAGGACTTGATTTGTTCCTTTATCTGTTTGACCTGCCCAATCTTATACGAGTTGTCTGAGTTCAAGGACGTGATAAGATCTCTGAGCTTTTTGGACTCAGTTTGGTATTGATCCTTCTGGGCTTGAGCATCCTCGATATTCAAACTGGAGATCTCTTCATCCAATTTGGCAATCTCAGACTTTACATTCTGGTAGTCGATATTATCTCTTATGACTGACTTCAAATTCGACGACTCGTTGATTTTCTTTTCTGTAATCTTGATATTCTCGTTGTTGCGAGTGATTTCTTCTCGAAGCTCTATTAATTTTTGGTCTAATTCCTTGATCGACTTCTCGTTCTCTGAGAGCTGGGGTTGGTCTTCTTTTTCGAATCTAGTGAGATCAGAGATGAGGTTCTTGAGTTTGGTGTACTCATCGTTCTTGGTTTCGACGAGCTGCTTCTGTTGTGACTCTTGCTTTTCAAATTGGGCCAAAACAGTCTTCTGCTTCAGCTCCTCTGTTGCTTTCTCTTCCTCATATACACCTAGACTCTTGTCTATATCCACAATTTCGCCTTGAAGCTTCGATAAGGTTTCCTTGTGCTCCACTATAAGATTCCTGAAGTTCCTGATGTCATGAAGCTCACTTTCTATATCCTTGATGGCCAATTCTTTGTCCTTCAAATTGTTGAAGAGCTTGTTCACTTCTCTTTCTTTTTCTTGTTTCAAATCCTTGTCGTTATTTATCTTAGTTCTTAAGCTCTTGATTTCAAAATTGATGTCATTGACAGCCTTATTCAAAGAGTCGATAGACACAGACTCCCCAATTCCTAATGAACTTAATTCCTTTTCGAGATCTTCCACCTTCTTGCTGTTGGACTGGATGAGATGATTCTGTTTTGTTATTTCGTTCACGAGATATTTTGAGTCCACAAACTTATTGAAAACTCTCTCTTCTTCATCTAACTTACCTCTCATCTCACTATATTGAGCCTCAAGAGATTCAAGTTCCTTCTCGAGAGAAGATACGTTGCTTGCATCGATTTTTTCTTTAAGTCCCTTGTACTTCGAAACAGAAGGCTGGATCGCCTTGAGAGCCTCAAAGTCTTTTTTGGATTCTTCGTACTGAGCAGTGACCTCTGATTTATTCATGTTTTTGATTTCCTTATTCAAATATTGCACAAACTTCTTGAGCTCCTCTTCTCCAAATGATCTCTGACAGAGGAGACAGTTGTGATTCTTCTCACTAAGTTCCACCGCTTTGATACGAAAATCTCTAGACACCTCGAACGTTTTCAAGGTTTCTACAGACTCATTGTAATCGCTTTCGGCTTCCTTGAGGATATCCGGGTATGCATCTATTTCGTCCTCACTGATTTGGGTCAAAATCTGGGACTGACATCGTTGGAGATCATCCCTAAATTGGGCGAGCTCCTTTTGCTTGATACCGATAGTGGTGGAGGTTGAGTTCTGAGATTTGGACACAGCACCCAAATCCTTTCTCAAAGTTTCCACCTTTAGTTTGTGGCTCTCAAACAGCTTTTGAAATTCGTTCTCAAAGTTTTGGGCTGTTACTGATGGAACTAACTCGTTCAATGATGCCACATGAGAAGCTATCAATTTTTCACCGGATTTGATCAGGTCTTTTGTGTTGCTGATTTTATTCATGAGCTCACTTTGATTGTTGTAGTTTTGGATCTGTTTGTTCAAATCGTCAAACCGGGCTTCCATGTCACGCAACTTAGACTCGTTGGAGGTGATATCGACATCCAAGTTCGTGAGGAAGCTTGAACTCTTGGCCTTCTCGTAGCGTTGTCGGAGCTTCTCCAACTCTTGTTTCTTTTCCTCTATGTCCTCCTCTTTATAACTGGAGGCATTGATCTTTTTTGTGAGGTCGTCTATCTTGTTCGTCACCTCCTTTATTGAGTCTTGTTTGGTGGACTTGAGATGCACGTACTTCTGTATGAACTGGAGTATAGAGTTTAAACTTTTGTCGAGTTCTGCTCTTTTGGTGTCGTTTTCACGCTTCAAAGAATTGTACGTGGTTTTCAAGGACTCGAGTTCCTCATGCAATTGTGACTGATATGCCTCCCTATCAGATCCAGTATAAAGGCCCTGTAACTGTTCCAATTGCTTGTTGTACTGTTGCCTTTTAAATGCGAGTCCACCTTGGATTCTGTTGAGATTATCCAATTTAGACTGAACTTCGGTAGAGAGGTTTTTCAATGCATTGTTTTCATTGGTAGTCTTGTCCACTTCAGATGTGTATTGGGCCAAGACCTGATTGAAATTGTCAAGCTTGGCCATCAAGTCTTCAATGGACTCTGGAAGAATGTCGATATTAGCTTCTAACCTTTCGAATTGTTGTATTAGCGTGTTCTTACTGAAAGACAACTGTTCGTGTCTGCTCAAAATTTGTTGGAATTCTTGGTTGGAATTGAACAACTTCTCTAACTTGGACTCGTTGTGGTCGATTTCAATGGAAAGAGTGCTGATTTCCTCGTTCAATTCCTCGATGCTGGATGTGAGATTGTTTAAGTTATCCACAATCTTGTTGGACCGCTTTTTGTCAATTTTAAGATGTTCCACAGACTTCTCCAAAAGCTTGATGTCAACAGACATGTCCTTGTTTATCGTCTTCAAGTTATCCAAGATCTTGGTGAACTTGGACGCCTGAAAGATATCATCGAACTTCTTCTTCAACTGGCTAGGCTCACTCAATGGCCATAAACTCTCGTCTTGATGGCAGAAAATCACGTAGTCTAGAATGGGCTTGGATATTCCGAGATATGTGGGTAGCTCGTTATCAATGTCACTGCTTTTGCCGCTAACTGAAGTTCTTTCACCATTAATATTCTTCTCAAGCTGGTTTTCTAGTGTCTTGAAAGTTGTCTTGGAGCCTTTTTTTTGCAACTGCATGGTTCTGGTGATGATGAACTGTTCTCCAGTAACGCTAATGAAATATAGTTTGATCTGTGCAATGACGGTGTTTCTTCTATTAATGTTTGGATCATTTATGAACGCACCTCCTTTGGAGTTTGGAGGTAGATAGCCGGTGGTGGCGTATTTCAAACACTCAATGATGGTGGTTTTCCCCGTTCCATTGGCACCACATATTAGAGTCAAGGGTGTGCCAAACGTTATGCTCTCCGGCAGCTCTGAGAAGGATCTGATTCCCTGAATGGAGAGCTTCTTTATACTGGACATGGTAAATTTCGCAGCTGCGAGAAATCACCTATAAACTCCAGTGATCTTGATTTGACACATCATTACTGTGTATATACCGGTATTATTACTTGTTATGTGTTATTACTATATATTATTGCTATGTATTATTACTATGTTGTGGGCTTTCTCCCTCTATTTCCCTTCTATGTGGGTTTGCGCCAACTCATCAGCTAATGAGTCTACCGAAGCATCTGTAGTGGCATCCAATTCCTTGGCCAACGCATCGAAATCGATTGACTCCACGGCTTTGGGTTCATCTTCATCCTCGTCTCCCTCTTCGTCGTCGCTATCCTCGCCTTCCATTTCGTCAAGCTCGTCAATCTCTTTGTCTTCGAATAACTCCACAAATTGTTCAATCAACTCATCATCATCCTCCAACTTGTTCCCATTGATTTCTAAACTCTCAACAGAAATCTTACCCGACTTGATCAAATCATACAATTTGGACAACACGGTTTTGTTCAACTCGTTGAATTGTAATTTCAAGGTGTGTAATTTAGAAGCAGTAGATAATTGGTCCAAGATCTTGTCGAACCCAGTGGACCTGATGATACAGTCATTCAAGTTCAATTCGTGCAAATCGGTCCAGTGGGATAAACTATGAGAAATGGCGTTGGAACCCAAGAACGTCAACGTGTTATCTTGTAAGTCCAAAACCTTCAATTTGGAGTTTTCCTTCAACCCGTTGACCAAAGTGGCGATACCGGTGGGTCTGATACCGTTTTGGTACAATCTGAGCTCCTCTAAGTCTTTGTGGTTGATCAAACCCAAAGTCAAGTATTTGGTGGACCCATCTTCCAATCTATTTCTACCACAAATGAACTTCTTCAAACTTGGCTGGCCCTTTTCCTTCTTCAATACAGCCAACTTGTATAAAGCTTTACCGATTCTCTCTCCGGCAAAAGGACCCATTCCGTTGTTGGATAAGATCAAGTTCTCCAAAGTGTATGCTTTAGCCAAGTAGTTTTCTATTGGGTTGATGGTACGTAAACCCAATGCATTATCACTCAAGTTGATTGTTTTCAAGTGAGGGAACTTCAACAAAGCAGGCAAGAAATGTTCCAAGGCAGCTGGAACTTCTGTGTCCAATCTACCGGTGAAAATGTCACCTAAATGAATGTCTTCAACCGAATCTTTGAACTTAGAGATGATTTCGCTTAATCTCTTTGCAGCCTCAACGCCGACGGTATTACCGGAAAAGTCAAGGTTTTTGATGTTAGATAAACTCTTGAAATCATCAGCAACGAATTCGACGTCTTCAGATGTGTTCAATTTTAATTGCCTACCTGCAATAGAATAAGTGTCAGACATAATGATCGATACAAAGTTGATAGTTCCACACGACTCAAATTCGCACTTTCAGTTCTCGCAAAATTTTCAACAACTGTAATTGAATAATGTCAGGAAGAGTTGAAAAGAACGACGAATCGTTGATTCAAAGAGTCACCAAGTTGCCCGCATTCACCATCGGAGTCAATGTTGCTTTGTTTGCTGCTGGTGTTGCATTCGTGCAATCTCCATTGATGGACATGTTGGTTCCTCAGTTGTAAATGATGAATGAATGGTCATTTGATGACACGGAGTTTATGTACATAGCCAATACACAAATAGATCAGACGGGGAGAAAATAGCACCACACGATCTCTTTCACCATGTCGATATTTGACCATACACTCTGCACTTTGAACTCTGCACTCTACGCCCTTGCACCCTTACACCCATACACCTGCCATTATTGTGTTTATGGGTGTGCCACGACCGTGACCCGCTTGGGTCACATGGGTTAGTTCCGACGGCTGCAAAATCACAGGGCGAAGGATCCTTCGGAGTTGCAATAATATGGACTCGTGTCATAGTGCCAAACTCAAGGAGTCGAAGGTGTGAATACACGATCAACGTGACACCGTGTATGTTTACATGTGCCTCGAGAACGGCCTGTTTCAACAGCCTAGAACAAATCAGTACGCAAACACGATTAGCAGGAAGCTTGTCTCTACACCACGGCCGATCCCCTAACCGTGTCTTTAATCTGCACTATTGCCAACTCTGGTGTGTCTTATCTGTATGTGAGCCGATTCCCCACAAGTCATCGCCTACGCCATGGAGCTACCGAAAAAATGGCCCCATTTCCGTGGGCCTCGGTTGTTCGCAGTGCGTTTTTGTGGGGAGCGCATGGCGATATAAAGTCACCGGCTCCTGAGATTTGCCATTTTTGAATTAACACCTAAGATGGGATTAAGTGTCAAAAATACCGTAGTTGCCTCCGAAGGACCAAACCCAAGCGCCCTGATCCAGGGTGAAAGAAATAATAACCAAAAATGGGATCCGGTTTTGATGAACTACTTCTTAGAAGGAAGTCCCGAAACCAGTGAATTGAATAAGGTGTTATTGCAACAAATGGAAAGAGACCCCATTTTGAAGGCAAACGCCCACTTTTACGATTTGAGTAAGGAACAAGAAAGAGAACTCACTGCTATCAAAATCGATAGAATCAGTCAATACTTGGAAACTGATTCTCCTGTCGAATACCTCAGAAGAGCCAGTTTATTGTCTGTATTTGATCCGCAATTAAGTGTCAGAATCGGGGTCAACTTGGGGTTGTTCTTGCACTGTATCAGAGGAAATGGAACTCCTGAGCAGTTGAAGTTCTGGTCTATCGACAAAGAAACCAGAATCTTGAAACACATCTATGGATGTTTCGCCATGACCGAATTGGCCCACGGTTCCAACGTTGCTGGATTGGAAACTACTGCCACTTTTGACAAGGAAAATGACCAGTTTATCATCAACACTCCTCATATTGGGGCCACCAAATGGTGGATTGGTGGTGCTGCTCACTCGGCAACTCACACTGCTTGTTACGCCAGATTGATTGTTGACGGAAAAGACTATGGTGTCAAGACTTTTGTGGTTCCTTTGAGAGACTCCAACCATAAGTTGATGCCAGGTATCACAGTAGGAGACCTTGGTGCCAAGATGGGTAGAGATGGTATTGATAATGGATGGATCCAATTCTCCAATGTCAAGGTTCCAAGATTCTTCATGTTACAAAAGTTCTGTAAAGTCAGCAGAGAAGGAGAGGTCACTTTACCTCCTTTGGAACAGTTGAGTTACTCGGCTTTGTTGGGTGGTAGAGTCACCATGGTCTTGGATTCTTACAGAATTGGGGCCAGATTCACAACCATTGCCTTGAGATACGCCATTGGTAGAAGACAATTCAAAGCCGATGGTAAAGATGCTTTGGAAACCCAGTTGTTGGATTATCCTTTACATCAGAGGAGATTGTTGCCATTCTTGGCTCAAACTTACTTGATTTCCAGTGGTGCTTTCAAGTTGGAAGCTACCATGGATACTATTTTGAACGAATTGGACGACGCCGTTGCCAAGAACGATATGAAGGTCATCATGAAGTCCATCAACGCAATGAAATCTTTGTTCATTGACTCTGCTTCCTTGAAATCAACTTGTACGTGGGCTGCAGCTGATTTGATTGACCAATGTAGACAAGCCTGTGGTGGACACGGATATTCTGGATACAACGGTTTCGGTAAGGCTTATAACGACTGGGTCGTCCAATGTACCTGGGAAGGTGACAACAATGTTTTAGCCTTGAGTGTCGGTAAGCCTTTGATCAGAAGTATTGATGAAATCTTGAACAAGGGTAAGAAGGCCAGTGGCTCAATTTCCTTCTTGAACAAAGTCAAAGACTACCTTAATGAAGAGAACGTCTTGAAGAGCTTGAGTGATGTGGATAGTTTGGAAACCGTTTTGTTGGCCATTGAAGTCTTAATCATCAGATTGTGTAAAGACTCTTTGGACACCATCAAACAAAGCGGCGGCAAGTACGAAGTCGTTTCGTCAGCCATGGTCAACATCTCCAAGTTGAAGGCTCACCACTATTTGTTGAACGAGTTTTTGGTGAGATTGAAGGATGCAGATGCCAGTTTGAAACCTTACTTGACATTGATTGCCAAGTTGTACAACTCTGCCATTGTATTGGAAAAATTCTCTGGTGATTTCCTTACTTACTCCGTCCTCTCTCCTAAATTGATGGGACAAGTCAACCAAAAATACATTCCTGAATTGTGTCTTGAAATCAGGCCTTTGGTCATTAACTACACTGATTCTTTCCAACAATCAGACATGTTACTTAATGCACCTATCGGAAATTACAATGGGGACTTTTACGAAGACTACCTCAACACAATCAAGAATGAAAACAACCCATTCAACTATAAGGCTCCTTACTCCGCTGCTTTGGAGAGTATGTTGGGTAGACCTTCTTTGAATGAAAGGCAAAGAAACGAGAGATCTGATGAGGTCAAACAAATCTTGTCAAAGTAAATCTTGTCATAGTAATATAATGTTTATAGGAATGTAAATGCACTTCATCTGGGAGTAGTATGTTCGTTAGACTACTGACGGTTCAGTGTTGTGAGCCTCTTTAATTCACAAGATATCCATGATATCTCACAACACGGGAATCTACATGTACACAAATGTTCAATATGTAAGAAAAAAAGTCTTCAAATATTGGCCAGTCATGTCGCTCCAAGCTCAGGAAACACCCCCTCCGCCACTCGTCTCCAAGCTGCCCATTTTACCCGCTTCTTTACCGGTTGCAAAAACGTCGTGCGAGCTCAAACGATATATTCAAGTTTCGCGATTCAACCTTTGCCACTTTGAATTCCAATAATGTCCAGAGAAGATCCATTGAAGGCTGAAAAAGACTTCACATCCATCTTGGATGAACAGTTTCCCGAGATCGACAAGCTTGAATACAAGGAGGCAATCAATAGATACTTGTCTTTAGAGAAGCAGACAAGACAATCGTCTGATGTGGCGTCCAGCAAAAGAGTATTATCTGCCATAGTCAACAAGTTAGTTGCCAATAATGACTGGGAATACTTGAATGAGTTGATCTCGATTTTGTCAAAAAAGCACGGACAATTGAAGTCTAGTATCCAAGCATTTTTCTCTGAAATTATCACCCATTTGGATAAGTTAGACGAAAACCAAAAGTCCGAGTTGGATACTAAAATCAAGATAATAGAAACCATAAGAACTGTAGGTGATAAGAAAATCTTCATTGAAGTGGAAAGGGCAATTGTTTCTAGACAGTTGAGTGACATTTACTTGAATAAGCTCAATGATTTGGACAAGGCTGTTGAGATTTTGTGTGATCTACAAGTTGAAACCTATTCGTTGATGAAATTCGATACTAAGATAGAATACATATTGGAGCAAATCAGGTTGGTATTGTTGAAGAAGGATTTCAGCCAAGCTGCCATTTTATCCAGAAAGATCTTGTTGAAAACTTTGAAAGGGTTCGATAAAGCTGAGGAATACAAGTCGACATATTTGAATTATTTGATTCAGATCAACGAAAATGACCATGACTACATATCAATTGTTCAAAACTCATTGAAATTGATTGAATTGGAGAGTGTTCAAACTCTGGATGGTTTCAAGACTCTCTTAGAATCTATCATCTTCTACATTGTTTTATCCCCATATGATAACTTGCAGCTGGATCTCATTTCCAAGATCAAAGAAAATGGTATTTTCAGCAAGAATGTTGACGCCAAAACATTCAAGTTATTGGAAATCTTCACCACAGACGAGTTGATTCACTGGTCCAACATCGAAGAATTATATGCCAAAGAATTCAAAGAATCTAAAATATTTGAAGATCAAGTGAACTATAAGAACTTACTGAAAAGAATCGTGGAACACAACTTGAGGATAATCAACAAGTTCTACAGTTTCATCAAGATCGATAGATTATCATACTTGTTACAATTGAATAACGAAGAAGCCGAAAAATACGTCAGTGATTTGGTCAATAAGGGAATGATCAGTGCAAAAATCAACAGACCTCAAGGGGTGATCAAATTTGAGAAAATCGGCAAGACAAACAACTCCATCAACGATTTATTGAACGATTGGTGTTATGATGTTGATAAGCTTTTAGATGAAATCGACCAAATTGGTCATTTGATTAACAAAGAAGAAATGATGTACGGAATCAAACAAAAGAGTTAGTCTATTCTAAATACAATATAGCGTGTATGATAAAATGTATAGGCAACTAGCTAGATCCCTAGTAGAAGAAAGTGGCCACAACAACAGCAACAACAGACAACCATCCACTGACGTAAGCAGCAGAAGCACCATCTTCAGAAGAAGAAGAGCTGCTGTCATCACTGTCGTCAGAATCGTCACTAGAAGAGCTGGAGCTGGAACCGGAACTAGAGTCATCATCATCATCAGACGAAGAAGAAGTTGGTCTAGCAGCAATTGAGCTGTAATCGTCAGAGTCATCGACATCATTTCCAGTCCAGTCACATCCTTCTTGGGTGTAGGAATCGAATCCTGCTCCTTCAGGTTCAGCATCTGCAATGATCCATTTCAATGCACCCTTTGGAGTGGATGGAAGTCTGTTAGAAGCCTTCCAATTACTGGATTGAGCAGGACATTCAGCGTGTGGCAAGTCTTCTTGGTAGTTACCATCACCGCTTGGATTTTCAACCTTTTCGAATTGTTCCTTGAGGTTATCAAAGTCGTCGTTGGTTTCAACATCGTCACCGTCGATTTCAACTAAACCGTAGTTGTTTGCTTCCTCGGAATATTCGTAAACCAAACCACCACTGAACACGTGGGTCATTTTTTCACTGTAAAGAGCTTCAACTTCGGTGAAAGGTCTTGGGTTGACTTTGTTACATCCGTATTCAGACAAGAAGATTGGAACCGAGTAATTGGAGTAGGCTTCAACCTTTTGATCGTAACCGGATCTTTCGAAGGACGAAGATCCACACCAAGAGTAGTCGTTGAATCCAAACATGTCAACTCTTGCTAATTCGTCATCTCCACAGTTGAAGTATTGAGCAGTTTGTAATCTGTTTTCTTCCACATCTGCGGCCGAGTATCCAACAGGAATGCTTCTCAAGCCTCTGTTTTTGATGAAAGTCTTCATGTCTCTAACAACAGCCTTGACGTAGGTGGCAGCAGCAGTGGTTTCATCGTCATTGATGACTTCGTTACCGGCAAAGAAACCCAAGGTGTTGTTGTAATCAGCAACTCTCAAAATGGAAGCAAACACTTGTTCCAAGTAGTAGGAGTTGTAAGAACATTCAGAAGTGTTACCTCTAGTGATGGATGCATGAGGAGTGTTTGTGTCAAAAATCACGTAAATACCAGCATCAGCCAATAAGTCCATGCATGTTTTGTGGTTCTTGGTGTTGTCAATAGAATAGATTCTGATGGTGTTGATACCTAATTCCTTGAAGTATTCGATATCACGTCTACAGATGTCAGGCTCTGCGATAGGATCAGTCAAGTCAGAGGATCCACCAGGTTGGTAGTCCAAACCTCTTATGTAAAATCTCTCATTAGTTTCAGAATTGAAGAATGCGTTTCCCCGTACTTCAATAGGAGCGATAGATAATACTATGTTCACAAGGAACAATAATGACACCAAGTATTTCATAGTAATAAAGAACGAAAGGTTTGGGAAGTACAAATTTGGAGCTTAAAAAGTTATCAAACTTTCAAACATCGGATAACCGTGTCCATATATTATTTATAAATAAACACAAGAATTCTTACCGTCCAAGACAATTTGAAACGACCTCAACCAAAATTACTTATGTTTTCGGCAACTCTATGTTCGCATCCTGTGTGCGGGCCCTTTTTCCTGTATACCACAAGGGACAGAGTTATAAACACAGCAAGAGCTTGAAACCGGGTGATGTGGTGGAGGAGGCGTCATCCACAACGTGCACTACCAACTGCACTAGGGTTGCCCTAGATGTTCTAATTGTGGGCTACGCGACTATATCTCTGAGCCCCTTTGAGTTGCCTCAAAACGTGCCAAGATTCTCAACTCTCAATACCCGATCCATAAAACCCAAACACAAATCATCGCCATATACCAAGAATTTTGACTTCGCCCACCAAATTCGTGTCAGACTATGATCCAGAATTCTGGGCATCGTTGGCGTATTGATGTGGTTTTTTTGAGACGTTGCACGACTTTCGACTTGATTGTGATATTGATTTGATTTCGAGTTGATTTTGATATCTGAGTGCTTATACGGGCTGTGACCTTTAGTAAACCCAGGCTTGGGTTCTTGGTAGTGTGGGGTGTAAGTGACCATGTTGTATTAGAATGCTGTGTGATACTACTGTGGTGCTAGCGTGGCATGGCACGGTATTGATCTACGTTGATAAGCTTATATATCAGGGCTATGTATTGTATTGTACATCCAAAAGTTGCTGACACCTACGCGAGAAGTGTGGTTTGACGAACCTGTTATTTATAGTTTGTTTGGGCGAGGGTCCCGGCCGCGCACCGGCCACCCGAGCCGTTACCACCGCGCATTGCCACGGTGTCGTGTTGATTAGCGAGGCACTGGACGTGTATGATTGGGCTTTTGTTTATAGAGCGTGTTGACCGCGTGTCGTTTCGTGTGGGTTCCCAGGACTTCTTAGACTCAGGCGTATGTGCATCCCATGATCACTGACTGGTTCTGAACACAGTGCTAGGACTATTATGGTACTTCTGATCCCGAAATATCAACTTCACTTATAATTCTAATCTCAAGTCAGGTATAAGCCATTGCTTTTATTATGCTAGATGGCTTCGACTCACTCCAGTTCCTCTCCCTGTCCTCCCTACTTCTCTAAATCCACCAGTCTCTAAATCCACCAGTCTCTAAATCCACCAGTCTCTAAATCCACCAGTCTCTAAATCCACCAGTCTCCTCTCGCCCTGGAACTAATCCTCGCCCTGGAACTAATCCTCGCCCTGGAACCAACTCTCGCCCTATCCTCTCCCAGCACTACCACCGCACCGCATCGTCACCGTCTCACCTTCGCACCATCACCTCGTTCGCACTCCTGATCTAACGTCAACATCAACATCCTCCATTTGTAATGGCTTCTCAGATCCATTTCTTGGACATCAAGGGTAAGTCCTTGCTATCAAGAGACTACAAAGGTGATATAGACCCCACGGCCATTGAGAAGTTCCCGCTTCTCTTGATGGATATGGAAAATTCATCCAATTCCAACGGCTCTGCAACAGATGATGCTAATTATAAGCCGTTCATTCACCATCAAGGTGTGAATTACGTGTTCATCCACCACAACAACCTCTACATATGTGCATTGACATTGAAAAACGAAAATATCATGTCCATTATTATCTTTTTATCCAAAATGATCGAAGTTTTAACTCAGTATTTCAAGAACCTCGAGGAAGAATCTATTAGAGATAACTTTGTAATCATTTACGAACTATTGGATGAAATGATGGATTTCGGTTTACCACAAACAACAGACACAAAGATCTTGAAAGAGTACATCACCCAGAACTACTATAAGTTGATCAAGAACACACCTTCCAGAACTGTTCAACCTCCAAATGCTCTCACCAACTCTGTTAGTTGGAGAAAAGATGGAATATTTTACAAGAAAAACGAGGCATTCTTGGATGTGATAGAGTCCATAAACATGCTCATCAACTCTAACGGTCAAGTGTTGAACAGTGAGATTCTAGGAGAGGTCAAGATCAAATCTCATTTGAGTGGTATGCCTGATTTGAGATTGGGGTTGAACGATAAAGGAATATTTAATGCCACCGACGAAAACGGTGATGCCACCACCACCAACTCCAAAGGAATTGAGATGGAGGATATCAAATTTCATCAATGTGTTCGATTATCCAAATTCGAAAACGAAAGAATTATCACCTTCATTCCTCCAGATGGAGAGTTCACATTGATGTCATATAGATTATCGTCCACCCAATTCTTGATGAAGCCATTGATCGCCGTGAACTGTAAGACGAAAGTGCACAAACATTCAAGAATAGAGATCTTGTGTTCTGTTAGAACCCAGATCAAGAAGAAATCTACTGCCAATAACGTGGAAATCGTAATTCCAATTCCTGATGACGCCGATACTCCAAAATTCATCCCCGAGTACGGTAGCGTGAAGTGGATACCAGAAAAATCATGTATCATATGGAAACTAAAGACCTTTGCAGGAGGTAAGCAATATCATATGAAGGCAGAATTGGGATTACCAGCTGTAGATACTGACGAAAATTACCTTTCCAAAAAACCCATCAAGGTGAACTTTTCCATTCCATATTTCACCACCTCCGGTATCCAAGTGAGGTACTTGAGAATCAACGAACCAAAATTACAATACCAAAGTTATCCTTGGGTCAGATATATAACCCAATCCGGTGACGATTATACCATTAGAACTAAATAAAATATACGTATATATCACAATTTCGCACTAACTATGGAGGAGTTGGTTAAAGAGGAAATACGACAGTACCAACTTGTATCTCGGTCCAAATCGTTGAAGGCCCTTACTCCACGCAATGTGTCTCGTATACTGAAGCAGATCAAGATCGGTGACCTCAAACCGTTGGTGGACAAAAAAACGTACTACCAACAAAAGATACTCAAGCTATTGAATAGTGCTACAATCGATAATAAAGAGGACGATAAAAGTGAACCCGAGCCTGAGTTGGACCCCACAGTTCTCACCAACAGGTATCTCGTAGAGAAGCACGTACGAGCCTGTTTGCAACTGCCACGAGTTAAAGAACAACTAGACAAGCTTATCAGAAAGCATCATCAGTTCCAAAAGTCCAATACTATGAAAAGACTCGAGTTGGAGAAATCGACCTCGGAAGACCAGCTCATTGAGTTTGATAACAACTTCTATGAAGAGTGTAGGAGAATGGAAATGGAAAGTATCAAAGTTTTGGTGGAATTGAAAATCCCATACTTTGCCCTACGGAAAGGGTACCATTACCCTGATCTCAAAAAGGACCAACAATGGCTCCTCGAATACCTAGCAAAAGTGGTGTAAGAGGCATGATACACGTATAAATAGTATATTAGAATCCCTTCTATGGACTATGTACATCACTTCTCAGTCTTTCTACGACTTAGAATACGGTCATTAATGTATGATATGATAGACGTTCTCGGTCTTTGATTAATTTGTGATTTGCGTTTACAAGTCAGTAACACATCCTTTAGATGCATCGCTGACCAACAACGAATATTTGTGCAAGGTACCTCTCTTGTATCTTGGCTCTGGTGGAACCCAGTTCTTTCTTCTTTCAGCCATTTCTTCTTCACTAACCAACAAATCCAACTTGTTGTTCTCAGCGTCGATCACAATGGTGTCACCATCTTGGACTAATCCAACAGGTCCCCCAACAGCAGCTTCTGGGGTCACGTGTCCGATCAAGAACCCGTGAGAACCTCCAGAAAATCTACCGTCAGTTAACAATGCAACGTCTTTACCCAAACCGTAACCCATAATGGCACTACTTGGTTTTAACATTTCTGGCATACCTGGACCTCCTTTAGGACCTTCGTTTCTGATGACACAAACAGTCTTTTCACCCTTTTTGATTTGCCCTTCACCTAAAGCTTTGATAAATCCTTCTTCTTTATCGAAAACTCTGGCAGTACCTTTGAAATAAGTACCTTCCTTACCAGTAATCTTACCGACTGCACCACCTGGAGCCAACGATCCTTTCAAGATCTGCAAGTGACCAGTTGGTTTCAAAGGCTTGGAAACAGGCATGACAATATCTTGTCCCTCAGGTAAGCCAGGCAAGTCTTTCAAATTCTCAGCAATGGTTTTACCAGTTACAGTCAATTGGGTACCGTCTATGAAGCCTTCTTCCAACAACAACTTCATCACAGCTGGAGTACCACCGTGGGTGTGTAAGTCAGCCATGACGTACTTACCACTTGGTCTGAAATCACAGATCAAAGGAGTAGCGTCACTGATTCTTTGGAAATCATCGATGGTGATTTCAATGTCGAATGAAGAGGCAATGGCAATCAAGTGCAAAACGGCGTTGGTGGAACCACCAGTGGCAATGACGTAGGTGATGGCGTTTTCAAAAGATCTCTTGGTGATGATATCTCTTGGTTTCAAGTCGATTTCTAACAAGTGTCTCATGGCGTAACCAATGTTGTCACATTCCTCAGCCTTCTTCTCGGAAACGGCAGGAGAAGAAGACGAGTATGGCAAACTCAATCCCAAAACTTCGGCTGCACTGGCCATGGTATTGGCAGTATACATACCACCACAAGCACCAGGACCAGGACACGAGTGTCTGACAATGTCCATTCTTTCCTCATTGCTGATCTGCTTCGACAAGTACTGACCAAAAGACTGGAAAGCAGAAACAATATCGACTTTTTTGGGCATATTAGGATTAGATTGGCCACAAGTAGTTTCTCCAGGCATAATGGTTCCTCCATATAACATAATGGAAGGTCTGTTATGTCTTCCCATGGCCATCAAAACACCAGGCATGTTTTTGTCACACGAAGGAATGGCGATGTTTCCGTCGTACATTTGTGCCAACGTCATGGTTTCGAATGAGTCAGCAATGATTTCTCTGGATTGTAAAGAATACTTCATACCTTCAGTACCGTTGGTGATCCCGTCAGAAACACCGATGGAGTTGAATTGCATTCCCTTCAAGCCTGCTTTGTTCACACTTTCGGTACACTTGTTGTTCAAATCCATCAAATGAATATTACATGGATTACCAGTCCACCATACTGAACCCACACCGATCTGAGCTTTGTGCATGTCTTCGTCGGTGAACCCGGTGGCGTACAACATCGCCTGGGAGGCTCCCTGACTGACGTCCTCGGTCACGATGGACGAGAACTTGTTGAGCTTCACTAGCGTTCTTGAAGTTTGGGTGAACCCTCTCACGAACTGCTTCATAGTGTTGGTGAAAAAAAATTGTTTGAGTCAGTGAGATTTTTCCGTGTGCCCGCTCACCGGGCCGCCCACCGGCACATCTCACAATCGCCCCACCTGCCAATGAGAACACGAGCATTAGTCAATAGAGAGGGGGAACTCAACAAGTTGCAACCTGAGCAGCTGGTTCGTGTGTGTAGTGGGGAATGGGCATGGTTGACTTGAGAATGGTGTCCTAGTGGGGGAGTGGGGGGAAAATAGTGGGGGACTATGATTATAATACCATGTTGCACCCAAAGGGTCCTTGAGTATATAGTGAGGCTTGAGAGTCTTAGATTGAGGAAACTACAACGTCAAGTGGTACTCATTTCGGCTGCCGTGCGAGCTGGACATCTAGGAAACTCCAAGGTGGTGATTTTTCGTTACACCTATGGAGCACTTTCTCATGGCCATATTTGGGGTTGTTATTTTTGCAGCCAAGCTGCCATGAATAAAGCAACCACAAATATAAGTAGCCAATGGTAATTCCACACGGCAACAACAGTTCAGACTTTCACTTAAGGTTGGGCCGAGAATATACGCATACCCACGACCTGCTGTTAACGGCATGGGTCCGTGCATAGTTGTGATAGGGCCCTAGGGGTCTCTGGTATGTGCCGAAGGTCAAGTGAATTGTGACATCTACACGCGTGAAAGGGGCACAGAAGTTGATTTTTGTGAGTAGGTGTTCTAACAAAGTATTTCAAGTAGAGACAGAGGATTACAATGGTACAATAAAATCTACAAATAGTGGAAAATTGTGTATTAGTCTACCGTATGTCCAGCATATCACTTATCAAGATGGGGGTTTTATGTGCAGAACCACACCCACCACCAATTATGTGAACGGCATTGTGTTCTAGGGGAGCATATGGGTGTAAGGGTCTACTAGTGGCATAGTTGACAGCATATGTTGTGAAGTGTGACAGTCATGAAGTCTGTATATCTCGTCAAGCTGTTACTGTCACATGGTGTTTGGTGGTCATTAGTGTGACGATACCGCGCACTTAAATTATCACAGGACCATGGCAGAAAAGAGGCTTCTAAAGGAATACAAGCAGCTTACCAAGGCCCATCCTAACTACGCTAACCACCAGATCTTGAGTATAGTGCCAAAGGATCTGGATAACATATTTGAATGGGAAGCTGAAATATGTAAGCCCACCAGATCAGATTCTTCGTTTTACTACCACGGCAAGTGGAAGTTGGACATCTCGGTTCCACAACTGTATCCCATCAGCCCTCCAACCATCAAATTCCATAGAGAGACGCCAATATCCCATCCCAATATCAACATCAATACTGGAGAGATATGCTTGGACATTTTGAAGGGTGAAAGCTGGACGCCAGCCTGGAACTTGGAGTCACTCATTGTAGCTATTTTAATGTTGATAGACGATCCGGAGCCAGACTCACCGTTGAACATTGACCTGGCCAACTTATACCGGGACGATAAGGCAGGTTTCGAGAGCTTTGTGCAGTATACTATCTGGAAGTATGGGACGTTTTATGACCGTGAAAGAGACGTGAGTGGGCATAAGAAGAAAGAAGAGACCGAGGTACAAGAGGATGAGGAATATAGTGAGGAAAGCAGTCAGAACAATGAGCAAGTTCTAGAGGAACCAGAACCTGAGGAACGAGAACTTGAGGAACCAGAACTTGAGGAACCAGAACTTGAGGAACCAGAACTTGAGGAACCAGAACTTGAGGAACCAGAACTCGAGGCACGACAAGTGGATGGAGAAGTGGATGGAGAAGTGGATGAAGAAAAGAAGGATGAAGCGAATGGAGAAGCGAATGGAGAAGCGAACGAAGTGGATGCAGAACAAACCGACGAACATATTGACGATGCCGAACGTCCTGGAAGTACCCACGACCAAGGACTAGACTCTGATGTGCTCAAACACCAATTGAGGGCCCTTAAGTCGAACTCTACAGCACCAACAGTCCCAACAGAAACAATCACCAACGACTCTCCTGAAAGCAACAGGATCGCAAAAACTCCTGCTTCCGCAGTATCGTCAACAGCTCCATCTGTGTCGTCGTCAGCAGAGCTGAGCACTCGTAAAAGAGATAAACTAAAGAGAATACTCAAAAAGAGAAGTTAGTTAAGTAATGAGACACGAAAGTTATCGAACGGAATCGCACTGAAAAATAAACATTTAAATCGAATACATACGATGGCAGGAGAGTCTAGATCCGACCTACTCAAATGGATCAACTCCACGTTGGAGCTTTCTTATACCAAAGTAGAGACGTGTGGGAATGGGGCGGTTTATTGTCAACTTATGGACTCAATTTATCAAGATGTGCCGATGTCTCGAGTCAATTTCGACGCCAAATCAGAATACGATTGTAATGCCAACATGAAAGTATTACAAGCGTCATTTCAGAAGCACCGAGTGACGCGTATAATTGATGTTGACAAGCTTATCAAGTGCCGTTTACAAGATAATTTGGAATTACTTCAATGGTTCAAAAAGTATTGGCTGGAGAAAAAAGACTTCAATGTAGAGTATGATCCTGTGGCGAGACGTAGTGCTTCAGGCCCATCCAGACGCGTAAGTTCTGGCTTGAATAACGGCAAACCTTCTAGGCCTTCGCTGGTGTTTTCTCGAGGTCCAGGAACCAGACCTTCAAGTGCCACAGGTTCGAGAATATCTGCATCTACATCTTCATCTGCCCCCGGCACCCGTATTTCAAGTGCCAACACGTCACGTGCCGTCAGCAGCGGTTCTTTGGGAGTCACACGAGTAGGAAGTGGGCCTGCTGGTGGTGGCTCCAGCATTCACAATTCCAATGGAAGTGCTAATGTAAATTCGAAGATAACACAACTCACCAATCAACTAGCGGATGCTAAACAACACATACACCAATTGGAACTGGAGTTGGGCGAGCTCAAGGAGAAGGCAGACTCGTCGGAGATTGAGAGGAATTTTTTCTATAACAAATTGATCAAAGTGGAAGATCTCATTCTCTTAACCAAAAATGCCCTCGAGGCCGGCCAACAGTCGGTTGAATTTGACGACAAAGTCGTAAGCACATCCACGGCTGAGTTTGTTGACGAAGTGTATGCTATACTCTGTGCCACGCAAGATGGGTTTGAGATATCTCAAATAGAAGATGAGGTAGATATGTCTGTCGAACAAGAGGCAGGAGATCGATTCCTTGAGGAGGAGACATTCTGAGACGGGCGATGAATATATATTACGTGGATTGTAGGTGAAGTAATTTGTGTGCTGTATAGTGTACTGAGTAATTTTTGTGTAATTACTTATGCAATAATATATGTAATCATGTATGTAATTATGTTTGTAATTATTTAGTCGTATGCCCAGAGCCGATACCACAGTACGCGTTTTCTCACTATCCAAGAAACGCAGATTTTGCAATTTTAGGGTTTAATTGCAAGAAATAAGCAGTCGCAAATTGAACAGTAGAATATGGAGGCAATATAGATGGCAAAAGGCTGAAAAATAACCCCAAAACCACACACTATAAGCTCATACAACACAGTCTACACGGAAGAGGCCAGTCCAGAAATGCCCAATTATGATTTTTCACTCAAATAAGAACCAGATAAGATCGAATGCAACATGGGTTAACGCACGAACTCGGCACACCATTTTTTGCAGCCGAGACCAAAAAGCACATACTGAAAAAAGTAGCTTCAACCCCAACTTGTACAAACTCAACGCGTCCCACAAATCAGGCTGCTCACCCAACAGGCGTCCAACGGCGTCCCTCAGCAACCAAATAACTTAAAATAAATCCTGCACAGGCCAGCCACAGCGAAGATGCGAATTATTTACTGGCAAAAAAAATTTTTAGGATTCCTACAAACTGAAACAAATAGTTATAATACCCACACGAGCATACATAAGCTAGTAGTGAGTTGAACAATACTACCTGCCCCAGACCCACATACAGACTTGTTCAGAGTAAGCACATAAAGAAGGTGGAGTGC
The DNA here is from genome assembly GCA_030581535.1 of Yamadazyma siamensis. Lineage (NCBI taxonomy): Eukaryota > Fungi > Ascomycota > Pichiomycetes > Serinales > Debaryomycetaceae > Yamadazyma > Yamadazyma siamensis. Next base: position 357,514 of record JAKTTO010000002.1, read on the forward strand.
GAATTGGACTATGACTTCTACTCACAGTCAGTACAACTATAACAGGCGTAGTAGTGTGTCTACTACACCTTACACAATTCCCACCAAGTACCAGAGCCCGAGTCACAATTACGGTAACACACACGATATCCCTGGTCCGAGGAAACACCGAAGTGTAAGCCACGGCCACCATCCAAGACCCTTGGGTCTAAGTACACTCAATAATGGAAATGGGCACTTTGAAAACGAACACGAAAATGCCATTTCCGAAGACGACCACGTGATGTCCACGTCAGTCCCTACGCTTTCACGGGAGTTCGTTGCTCGAAGAATCAGCGAGGGAGAAAGTGGTCGTCTCAAAGAACAACTCAAGTGTGAAGCTTGTGGAAAAGGTTACAAACATATTTCCTCACTTGCAAAGCATTTATGGGAACACACCCCCGAATGGAATGTCACCAAGAAGTTGCTTATATCCAAACACCAACAAGTGCAACTTCTCGAAGCTGCAAGCATTCTTGTAGGAATGAACGAGATACCAGAGAGTGGTGGATCCCGAAGAAATAGTGTGTTTGAAAACAGTAGTGAACACAGAAGAAGTTCTGTGTCACACCACCCGCCATCTTCATCTCCTAAACAAGTCGACGTTCAGTTTGTCACTGGTGGATATCTTGACGTCAACTCCACTCGATCTCCCAATCAACTACACAATTACAATTACGATCACCACCGGCCCAGAGCCGACTCCATTTCCGACTTCAATTCTTCAGCCTCGGCACCACACCCATAATCACAGATTCCGTTTCACCTTATAAACTAATAGAATGTGTAAATATAGTATCAGTATTATCAATATATTTTATCTTAATTCGCAGCTACGAAAAATTTTCATTGACACTAGTGTGGACAAGGTTCTGGCACGGGTGCTGACACCCATATATCCTTTTTCCAGGACAATCGTTTTGATTGGACACTAAAGGCGGAACACGCTCACACATATGTTGTATAAAAACAGGTGCATCATAGTACATCAGGGGAAATATACACCTCCTGGTGTCTCCAAGAACACAAACATATGGAGTAGACAATTTGGAGTAGACAATTTGGAGTAGACACATTATTGTATCAAAAGTGAATTATTATATATTTACAGGCGTAGAATTATGTACAGAATGTGTAGGGAGGCGTAGGGGAGGTGAGTCAAAGGTCTGAATTGGAATGATTGGGATAACAATATGTCTCTATTGGTTCTCCTACAAGATGATTCAATGCTTATTTATCCTCGTCGACGACCTCACCCCTGATGATTTCTCCACTCAAAGGCTGGAGCTTCTCGTACTGTTGTTTCAACTTGATCTGTTCCTGGTGCTCTAGGTCATTTCTCATGAGCTTCTTATTGTTAGCAAACCGTTCTTGTCTCTTTTCCTCGAGTCTTTTAGCATCTTTGATGGGGCCTTCTCTTAACGAGTCACGTTCTGTTTGTTGGGAGTAGTTGATGAAGACGAAGGAGCCTATGGCGAAGGCTATGGACGAGCCGAGGGTCACTTTCGAGAGGGTGGACATGGGTGAAGAGTGAGTGGGTGGTAGGAGTGGTGCGAAGGGAGAAGGAGGTGGTGCGTGGTGGTGCGTGGTGGTGCGTGGTGGTGGTGCGTGGTGCGTGGTGCGTGGTGCGTGGTGCGTGGTGGTGCGAAGGATGGTGGTGGTGCGGTATCGACAGTGGTACGCTACAGTATTGGCACTGCGAGCCCCTGCGAACCTCCAGCAGCTAGCCATGCACTGCACAAGCGTCAGGCACCGAGCATCAGGTACCGTCAGAGTCACATCCATTCGAACAAAACTCCAACAAACAAAACAAACACAAACACAAACATAAACACAACACAACACATACTGCATCCATACACAATCCTTTGTCAACAATCGCCATCGCCATGCTTCCCACAAACATCTCACTACGTAACATTCGGGCTCCAATTCCATATTAAAACTCATTGTGCTTAAACAATGTGGCCGGAAATTCATTCCGGAAATTAATCCAGTTGTCTCACTCCAGCTACGTAAACTCTGTCCCGTAAAACCTGTAACCTACTCGTAAACGCTGCCGTTCGCCACTCCACCCATCAACCCTGCTGTTGCCCTTGCTTGTATCTTTGGTCACCAGTTTGCATTCGATTCTTCCAGCGTAGGGAGCAAAATCGTCCTCACTAGAAAAAACAATCGCAATAAATCTCCAGTGTAGAATAATCGCAGGTAAAGTTCTTGTAAAGTCCGGCACTGAATACATGGATGTATGTAGATTAATGGCCCACACGGGACAACCACAGCCACTTGACGGCCCAATACTAATATTCAGACTCCTGATCACAACATGGACAACTTGAGTTCAGACTCTGTGGAATATCAGAAACCAAAAATATCCAACCTCACCAGAAACTTACAAGCTAGACACTTTAACAATGTCATCAACGCCAATTCCGACGTCAGAAACGAAGGCCCTGGTGCCGGGGTCCACACAAACGCAATGGCCAACTTGGCACATTCCCAAATGGCGCTGACGTTCCAACCGTCCACTCATTCTTCAGCTTCTACAGACGCCAGTAATTCCAACTCCATCCCCAACCCACACGTGATTGCTCTGAGTGCCCCCAACAACCCTCCCAGCTACTATCTGAGTGTCAGGAGAAACTCCCACCAGCCTCCCGTGATACAGGCTCGACCCACGTCCACCCAAAACCTCAACCCAGCGTCTTTCCAAAACCCCATGTCTTTCCAGAGCCACCCCCAAAACCAAAACCACAACGCCATCGACAACCACCTACTGACGCCAACGCCTAGTCCATTCAACCAGTCGCATGCGTTCGACTCGTACTCCAAAAACGACTTTATCAACTACATTCCATCTTCTCATAACACCCCCAACATGGTCAGCTCGTCGTACTCTTCGAACAACTCGTACAAGTATGCGTACAAGCCGTCGCACTCCATCCCCACCACCAACGTCACCACTGACAACAGCTTCACCCACAATTTCAACCGTCATTCTGTGTCTGGGTACGGATTTCAGTCTGGAGTTTCCCAGTCTGGACTACCGCAAACCGGCGTTTCTGCAAATCAGGACCATAATGGACCTGGTGGACCTAGTGGACCCAGTGGATCCATCGGACACAGCGGATCAATGGGGTCGAGTCACAGCTCGCTAGCTCCACAGCAGTCCGTGGGCCAAAGCAAGTCAGTTCCTCGACCAAGCCAATTCCACCAACACTCATTCACCACCTCCGATAATCTGCTCACCAACATCGGCCATACGCCTCCACAAGTGCTAAACTATGTCACCGAACCAGACCATTACATGTCGTATAATGAGTTTTTCGCTAACCTCACAGCAGGAGACGGGGACGACGAACACATCAATATAGTGGAATATCCCGTGAACGACTTGATCTTGATGCTTTCGTGTCTTCTAACAAAGATCATTGAAGCCAACGACAAGCTCCATCCCAACCACTTTGATAACACCATAGCCTTGAGCCAGAAATTGAAGGAAGAGCAGAAATTGAGGAGACTCGAGAAGCAACAGAGACTGCAAAACCAGCAGAACCAACAAAACCTGCAAAGCCAGCACCAAAACGCTGGCCACAGAGACAGCCACGGAATCAACATCAACGAGTCGATCATTGACGAAGACAGCTCCGAAGAAGACGATGAGGACGAGATGAAAGACCGGTATCTCGCCAATGTGCTTGCATTTCACGGCACCAATATCCCGGGGATCTCCCTACACGCATACTTGGCCAGAGTGTTGAAGTACTGTCCCGTAACCAACGAAGTTTTCCTATCGTTGTTGGTGTATTTTGATAGAATTGCAAAGAAGGCAAACACATTGAAGAAAGAAGGCGATGCAGATAACGAGCAATTATTTGTGATGGATTCATACAACATTCACCGGTTGATCATATCGGGGATCACAGTGCTGTCCAAGTTTTTCTCTGACATTTTTTACAAGAACCTTCGGTACGCCAAAGTGGGAGGACTACCATTAGAAGAGTTGAACTACCTAGAACTTCAGTTTCTTCTACTTCTCGACTTCAAGTTGATGATATCTGTGGAAGACCTACAGAACTACGGTGACTTGTTACTACGGTTCTGGAAAAGAGAGCAAATTACACACGAACTAGTAAATCCAAGAGACTCCGAGCACAACGACCAGCAACAATCAGCATCCACACTGGCGTCAACAGCTCCAGCATCCACAACAACTCCAACAGCATCAGCTTCGGCCGGCAACCAATAAATGACTTTCAATTCTACTCTACATCTACGTCACGACTCCCATGTCCCAATTCCAGTCCATGTATTTACTATAGATAAATCCATTAACGACTCAATAAATAATTACCATAACCATAATTCTATCACCATATCACTTCTATCACCATACTACTTCTAACCCAAGCGCTTATTTCTTGGGGCTTGGAATCCATGCTGGTGCATTCTTGACACAATATGCATCTGCACATCCACAGGGTTTGACTTTGGTCACATCTGTCTGTTTGTCTTGTACTATTAGACATGGATGATACGAGGGTACCTCTGGAGCAGAGGATTTGGACGTGGGGGGAATATACACGTTTTGAAGGGTGTATGATAATCTTGATTTGTCCATGAACGATGTGGTAGTTTAGTTGGATCAGGGATGAAGGGCAACACCTGATTTATATACCGGCAGGGGCATGTGTTGTGAAACTGGCACTTGGCTGGGATTTTACAGGTTACGCAATCTGATCCGGAAATAGAAGTTGGGCGTGTGAGCCGCTCGGTGGAGGGGGCCCGAGCGAGGTGGTGGACGGAAACTTGGGCGAGCGTGGACTGGAGCTTGGGCGAGCGTGGGACCACACACGAGGAGTGTTGGGACATGGATAAGTCCATGGAAAAGTCCATGGATATGTTCACTAGGTAAGCTCGAAGTTCACTAGCAACCGGACCCTTACACCCTAACACCCACACCATCGCGTCTGTTATATATACAATCCTCTTGCAACTGCTCATTAGCCACAATGTGCTTAGCCTCGCGCTTACAGCTCTGGTCGGGTACTACCTTAGGCGTACAAAGATTACACTTTTCATGAGACTTGCACGCCCATTTGAGCACACACTCGTGGCGGTGAATAATCGAGCCTCATGTGTGTGCACTGACTAGGCCAGAATACCAAGTGCCATTTGTGGGACGATTTGTGGCACAATGTCTGTGACTGTGACTAATTCTCTTGCTTTAATACACTGTTGATTTACGCGCTAACCTGCAAAAGCTGAAATCGACTGATAAGCTGACAGTCACGCAGTTAGCAGATGATGAATAAAGATTCCAGGGTTGTGTAGTGTAGAGAGGACCCGAAGTGAGTGAGATAGAGATTGTGTGTGATTGAATGAAGCGTGTGTGCCGACGGTGGAGGTGAGCGGATACGCCAGTGGTAAGAATGGGACACCATGAAAGGTGTCACGTGGTAACCGGAGAACCATATCCGCCGCGAGCCTGTAGGCCCTGGCCAGTGACACTGTGAGACTATGAGACTGTGACACTGTGACACTGTGAGACTCGAGACTTGAGACTTGAGACTTGAGACTTGAGACTTGAGACTTGAGACTTGAGACTTGAGACTTGAGACTTGAGACTTCAGACTGATAGACTGTTATAATATTTTAGTCAAAAAGGAGCGACAAGCTTGTGAGACAGTAGTCTTACGAGGGACCGGTCCCGAGAATCAACATACCCCTCTCATCTACGCTACTCTTACAACTAAGACGTTATGTATATATCGATGGACGATTAAATATTATCTGTTATACATGGAATGAAATGTCGAGATGAACCCTTACTTGCTGGACTTCTTAGCACTCTTCTTTTCTTGTGCTAAGTGATCCTTCAAGACTCTCTTGACTATTTTTTGTTCTTCGATTAAGAAAGCTCTGACGACTCTGTCTTTGACACAGTTAGCACATCTGGAACCACCGTAAGCTCTTTGGACGGTCTTGTGGGTCTTGGAAACTTGAGCGTATTCTCTTGGTCTCAAGGTAGAAATACCGGCTAAAGCAGATCCACAGTCACCACATTTTGGTCTAGCAGTGAGTTTCTTTAAGTGGTGAGCAATTAATTTTCCACCTGGAGTCTTAACAACTTTGATTTTGTTGGATTTGGTGTTGTCTAGAGATTGTTAGTAGCTGTGGGTTCACATGGGTAACACTGTGTGAGGAATATGGGCGATTGTTTTTGGTATTTGAGGTCCAATAGGGTTGGCAATATGGTAATACAGAATCATGAAACGGATATGGAATAATCTTTGGGGCTTCCTTCCTCAGGATCAAAGATGTGGATGCTGGTACCTCTCATACATCACACAAGTGTTGGGAATCGGCATTGAAACATACATGGATTTCTTCTTCTGAAAGTAACACGTCCGGCCATTATGAAGTTTGACTATGAGTTATTAGTTAAAATTTTCACTAATGAGAATTTTTCAATCGCAGTGCGAGTTTGGGAAAAACTTACACAAAACCATGGTGGCCGGTGGTGTGCGCGGGCCAGAAATGCTCGCAGTCACCATGTCTCTCTAGGGCTGAGCCCTAAAGAACCACCGGTGCCAGTGGTCTATCAGGTCGCCCCAAGCACTGCGGCGGCCGTGTGTATGTTCACTGTAATCTATCGTCACACCTGTCAGGGTCTACGGGAACTAGAATTGAGTGGAACGTCATTCAACGTCTATGTATTTTCATCCTCTAACTATAATTTAGAAGAATCTCTCTCAACAGCAATGGATTCAACTTCCAAGTCGACTCCCAATGGAAGCTCCTTAACTGCGATACAAGATCTGGCAGGCTTGTGGTCGGTGAAGTACTTCTGGTAAACACTGTTGAATTCACCGAATTGGGTCTTCATGTCGGTCAAGAACACAGTGTTCTTAACAATAAGATCCAATCCTGAGTTGGAAGCTTCTAAAACGGCCTTGACGTTTTGAATGGCTCTTTCGGCTTGTTCGGCAATTGTAGGTTTTTCTGAAAGAGGTTTGTTTTCAGGGGTGTAAGGAATCTGGCCTGAAACATAGACAAATCCTTTCTGTGTTAGTATTGGTGAGTTTAGTCAGGTGATCGTAAAATTACATTTACATACCATTGACCTTAATGGCCTGCGAGTAGGAAGCAGCTGGAGGAGGAGCGTTGGTGGTTTTCACCTTTGAACGTTAGTAAATCAGCCCGGGTAATTGAGGCGTGTGGGTGTACGTACGGATTCTAAAACGGGTGCCATTCTTTTGGTGGATGCCGATAATTGTCTGATTAAGTTGCGATTGAACATGGTGGAATGGAAAGGATTGTGCGACCGAGCACTGAACCCTAATCGGGAAAGATAGAGTCACCACTGACTCTGGAGATAAGCGTACCACAGTTTCACACACGATCTAATGGTGGGTAAAGAGGTAATATGGAGTGTAGATTTTCTATAAACGGCCATTTTGGCGGCCAGGGTATCTATTTGGTCAGTTTGTGGTGAACCTGAAGGCAGAAGGGCACGAAATCCCGTCTTCTTATATATGGTGGCTAAATACCGATTGGGAACTTTCGTTTTGAAATACACTGCGTATGGTTCACAAACTCTACCTGCGTTTTGACGTTCTATTGTATACGCTGTACCTGAATCTACCTCTTCTTCTTGCCTTTCTTCTTACCCTTCTTATTCTTATCTTTCTTAGACTTCTTCTCTTTTCCCCCATCGTCTTTCATCAAATCATCAATCAGGATCTCTGTAGAGTCTTCCTCGAGGGCCTTGAGTAAAGCCTTTGCCTTGTCCATTGCTTCCAACTCGTAAGGGGGCCTGATTTCTTCCTCGGTCTCAGATAAAACCATCTCTAAAAGCGTTTCTCGAATCGAAATTCCCGAAAAGGCGTTGAGAAAAATCCTGGTGCTGTCGAAGTAGTCCATAGAAAACTCAAATCGTATTCCATTAAGGTATCTGACGGCGGCGGTTATGAAATTGGATATATCAGGATACAACTCGTTTTTGTATTTGGCAACACCCAGGACTTTGCAAACAACACGGGCAACATTCGAAAACTCCCGATTATCTGCGGGCTTGGAATACTTGAAATAGAGGCTTCGAGGCTTGGGCATTCCAATGAATGGGAACAAGGTACTGGTGATAATACTCAGATTATCCCACCAAAGGTGGCTGTCCAGATCCGATAATTCTATCATATAGCAGATGTAGTTGATGAATTTTTTGGCCACGGACATCGAGAGTTTTAGGGTAACTCCATCCTCTATGTCAAGTCCTTTGCTGGCCGCTAGAAACGAACTTGTAGCCACGAAAAAGTGGTGAACAATATCGAGTTTATCTTCTTCATTCAAATTGAGCTTCAACACTCGTCCCTCGTATCGAAATGGACAATCAACAATTGGCTTGTCGTTGAGTATGGCGAAGAAATAGTCGATGGAATGGAAATTGAGATTAACCATGGTACTAATGAGAGATATGATTCCAGACCTCATATTCGGTATAGATAGTAACTCGTTAGCCAAACAGTGACCAAGCTTCGCATCTTTGGCCATGAAAAGATCGAAATATGTCACCCGGAATATGGGTGTTATGAGGTTCCGTTCACTGAAGATTTTTTCGATATCTTCGGGAACTTGGCTTCTGAATAGAATTTCCATCATTTCCACAGTGGACCCCCTGCTTCTTCTGTGAATCAACTTGAGGATCTTCTGTGCACGTTCCACAAACTGGAGCAGCTCCACGTCTTCAGATAAAAGCTTATTGATACCGCTTATCATCTTGTCGGCCCACTCTGCTTGAGATTTGAAGATTTCGTTGGGATTTCCAGCATCACTGGTGGCATCTTCGGTGTCCAATAAGTCGTCTTGGGCATCATTTTCATTGCCTACTTCCCCTTCATCGTCATAGTCGAAAACGTAGTGAATATCCTCGTCGTATTTATCATTCATGAGCACTCCTTCGTCGTGCATGTGCTCGAAGTATTTGGTGTCGACTCCGGCATTAAGTATTACCTGAGCCATATCAAAGTAGTGGATGTTTCTTTTGGCAGCGCCTCCGTTCTCCAGGCTTCTTTCCATGGGTTCTATGAGATCGAAGAAATTCTTATCATTCATATCGTCTCTGAGTTTGGGGTCCAAAAACCAGCTTTTCTTTAGAGCTGAATTTTCTTTAACTTGGTCATCATCGTCGTCGTTTTCATCCACATAGTTGAGGATATATCCGAGCGTGTATCGTAGAAGAGATGCTCCCTTCAATATTTGTAAAATCAAATACGGCGTGTCTTCACTCTCCTCTTCAAATTGTCTGTCTATTAGAAGACAATTGTAGACCACCACGCTGTATATTTTCCAGAGCTCCACCAATTTATGCACGTAGGGATTGTAAGCCAAGTTGATTCTACCGGCTCCATCCACAAACGATTTGCGTAGAGTATTTACTAGCAAAGACGTCATGAAAAAACACTTTATCATAGTATCCTCTTCCATTGGAAGTGGGAATCTCGGGGCCCAATGGCGGATTTCCTCGAGCCACTGACCGTCTGATTCTGCAAACGAGTGGAGTTCACTTTCGGCGAACGGCCCGAGGTATTTGAGGATGCAAAGAAGAATTCGATATAACTTGACCGAAAGAACATATTTGACATTGTTGACGGTATTTACTTCTTCAAACCCTTGTGGCCTCTGATCTATGAATATCAATGCCATGAATATGTCTGTGAGTTGTTCGAGGGAAATGACCTCGGATTCAGGTACCAATGGGTACTCAGTATAAGAACAAAGGTAGAATAGGATCTCAAACATGGAGTCGTCTTCAGGATCTATTTCGAAGGTGTCTCGAAGAAGGTCCAATGTTCCTCTTCCCTCAAAAACAATTTCACGTGAGTGGCCTGCATCTTCAATAAGCGATTGTTTGACGAGTAGATTAATATCTCGTAGTGGTTCCTCCGACATGCTCTATGCTCTTTCGAAGATTGGTGGTGATGGCAATACGCGCGACAAGTCTCGAGCACCCGTGCAAAGTTGGCGCCAGCTACACCGCGAGCGTGGTACCAGTGTGGGGCCACGAACTATCTTATGTTATAATACACTATACTATACAGACATAACTGCTCTTAAGCCTTTACCGAAAATCCCTCTAACCGAGTGTGGGTTCTTCTTACAGTACGCCACAAGAGTCGCCATGCTCAAGGAAAATGCAAATCTCTCCAAGTACAAGTTGGTGGACGTGGCCTCGGTAGGCACAAAAGTTCCAATGGCTCTGGGGAACACAAAAAGTGCCAACTCTTTACGACGTTTGGCCGATTCCACAAAACTACTGAACCCACAAAGGAAGCATCCCACAAACACGTCCCAGGTCTGGTCCCAGTATGTGGCTGGGACGCGAGGGAAGAGCTTGGGTCCAAGTCTACTACGCACAAGACACACTCCGTACCAGTTAAGGGCAATAAAAGTACCCAAAAAACACGAAGACCGCACCGACAGCTTCAACGCCCTTTGAACACGCAAGATCATCGACACGTTCTTCTTGGGGAAAAGCAACATGAACGCGTTAAGACCCCCGTAAAGTTTGAATGCAAACTCGAACCCTCTGGCGAATCTCCAAAGAGCATGGACCTCACAATTTGGGGTCTTAAAAGCATGCACCGTGCTACAAGATAAAGGCTTGGCAACCCCGAGGTCTCCGTGTACAGGGTCCTGGCCGTATCTTTCGCAGTAGCTTTTTAAGTAATCGGTGTGCTCGCCATATTTCAAGGTCTTGTGGTGTAAGCCTCGTAAAGCACCCACTAATTCGTCATCCATATTGGCAGCCGAGGTGATCCACCTTCTGTAGGCTGGAGGCAACGCGTCCGGATGGTAGAACCACGAATACATGATGGGGGTGCACGAGCCTATAAATAAAAGTCCATCTCCCAAGTTTTGAATTGGCTGTGGTAAAATGGCTGCTAAACTTGAAGAAAGGGCGGTATCTATGGCTCTACTAAATACCAACAATGTAAGATCCAAAGATAAGAAGCGGCCGTAGCTGATGATGTGGTTCTGGAAGTTTTTGAACGAGATTGTAGATGCAATAAATGAAGAAATAAAGGTAGCAAAAAAAACTGTCTTTGTAGGACTAAAGGCTCTCGATCTGGTCAATAACTTTGCAATGATGGGCTCGCAAATGTTGATTATGGCGACCAAGCTGGCTGCGAAAGCAGGGAACTTGAAAGGATGAAGAGCTCTAGTTAAGATCCTATAAATCCTCGGTAAAATCAGTCCATAATCCTTCTTTTTTATACAAGCTAAAATATGGTTTATAAGTTTTGGAAGAGTCACGTACAAAAACGCAAACAAAAACGCCTTGGCCGACGGTTTGAGCACCTTGTTGCTCAGAAACTGTAGCAAATACGCCACCAACTTCTTGTTGTTTCTATGAGTCAACGAAACGCCCCCCATATTTATTTATATCCAAATTTCCCAGCCACTTTTTATAGCTCGGATGTAAACTGAAATCTGATAGTGGGCCCCAATTGTCGCGAGCGTCGTGTGCGGATCATCTTTGTTGAAATACGCATTTCATGATTATGCGGTGGCCGAAAAAAACACTGGATCGAAGTAATAATTGCCAATTGCAAGATATTTTACAATTGAACCTAAGGTTAAAAGCATTAATCTTGAAACAATTGAGACCATTTGAAATTTCCAAACCATGGTCAAAATCACAGAATTGGATCGTACCTCGACGTTTGTTTGGAATCATGATTGCTTACCGTTATTGGCCACTGGTACAGTAGCTGGTGCTGTAGACCTTGATTTTGATTCATCTTCTAGTTTAGAGATCTGGGACATTTTCTCGCCAACTGACTCCCAGGAACCAATTGTATCTGCTAGTGTCGATAACAGATTCCATGCTCTCGCCTGGTCAAAGCCTTTCGAAGGCAGATCAAAAGGGTTGTTGGCTGGAGCTTTTGAAAATGGAGTGATTGAATTTTGGGACGTGGAAGTGTTGATAAAGTCCAAGGACTTGAGCAAAGCCTCGGTCCACAAGTCGGAAAAACATTCCGGTGATGTCAAATCGTTGGCTTTCAATCCTAAAGACGATCATGTTTTGGTATCCGGAGGCTCAAAAGGGGAAATCTATGTATGGGACTGTAAGACCTTCGGAGAACCTACTTTACCGGGAAAAGCCATGACTCCAATGGACGAAATCAGTAGTGTAGCCTGGAACAACTCCGTCAATCAAATCTTTGCTAGTACTGGAAATGGAGGGTACACTTCCATTTGGGATTTGAAATCTAAAAGAGAAGTGTTACACTTGGCATACAACGGCGACTTGGGTCGTGCAAACTTTTCATTTGTGGCATGGCACCCAACCCAATCCACGAAATTGATCACTGCCAGTGATAATGACAGTTGTCCTATCATTTTGACTTGGGATCTTAGAAACGCAAATGCTCCGGAAAAGATCTTACAAGGACACGAAAAGGGGGTTTTGTCGTTGGACTGGTGCAAACAGGATCCTGAGTTGTTGATATCCAGTGGCAAAGATAACACTACCATGGTATGGAATCCAATCACCGGGCAAAGATTAGGTAAGTACCCTACCACTGCCAACTGGGCCTTTTTGACAAAATTCGCCCCCAACGCCCCAGATATCTTTGCCACGGCTTCATACGATGGTAAGATTGTCATCCAAACCTTACAGGACACTTCTCCTCCAATAGCCACCGAAACCTCGAAAAATGAAGACGACTTCTGGAACCAGATTGCTACCACTGAAACACAGCAGCCAGTTTTTGAAGTCAAACAAGCTCCTGTGTGGTTAAAGAACCCAACATCTGCTTCCTTTGGATTCGGTTCCAAGTTGGTGTCCATCGTTGAAGAGGACGGAAAGTCCGTTGTCAAAATCGATAAGTTCATTCCCCAGAAAACTCTCCAACATTCTTCGGAAGAACTCAATAAAGCCTTGGAATCCAACGATTTCGGTGCCGTGATCGAATCGAAACTCGAGGCCACCTTTGATGACAACGATAAGTCTGACTGGTCCCTTTTGAAGAAGTTATCCCAAAACGATAAAAAGAGTCTCTTTAACGACGCTATTAAGGACGCTGAAGAGTCAGAGAAAGCCAAAGACACCGAAACATCCACTGAAGCCAGCGACAAGGCCGACAAGGCCAGCGAGACTGAGTCCTCGGAGAAGAAAGAGGAAAACGCTGACTCCTTCTTCGATAAACTCGGTCAGGAAACTAATGGCCATGCAGAACAACCAGCTTACGTTCCCGAAGGATCCTTCAAGTTATTCCAGTCGTCTGCTTCTGACGCCGATAAAAAAATCATCAAGTTGATATTGGCAAACAAAATTGAAGACGCAGTCCAGACGTGTTTGGATAACAATAAATTAGAAGAGGCATTGGTGTTGGCTCTTGATGCATCCGAGCTGGTGAAGAAACAAGTCAAAAATGTATTTTTCGCCAAAGAAAAATCTTCTGATCTTGCCAGAATCATTTACGGAGCTTCTTCCAAGAACATTACTGACATTGTAGGTAATGCCGATGTACAAGACTGGAAGGTCATTGCCAATAGCATATCTGCATACAGTGTTGATGAACAAGACTTCAACCAAAAGATCACCGAGTTGGGTGACAGGCTTTTGAGTGCAAGCCCTGATAACAGAGAGAGTGCCATTTTGTGCTATCTTTCTGGGGGTGCTCTTGACAAGATCGCAAACATATGGTTGAATGATTTGCCAGAATTTGAGACCAAGTTATTGGAGAGCAAAGACAGACCGGATGTTGCTACGGCTTTTGATGCCCATTTCGAAAGCTTGAACAACTTTGCCGAGAAGATCGCTGCCTACAGATCCATCTCTAAGATCACCGGAACTCTTTCTGGACCTTCAATTGAGCCAACATGCAAGGTTATTCTCGAGTTTTCTACCCTCCTTGCTAACTTCGGAGAGTTTGAAATCGCCGACAAGTTTTCCAGCCTCTTGCCTGATGACTTTGCTGGATTCAGAAGCTACAAAGACCGGATCTCCAAAGCCACTGGTACTTCTGCATCTGCCGCCAAAGTGGTTAACGGGAAAGCAAATCCAAGAGGTAAGACGTTCTCTCCTGTCAACAAATACGCTCAACCAGGTGCTCAAGCCTCCGGTTTCAGACAACCAAATGCTTATTCCAGACAGCCTTCAGTTTCCACACCAGCCCAAGGGCCTGCTCCATTCTCTGTTCCGGGACCTGGACCTATCTCCGGCGTTGCTCCTGGTGCCAGATCAGTGGCTCCGCTTGCTCCTTCGAAACCAGTTGCTCCCCTTCCTGCTTCTGGATCGGTGTACACGCCACCTGGAACTATTGGAACTCCGGGACAGGGTCAATTACCACCTGGAGGAGCTCCTAATAACGCTGCCTTTACTCCTGCAGCCAACCAGAACCCATACATCAAGGCTCAAAAATCAAATCCCTACGCTGCTCCAACTAATCCTTACTTGAGACAACAGGCTCCACCTGCTCAAACGCTTGCTCCTCCCGCGCCAGCAGCTCCTCCAAAACCTAAGTACAAAGAGGTTACTGAGGGATGGAATGATCTTCCTGAAACATTCAAGCAGAAACCAGAAGCACGTCGTGCAGCTGCAGCAGCAGTATCTCCAGCTCCCACCCAATTCCCAGGTGTTGGAGTGCCACCCGGAGTTCCTTCGGGACCAGCTCCCGTATCTACTCCTCCTTCTGGACCTGGCTCGAAGAGACCTTCGGTAGCTCCTCCATCCGGACCTCCAAGAACGGCATCGCGTTCTACGGTTCCTACTGCTGCTTCATCCCCTCGTCCTGCTAGTGCACAAGTTAACAGCAGATATGCACCTCCCCCTGGATCAGTTCCTACTGGACCTTCGCTTAGTGGACCACCTGGAAACGGTGCCATTGCACCACCAATAGCTCCAGTGGGTCCTGCAACACCCTCGGAGTTACCAAGAAATCCTTACGCTCCTCCATCCAATCATAATGGAGGCTTTGTGCCACCAACTGGTTATGCAAGCCCAGTCCCTGCCAACAACTTTGTTTCTCCACCAGTTCCTGGAACTCCTCCGAGAGTTGCATCCCAAGCAAGAAACCCATATGCTCCTCCTCCATCTACTCAATCTCAGACCGGCTCTAGAGCTCCTAGTGGAGGGGTGGTCCCTCCCCCTGCTGGAGTGATTCCTCCTCCTAGGGCCAATATTCTGTCTCCTCCAACTGGATTTAGCTCTCAATCTTCATTCACAGGAGTACCTCCCCCACCTTCAGGTCCCGTAGGACTGGTACCTCCACCCCCTCGGACTCCTCTGGGCCAGGCTCCAGCTGCTAACACCGCTAGTGTGGCCACACAAGAGCCCGAACCTGAAAAGTATCCCCCAGGAGATAGAAGTCATATTTCTGACGATTTTAAGCCCATCTTCGAAAACTTCAGTTCAGTTTACGATGCATTGAAGCCTAATATTCCTGAAAAATACGCAAAGCACGGTGAGGATATGGAAAAGAGGTTAAACATTCTTTATGATCATTTGAATAATGATGACTTGTTATCGCAAGGCGGAATCGACACTTTGAAGGAAATCTCTCAGAGTTTAGTCGCTAAAGACTACCAGAACGCCAGCTCATTGGTGCTCCAATTTGCATCATCTTATCCTGATGAAATAGGCCACTGGCACGCTGGAGTAAAGAGATTGGTGAACATGTCAGAGGCTCTCTTATAGGTAATAAAAGTTAGTGCTTCCCTTCGAGGGACGGAAATAATAGTAAAGTAGAATCCCGTGTGCTAAGTTGTCTAGTATTACTCATTGAGCGATAGTGAGAAATTTTGGTGAACTCTTTTCAACGGCCTTGGAGTTGTTGGCGTTGTCGTGAACACTGGTTCCTTCCTTCGACTGGGCTAATGTACATTATTATATACCAGAAATTATTCTATGTCTGTCGTTCGAAACCCTGAAATAGGTCTGTCTCTGTTTGCGTTATGGTGTATCAATTTCATTGATTTGGAAAGGTGGTCATTAAAAGGTATCCAAGTATACTAACGTCAATACTTGTAATCATGCTGACTCCATATTCGTCTCTTTCGAAGGAGCATCAAGTTTAGCTATTCCTCTTAATAATTCTTTGGCACTCAAGGGCCTTGACGCAAGAGGCCAAACTGACGAAGCAGGTTTAGTGGTCTGGAATTTACTTCTGTTGATGAAACTTCTTGATAGGTCAGACACTTTGGGTGTGAGTTTGGTCTTGTTGTATTTGTCAATGAGTTGACGAACTTTAGTCAATTGGTGTGTGAGACTATAAAGTTCATCAATAGAATTCTCTATGTTTGTCAGGAACTTGTCGGTAACTTCCTTATATGTGGATTGTATTTGCTCCTCTATTTCATTATTTAGCACCGATTTGTAGTCGTGCTCTTTTTTGTTACAATAAGCTTCCAACTGAGTTTTGATGTTGGGATTTTGTAGGTCGGACTGAATGTCTTCGATGGTGTCTAGCTTCTTACTGAGAGTGTCCACGTTCCTCTTACGAAGATCTTTCCATTGTTCTTTTTCCTTTCGTAGCTTGGAAAGTTGCTTTGAGAATTTCTTGATATTTTCTTTGGCAGAAATGTTGAGAGGATTGGGAAGAACAATCTCTTTATTAGCAATCACACTGGTGTCATTGGCATCATCACTTTTAGAATACCAACTAACGGAAAGGTTGCCCTCTCTGAGGTTTTGAAGCACTTCTTCTTGGATTACCTTGGCTATATTCAGTACTGTTTGGTCCTCGGAGCTCATTTGCTTACGGCCTTTTTGACTCTTTTCCACATCGTCCATCTTCTTGTGCATGCACCAGATGAGGAGCTGTTTCATTCTATGAGGTTCGGGAAGAGACTTGTCCAATAACTTGTAGTAATCCTTGGGTAGGACGTCATCGTGTGGTAGTCCCACAAGCCCGTTGCCTATTGACAGTATTCTCTTGCCTCTGTTGTGATACGAAGACCTTCTGTCTGAGTTCTTTTGCCTTTTACGAAGAGGCTCTTGTTCTATGTCACTTGAGCCTCCGGTAAGATTCATTTTATGGAGAGATACTTCTTCCGTGTACCCGTCAGAGTCCTGGTCCAAGGGCGACTCGTCGTAACGGGGCCGTATGGGCGAAGAAAGCTTGGCCACGTCTTCGTGTGGAGGTTGGAGCTTTGAACCTAGTCCTTGTTGGAATCTGGATTTAGAATTCAGGGCTTTATTGGAGAAATCCTCGTCAAAATCCATATCAAGCAGATCAAGCCCACGGGAGTCGCCGAGTTCGTTAATAGCATCTTTGAGACGAGAAACGGGCGTACTAATTTGTTTACGTTTCTTGGATTCGTTATCGTTTGTACGCTTGTACACAAACCCTTCATCTTCCTCGAAAAGCCTGGAGGAAGTATCTCGTGATTGGGGTCTGGATGCATCGTCGGTGTCGCTGGGTTGCTTCTGGGACGAAAATAGGTCGTCTAATCGGTTCTGTCTGGCAAATATGCTCTGTGATAGCGTTTGCAGCGACTGCGAGGCCAGACCTTGGGTGTGAGGTGAGGCAGTTGTGGGAGTTTTTGGTTTCCTTTTTGCACGGCCTCGAGCAGCTGTGGCCTTTGTAGAAGTAGATGTGCCTGTACTCTTTGCATTGGAGGTCCTGCCACTGGCTTTAGAGCCTGATTTCCCGGGCTTTTTTGGTGGCATCCCCGGACTGACTGTTGTTTATTTTGAAATCGCGAATGTGAACGCGAACGCGAATGCGAATGCCAACTTGAAGTAGTGTGAATCTGTTAACAGCAGCTACGACAGCATCTACTACAACGGAAAAAGAAGCTACTGATAGTTGATGGATGTAGATGCAGGTGGCCACAAACACGTTCTGCCGTGCGGGGAGTACGTGGTGGTGTTTCTGAGCCACGTCGATACTGTAAAGGTGTACCATTTAAACACCAAGAGATTCCAAAACGCTTATGATGTGAGTGAAGCTATAAAAAATCACTTGGACGTGGGTGTGTTGCCCTATAAAATCCACGTGTCGCAAGTACAATGGGAGCCGGTGCTTGCTGGTGAAAAGTGTGACAAGGTGGCGCTTCTCATACAAAACTACCGTATAATTGCCATATATGATGTACACGAAGATGCCGAACCGGTGATAATTCAACAGGACGCCCACGAGGGCATCGACTCCTTCCACTGGATTCCCCCCGTGCCGCCTCTGAAGCTGTCCACGGAATCTGGCGAAGGCTCGTACTCTAACGCAAAACAGCTCTTGGTGTACACCAAGAATCAGGTCCGCGCTAAGCTATACTCTTTGGATAGTGCCCACGTGATCTGGAAACTCTGGAAACCGGTGGTGGGCCTGCATGGGCCCATTGTGAACCCCACCGACCCCCACATGTGGACTCTCGTGTTGGAGTCCCGGTCGGCTGACGTGGGGGATCAATTGCCAATCGTGTATCATTTCTACAATCATGGGAGTGTCAGTAAACTCTTGTACCGATTCAAGCTTCCCAACCCGCTTCTTTCGGACCAGTTCGAAGTCAGGTGGTCCCAGAGTGGCAAATGGCTCTTTTATTTCAACTGCTGTGACCCGTTGTTTGGGTTTAATCTCCAGGTATTCAACGCTTTGGCTGTCAACCAGAGACAATTCAACGTGGCCGAGTTCATTCCGTTGGGCGATCCCATCATAGACATCGAGTGGATGGCCGACGGCTTGGCTGGAGCACTGTCTCCTCTCAGGTTTGGCGCCAGTAAATACTTTTTTGCAGACACAAGTGCTGACGTCAACACCGAATATATTTTTGTGGTGAGTGTTTTGGGAGAACGTGATCCAGCCAGAGAGGTGGAGATTGTGACTGTGTCCATCAAGGACTTTCGGGCCGTCAATCGAAGCGTCATGGATACGTTTGTGGGTGCCAAGTTCTGGAGACAAAGCTTTGACGGACGACGCATCCAGTATGTGTTCAGTCGGAACGAGCTCGGTGGGGCTTTGCACATCAGATCTGTGCACACCATCAAACGGGACTCGCGTATCTTTGTGGTGGTGCAGTTTGTGGACGCAGTGTTGGTTTGCGAGGTGTTGTTGAACGACCCCAATATGACCAGTCTGGTGGTTTTCAAGCCATTACACTACATAGCCACCGACAAAATCATCAAGCTCCAAGTCCGTGACGACATCATCGTACAAACGTCCACTCACGTGTGGGTGTTCGATCTCAACACCATCAGAGTGGTGTATCAGTCCCAAGAAAATCCACAAGGCAGCACGGTTTGGGATGTTTCGTCTCATGGCGTGGTTGTGTTTGACGAGGACGATGACTGGACAGTGACACCACTTTCGAAGCACCCGTACGGTGTGCCGTCCAGTGGGTCGGCCGTCAGTGGGTCGGCTGCCAGCTTTGCTGAAGAACCAACTGACACGTTCATGAACAAGAGACTCAAGACGAACTAACTTATCAAAACATAATGAACTCAACATAACTTTTACGTGTGTATTATATACAAGTCAAGATACAGCTAAACTAGCATCTCTATGGGCATTAGGTGCATAACCCAGCATAGCTGGTTCAAGTGACATGAATTATTGTTCATGGATAACCTTCCGGTAATATCCTCACTTCGACTAACTGGTTTTCTTCTTTGGAGCACCCTTGTTTCTCTTCTTTCTGTCTCTGACCATCTTCAAACGGGTCACTTCTCTAGGGTCGGTGAGTTGAAGTTCTGGGAACCATTTCTTAAAATCTTTGAACGTAGGCATCGAATCGTTGACACCGTAGTATTTCACCACTTGTGGTCCTTGAAGAGGAGCTCTAAGAACCTTGGCTCCGTTTCTGATGCTTTGAGGATTGAATATCTCCCCAAAGATCGAAGCCGATAACTTCTTCACTTCACTAAGACGTTGTTTAGTGGGGAGTCTTGGAAGTGCCATGGATAATTTTTTCAGTGAGCGAGGTGCGAAAACTTTTGATATTTGGTGAGACACTTAACTGTGAGACGTAGTTGTGAGACGTAGTTGTGAGACATAGATTGGCCGGTGTTTTCGGGGCAGAGAGAGTTAGAAAGTCGACGGGTGCTTTCTGGAGTAGCAAGGATGAGATTGGGAGAGATGGGGAGAGATGGGGAGAGATGGGGAGATATAGGCAGAGTAAGGTGTACAAGATCAAAAGACTGTAGAAGCATTTGCACATGGGTTATTAATTCATTATGTATTGTTCCCCCCTCTTCCTAAAGTTCTCACAACTTCACTTGTAAATCGTCACTACTGACCTTTTCGTCAGGAATCATGTCGAAGCCCTTGAACCCAAATGTTAATCCTTCTTGGGCCACACTGGCAATCAACTTTCCCTGTTTAGTGTAGAAAAATCCTCTCACCAAAGTTCTATTGTTACTGACTCTTCTGGCCTGATAGTTGAATGTGAGCCATTCTCCGGCTATGTCAAAGTCCAGTGGGTCTGTGGTGTGGAAATAAATATGGTGGTCCAACGACATGGCGTTATAATGAAAGATGTGGAGCACATTCAACGAGACATTCATCCACAGCCTAGCGTCTTTTTCCATATCAACCTCTTCAAAAGCCTTGGTTTCAGTAGGGTTCCACGGAGCATGTAAAGACCTCGCCAACGTGGTCAAAAACGCAGAGTCACTGACTGCACCGAGACCCACATAGTTGAATCTTGGGTCTTTGAACTTGTCGTCTTTCTGGTTAACTCCGCTCCACACTTGGATCCACCGGTCTGCTGGAGATTGGAATTTCTCCTCGGGCATGAGCTTATGATCTACAAACTCCTGGCTGAAAGCATTTCTCATGTAACTGGTATGAGTAAGGGTGTTAATTTCGTTGGGGTCTTTGTATTTGTAGTGAAGCAGTTCTGGTTCTTTTTGGGAATCGAAAGTTCCGTCGCCAGGGGTATCTTTATGGATGAAAGATGCCAAGGCCGTGAATTTAACTCGACCTTTTTGGGTGGCTTTTATGGATCTCTTGATGATCTTTCCCTCGTCATTGATGTTCGTTACCTCATACTCCATGGGAACCGTGGAATTGCCTGCTTGAATGAAGAAAGAATGGAATGATAGCGGGAGATACGAGTCTGGAGCACTCAAAATCGCAACTAGTAATGTTTGAGCGATAGTGTTTCCCCCGTAAACTCCTCTAGCAGAAGCAATTGGAAGCCTCAAAGGGAGTTCGCCGACGTAAGTGTTGGTACCGGTCTTCTTGATCTTATATATCAGTTCTAGGTCTTCAAACGACATCAGGCACTTGTCTGTAGATGCTAAAGGTGAAGAATGTTGGCCCCACAATCGCGAGCATGTGCGAGAGATGTGGAGTGATTTGAGATGGCGCGAGGCTGGGCAAGAACGGACGGGACCCGGCGCGGGACCTTAGCGCGAATTAGGACGGACCTGGCACGAGATCTGGCTCCACACGAGTAGCACAATCTTGCCATTCCACTGCTCCAAATCATGCCTCAGATGTCACTAGTGTTTATCGAACGGTGGTACTTACTCTTCGCGATGTCGACGTGAGGATCTTTCTCGATGGAATCTTCCTCAAGAGGATCCAACCCGAGCAATTCCCTCTGTTTATTAGACAAAGGCAAGTCCACACACTGATCTTTTCCCTTTAGTAAATCGTAAATATCAGGCGCCAAACTGGCACCTAAGGAAATCATCGCCAAATACAACAACTTAGTGTTTGTGGGAGAGGTGAAGACTTTTCTGAGTAAGGAAAGCGCCATGAATTGTAAAACTGAGAGTAATATTCTTCGTACTTTTTCGCCCACATCATGTTGACGGCTCAATGCTTGTCTCATGACCGGATTCTCCCATTCTCCCGTGGGAGCCGGACTGGGCTCTGTATCGTGAGCATCGATTTGGTCGGAGTTGGTATCAATAATACCTTTACCACCCACCATAAGTGGATAATGCTTCTTGACAGCAGGCGGTATGAACTTTTGGATGCCAAACATCAGGTCCAGGGACGACGATGATGGCGGACGGTAGTAAACAGAAGTTTTCTGGGATGAGTTGGTGAACAAATCTGTTTGTTTGTTGAGAAGCTTTGTTTTAGAAAGCTGAAGAGCGATTTCATTTAGCGATTTTAGCGGGGGTGGTTGGGGTGGGTCCGGTTGTTTTGTAGAAGGCTGTGGTTTTGGTATGGGTGTGAATGACACTGGTTTGTTTGGTAGCCTCTTGAGGGGCGTGTAAAATGTGTCTGAAGACTGATTCATGATGAGGTCAATGAGAGTAATGTGCGAGGTAGAAATGATTCCTGTGCGAGTGCAGCGAGTGTGATAGTTTGTAGCTGAGTCTGCGCGACTCTCACGCCACGAGTACTATTCACTCTGGTTCGGCGCCAATAGCTACGGCAGTATTTCCTTAGGTCCAGCGATGAAGCTCTCGCAAGAGATCCTTGTTTTACAACGAACGGGTCATGTATTATACTATGATTTTTCCTCCCCCTCTTCCTTACGGAAGAGAGAATATATATATAAATTCCTATCGTCGTGCGATGTTCAAATATCTTTTCTTCGCGAAATCGCTAGGGAACTAACAGAGTGCAGTGCGAGTTGGGTGCGAAAACGGTACGAGAGTTGGGGCCATCGAGCTTGCCCTTGAAATAAGTACTGGTACTGCTACTGGTACTAGTACGGTAGTCACTTGAGGCACATCTGATCCTTGCTACAATCATTATCTAACTTATGACATTACTCGTATCTATAAAACTTTCTAAGCGTCATTTTCATGGGTTTCAATACCACTAGTGTATGCAATCTTTTCAGTATTAGTTGGTGGAACCCACTTGGCTGATTTCCATGGGGCAATATTTTGTCTGTATAATTCATCGACTTCTTCCAAGGTTAATCCTTTAGTCTCACTGACAAAGAAGTAAACGTAGAAGATGGAGAACAAAAGACATCCACTGAAAACAAATCCGTAGTAGAAGTGGATTTCAGCAGTGATGAATGGGGTGAAGAAGGAAATCAAAAATCCCCATAACCAATTGGCAGCAGTTGCAACAGCCATACCTTTAGATCTGATTCTCAATGGGTAAGTTTCAGAAACGATACAGTAAACACCTCCAGCCCAGGTTGAAGCGAAGAAGAAAATGAACAAACAGGTGATGAAGATCATAGCATTACCGGTTGATTTTCTGGTTGGACCATCGTATCCGTCAATGTATAAGTGAGTGGAACCCAAAACAGCGTAAATGATGAAACAGAAGAACATGGCAACAGATCCGGTTAACAAACAGGTTCTTCTACCAAATCTTTCGATGGCCCAAATACCGGCGAAAGTAGACATGAAGTTAACAACACCCAAAACAATGGAAGTTTGGAAAGAGTCTTCTAAACCAACGGCTTGGAAAATGGTGGTACCGTAGTAGAAGAAGTAGTTGTTACCGGTTAATTGTTGTAAGGATTGTAACATGACACCTAAAAGAAGTCTTTGGAAAATCTTTGGTTTACCGGTGAACAATTCTTTCCATGAAGCGTTACCAGCTAATCTTTCTCTGTTGATACCAGCTTGGATCAATTCGACTTCGGTGAAAACAGCAGGATCATCACTGTGGACCTTGTTGGCCTTAGCAATGGATTTCTTGGCGTCTTCGATTCTGTCCTTTTCCACAAGATATCTTGGAGATTCAGGCATGGAAATCATACCAACAACCAAGAAGATGGCCCAGGCAAAACACAATCCCAAAGGAATTCTCCATTGTCTGGAGTCGGTGTATTGTTTGGTACCGTAAGTAGTACAGTAACCTAAGAAGATACCCAAGGTGATGAACAATTGGAAGCAACAGACCAAAGTACCTCTGACTTTCTTTGGGGAGGTTTCAGAGATCATCATTGGCGAAACAACAGAAACAGTACCAACAGCCAATCCGGTGATTAATCTACCAATGAAGTATTGGTACCATTTGGTGGAGGAAGAAATTTGAATGACAATACCAACAACGTAAATAGCCATAGCAACCATCAAACCGATTCTTCTACCGTACATATCAGCAGACTTGGAGATGAAGATACCTCCAACTGCACATCCAATGTTGAAAATAGAAATAATTAAACCAACTCTAACGTTTGACAAGTAATATTCACCATCTCCATTTAATTGACCAAATCTTTGTTTGAAATCTGGCATGTTAACGAAACCGGAAATGGTACCGGTATCGAAACCAAAAACGAACCCACCGAAGGCAACCAACAAACAGAAGAAGGAGATTGAAAGGTATTCTTTCAAACTTTTGTCTTTATCTTCTAAGGTTGGGATTGGTGCATCTGCAGATGGTTCTTTTTCTAATTTGTGTTCGACAACTGATGTGTTATCGACTGGGGTTTGTGCCCCACTAGCAAGTGGACTTTGTTCAGACATATTTAATTGAAAACTGATGGGTAAAATATGAGCAATTCGAGGTCCTTTTATAGTTGGTGAGATATTGAGATATTGTTATGCACCGGAAAAAAATTTTACAGGTAATCACGTCACAAATAATCCGGTACAGCATATAGTAAAAAAGTTCTTCCGAGATTCCTGTATATAGCTCGGCCATCCCACCCACACTTGTGGGGGCTCGTGATGCATGAGAGTTCCTATTGGATCTATGTCCTGGGGGTGGATGCCAATTCCCCATGGAGCAATTTTTGGAATGGGGCAATAACCGGAGACAAGTTTTTTGAATCACGATATTTCAATCGCCTACAATGGTTTTACTGATATGTTTGGTACCGTCGTAATGTATGCTCACTTGGCTACATCACCATCTAATTTTTATGCTATAAATTACTCATTTCGCCCATATAATTAGAGATATTGTACAAATGCTGGAGAGGGGAAATGGTATGTCCCCATGTCTCGCGACTCGCGCCGTCGAACGCCTAATGTCGGGTGCCCAGGTGATGGAAATCTCTGAACCGGAAAAACCGTTAGTGAGAGGACGTGGTGCCACGATGTTTCGATACATCCGGAATAGTGTGATCAGCCGGAAAAACCCAAAAGCTTTGTTTCTTTTGTTGCGAAAACCCTTCCAAAGATAATTGGGCCCTCAAGAACTTCGTCTTTGCAGTTTTGTTCACTGGGAAATTCATAGTGGAGGCACCATTTTTCTTCGACGTAATTAATGTTATGATTTTGTCTTGATACTATCCGGGGCTCACTGCCCCATTCTGGGCATGGGTTTTCTTTTACTGCGCGTATATACGAAACTATCTTGGCTTCTCCATGCTACTCTACACCCCAGCGATATTTCCCCAGTGCCCAGTGTACATTTAGGACGACTCACCTGAGGCCTGGTGTTACCGTTCACGAATTTCGGATAAAAATCAAACGGTTTTGAGTGAAAATCTCGGAACAATTATGCTCCTGTTAATGCGGGTGTCCATTTCGGAAAAACATCATGCGAGAATGGGACCAAAGTCACCTGTGCTCTGTTTCTTTTAATGACATCTTTCGATGGAGCCATCATTTCACCACTTCCGTTTGATCCTAAAAATCAGTCATGCCACGCTTCCACACTCATCTTGTTTGATTGTGTTTGTGCTGTCTCAATGTCATGACCCAGTGTTTGCTGTATTTCATGGGATTTTCTTAACTTACGTAACTCTGCGCAAATATTCTTGTACCGATCCAGTTATACATGTTTTTTATTGTTTTTCCGTCTCGGACTCAGATGTTTCAAAAGTCTTGTTATTCTCGGAACTGGGTGGCCATCCGGAACCCCATTGTCTACCCTCGTACATGCGTGTTTGAGTTGTGTACTTATCTTTACTTGCTTGTAATGAACTGTGGCTATTTGTTGCATCTGCAATTGCTTTTCGGACTTCCAAGATTACTTTTAGACCAAGAATTTTTCCGAGGTTCGGTGCCCGGAATGATGTTTGTTCATTGGTTAGTCACCTTGTAATGGATCGGTGCCTTGAGATTATCCGATCTGAGTACAGTCGGTGAAAGCTGTAAATGCCGTTGTGTTGTTTTGTGGCATGATTCTCTAGTCTTGTATTCTGATTCTCTAGTCTTGTGTTCTGATCCTCCAGTGTTCCTCCTCTCCTTCACTACTCACTCTTTGCAACTACAATCCCATAATCTCAACTCACTTCTCCTCCTTTATTACAATACTATACAAAAGTTGTTCCTACTGCCTCCGGCGTGAATCTCCAGTTTCTTCACCCTCCGCGTCTCAACCTTCCCACTCCAGTCATAAAGCCAGTATCCTAATTTAGTGGACTCATGGTAACATCTCTGAGTAAATCCTAAAATTGACATGATATCTCGGAGTTTATCCCGATCAAGATATCTCGAGTTTGACACACATGGAAGTGGTAGCACAAGAAATAATGCTGACAACCCAGATTGTGGTGGTTTGAGGAATTGAGTGATTCTCTTGAGCATTTGTCCTCGAGATTCAGGGTCCGGCACGAAATTCAATACCAAAGAGCACAGAACCAAGTTGAACTTCTCGTTTTCATTGGTAGGTAGAGGTCTGTGCATGAAGTCCTGTTGAAGAATGAGTTTGTGTTGGCTGTTCAAGTCGATTCTTGTGATACTTGAGAATAGCTTAGACTTGGAGATGAAGTTATCAGGACTCAAACACCCGAGTTCTAACGCTGTGCCTAGACTCCCTGCGCCCAGGAATGTATCTCCAGATTTCTCAGAGTCCTCTTGTGGTTGGAGCCACTCGACGAGTTTTTTGGAAGAGTCACTTCCTCTTTTGGTGCTTTGTCCTTGTTGAGAAGCAGTTTGATACACTTTCAATCCACCATTTTTCCGGATTTCACCGTCAATTTCCCCAAGAACACGCACCAACTCTTTCTCTGCCATGTTGTTGAGTTGTAGTGCCGTTTTTCCTGGATCCTCAAACCCAGCACGGTACACAGAGTCATTCTTCACTAGATCGTCATACTCCTCAGGCCATTTCAATTTTTTCAAGATTGCGGCTTTATTCTTCAAAAGAACATGGAACCGTCGTATGAGTTTCCGTGTGTTTTGAGGTTTGAGTGTTCGGGGCGCAAACAGGTTCTGAGTAATGCTACGATTCCGTTTGAGTAGTTTGGCTCTCATACTAAAGTCTCATCGCATCTGCAACTTCATCGCGCAAAAAAACCATGGCACCTAAGAAGAACCATACAAAACCCAAGCCTAGGTCGAAGTACCAGCGTAAACCGCGCCCGTCTTTAAAGACACAGACGCTCCGGGAAGCTAAGATTGTCAAAGCAGACTCTTTGGCCTGGAAACCTGTGGATATTCCTGATAATTTGGACAGCTACGAGGGTCTTTATGGGCTTGAAGAGATCGATGGAGTAGATGTTGAAATAGTGAACGGGAAAGCCCAGTTTAAAGTGAAGGATCCTCAACGTCTAAAGGGAGACGGAGAATCCAGTGAAGATTCTGGAGTAGCTCAAAAGGGCATTAAAGACAAAAACAGCAAAAAGAACAAGAAAGACTCACACAAAGAGACCAAAATCCCCAGCGAAGAATCTGTTCCCGAAGATTCTGTTCCCCAAGAGAATTTAGACATGGACGTAGATTCAGACTCAAACGAGTCCGAGGAGTTCACTGGGTTTGATGATGAGGAGCTCGGTGACTCTGACGTCAACACCGAAACAGTACTTTCCGAATCCGAGTCTTCTGAAACCAAAAACGACTCCAAGGAGGATCTTGATGACGAACTCATCGAGAACGCATTCACTACTGTCACACTCCCCGAAGATGTGGCACTTCCCCACTGGGACTCGGTTCCTCTCAGCTCATACTCTCAATTTGGACTCCGAGAACTCAAGTTCAAGACCCCTACACCAATCCAAAAGAAGTCCATTCCTGTTATCATGGACGGCAGAGACGTTATAGGGAAAGCCACCACCGGGTCCGGTAAAACGTTGGCGTATGGAATCCCCATTTTGGAAAAGTATTTGGCCAACTTGGATACCATTAAGGCCAACCGTAAAAACAACATCATCACTCCTCCCTCGGGGATTGTTTTTGTCCCCACCAGAGAGTTGGCTCATCAGGTGGCCGACCACTTGAATAGAATCTCAAAATACTATCCGTTACCACAAAACGGAATCGTCAGTATCACCGGAGGATTGAGTATCCAGAAACAAGAAAGACTTCTTAAATACGGGCCTGGGATTCTTGTGGCCACCCCCGGTCGGTGCTTGGAATTGCTAGAGAAAGACGAGGAGCTTGCTGTCAGATTCAGCTCTACGGACATTGTTGTTCTTGATGAGGCAGACAGATTACTCCAGGACGGCCATTTTGACGAGTTCGAAAAGATTCTTTCCATATTCAAGAAAAATAGACCCAAGGGACTCGTCACGTGGAAATGGCAAACGTTGGTGTTCAGTGCCACTTTTGCCAGGGAATTGTTCGGGAAGTTGAACAAACACCATAAGAAACAAGGTCAATCTTCGCTCGTTGGAAATGACGAAATCATTCAGTTGCTCCACGAGAAACTTCAGTTCAAAGACAAAGAACCACTTCTCATCGACGCCAATCCCAAGGAAATCGTTTCCGGACAAATCACAGAAGCTTTGGTCGAGTGTGGAGCAACAGAGAGAGACTTATACTTATACTACTTTTTGTTGGTGTATAAAGGATCCACGTTGGTTTTCGCCAACTCCATCGACTCAGTAAAAAGACTCGTGCCTTTCTTGACGAGTTTGAACATTCCTGCTGTGGCCATTCATTCTTCCATGATCCAAAAGCAAAGACTCAGAGCTTTGGAGAAATTCAAACACGCCAGTGAGAATAATGAGATCTCAGTTTTGGTGGCCTCAGATGTGGCAGCCAGAGGGTTGGACATCCCAAGTATTGACCACGTGGCCCACTACCATCTACCCAGGTCGGCTGACATATACATCCATCGTTCTGGTAGAACTGCAAGAGCTGGAAACGAGGGTGTTTCGGTAATGTTCTGTTCTCCCCAAGAAGCTTCCGGCCCATTGAAGAAACTCAGAAAGTTGGTAGCTGCCAACTCTACCCACTCCAAGCTTAATGCACATAGTGACGTCAAATTGCTTCCTATTGAAGACGATTTGGTGGCTCAATTGAAACCCAGAGTTCAATTGGCTTCTCAGTTGGCTGATGCTAATGTGTCCAATTCCTCCTCCAGAAAAGAACAGTCCTGGATCAAACAAGCCGCTGAGGACCTTGGAATTGATAATCTACTGGATATAGACGACTTCGAGGACGACATCATCAAGAAACAGAAAAAGAGAAACGAAAACAAGGCCTTAAGTAAAAACGAATCCAAGGTCTTACGGTTCGAGTTGAAGACCCTTTTGAGCCAGCCTATCAGGAAATTAGCCAGAAGATCGTACCTCACGAGTGGGCTCCAGAATTTGGCCCATATCATGGTCACTGGAAACACTCATAAGGATATCTTGGGACACAAGAACGTCAATGCCCTCGAAGATTTGAAAGGGAAAGGGAAAGGAAAAGCGCAAGGCAAAGTCAAGGGCAAGGTCACCAAGCCAAAACAGTCTACGAAATCAAAACCAAACAAGTAATATTACTTCCAATATAAAGAGCATCTACTCCAAAGTTTTAAAATTAATCTAAATGAAATCGTCATCACTATCGTCATCATAATATTCATCTTCATCGGAATCCTCAGCCAATTGTTCGAAATTGACTTTATATCTCAATAAAGCACCAACTCCTCCAAATCCTTGGACGAATTGAGCACCTTCAGAAGATCTATCAGTGACGAATTCTAAATTAGCACCGTAATTCTTGTAGTTTTCGGCCAACCATTCCAAGAAAGCCTCTTCTTTCACAATTTCCATTTCTGCTCCGGTAGCTTTATCATTCATGTATGATTTGTCTGGAAGTTCGGGATTAGCATGAACAACGAACTCTTCTCCTTCAGCATTCTTCAAAGTGTAACGAATAATGTTCAAGTTTTCATACACAATAAGGATCTCACAAGCTCCCAAGTCCAATGCTTTCAATGTGTCGTCAATACCGTAACAGTACTTACCGGTATCTTGAGAAATCTCGTCGAAGTAAGAGTTCAACAACTTCTTTTCTTGGACGAATTTGACATTGGCTAAGGTCTCAGCAGATGCCTCAATTGCTTGGTTGAACCCATTTTCTCCTCCGTATGAGATATCAACAATCTTTATAACCTTTGACAATAATCTTCCATCGAACAAGTCGGATTTGTACAAGTCGTTCTTGAATTCAGCACTACCGGCCAAGATTAATCCTTTAACATTGACTTTATCGTTGGTGATGAAATTTTGCACTGCAACTTCAGCGACTTTTCTGACGTAATTGTTTCTCTTTTCTTCTCTTATACGACCGAAACGTTGGGCAGATTGACCACCTCTTCCGTGTTTTTTTGGTAAATCCACTGTGAATTTATGCAAAACTTCTCTATTATTACCAGTGACTGCACCAAACAATGCTCCATTACCATCCATAATAATGAAACCAAACCTGTCATCATCTTCCAATAACTCACTCAATGCTTCCACGTGAAATTTGTTGTCACAAAGATACAAGGAAGTGTTAATTGGCTTGAAAGGTTCGAAATCGATATTCAACTTCTTTTCTTTTCCTTCATCGGTAATGACATCACCACAGAAAACAACCAACCCGTTCTTTGGAATTGAATTGTATAACTTCAACTTCTGTTGGGTAGAGGTGATTGCAGATAAAACCGATAATCTGTTGACACGAGATTTGATATTGGAAGCAGTACCATATTCTTCAGTTAACATTTTTTGAATCAATGAGATTTGACCTTTTGGAGGGATAATAAGAGAGATCATCGAGGTACCATTTCCTCTGGCCAACTCGAGAGCCTTGATCAACTTCTTGATCTTCCATATCTCAATATTCTTCTCTGCTGCGTCAGCCATGATGATTGATGTTTAAAATTTTTCAGCTAAACTGGTATGGTTTGCTGTGTATACAGGTTTCGCACAAAAAATTTTCGGTGAATCGGTCGTGCGCGAGGCCTTGCTTTTAGGGCCAGTCGCAGTGGCCGTAGCCGTAGTACCACGTCTGTGCAACCAGCCTGGTGCGAGCCACGCCGAACGCCGGACGCGATAACAGTTTGGTCCCGTTCCGTGCAGCGTCCCGTCCCACGCAGTGCTCTTCATGTTCGCGAATTGGAACTAACGGAATAAACACCAAGGGTTATACGCCTCCTCTTTATTCACTGCACTCGTCACTTGCTCCCTTTGTTTTGTGACTGACTCCCTGTTCCGTCCATCCAGCCGCACTGCCATGGTGAAACACGTAACTCCTAGTGAGGATGACGCAAACGCAAGAACATCCTCGTCCCAGATCCATGAGCCAAATGACACCGAATTCCAGCCTGAATCGGATTCCAGTGATTCAGAATATGAAGACGAGAAGCCCCCAGAGAAGTCAAGAAAACCTGGAAATAGCGCTTTCAGACAACAGCGATTAAAAGCAATCAGTCCCGTGTTTACGGCTGCTACTGTGATTCCTTTATTGTTGGTTATAGCGGTTATCTTTGTGCCTCTTGGAGCCGGAATGTGGTATGCTTCCGACCAAATCCAAGATTTGGCTATCAACTACGCCCACTGTGAAAGGCTCGCCAATACTCGTAGCTGGACTCAAATTCCGGACGAGTATTTTGAATACAACTTGAAAAATACAAACTACAAGAAACCACAGTGGAAATTGACCACCGATGAGTCCCAGGAATTTGAAGACGAAAGACAAGTTTGTCAAGTGCAATTTCATTTGGCTGATGACATCAAAGGACCCATCTACTTTTTCTACAGATTGGAAAAATTCTACGCTAACCACAGAAGATATGTGAAATCTTTTAGTGAAGACCAAATCATCGGTAAGGCTGCTTCCTTGAGTACCGTCAAAAACACTGCGGGACAAAACTGTGAGCCAATGTCCACCCACAACGGTAAGATCATCTACCCATGTGGTTTGATTGCAAACAGTATGTTCAACGATACATTTACATCGACATTAACGGCTGTCAATGGTACTGAAGAAGACTACAAGTTCACCGACAAGGGAATTGCGTGGAAGTCAGACAAGAACCGGTTCAAGAAAACACAGTACAAGCCAAGTGAAGTGGTGCCGCCTCCAAATTGGTATAAAAAATACCCCAACGGGTATACGGAGGAAAACATGCCTGATATTAGCACATGGGAAGAGTTCCAAAATTGGATGCACCCAGCAGGTTTGCCTACCTTCAATCGGTTGGTTCTTCGTAACGACGATGACGCCTTAAAAGCCGGAACTTACCAAGTCTCCATTGGGTTACATTTCCCAGTGCTTCCCTTCAATGGTGGGAAATACATATTCCTCTCCCAAAGATCAGTGATGGGAGGTAAGAATCCCTTCATCGGTATTGCTTGGATGGCTGCAGGAGGACTTTGTTTTATCTTGAGTCTTTTATTACTTGTTGTCAATATTATCAAACCCAGAAAAACCGGGGATGTGAACTTGTTGAGTTGGAATAAAGAGAGAGCCGAGAGAGATGAAGCTGCCGTACGCAAATCGGAGTCTGAAAATTAGGTTGTGCGTGTGACAAAAACCGTTTTTCGGTTGCAGGTACTGTACGTCGCTATTGTCGATCACTATTGATCCACAGTTTAAACTCTAAAGTAAAGTGCAACCTCAAAGGGGCTTTGAGACATTTGAGTTTGACACATGTCACCAACATGTCAAAACCGTCCATCATCCCAGCCTGTTTGTACTCGATTAGTAATGAAATAATAGATATGAACCCCACGCGGCCGTCGGCTATAAAAATGTCTGAAATTCTCACCTATTTATATCGTGCATTCGCTTCTGCTTAGATTGCGCTTCTTTATCCCTCACAATGAGCCCTACTCAAAGAACCGTATTATATGTGAATGAAAGTCCTGTGGGACAAATGAACACCGACGTCAACCATGAACATGCCACCTTCAAACTCAAGTCCGAGCCCTTAAGCTCTTTAGAAGATGGCCAACTCTTGGTCAAGAATCTTTACTTTTCTAATGATCCCTCCCAAAGAGCTTGGATCCAAAAGGGTATTCCTCCAGAAGCAATGTACCTCCCTCCAATCAGACAGGGAGAAAACATGAAGAGTGTGGCATTGGCTCAGGTGGTGGAATCCAAGTCCAAAAATTACTCAGCAGGTGATATCGTTGCTGCTTCAAGTTCGTGGGCAGACTACGACATCATCAGTGAACAAGCTGCATTCAACAAAGTGCCAACTGGCCAATTACCAGCCACTGCATTCTTGAGTTTCTTGGGCTTGACTGGTCTTACTGCATACTTTGGTATTACCGAGGTTCACAAAGTGAAGCCAACTGACGTGTTGGTGGTTTCTGCTGCTGCTGGAGCTACTGGATCCATGGTGGTTCAAATCGCCAAAAAAGTCATTGGTGTGAGAAAAGTCATTGGTATTGCCGGTGGTCAAGATAAGTGTGACTATGTGAAATCCATTGGAGCTGATGAATGTGTGGATTACAGAGACCCTAACCTTTTCGTTAACATGAAGAAGGCCTTGGGCGAAGATAAAGAAGCAGATGTCTTCTTCGACGGTGTCGGAGGAAAGATCTTGGACATGATGCTCTTGTTAACCAAGCGTCATGGTACTGTTCTTGCTTGTGGATCCATTGCCGGATACAACGATTCTACTGCCTCGGATGTTAAAGCTTGGGGTCTTATCACCGTCAGAAGATTGAACATTAAAGGATTCATCATCCTTGACTACTTACATAAGGCTCCTGAAGGTGTTCAAGCACTTCTTGAAGCTTACAAACAAGGAAAAATCATCAATGATGAAAAGTCCATTGCCTTGGAAGATTTTACGTCCCATAAGTCTCCTTTGGAACAACTTCCTATCGGTTTGAATAAGCTCTTCAATGGTGAAAAGGGTGCTGGTAAACTGGTATCCAAGGTCGCTGACCCTGAAGGCTCGTCCAAATTGTAGTTAGTTTAGCCAATTCTAAAAAGATACTCCATTATGTCATTCTCATTTCGTCTTTTTGTACTCATTGCACAATCGATTTTGCGTAACTTTTTGCAACTTGAATCGCGACAGTAAACAAACACAAGTATGCAATAGGATGACATCCATTCAGCTAGAATCTATTTCACCGGTCACTAGTCCCTTGCGACATAGTCATATTCCCGAATCTAAGCAGAAGACTCTTGAGAAGTTTCGTGAAACTGAAGAGGACATCGACAGCCATTTTGATGGAGATTTGAACCTCGAATCTTCAAACTTCTCTCGTGTCTCTCCTACAAAACATAAAAGCCCGTTCTACAAACAGATCCAAAAGCTACAACGTTCTCTGAACTCTTCTACCCCGTCCATCTATCCTATTGAAGAGCACACGGAAGAGACTCCTTTTTTTGACAAAAAGCTGCCACTTACAAAGCCTCCTGAGGCTATACTTAATGTCCCCAAACGAAATCATAATGCCAAGGTGCTTCCACCATCAATTCCCCGAAATCCTCCAATACAAAACACTCCTCCAAAGCTGAGACTCAGAACCACGTCCGTTAAGGTTTCACTTACACCGGCCCAGAGAGTAGAAAAGAGACCTGGCCTTCGACTGCAGAACGCCTTGGAAAACTTCCAGTTCGAAGAAATGGTCGGCAAAGGTGCCTTTGCAACCGTATATAAAGGAGTCAACTTGAAAACCAATCATGTCGTTGCCATCAAACAAATTCTCTTGGACAGAGATCAAGACGTCCAGGCATTGATGGGAGAAATCGATTTATTGAAGATCTTGAAACACCCCAACATCGTCAAGTACCATGGATTTGTGAAGACCTCAACCTCCCTTAATGTTTTCCTTGAATTCTGTGCCGGAGGTTCCTTACGCCAGCTCTACAAAAGATTGAATCAAGGGTTGCCAGAACACCAAATCACTTCATACGTAAAACTGATACTCAAAGGGTTGGGTTACTTACACGAACAGGGTGTGGTTCATAGAGACGTCAAGGCTGCAAACGTTTTAATCACTGAGAGTGGTGATATAAAGTTGGCCGACTTTGGAGTTGCAACGAAAGTAACCTCCCAACATCAGTCTGTAGTTGGAACCCCAAATTGGATGGCACCTGAAACTGTTTTGGGGGGTGAAGGTCTTTGTACAGCGTCCGACATTTGGTCTTTAGGTGCAACTATTATTGAGCTTTTCACCACCAACCCACCATACCATGAGCTAAATCCCATGGCCACATTGCATGCAATTGGAACAGATGACCATCCACCATTGCCTAAAAACATATCCTCTGTAGCAAAAGATTTCTTGCTTGAGTGCTTTCAAAAACAACCAAGTTTGAGAATCAACGCTAAGAATCTACTCAAGCACAAATGGTTGAATCAACAGAGCCTGAGTCTGAACCTGAGTCGCCATGACAAGTCACTTCACAAAACGTCACTTCTGAGTTCCCAGCTAAACGTCAAATCAATCAACAGTTATAGCGAAAATGTTGAAGAGAACTGGGAAAACGACTTCAGCGAAATCAGAATAAAGTCAAATCCAGTTTCAAAACAGCTAGTCCACGAAAACGAAGATATTGTCATCACGTCGTTGACCAAGAAGGATGTTTTGAAGAAATTCAGTGAAAAAGATTATGAGACAATCGCTGATGCTGAATTTGATAAACTCCAGCCTTCTTCTCTCACACTCACCCCACATGAAGACAAAGAAGAGGATGATCCATTCTTGGATATTGAAATTGAGAATTTTGATACCAACGAGATCGAGATTCAAAGTAAAATGGAATTCCTCATTACCAAATTTACTAATAGAGTTGACCTTTGTCAGAGTGGGAACGATGAAATTGCCCATTCTTTGATAAAAATTGCCGGTAAAATATCCCACTTGGTGAAGAAATACCCTATACTGCATGACGTGTTGATTAGAGACCACGGAATCTTGTCAATCTTCGAGCTTTTGGAAAACATGGATGATATGCCTGATGTGCCAAAGCTCTGGTATTATTGTTTGAACACATTGAACAATATATTTGACAACAATATCACCCAATTCGAGAACTTTTGCTTGTTGGGAGGAATCCCAACTATCACCCAATTCAGAAGTCACAAGTATGACAGTTCATTGAAGCAGCAGGTTATTCGATTCATTCGGTTATTCTTGAGAAGCGATAAGGCACTCTCAATGTTTGTCTCCTGTGGAGGATTGAGGGTTCTTTCCAAACTAGCAGAGGAAGATTTCGAAACTAATCCACATTTCCCCATTACCTCGATTGATTGCTTGCATGCTATCCTAACCAAGAATATTCTTAATTCGAGATCCGATTTGTGTCGTAAGCTTTCACATTATGGGATTTTGTTTTGGTATATCGTGTTACTCAACCGCCTTGCCAAACAAAACGAAGATACTTACAGGCAAGCAGTCGGTAAGATCATCGACATAGTGAAATTCTTCGGCCAATCCGAGGTTAAAGTGAAAATCAATATTTCCAGCACTGACTTGTTTAAACTTTTATTCAAAATCTATCCACACTTGTCCACCAACCACAAGTTAGTTATACTCAAGTTTGTCAAATCCATGTCTTGCGTTCAAGATGTATTAAAGCATTTGCAACAAGCAGAGATTCTTGATTTCTTGGTTGCTCTTCTTCGAGAACATACACCGTCTACTCCTCATTACAAGGAGTTCATCAATATCATTTGTCCGGTGATATACAACCATTGTTATTTGAATCACCAAAGGGAAATTGAGTTGGTAAGGTTGGGAGCATTACCATTCTTGAAGGAACTTTCCAAGATCAATCTTCCATTCCGTCAATTTGTGCTTCCAATCTTGTGTGAATTAGTACACTGTGATAAGTTTGTAAGAAATAACTTACTTAGGCACAATCTAGTCGACGTCTATTTGAACCTTTTGTTGGATCCGTATTGGCAGGCCAATGCATTGGATTCTATTTTGAGCTGGCACAAACAATTTCCTAGCCAGGTACCTTTAACATCTCAAAAGGCAATTACATGTTTGACTACCGGGTTCGCCTTGAATAAGGTGTCGAATTTAGAGTCAGCTCTCGAAAGTTATTTGAAGGTAGTGGGCTTAGATGAAGCAGTTTGTGAATCTTTCTCTAGTGAAGCGGTAATAGATACCATTCTATCCAAGCTCATGACCAACACCAAGAATCCCGTCAACCAGTTGACACTCTTGAAGATCTTGAAAAAGCTGGTTGCGTATGCTGGGAAATCACAACTAGAGTCGGTTCAAGGGGTGCTTCTATCATTGGAATCCAGAAAGACGTCGGTGTTGATTGATGAATTGGCCAACGAGATTATAAATTCAATAGACTGAGTCTTGGAAGTGTCTACGAAGAGGGAATGGTATATAGAATTAGGGACAGATAGAACATACTAGCATGAGAGTTCATTACACGAATCACTCCGACACCTCGAATCGCATCGGCTACTTAATTTTTGATCTACTTCTTGCACTCCCTAGTTCTGATACTCGGTACTCACTACACATTAAATTTAGTCAGAAAATTAACAAAAAATGTCACCCAATTCCTCTCCAGAGAGATTAAGTCCCGGTTCATTCCTTTGATGTCATCTTCCACCCTGACATGTGTTTTTGTATTTTTTCTGATTTTCGAATTTATTTCCCACGTCTCTTCCATCCATCCACTGTTATCCTACTCCACTCACTCAGTTTTACCAAACTCGCGAAATCTGGAGAACTAAAATCACAGTCATTATACTATGCTACCCTTTGCATATCCTTCACCCAGGGTGTCACAGCTTGATGCACACATTCTAGATTCAGAGCTATTGTCGCTTCTCAAACAGAACGTAGCGTCGATATTCCAGTTTCACGACAATAAATGGTACTCCTACGACCAACATTCCGATTTGTACAATTTAATATTAAATGTGTTGGTATTCAGGCTAACTACTTGGAGAACAGGGTCCTCGTACGGTCTCTCATTGCAAAACCTCAAGCTTGTGAACTTCAAGACGGGGAGAAAAATCGGATACACAAAAAGAAGCTTGTTGCTTGCATTCATCATAGGAGACTACTTATTCTCCAAGTTCCAATCATATCTTTATGCCAACGATAACAATGACCTTGACAATGTATCCAATTTCAGGCTCATACTGAAGCTCAAACTGCTTATAATGAACCACGAAGACGCCATACTCTCCAAAATTAATAGCACTCTCAGGCTTCTTAATCTCACCAACTTCACTCTATTCCTTATCAGCGGCAGGTACCCGACTCTTGTGCACAGAGTCTTAGGAATTAGTCTCACCCCTATAGTGACGGATTTGCTCAGATTCAACGGAGATAACGTCAACTTTGAGTTCCAAAATAGACAATTGGTGTGGAATGTAATGACAGAATTCTTGGTGTTCATCCTTCCACTTCTTCAGTTGAACAAGTTGAAGCACATGTCCAGACGATTACTTTCACCTTACAAGAAACACGAAGAGCCCACTGTGAGTCCGTTTGCTTCCCTTCCTTTGAGCCAATGTGCCATTTGCCATGACAAGAGAGACAGGGCAGTAATGTCTGGGGAGAAAAAAATGGCTTCTCTCCCATGTATGGTAACTAACCCCTTTGTGACAAATTGCGGACACGTGTTTTGTTACATATGTATTGCTTCGGTGTTCAATGCCATCGAGACGTCCGACGGCCTGGATTCGTGTCTCCGGTGTGGAACCAAGCTCGAGTGGTTCAAGAAATACGGTGTGACCGAAGGCGACACTGATTCAGATGCCATCATGGTGGAATACGAAGAGATCTCTGACACAGAAGAGTACGACGAAAAACACCAGGACAAGTCTGACGTAGACTCAAGTTCACAATCAGATTCAGATTCGGAACTTGATTCCGACCCAGACTCAGATGCAGATGCTGCAAGCGTTGATGAATTGGACGACGACCAAGTGTTCGATGAAGAAGGAGGGCTAGAAGAGTTTGACGAGGATATTGACGAAGCTGATGACTTGGATGACGCTATCGAGTTATGATCGTGCATGCAACTATTTATACATTAATTAAGAATCTTCAATATAATCTGGGCCCCCTTATTACCTTTATCTTGTGCCAAAGTCTTTTTGATTTTCTTCAACTGTTTCTTGAGTTCCTTGAGCTTTTCATTCTCCTTCAGGGTTTCAAGAACTTCATAGATCGAGAGAACAATAAATGACCCTGGTCCAGTACACCAATCGGCAAGCTTTCCATTTTCGACTATTTCGTCAAATACCTGGAATGTGAAGTCCTTTCCAGTACCTGGTATTGGGCTGGCGGACTTGACTTTGGTTAACTTTTTGGTCTCGGGGTCGAATTTGAATTCGTTTCCATGAGTCAAAGATTTGATTAATCTGGAGATAAATGGGACTTTATTGAGCAAATGATAGTCTTCCAAGACATCACCCCTGATTGCGTTTCTGACGATAACATCCAATAATTGGGGTCTCAAGTTGGTATTGATATCTTCGTCTTCAGTTTCACTCAAGATTATTTCGGTGATGGTTTGGGCTCCGATGTTTGAAGACAAAACTTCACTAACGAACTTGTTTTCGTCGGCTTTGATAGCTTCCAATAAGTTCTTATAGATCTGAGGCAAGGCTTTTTCGAACAATTCCTGTCTTCTTTGATCTTGTGGTTTCTTGGAGGTTTTCTGGTATGCTAATTGTTCATAATTGAGTAAATCTTTCTTGACGTGAGGGTTAAAGAATCTACCATCCAATCCTTTCAACAAGTACAATAACGGCCTTCTGCTGAATTTTCCTTGTAAGATCTCTGGTAGATTTTCGGGGAGGAACAACTCGTTATCGAAGTTCTTATGAAGAGAAACAGTATCATCAACGGTCAAGAATAAGGTTATCAATACCAAATTTCCATACTCGTTGTTGATCAACTCTTTTCCGTGTTTCTTCAACGATCTCATGATGTTTCTTCTTTCTTTGGCATTGGCAATTGCAATCAAGGTACATGCCACTTCACTTCCTTCGTTGGTGTGCACTAACTCAGCAAACTGTTCACCGAGCAATTCCTGGAAGTCTCTGATTTGGGAGTCATATTGGTCCAAGTCAGACTTCAAAATAGTCACATATTCTTTCATGGCTGCGTGCAAGATCTGGAAACCAGTACTTCCTTTTTCAACGGACGCAGTGATGGTACCACTCAAATTAGCCATGATCAATTGCTTCTTTTCGGTGGATTCGTTGACGATATCGAGCACAGTTTTTCCCTTACCACTTTCCTTGAAGACGGCGTATTCAGCACCCCAGAACTCTCTGATCATCTGTTGTCTTTGTTCACCATTGGAGTATAACACGAACAAATCTTCCACCACATAAGCACCTTCTTTGTGTCTCATGAGCTTTCTGAGCTTTCCGTGGAGCTCATCCACAATCAACTTCCTGGAGTCTTTGCTTCCATAGTGGAGCAACTTGATCAACAAATATTTCCCATAGGCAGAGGTAGCCAATTGGTAGTATTGTCCCTTCAATGCTTGCACAATGATGTCACGTCTGTCTTTGGATGAGTGCTTGACCAAAGTTTGAACAACTCTGGACGAGTCGTGCTTCATCACCAAATCCAAAATACAGTCTTTGGATAATTCCCACATCTCGTTACTCAACTTGTCTCTGACTTCTTTTGGTGGGGTAGGCTTATTGACTCTTAATCTTTCCCACAAGCTCTTGATTTGTTGCACTTGGATTCCAGACTTCCTCTTGAGTTTACGCTCTGCAAGAAGCTTTCTTTGTTCTGCATGTTGTTCCTTGGATGATTTCTTATTTGGATCTGCTACTGCACCATTTTGTCCGTCGTTTTCCTCGTCACTTCCGTCTTGGTCCTCGTCTGCTTGTTGGTCGAGTTCGTCTTCACTTTCTTTGTCGAGCTCATCTTCGCTTTCCTGGTCCAATTCGTCCTCGCTTTCTTGATCCAACTCATCGCCAGAGCTACTAGAAGCATCGCTGGAGCTGGCACTTTCACTGTCGCTTTCGCTTTCGCTGGCACTGGACTCAGCCTGGGCCTTGGAGCTCTTGGCCACGACCTTGGTCTTCTTTGACTTGGCGTGGGAAACCTCGGCAGCTCTTTTGACTCCTCTATTCTTGATTCCCATAGTTGGTCCGGTGAAAAAAAATTTAGTGAGATGCCTGCTCGCTAAAAGCGGGAGAATACCACGACACAATTTTTTAAGGGAACGGAAAGTGATCTTGGAGGACACAAACACGGTGAGGTGTGTTCCCACACTGGTTTGTGGGGGCCACAGACGCCATAGATCAATCACAAAACCATCAAATCCAATCGATATAAACTGGTTCACGCACGCCGGTCTTCGACTGCAACTGAGTGAGACTGAGACTGAGACTGCAAATGAGATTGAGATTGAGACTGATTACTAAAGAGCATTATGAATTACTTCAGATCCACAGGAGCTAAAAGGTTAGCACTGGCCGTGTCCAACACAAGATACACCACCATGGGCGCACACAGAGCATTCTCTCAGTCCATGCGTGCACAACAAGTGCACGAGATCACCTCCACCGACCAGTTTGAAAAAGCAGTGGATGAAGATAAAGTTTCCATTGTAGACTTTTACGCCACCTGGTGCGGTCCATGTAAAGCCCTCGAGCCGGTTTTGGAACAAATCAGTGAAAAGGTTCCCCAAGCTTCTTTCTATAGAGTGGATGTCGACCAGCAAACAGAGATTGCTCAGAAATATTCTGTTACTGCCATGCCTACATTGAAGTTCTTCAAAGACGGTGAGGTCACCGACACTGTTGTAGGTGCCAATTTGAAGGCCATTGTTGATCTTGTGAATGAACGTGCTGGTGTTGATTTGTGGAAACAGAAGCCTGAGTAGATATGAATGTACAATTTGCAAGTTTTGCCCTGTTTGTCACTACAATATTTGACGTATCTGGAAGCACAGACTGTATAGTTTCCTATACTGGAGGGCTTGAGGATCACCAGAATTGAGTGAATAATCCAGATTCATTAGTGTTGCAGTCTATAGCTTTGATTATATTATTAGCGAGTAGAGTATCTCTAAAGTCGAGTATCTCTGAAGTAGAGTATTATTGAAGAGGAGTATTATTAAAGAGGAGTATCATTAAAGAGGAGTATCAATTAGTGACCCTTACACCCATACAGCACACTCAACACCAAACAATCGACACAAGTTCCTATTCCACCCAACCCCAGATCCAACTTATGTGCACCAACCAGCTCGCACTTCCAGTTGATTCAAGTTAGCGCGCCGGTGGCAATCGATATTATAACGAAATGGTACGTCCAGTTATCCCCAATGGCACTCACCAACTCATTACTAACTTAACAGGGTCAAGCTCCTTCAGGAATGTCAGGCGAAGATGCCGCTGGCAAAAAAAAAGACGATAAAAAGAAAGAAAAGCCAAAATATGAACCTCCAGTAGAGGCAAAGTTCGGTAAGAAAAGAAGAAAAGGTCCAGATACTGCCGTTCAATTACCGAGCGTATATCCAAATACAAGATGTAGATTGAAGTTGTTGAAGTTGGAAAGAATCAAGGATCACTTGTTGTTGGAAGAAGAATTCGTCACTAACCAAGAAGCTTTACAACCAACGGTAGCAAAACAACTAGAGGAAAGAGAAAACTTGGATAACTTAAGAGGTTACCCCATGAGTGTTGGGAACTTGGAAGAAATAATCGACGACGATCACGCAATTGTATCGTCGACTTCCGGCTCTGAATATTATGTTTCAATCTTGTCATTTGTTGATAAAGGATTATTGGAACCAGGATGTACGGTGTTGTTGCATCATAAAACCCTCGCCGTTGTTGGTGTTTTACAGGACGATGCCGACCCAATGGTTTCAGTGATGAAGTTGGATAAGTCTCCCACCGAAACTTACGCTGACATTGGAGGATTGGAATCTCAAATCCAAGAAATCAAAGAAGCAGTGGAATTGCCCTTGACACATCCAGAATTATACGAAGAAATGGGTATTAAGCCTCCAAAGGGTGTCATTTTATATGGAGCCCCTGGTACCGGTAAAACCTTATTGGCAAAAGCAGTGGCCAATCAAACAAGTGCTACATTCTTGAGAATCGTGGGATCGGAATTGATCCAGAAGTATTTGGGTGATGGTCCAAGGTTATGTAGACAGATTTTCCAAGTGGCTGCAGAGAATGCTCCATCGATTGTTTTCATCGATGAAATCGATGCCATTGGTACTAAGAGATACGAGTCTTCATCAGGTGGTGAGAGAGAAATCCAAAGAACCATGTTGGAATTGTTAAATCAATTGGATGGTTTCGATGACAGGGGTGACATCAAGGTGATCATGGCCACCAACAAAATAGAATCCTTGGATCCTGCATTGATCCGTCCCGGAAGAATCGATCGTAAGATTTTGTTCGAAAACCCAGACTCTAATACCAAAAAGAAGATTTTGGGTATACATACATCCAAGATGAGTTTATCAAGTGATGTCAATTTGGAAGAATTAGTCACATCGAAAGACGATTTATCGGGTGCAGATATCAAAGCCATGTGTACAGAGGCCGGATTATTGGCACTTAGAGAAAGAAGAATGCAAGTGACGGCGGAGGATTTCAAGCAAGCAAAGGAAAGAGTATTAAAGAACAAGGTGGAGGAGAATCTCGAAGGGTTATATTTGTGATTGAATTAAATCTAATGCTAGATTCCAAACTATATAACGAACATAATAAACATCGGTCATACTTATCTAGTCATCTCTTGAGTTGTTTAAAATACGTAAGATGAACAAGAACAAGTTCAAAATATCCAAGTACAATGACATGGTTGCAGGAATTTCATCGTCAAGATGACAAGTCTTTAAAATATGTTGGGTATCGATGATGATATACACCGAGAAAAGTAAGGCTCCCAATCCCGAGTAGATCAAGTTTGCGGTTTTGGATTGAGGGAAAAACATGAAGAGAAATCCCCAACCTATCAAGAGCCAAACTCCTAAAGAGACGGCCCCTTGCCAAGATGTGAAGTCGTATTTTGTTTGAAAAGCAAAAAGAGTCAACCCCACAAATATGATGAATGTAAGCAGAACGGCTTGAAGGACGATGTCCGTATCAACCAATGAACAACTTAAACCTATTCCGTAACTTTCACATAATGTGAAACATCCTAATAAAATGAGATTGGAAGGATAAGATCTGGCCTTGATATTAGTGGCGATAGCGAACCCAATTGATCCAAC
Organism: Yamadazyma siamensis; assembly: GCA_030581535.1. Classification (NCBI taxonomy): domain Eukaryota; kingdom Fungi; phylum Ascomycota; class Pichiomycetes; order Serinales; family Debaryomycetaceae; genus Yamadazyma; species Yamadazyma siamensis. The sequence goes on from JAKTTO010000002.1 coordinate 401,675, forward strand.
CAAAGACACGAAGAAGAGCCACATGTTGTTGAAACACCATTGCTGAACGGCAGTGCTTGATTTGATGATAAATCCCACCACCATGGTAGTCAATAGTTGGACTGTGAGAAGGGCATACACCTTTCTGATGAATAGTTGTCTGATTGGCAACTCACACGATGCCACGTCCACGGAGTACTTGAAGTCGTCTGGAATGTTGTCCTGTTCAGGAACAGGAGCTTGGCCGTATGGCGGAGGCTGGTCAGGAACTGGTTGGTAGCTCATTATTCAGTGCTTGTGTCAGTGCCAGTGCGGGATATATATATATGATGGTGGTAGGGGCACGTCACGGAAATATTATGGAACCGTCAGGAAGCCAAAGTGCGCTGTGCGTGGGAGGGAGGTCATGGAAACCCAGCGTAGGTCACATGACTGATCACGTGCGTGCATGTGTGCAGGTCACGTGACCTGAAGGTCAACGGTACCGGCGCTAGACAGTCCCCGTTGTGGAGCACGAGGTCCACATTTCCCGTGCTGATTGTGTTGTTGGGGTCATGTCTCCTTCACGGGCACGGCTGCATTTTCTATCTCCGGCGGTAACACTTTGGCTGCAATCTTCATTCGCATCACCACTGTGTCTTTGAACACCACTGGTTTTCTACATAAAGGACAAAGACCCACACCTCTTTTGCCACGAATCTGCCCTCTGGCGTTCGAGCTGGCCACACTCTTCTGGATGCACTCCAAACAGAATATGTGTCCACAAGAAGTGGCTGTTGCTTTTGTGACTTCGTCAAAGCAGATAGGACACTCAATGTCACTTAATTTCTTAGTCACTTTGTGGTGCGTTTCGTTACTGATGAGCTCCTTGGTGTCGTTTCGGATCTCCAAGAGCTTGAGGTCATCGTCCTGGTCATCGTCCTGGTCATCGTCCTGGTCATCGCCTTGGTCATCGCTCAATTCTATATAATAAGGTTCCGTATCGAGATCCACATCCACAGGCTCGATCGCGGCTGCTTCCACCTCCACCACGTCTCCCGTGTTTGAGTGATCCACGTGTGGTCCCCCCTGTGTTCCAGCATGGGCTTCGTCGAGTCCATCTGCACCGCCAGCCCGCGTGCGAGGGACGTCACTCGTGTCTGTGCCACTTGTGTCACTTGGCATGCTCATGATATAATTTCAGTTATGCGCACTTAAATCTCAAAATTCACCGTGGTGAAACAGGGAAAACCCAACTAAAAGTAGCATTTGTATTTTCAACCAACTCCACAGGACTAGATCCCATCAAGCCATCACAAACCAGCGATGAAAACAATCCAAAGTAACCCTTTAGCGGTGACTCTACCTTACCAGTTTCAAAATCAGGATGACCTCCCCACCGAGGTCCTTGCTACCAGATTTCAATCTTGGAGATATATAATTAAAGACATCGTCAGCTACTTAAAAGAATATGCTTCTGTTCAAGAGGAGATTGTTCGTCAACAAATAAGATTACAACAAGCAGTGGGGATAAGCGCCAATTCTATTGCTGTTACTGCCGGGTCCTCAAATTCGAGACCCAATCATAACCTGAGATCCAATCACCACTCTCACTCCAATAAAGAAGTGGATGTTTCGGAGTTGAATCGGTTTTTCTTGCCCATAGGTAATGGGTCTGTGCAAGACTTGCCAACGATTCTTACGAAATACCACCAGCAAAACGTTTCTGCCACTCAAAAGACTTTAAAGGAGTTGACGGGGTTTGTGATTCCAAAGTTGGAGGAGCTCAGAAAAGATTTGTTGATCAAGATAAAGGAGATTAGAAACTTACAGAACGATTTCAACAACACTCTTCCCAAAGAAATCTCCGAAACAAAGACTTTATTAAATCAATATTACCAGGCAGTGGAACTCTCCAATAAGCTTGAACAAGGTGGTCACTTGCACCATTCCGATTCAAACGACCATTCCAAATTCGACCCTTACATCGTCAAAATCAAACTTGATAAGCAGTTGAAGAAACAATTGCTGGAGGAACACAACTTGTACCAAGCTTATCAGAATCTTCAAAATAGCGGCAGACAATTGGAAAGTATTGTGGTGCAAGAAATCCAGTCTTATTTAGGGAGATTCATAAACCTGTTGTCTGCAGAACACGCCACGTTCTCCAACTTTTTGTTTCCAAACATCAACAACGGGTTCTTATCAAAAGAGACCACATTTGAATGGGACTCCTTCATCTCCAAAAATCTTCCGTCTCCCAATTATTCTATCAACGCCGTAGGAGATTCCAACTCATCGGTCAAAAACGGCACCTTCATCGACCTCAACTTCAACTCTAGAAAGTTCAGCGATTTGTCCATCAACAACTACAACTCGCCTTTGAACTTATCGGTTCGTGAGGGATATTTGGAAAGAAGATCCAAGTTCTTGAAGAATTACACTAGAAGTTGGTTTGTATTGACTTGCAATTTCATCCACGAGTTCAAAACCGCTGATAGAAAGAGAGACCAGCTGCCGGTGATGTCATTACCTTTGGATAGCTGCCAGGTTAGTGATCACTCAAAAGACACCGGCAAGTCTGGTGGCACTTATAAGTTCATATTATTGTCCAAACTGCATGGGCTCATGACCAAAACCCAGAACTGGGTGTTTAGAACCGACTCGTATCAAAGCATGATTGATTGGTATAACGATATCAAGAACTTGACTGCACTTCCCACTCCAGCAGCAAGAGCCAGGTATCTCAGTAAGAAGTTGAATTTGTCCAATGTCAATCCTAACTTGGTAAGAGTTCAATCATCCAAGGCTTCTAGAACTGCCAGTTTAGTGTCCACGGGCACCAACGCCAAGTCAATCAAGACCAATTTGACAAATGTAAGCAAGAAATCACTCACCACCAAGCTGGATCAAAATAGACTAAGCTCGACATTTTCCAACCAAAGTGGTGTTCAAAGCCCCAAGTTGAACCATCTCATCAACAGTGATGGAACCATCTTGACACCTGTAGAGTCCAAAGACAGATATATTCACAACAGCACCCCCAATGAGTATGGAGGTGCAAATCCTTCCCAATCGGGTAACCAATACCTCCAATCAAGATACGATGGATCTCATTTACAAGCAGTCACCTCCCAGCACGAAGACCTGCAATACGCCATTCCCATCACCAATGTGCAGCAACCAACTCCGCAACAACCCCAGCACCAGCAACCTCAAGGACCAATTGCATTACCACCCAATTTCATCAATTTCCAACAAGGGTATCACGTGAATGCCAATGGCCAACAAGTGCAGCAATTCTACGATCCCATCCAACAGCAATACTACACCATCACCCAATTACCCAACCAAGGGCCCCAGCCACAATACTTCCCCACGTCTCCTCAGCCTCAGCCTCAACCTCAACCCCAGTCTCAATACGGAGGGTCTCCTCAGCCTAGCCAGGGATACTTTTTCATTCCCCTGACCAACCAGCAACCTCCACAGACTCAAATTCCTCAACAGGGACAAACCCACACGTTGAAAGGAGACTATAACTTTGGGGGCCAGTTGCCTTATCCTACCAACCAGCAAATCCCCAGTGAGACATCTGGAGCCGAGAATAACGGAGACTCAACAGCCTCCATTACCGAGCAGGAGTCGGAGCGTGTGTCCGGAGTGGGACACGAGCACGAACAAGAGCACCAACACGAACAGGGACAAGAACATGATCATGGAAATGGGTACAAGAATGGATATGATCATGCAGAGCACCACAGAACCGCAAACAACCACAACACCACCGACGATACACTCATCAAGGAAGGGTATTCCGAAATCGACACCAAAGATGACATTTCTGTCATTCAAAATGGGACTTCTCAACTTGATATACACAAGTAGCTGGAGAAATGATGTACAAAAGTTGACATAACAAGTTGTATAGTAGCTGGAATTATAAATCTATAAAAAGTTGAACTAACGAGTTGTATAGTAGCTGGAATCAAAATTCATAAAAAGATGAACTGACAAAGTAGCTGGATGTGCAACGTTAAATTGATAGAACTTTCACTTTATATACGAAGTTAAACTAACAAAGTGACTGGAATGATTAATACACAGTAGACTACACATAATACGCATCTGCAACTAACGGCACAAACAACTGACAAATTGATATAATATTAATGCTAAGTGTACATTTATATAATTCTGATTACTCCTTTAACTAACTTAAACAACAACACCAGAGTTAGAGGCAATACGAGGCCACAAATCAGCACATTCTTTAGCAACAGGACCAGTAATGGCAGATCCCTTCATTTCACCCTTTGGATTCACAATAACACCGGCATTGTCTTCGAAGTACAAGTAGACACCATCTTTTCTTCTCCATGGTCTAGATTGTCTGATAACAATGGCTGGCATGACTTTCTTTCTTAATTCTGGCTTACCTTTCTTGACGGTAGCCATGACCATATCACCGGCAGAAGCAGCTGGCAATCTGTTCAATTTAGCACCGAATCCTTTGACGGCTAAAACGTATAAGTTTCTAGCACCAGAGTTATCAGCACAGTTCATAACGGCACCAGTTGGTAAAGCTAACTAGAGAATGTTAGTATGGGTTTGCGTAACAAAGAAACAGGGTGGGAACGATGGGGGTGTAGAACATGGATTCAGTGAATGGAGTCGATTTCGTTGGAGGTTCATAATTATCAATGGTCAATCTCGATTTTGATGGTAGATTGGAAGTTCCCCATCGTACTTTCACGGGGCTTTCTCGACGTTGTTCCAGTTGATTCCACCATCTATCAAACTACCACGCCTGCTACACGGGCTAGATGGCTGAAGTACATACACTCATACGAAATTTGTTACCGGAAGACATGATTTAATGTGGTTCTAAGTATGGAAAACTTATGAAAATTTTTTTTCTGTTAGTGAGAGAGCGCAGTGGCAGCATTGGAGGGGGTCGTGCGAGCAACATGGGTATTGTGCGGGCTGGTACCCTAACTTCCGCGCCCAGACGCTGGGACTGTGCTCGGAACTTAACACTTTCGCGGTTCTTGGGAGACCGTAAAACAATATCCCCGATATGCAGGGGAATGTTCTCTCACCAGAAGCCAATTCCTGCCAAAATAAAGTCGCACAGCCTTTGAGTGACATTGTATGCGTAGTATTGTGCGTATTATTGTGCATACTATTTTGCGTAGTTTTGATATTGCGGCGGGTCGCTACTTCAATTGGTGGAGCCCGGATTGATATTTGTGGTGGTGGCCCGTGGCTCCTTGTGAACGACTGGAACCTTCCGTATAGTGGAGCTTATCGCAGAGGATTGATTTGTCGTGAGTTTCTATGATCTCCCAATGATAGAATTCACCATCAATACACCCAGAAGCACACATTTCGAATATGAATTATATTACTATGTAGATCGTACACATTATGCCGTAAACTGGGGATAAACGCCCATGAAATTGAATTTAATTATTCACCACTTTCAATGATCCTTTGGTGATCATATCTGGTAATGAACCATCACTTAATCTTCTCCTACCATGATCTTCAACAGGATATGGTGGATATACATCTCCTTGATTCACACTTGGATGCCTTGCATCTTCAAACATGAAATATTCATCATTGGAGTTGAATGAACTATTATTGAAGCTTTGTTGCTTCGTATGTTGAGATTTAATGGTTGGTTTTTTACCAACAAATGGATTAGGATTCACGTTACTAGGAGGAGGAACCGTCTGAAATCCTTTTGTGTCATCATCGAAATCGTCTTCGTCATCGTCCGTGGTGTGTCTTCTTTTATACCATAAGAAGAACAATGCTATGGCTGCTAAAAGTCCAACTCCCGCTACGGATCCCACCACTATACCGGCAATAGCACCGCCGGAAAGACCACTTTTGCTATCATCGTCGCCTCCATCATCGTTTCCGGTTTCACTGGCTTCAGAGCTCGAAATAGACGAAGGTGAAGACGTGGACGAAGGTTCTCTGGTTTTGGTGATTGTTATTTCAGAGGGCTCGGAATTGGTTGTTATGGTCGATATCACAGTTGAAGCGCTAGAACTTCTAGAATTTTTGGTGGACGACGAAGTTTCGGTCTCCAGAGAAGTTGGAGACAGGTCAGAACTGGTTTCTGCCTCCGAAGTTGTGGAAGCCTCGGTGCTGGAAGTAGCTACTTGCGAACTGGAAGCAGCTTCAGAGCTGGAAGTTGGGGTTGTGGAAGTGGAACTAGAACTAGAACTAGAACTGGTAGTTGAACTAGTAACAGCACTGGAGCTGGGGCTAGCACTAGAAGACGATTGTTGGGCGCTAGAGGCATCCACAGAACTATCTTCAAAAACAGCAAAGTATCCGTCCCCTCCACAAGTTTGCTGGGGATAACCTTGACATTTGGAGTCACAGTAAGAGTCATCGACCTGATCATCGGAGTTGATCAAGGTGTTACCACAATAGCATGTCAGACCATCAATTAACGCTGCGTATCGATATCCAGCACACTGTTCTTGACAATAACTGGTACTCTGATAAATATAATCGCCTTGGTTTGACAACAGGATCTTTGATTTCGGGAAGCATCCGTAATCCGAGAACAACGCCGTAGCTATTTGGAGGTGTGAAGCCACAAATAAGTATATGATCCAGCTAATCATTGTGAATAAATGGGATCAATAAATAACAACAAGGAATGATATCGGTATCAAACTCAATATCAGTATCTATCAATATCAATACTGACGACTTATACGAAGGTGGGTATTAAGCTCAGACACAAACGGAAGATTTGAAGCCGGCTGGAGGGATTTGGGGTATAAAACTCTGACAACTATCGACGAGATTTGTTGTGATCAAATGAAATCGAGATTTATAAAAAGATTTCGAAGAAAAATTTTATGTAAACAAACGACTGAAAATACGACAAGTTGCAGGAACGGGCAACTTAATTAGGTCCGGTTAAAGATGACTGAATCTAATGTAAACGGGCACTTCGGCTGCGTAAGGAAATCATGTGGGGTGTTGGTGTGTGTATGTGAGTGGAGTGTTGGGATTGGTGGTGGTGTTGGGGTCTAAACAGACGCTGCAAATGGGGATATGCTCATTCTCGATCTGAACATAAGTTCAGGGTATGATTCAGGGCACTGGCGCGAGGGTGCGCACGGGCGGTGCCAGACGTGGTACGCCAGCCTCGCGACAGTGACGTGGATTGAGCAATGGAGATTCAGAGAGAATGGTGGAGGTGTAGTGGTTAAGAGGTACACGGTTCAAGGTGTAGTCCCTGTACAAAGATGTAGTGATGAGGGGAGGTGAGGGGAAAAGATTGTTTGGGTTATGTTTGTTCTAAGCATTACTCTGTCGAAACCACTATCGAGGCACAAGCTTGCTAGACTCGAGAAAGCCTAATCGGCGCGAATAGGCGTTGTGTTGGAGTGGAATTTAGGCGCGCCACTACTGGCTTAGATATTTGCATTCGCGGCAGCACCAGCCTCGCACCAGCCTCGCACCAATCTCGCGCTACACGGGCACACTGGCACACTGGCACACTGGCACACTGCCTACCCTACTGCACCGCACTCTATCGTCTATTCCTACACTCTACAGTTTCCAATATCAAACACTAATATATCCGAAGCTCCAACCTTCTTCAAATCGTCCATGATGTTACCAATCTTGGCCTTCTCCACCATACTCAGAACTGCAACCCATTCTTCTTCATCCTCCTCTTTCTTCTCCAATGCTGAAACAGTAGCAGCTCTTCTACCTGGTGTAATCTTCAATACATCTGCCAATAATTTTCTAGGAGTATTATAGTTACACAAAACATACTTTTGTGCTGCCAAGATACCTTCGAATCTTTGTTTAACAATATCAACCACTTCAGGGAACTTGGGTTTCTTGGAACTGATTAAGTGGGCACTGGTTTCTAATAAGGTGGTGATAGCTTTTAATCCAGCAGCTCTCATGGTTTCTCCACTTTCAACCAAATCAACAATTCCATCAGCCACTCCCAATGCACAAGAAGCTTCCACGGATCCACCAACGTATCTGATGTTTGTGTCTAATTTTTCACCTTCTTTTTTGGTTTCTACTTCTTGGAAGAAATTGTTGGATAATTTGGTGAACGAACTGACAATTTTCTTACCAACCAATTGGTGAGGCTCGGAGTATGGTCCGTCGGCTGGAACTTGGAGTTGTAGCTTACATTTTCCAAATTGCAAATCCAACAAGTCATTGACATTTTCGTACATCTCAGCTTCTTGGATCTGGTCTAATCCAGTGATACCCAAGTCACAGTTACCTTCTCCAACAAACACGGGAATATCTGCAGCAGGCAAGAAAATCAAAGCAATAGGCAAGCTAGTGGACAAAGCGATGTCCAATCGGTTGGAACGTCTGAATTGGATGTCACTTCCTTTTAATAAGTCACAACATTTTTCATATAATCTTCCCTCTAGGTGGTGTTAGTATTAGATATTGGTGTTCGCAGGACAACGTGGGCATTTCCTCCGAAACTTTTACCTCGTTTAAAACCAGCCTCATCCTTCTTCTCATCTATACATACTCTTGGGAACTGCAAACAACAAACGGTCTGGAAGGTGGTTGACTAAATCCATGGTGATAGTTGTCGATAAACCTATGAGTCAAATGAAAAATTTCGCGCGACTCATTGCTGCAAATTTGCAATCGATAGTCTCCGAAGGAACACCATCAACAATTGATATTTACGATATATTATGCTATGGACGTCACACGCTATATTTTGATGCTTTTGAAATGATAGGGGTTCTTGTCCTCGGAATCTTGTGACGTGACGGTGTCGTTTTCGTCCCCACTATGTTCGACTTCGCTGTTGCTATCACTGCCTCTGGCACTGGCACTGGCACTATTACTAACACTATCATTTTCACCAACACTGGCAGCGTCGTTGGAATTGTTGTCCTCGTATTCAGACTCTTCGTCTTCGTCTTCGTCTTCACTCTCTTGTTCGGAGTCCCGGGCCAGTGGATTACCCTTGATGCTGTAACCTTGTGGACTTCCAAACCAGTACTTGTTGAAACTCCAATTGAGAAGAATCTTGGACATGTGATATGGATTGAATTCAGGCCATAACGTATCTACCATCACAACCGCACAATTCGGACTCACACACTGCCATAAAAGGAAGTCTGAGAGTCGATAAGTCCCTGAGGTTCTTATGAGTAGATCCAATGGAGGAGAGTCTTTTGTGTATAAAAAGTTTTCAATGGTGGTTTCGTCAATGACAAAATCGTGGGGAGAGCGTATTGACTCTGCCACTATATCTTTGATGGAGTGGGTCATCTCGTCTCTGGAAGTGTATGGGAAACACACATTCAACGTAGCTCTTTTATTATTCTTGGTCATGTCTTCGGTTTGCTTGAGTAAAGTTCTCACATCTGAAGGTAGCAAAGAAGTGTTACCCAATATTTTTATTCTCACTCCATACTCTTCACACAACTGTCCATGCTGCGTCATCTGCTTGAATTTCAGCTTGGCCAAGTCCATGAGCCATTTGACCTCGTAACTGGATCTCTTGAAATTTTCAATCGAAAATGCATAAACGGTTGCATGTTGCACTCCACATTCATATAGCAATTCAAGTATGCTGGCCATACTTTCGAAGCCTAGATTGTGGCCTTCTCTGAGTTCGATATTATGATTTCGGGCGTACCGACGGTTTCCGTCCATAATAATTCCCACATGTTTGGGGACAGGGCCGGTTTTGAGTATGTTTCCGAAGATACTTTTTGCGAGGGTTAGAACCCAGTGGATTCCGGGAAATGTCGATATCCATTGAGCCATTATATGTGGGGAATAAAGGGGGTGGATACTGAGCTTGTGGAGTTGGCTTGGAGCCTTCGGATGTGAGGTGTAGGGTGGAGTTAGGTGGCTCTAGGGTCTAGAGAAAATGTGTCCTTGTGCGAAAGCGAGCGCGGGGAGGTGGCCACGCCGTGCCGGTACCACGATAATACCGCACCACCGTACCACCGCACCACCGTACCACCGCACCACCGTACCACCGCACCACCGTACTGCACACCCACCACTGCATCTCGCACTGAAGATATTTTCATTAATAAGCCATGTCATCTCAAGACCAAGATTTATACTTGAATGAACAAGAAGACGGTCCCCAAGAAGAATACTTGAATGCCGAAGAAGTGGGAGAGGAAGTCCCAGACTTACCTGGAGCCGTTCCTCCCGAAGACGACGATTTGGATGAAGATAATGACGACATGAATGTCGATGATGAGGCCATCGAGATTGATTTATCCAACAACTCTTGGGCCTATTTCGACCAACACAAGGACTCTGTGTTCACAGTGTTCAAGCACCCCACGCTCCCCATGGTGGTGACCGGAGGTGGTGACAACACCGCCTTTTTGTGGACTACTCACACCCAACCTCCAAGATTCGTAGGAGAATTGAGTGGCCATAAAGAGTCGGTTATTGCAGGAGATTTCACAGCCGATGGCAAATATGTCATAACAGCCGACATGAATGGGTTTATACAAGTACACAAGGCCAGTAAAGGTGGACAAAGATGGAACAAGTTTGCTGATTTACAAGAAGTAGATGAAGTTTTGTGGGTAAAAGTTCACCCAAGACTTCCATATTTTGCATTTGGGTCCACAGACGGGTCAGTTTGGGTCTATGGTATCGAAGACTCCGGCTTGTCACAAACCATGTCCGGGTTCCTGCATTCTTTGGAGTGTAACGGTGGACAATTTGTTGATAGTAGCGACGAACAGTTATTCTTAATCACCATTTCTGAAGATGGAACGGTTGTGAACTGGAACTGTTTCACCGGCCAGGTCGTGTACAAGTTGAATCCACACGACGAATTCAAAGGTAACGAGAGTCCTTGGGTTTCAATCAGTGTTCACGAAAATAAGGTGGCTATTGGTGCTAGAGACGGTAATTTGGCTATCATTAACTACGATACCGGAAGAATCGTTCATATGGTGAAAACCTTAGAAGATATAGAAGACGAGGCCGAGCTCTCGGTGGAGGCGTTGTCTTGGTGTAGTGCTCCATCAATTAATCTACTTGCTGTTGGTTTAGTGTCGGGAGATGTTTTGCTATTTGATACTTTACAATGGAGAGTCAGAAACTCCATCAAATTGGATGACACCATCACCAAATTACAGTTCATACCCAAATCGGTGGTGTTGGTGGGGTCCAGCATGAACGGGCGTATCTACGAGTGGGATTCCAGAACTTTTGCCGAGATCTTTGTGGGAGTTGGACACAATATGGGAGTATTGGATTTCGCAGTTTCTGATGATGGTAAGAAGTTGGTTACTGCTGGAGACGAGGGAGTTTCGTTGGTGTTTGAGGTACCAGCGTAGGTGAGGAAGAGAAGAAGGGGGGATGAGTTATAGACTACATTTTGGATTATATCCTGGGACATAGATATACCGTGCCAGAAGTAGATTCGGCACAACGATGATCTATTCGCACCTCGCGTCCCACGACGCTCGCTCCGCGACGCTCGCCTCACGACTCGTCCCACGACTCCACACTCGCACCTCGCTCATCAAACGCGTCTCAACGCGGTGTAAAATATTCTATAGAACAAAACACATCAGCCAAATGACCGTAGAAACTGGCATAGACCCTCCTGCCACGTCCTATAAGCCGTCGTCCGCAGACATGGCCTTCTACTACCAACGTCTTTTACCTTTTCGTTATGTTTTCCAATGGTTGAATCACTCGCCAAAACCTACAAAAGACTTTACCATGAGAGAATTTGCGTACGAACATAGATCTGGAGCTTACCAAAGATACAACTCCTACACCGGCTTGGATGACTTCAAGAAGTCGGTGGTCCAAGCAAACCCCACCAGATTTGAAGTGGGTGCTGTGTACTCTGTGAATCCTAAAGAAAGAAAGAACTTACCCAAAAATGCTTTGAAACCTTTGGCAAAAGAGTTGGTGTTCGATATAGATTTGACCGATTACGACGAAATCAGAACATGTTGTTCTGGAACGGATATTTGTAAGAAATGCTGGAAATTTATAAAGGTGGCTTCCAAGATTATCGATACTGCTTTGAGGGAGGATTTTGGTTTCAAACACTTGATTTGGGTGTTTTCCGGAAGAAGAGGTGCCCATTGTTGGATCAGCGACGCTAGAGCCAGGACTTTGGATGAGCATATGAGAAAGTCCATTGTGGAATATCTTGATGTTCTAGGCTCCAAACAAATCAAAAGCGGTAAGCAATCCTTGAATATCAGAAGACCATTCCATCCACACATCGAAAGATCTTTTGAGTTGATGAAGAATGATTTCGTGGAAATCATATTAGAAGACCAGGATCCTTGGAGAGATAATAAGGAACAAATTGATGAATTGTTATCGTTCATTCCTGACAAATCCTTACAAGACGAATTACGAAAATTATGGGCACGCAACTCCAGTTCGTCCAAACAAAAGTGGGAAGATATCACTACCACTGCCAGGAAAGTGTTGAAGCATCAATCGCAATTGAACGTATTGAATGAAGCCAAAAAAGATATCATCATATACTATTTATACCCCAGATTGGATGTAGAAGTTTCCAGACAACTTATCCATTTGTTGAAATCCCCCTTCTGTATTCACCCAAGTACAGGTAACATTTGTGTACCCTTTGAACCTTATAGGAACTACTCCACCAATAAAGAAGACGATGAATACGGGTTCAATCCCATGAATGCTCCCAACTTGAGAGTCATCCAAAACGAATTGGAAATATGGGAAACTCGTAGGGTAAGGGATTCCAGCCAAACTCTTGAATCTGAAGATGTTTCAGATGGCGAAGCTGAAAACAGAAGGTTCTCTGATTACGAAAAGACAAGTTTGAAGCCTTATGTCGAATATTTCTCCCGATTCGTCAATACTCTCTTGAAGGATGAGTTGGCTGGGGTGTCCAAGAGACCCAGGCAAGATCTTGAATTCTAAAGAAGTGATGTTGAATTTTGAAGTGGTTAATGAGTTAAGTTATTATGTATTTGGATGTACACTATGTTATTTTAGATTGCTCTCTATTGTACGCCACATCCACCTGGTTTTGATCCATCAGCGTCGTTTATATCATCCAAAGTCCCGCTATTGTTTTTGATGATGATAGTTTCTTGAGTGGATGAGTTGGAACTGAAAATTGAAGGCACAAGACAACTGTCGTTCTCCAGGTGGTACCATTCCAAAAACTCTAGTTCGTCATTGTATTTCACGTAACCGTTGCTCAAATAAATATCGTGGTAGTCAAGGTTAGGAAAGTGCCATTTGGGCAAGTAGATGATCGTAGGGGTGTTTCCGAAGTCTTTGGATAATTGAATGGTCAATGAGAATTTGACTGTTCTCATATCGAATTCAGTGGCCATGATTGTACCACAAGCAGCTAATACATATGGTCTTATGACTGCTCCCACAGCTCTCACACCATCTGGGGATGGAAAACATTTCCGACTGTGTCTGTATTTGACATTTTCTGCGGTCCATCTGATGAGAGAAGAATCTTGAAGAGACTGGAGATCGTCAAAGTCTTCGTGTTCCTCCACTACCTCTGTGTCTTCATTTTCAGTGTCTGAAGCAGCATTCAAAGCCGAGATCTCGTCGGTGATCTCTTTGATACTCGAATCGTACGACCCGTTTCGGTCCTTCTCACGCTTAATTTTATTCTTCAAAGTGCTCACCTTGGAGTTGATTCTCTTGGACCTGGAATTCTTGATTATCGAGGCCGTGGTTGAGATAGTAGAAGAGAAAAGGTCTCCCATCGAGAAGTCTCCGTCAAAGTTTAAGTTACGGTCTTCAGGAGACCAGAAAGAGAAGTCTTCGTTGTTCCATCTATCTCCCCATTTGTGGCAGTTTATAGACGTGTAGCACCAATAGGTGTGTGACATCGTCAGACCTTCTAAAGCGTAACTTATAGCATCCAATGCGAGAGTTTGGGACGAGTACTTCCCGTTTGTGTATGCCTTTTTATTATCCATGTCAAATGGCATTCCTGTTTCAGACATCAAGATGGGAATGGACCCCAAATACTCTTCACACTCTCGCTTCATTTCTAGAAACTGCTTCCTCAAACAGTTTCTGATGGCCCTTTCTCCAAACACAATCCCCAAAACCGGATTGAGGTATCGTCCTCTCATGATCCCCAACGTGTCCACATTATATCTGGGATTCCATGTCTTGAACATCAAAGACATCCCGTCGTAGTAATGCGGACAGTATATGGTTTTGCTGTCGATGATGTTTCTGGGGTCAGTTTTCAAGTTGGGGGGCGTTTCGAGAACCGGAGGCTGAATCAAGAAGAACACGTCTGGGGTCACAGTTCTCACCACTCTCTTGAATCTAGACACAAAGTCGATAAAGTTGTTGTTGATGAAAAACTCCATGTCAATTTTCTTGGGCTTCACTCCACTGTACATCTTGAAGTTGTGTTTGGACGCAAACTGGTTGAACAAGTTGGGTTTGAGAAGCTCACACTTGGAACTCAAGTGCAACTTGTCTTCAACGGAGAAGTCCTGGAATGTTTCGAAGTCGATATCGTCGTACCTCCACACGCCTATCTGTTGGAAAACACATTCCCCAATGACCCACTCAGCACTTCTCTTCCATCCATACTTGGCGTCTATCTCCTGGGCTTCTTGTGGGGTGAGCCAGGCCCTTTTACCCTTGGGATCGACGATTTCGGTACCATATTTCTGGGGACCTGCCAAAGAAATCCGGTACACATCAACCTCACACGGAATCCCCATCCCCAACTTGAATGCCTGGTACACCGTTGGCGTTGTTCCCACTCGAAGTTGCTGGTTTTCGGGGAGATTGCCCAAATGGGAGTGTCCCATTAGGCCACAATTTGGCTCGTTCAAAGACTCGAACCCGAGAAGAGTGCCATCGTCGATCATGTCCCTGTTTCTTTTGGCCACTTTTGTCCAGAAGTACTTTATGGCCCGGAAAAAACACCCTTGGAGATAGGTTTGGATATTCAGGCCGTTGATTTTGAGGTGAGGAAAGTAGTTCTTCCCGGAAAAGAACATCGTGAACATCACAAGAGACGCCAACCTTTTGTAGTTGGTGGGCCAGATCATCTTGGGGAACGTGTCCGGGTCACCTTCCTGGTGGTATGCAGGGTCGTTATGAAGAATTGCTGCTTGAGTTTCCACAAACCTTTTGGGCTGTAAACCCGCGGCATAAAGCGTCCATAAGGGAGCACCACTGCCGCCGCTATATCGAGACCACACGTCCTGATGCACGTCCATGAACACATAGAGTCCACCGACATCGTGGATTATTTGAAGAATCTTACACGTGTAAGATATAAAGTCGTCATCATAAATGCCTGGGCCCAGGTGTTCTAGAGCTTCCCACACCAAAATATATCGTATGGTATTATACCCCCATGACTTGATTCTAAGAAAGTGCAGCTCTGCTTCTTCTATGGGAAAAGGTCTGCCCACAAAACTGATGTTTTGTCCGTCCCAAAAAAAATCATCTTCCTTAGCACTATTCCCCAGATATGAGGGCATATTTGGAGACGCTGGTAACTTTGCAGACCCATCAAGATTGATCCCTTTGAGGGTGATTGTTCTCCCTTTACCATCAACAATGTTCCCGTTACCATCGGTACTCAATCGCTCACACCTTAAAATACTGTCTCCAGTATAATCCAGTGGAGCTATAGGCTCGTCTTTATCGTACACTCGGCGCAACGATTTCACCCCTGACAATGACACTTTGGACGAAGACCCATAGAGACTCACACGGTTGTTCACGGCCTCCTTGGCATCTTTAAAGTATCCAAACCCCATGCTTGGTGAATATTTAGTAAATTTATTCCACCACTTGTCTGAAGGTCTTGTGAATTATGCGGAAAATTTTCACAGTCTGTTATGCAACATGGCTGCAAAAACCCCGCGAAATTGTGATACGCTTGTATGGGAGGTATTCATACTATGAGAGTCTATGTGAAATATGTGAACTATGTGAAATGTGAAATATGTGAACTATGTGAAATATGTGAACTACGTGAATCTATGTGAACTATGTGATACGCTTGAGAGAATGCCTGTATGGAAGATCTCAAAACTCGTGGAGTGTGATGGTGGTATGTGTGCTTCCCTTATAGCTCTACTATGTGCCTCTTTGTGTCGGTGCTATCTATTCTCTATTTACTGCTCCTGACTCTCAAGCATCTTCTTCTTGTGACTTATATGACTGCTAAGTCTCCAGGTCTCGTCTCCCTTGAACTTATCATATAATGGCACGATCTTCTGCTTCTTATTGGCTCTGGGATCTGCCTTTTGGAAATAACTGGGAGCTGCTTCCAATAAATACGTGGGATGAATGGCACTGGTACATTGCATGTACTCCTTGGAGGTCAAGAGAAGCGTGTGGTATATCACGTAGTCGGGCTCTTTGTGTTGTAAACTGCTGGAGGGATGAAGATAAACCAACGTATTCTCTACCAACGTTTTGTATCCTTCTTGATGGTCTCTTTTAGCAGAGTTCCGGAAGAATCCAGAACACAATGCCTTTATAACCTTGTCGGTATCGAGTCCACACAGAATGACCGATGCTTTATTCTTTTGCATGATTTTCGAAAGTTGCATTTTCACTTCCTGAGCTTTACGCATGGTTCTTTCTTGAATAAAGTTCTCCTGGCACCATCTTCTATCATACCCGTTGAGTGCCCACGACCTATATACATTGAGAAGACTTAGATGGTCTCCACTGGAATGATTGAATCTGGCTTTTCGTTGGTCAGCAAGGTTCTGTTTGTCTCTGGGCCTGTAAAACACGTTTTGGACCGATAGCATCAGCACAATCGTTAGAATCTCTTCAGAACACTCAAAATCCACAGATTTGATCAACGTCTTGGCGAGTTTGGGGTCCATGGGAAAATCTGACATCTTCTTTCCGAGCCTCGTCAAATAGCCTTCCTCGTCCAATGCCCCCAAAGTGTACAAATCCTGTAAGGCACTGAGCATGGTTTGAGATCTTGGAGGATCCATAAACTCAAAGTTGAGTAAATCGTTGATCCCCATGGCTTTAAGAAGCAAGATCGTGTTGGATAAGTTGGTCCTCTGTATTTCGGGAATGGTATTGGGTAGCATCTCTGTTTGGTACGCTTTTTCGGTGTACAATCTATAGCACTTTCCGGGACCTGTTCTACCAGCCCTACCGCTTCTTTGATTCGCTTGGGCCTGAGATATTGGCGACACCACCAACGAGTCCATACCCAACTTGGGGTCGTATGCATTCACCTTCACGAACCCTGGGTCTATAACATAGAAAATTCCGTCGATAGTGATGGAGGTCTCAGCGATGTTTGTGGCCAAAATCACTTTCCTGGAACCTGGAGGTGTAGGCTCGAATATCCGGCTCTGCATTTCACTGGGCAAGGACGCGTAAACAGGAAGAATAATCAACTCATCAACGGTGTCTCCCAATGCTTTCACTTTCTCATACAACACGTGACAGCTGGTATCAATCTCGTCTTGACCGGTCAAGAATACAAGAATGTCTCCAGCAGGCTCTGCCACGTGGATTTGGATGACAGAGTCTAGAGCCGCTGATAAGTAGTCCATTTCGGGCTCTTGTGTGTATAAGATGTCAACGGGGTAAGTTCTACCGGGAATCTTGACTATGGGACATCCGTTGAAGAAAGCGGAGAACTTCTTGGAGTCAAGAGTGGCTGAAGTCACAATCACCTTCAAATGAGGGTTTTTCAACGCTGCTTTTTTCAAAAGCGTGAACAACACGTCGGTAGCGATAGTTCTTTCGTGGGCTTCGTCAAGCATGATCACCGAGTACTTCGACATCAACGGGTCATTGATGGCTTCTCTTTGGAGCATTCCATCAGTCATATACTTGATGTTGGTGTTGGGGTTTGATTGATCTTCGAATCTTATTGTATACCCTACGTCTCCTCCCAATTTGGTTCCTCTTTCTTGTGCCACTCTGGTAGCCACCGACACAGCGGCCACTCTTCTTGGCTGCGTACACCCGATGATTTTGTGTGAACCTCCTATACTGTTGAACCCTTCTTCGGCAAGATACTGAACTATTTGGGTGGTTTTACCGGAACCTGTTTCTCCTACCACCACAAGAAACTGGTTCTGTTTGATTTTGGCCACGAGCTCGTCTCTCATGGCAAACACGGGAAGTGACTCTCTCTGTTCTTTGATTGGCTGGCTTGTTCTCTTCCCGTAGGTCACTTTTGCTTGACTCTTCTTCCACTCAGTGACTATGGATTCCAATGTATTTGTGGACTCGCTAGATGCAGCCACCGGGTCGTGAGTTTCGAGTTTGTTGGCTCTTCGGAGTCTTTCTTCCTTCTCCTTTTCCTTCTGTTCTTTTACTCTGCGTTCTCTCATGTCTTTCGCCAAAGTAGACCCTTTCATGGCTGCTCTTTTCAAAGAACCCTCAGGATTCTTTACTAGTTTTGCAGGCTCCATGGTTTCTATTGTGTGGGACTGGCCCTTGAGGAACTTTGGTTCCTGAAAATTGAGCTCCACATCCACCTGAATGTCATCTTTTTGGTGGCCAAAGTTGGTATCTTCAACCCCATTAAGCTCGGGATAATCTTCTGCTTTGGCTACTCCACTGGCGATCAATTGTCTGATTTCCCATTTTTCGGGGGAAGTGAGTCTTTTACGAACGGGCTTCTCCTCCAAAACTCTTTTCCTGCCCCGTTCGAGTTGTTCAGACAAATCTTGACCTGTTTGCTGATCGATTCCTCTCATTGAGAGACTCACTTTTTGGCGTTTCTGTTTGAACTTTTTCGTTTCTTCTTCCATCAGAAGAACTTTCACATACACGCTTTGGTTGATTTCTAGAACGTCTTGTGGCAGTCGTATTCGTATGGACCCGTCAAAAGATATCTGTGAGATATGGCATAACCCAGTAAGATACGAGACTTTTACGAATGCTCCGAACGGCGTGAGGTTCGTGACCACTCCCTGGTACACCTGGCCCACATCCACGTCAAAGAATGGCTGGGGCTCGACCTTGTGCACATTCGTTTCGGTTTTGATGGAGTTTGTCTCGCCTTTGATATGGTTTATCTCGGACTTTATGAGGGAATGATCTTCAATTTCTGTTTTCACGGCGTGATCTGTGGCGATTGCAGATGGCTCGAACTCTACAGGTCGATCTGGTATAGCTAGTGCCCCAAAAGTGGGTTCTTCTATCTTGACTTTGGGAGTATCTAGAATCTCAATCACAGCTGAGATGAAGTCATCTGGAAACTCACCACCTTTTTCTACTAGTTGAGCCTTAAAAGCGAGCTTGTGGTCAATACCGGCCAGCTTATCCTCCCATATACTGACAATGAACCGTGCTAGGGTGTTATCCGGATCCTCAACCCCCAAATGGGACTGTATTTCCAGAGAGATCTGGTGCAAGCTCATTGAGAACGCTAGTGCGAGTTGGAATCACAATTACTGCGATGCTAGTGAGAGTTAGAGAGATTAACAAGTTTTGAAATAAACCAGAGCTCGAACGTAGTTTCTTGACAAAGACAGTTGGCTTCCACTCCAAGTTTCATTTCCAGCTGCCTTCGAAGGTTGAATAAGTATTGGTTACTATTACTATTGGCGCTCCACTGTTCAAGGCCCTCGTACTGTATAGCTTAGTGCTGACGAGGTCTTGATCAGAGTCTAATTTGTCTACACAGCCCATTCAGCTCACGACCGTAAGGTTGTACTACCATTCTGGTTTGTAGTCCCACGTTTTCCACCATTACACACATTCTGCATTTCCATTTGCATTTCCATATCCATTCCCATTTCACAGTTTCTACAACACTACAAACACATTACACACATTAAACACATGACAAAACCCTAGAATTCGGTTAGTACAGACTCAGATATTTCTACTATCAATGAACAACTATCTTCACTTCGTAATCAGTTGTCCCTATCAATTAATCATCAGTGTCACATACGGATTGCTGAAGTAAAATTTTCAGTAACAAATCTGTGAAAAATTCACGATGCTTCGCGTACGCATTTGTTGTGCACCGGCACTTGGCTGGACGGTTCCGAGCGGTTCCGCGACTGGGCGTGGTTTCGGTGTTATTCGTGGTGCACTCGTGGTGCACTCGTGGTGCCCTCGTGGTACAGCACCACGATCTTGGCGGCGATACTGGTAGCGTTCCCGCGCCTCTCACGCTTAACATTCCGGCCCTTCACCAACTCTAGCATGTTCCACCTAGCGTCTTCTTTGTATACCCAGTATACAAAAAGAGAGCAGTATAACATCCTCATCCTAGGATTGGATAACGCAGGCAAAACCACCTTCCTTGAACACATCAAATTACTCTATGCATCGCCGGATTCCAAGAAATCAAAGTCCAAGGCCAAATCAACAAACACTTCTTCCATCTTGAAGAGTAAACGGATTCTCCCCACCGTGGGTCAAAACACTACCACCATAAAGTACGAATCCAGTTCTGATAGCCATTTAAATTACAACAATATAAACCTAAAATTCTGGGATTTGGGTGGACAAAAATCGCTTCGGAACATGTGGTCCAGATACTTCAATTCGTGCCACGGTATAATTTTTATAATTGACTCTACTGACACAGAAAGGTTCCAGGAATGTTATGATACCTTAATTGAGCTTACTCATGATGAAAATTGGAGTGGTGCTGGAAACAACTACGAGAATTTAGTGAGTGTACCCATTTTAATGATGGCTAATAAGCAGGACTTGCCACAAGCAATTGATTTGGTTACACTTAAAACTGGGGTGTTTATTCAATTGGTGAGTGAATTAGAGGCTACAGACTCTAAGCTTTTGCCGGTTTCGGTGCTCGAAAATCAGGGGCTCCAAGAGAGTTTAGAATGGTTGGTAACTCGATTGGTGTATAATAAGCCTAATAGAGCTCCTGAGTATAGATGAGGAACCTGGACTATAATCCAAGTGCAACGACATTATTTTCAAACACAAAGTTCCCCCCTTCAACCTGAATGAAAGTGGTATCTGCGTAGTAATGGGTATTATTATATGTGGAATTGCACGTGAGCAAAGGGTCTCTGTCAAACCTAGAATGACTAACGACCTCGAACATCTCCCCCTTTGTTCCCTGGCCCCACTCTTTTTTCCTGAAAAGACTTTTGTGGAGTGGTTGGTGTGAAATGATGGTTATGGTGCTGGTTGAAACCTTGGATTTTACTTGACAGGAGGAAAGGATTCGCATTAATTGGCTTATCAAGATCGTACGGACTTCTGAAGGGTAGCTTTCGAAGTCGATGACGTATGTTCGATCATTCCAGTCATAATATCCGTGTGACTCAATGAACCCAGCAATGAGCTTCTTCATGCTTCTCAAAGACATGGTATAGAACTCGTCAGGAAACAGATACACGATTTTCCCATGATGTAGTAAGCCGTGGTACGTCAAGGCATGCATCAACTGGCACATCAAATCGTCTGCATTGTACGTGTTCAATGCGAAAGGGTCATAAGTCTGATCTTCGTATAAGCCCATGACGCTTTTGAGAAGGGAGATGGCGAAATGCTCTTCGTATTTGTTATACTCCGTCCGTGTTTTTCTGCTGAGCCAATGGCCTATCAAATAAGGACTGATCCTGATTCCTGGTTCTTCCGTCAATGAATGTGTTAAGTGGAGATACCTATTCATCCGCTCATCTTCGTGGGATAGGATTAGGAAATCGGTCACCGACATACAAAAGAGAAATGGCCTCTCAATCTTATGTGTGAGAACATCTCCCGATTTCATCACGGACATTGGTGGTCTCATCCCGCAAGATAATTCGTTATTGGAAAGCCGTAAAACGGCGTTATAAAAAAGACCACTCTGAATCGGTGGGAATCTTAAACCAAACTTGACATGATCTCTATGTTTATCTTCAAGGGAAGGCTCAGTCGTGTATCTGGGTAAGGTGTAGAAGTATCTGGTGTATCTATCAATTATCTTATAGTGTGTGACATTCTTTCTGCATCTGCACATATCCTCGTTGCACTTATTCAATGTTTTCCATAAATACTCATTTGCTCCCATACGACTATGAAACGGCCACAAAAGTTTTTCGGCATCTCTGAATTCTTTATACGGCAAGAATTTGGAAACCCATTTTGCAATTCGTGGTATACTCATTCCTACATTTCCAGTGGATAAAAGTGCCACCCCAGCGGCTACAACTAGAGGGTTTGGCCAAGGATAATTGATGAGACCTCTCGTGCTGTGGGTATCATTGTAGGTATAACCCCTGAGTTGACTTCCTGGATCTGAGTGCGTATGTGTTCCTTTCATGACAGTATTGGGGTTGAAATGGGGCCCGAAACAGGGGAAGTATATTTTTGTCCCTCGACGATCTTTTTCTAGGTGTGGGCCCTCATAAACGAACTCTGTAAGGAGATGCGTGGAACGGGTAGCAGATATCATAGTGGATTTTCCATGGTACGAAAGTTTAATGTCATATAATAAACTACTCAGTCTCTGTAACTTCAAGACCTTGACGGCTCTTCCGTTTCTATCGAGTACAGCATCACCAACCTTAAGATTTGACAATGGCTCCAATCCTGTTGGCGTCATTACTTTCTGGTCACTTCTATAGCCACATTTACAGGCTCTGGTTTTCCGAGGATATTCGGTATCTGGAGTGTTTTCGAGGGTTTTGATGCCCATGTCGACGACATCAACTTCGTAAACACTCATGTTTGTGGTTGCAATTTCAGTTCCACTTACAGTCGCACTTTTTGCAACCAATAATTTTGGCAAAGAAAAGCAGAGCTCCGGCGTCTCTTATTATCTGAAAGATGAACCACGACACTTTGTACATACTTTACCGAGGAGCCCTGAGCTTGGTGTCAAATCATTACGGGGATATTTCTCATGACCATTCGAAATAAAAGGCTGAAAGTGATTAAATGCAGATATACAGTGCCGAGTGGATCTACTAGTATAGGCCAAAACCTGGTATTCGCTGTATTGGGTCTGGAGACTGGTTAGTACTGGGTCAAGATGTTCTTTCGGCCCTCACTATACTTTATCTTGGATGTAATGATATTGGATGTTCGTTATGATTAGCGCCAGAATAATGGCTTACAATCGCACTGATTCCTTCAGAGGTACGGTAGTCACAATTGCCATTGGGACACCAACATTACCATGCTCCTCCATTTGAGCCTGTGTGTGAATTCACGGGCTTGGCGTTCTAGAAATCTGGATCTGGAGATGCAATTCGTGAACACAACACATTCTTGACACTTCTGATACCAAAGGCTTCATGGTAGTGAGTATTATAGTATTGAAGCAGAAGTGATCTGGTTAAGGCAAACCACGTGGTGCTTTACTATATATACTGGTCAGACATGGTGAAAGATAAAGTGATGCAGATATAGCGATACAGATATGGTGAAAGATATAGTGATACAGATAAGGTGAAAGATATAGTGATACAGATAAGGTGAAAGATATATTGATACAGATAAGGTGAAAGATATAGTGATACAGAGAAGTTCATTCAACAGTGCACACGTTTAAAGTCTGCACTTTGCACGACTAGTATCCTGACGGAGCTTGAACTGATGGCACCCACGCTCCACGCACCACGGCCACCACGGTAGTCAGTGACACGGCCAGAGCTCTCTCGGCCATGACTCGCCACACTCCAACGCTCACAATGCGCGTTCCGAGAGATATAAATTTCAGGTGTCGTGTCCTCATTTCACCGCCACCTAAATCAATCACACCCCACCAGCAACACCCACAAAGTAGAAGTAGTCGAACTCTATATGTTATTAACCATGACGCATAATATTATCAAGCCTGTCAGCCCCGCGATTCGCTTGTGTATCAAGCAATTGCTTGAGTGGTTGCACAATGCTTGCTGTAACCTTATGTGGCTGCAAAAAAACAGCAATAATTAAATATAGCAATTGGCATCAGTTGCGGTAACATGTGGAGCACTCTACTCGCTAATCTATGGCCTCACCAGCCCAGCATGTCCCCTCGCTAGCCAATCATGTTCTGATCTCTGATCTGTACACAGATTTCATTGGGAATGTTTGTGTGCAGCATTCAATTTCATTGCCCGTGTAAATTACTTAGCCGCACTTATAGTTGAAACACCAACTGACAATAACTTTCATTGCTGTCACACAATTCTGCAATTGTTATTGATATAAAACTCTGTAAAATCTTAAAATTTGTCAATTATGTCTTCGAAATCTCAAGGGTTCTTCCTGAAGTTTAGGAAACACAAAGGTGAATCTACATCCGAATCCCAAGAACTGGAAATCTTAGAATCTGCTTATAATGCGGGCAGGAAAGCAGCTGAGAGAAAGTCTGGAAAGTTCGGATTTGGATCCAATTCCGGTACTGGAAGACATTCCCGTAGTGGCAGTGATGTGAAAGGTGCTGCTGCTTCAACACCAACTCCCGCTTCTCCAAGCTCCAAAGTTTCAGGTTCAAATCCCAGCTCTCCCCACATTGCCGGTGATTATTATAACCAAGGAACTCCAGCTGACAAAATTCCTCCGCAAAATGTGGTTGCTGAGAGCTCTGTAGGAAAAGTGGTGACTACTCCCCCCAAGATCAACTACCGTCCCGTCGACAGAGGTCCACCAGGCGACTTTTCCAACGAAAAACGCCCAATAGACGAGGAATTGGTGAGGGATAAGGAGTACTATGCTAACAATCACCCCGAATATAGCAACGAGGCACACACCAAGAAAGGTACTGGCTACTACTTCGATCCTAGTGACACTCAGGGTGGTCAGTATGGGTCTACATCCACGTATGACGAGGCTACAAGAGCTACTGTAGACCACAGGCCAGATTTGAAAACCAAACCTTCGGCCTACAGAATCGAGGAAGAGCAGCAGCAAAGAGAACAGGAGAGAAGAGAACAAGAGCAAAGGGAACGAGGCGAGCCCCAAACCCGGCAGTTCCATAAAGTTGTTGACTCTGATGAAGAAAAAGATGCTGAAACTCACTCCAATTCCAACACCAATTCCCAAACTCTTGACCCAGCACGTGAACACGGAGTCAATAAGTCCGTTTACAACTCGCACGGTGTTGCTGGTGCAGTGGGTGCTGCCAGTGCTGGTGCTGGTGCTGCTGGAGCCGGTGCTTTGGCTGGTCACGGAGCCAGTCCTAGTTCCAAGAGAAGCACTGACGTTTCTCCCAACTTGTCAGTGACCGACGACGAGTCGAGGGCTAGAGACAATGCATCTACCACGGCCCTCAAGAGCCCTTCGTCAGAGTATCCTCCTCAGAATAAGCTGGAAGTGAACCAAGCTTATAACCAAGGATTTAGCAGTGGAGCTTACGATCAGGGCCACAGCCAAGCAATTGGTCAAACTTCTGGAGCATCTGGAGCATCTAGAACATCTAGACCTTCTGGTCGCCAGGTGGACGAAGTAGGATCCCTGTCTTTCATCAAAGATGACTCGGTGAACACCAAAACCCTCGACCCCAAAGAAGCCAACACCCGTGACTCTTCCCATGCCTCCCCAGGTCTTGTGGGTGGAGCTGCTGGTGCCGTAGGCGCAGCTGGAGCCTTGGCAGCTGGAGCTTTGGGTCTTGGTGCAAGCCGTGACACTGAAGAGAAAGACGTTATCGATGCTGCCAATGAAGCTGGTAAGCAGAAGGGTCGTGAAGACTCTAGCAACACCACCCCTAAATCCAAGTCCAGGGGCGGCTTCTTTGGGTTTGGATCGAGAAAGTCTCCAGCTCCTTCTAACGAGGCAGTTGTTGGGGTTCCTGTTGGTTCTCACTCTGAATCTTCTCCCACTTCTGGTAAAGGATTGGCTGCGAAACCATTCAACAAAAATTACGACCGTGCCGACCAAAGCAACTCCAGTTTGACCGATGAACAACAGAAAGAGTACTACGCCGCTGGTGTATTAAGAGCTGCTTACGAAGCCGGTCAGCAGAGAGCTGCACTTGACATTAGCTCTCACCAGACTCCGGGATCCAATCTCGTTGTCGAAGTTATTGGCGTTAGCGATAAGAAAACAGCTGCCAAGTTGGCTAATAAGGCCTCCAAAGCTCTTGCTGATGAGGGAGTTGACTTGACTTCCGGTAAGTTGGTTGTGAATGCCGAAACCAAGGAGGTTTATAAGTTGGAGGCTGGATACGACGATTCTGAGACTGCTGCTGGTGCTGCTGGCGCTGCTGGTAATACTGGTACTACTGGTTCTAATGCTGCTGGTTCTGCTGCTGGTACTCCTGCTGGTTCCACTGGTGCTACCGGTTATGGTCTCACTGACTCTGGCTCCGGCTCTGGCTCTGGTGCCACTGGCTCGAGGACTACAGACTCTTCTTCCAAACACAGTGCTGCTGGTGTTGCCGGTGCTGCTGGTGCCGCTGGCGTGGCCAGTGCTGCCTATGCACACCACCAACACAATGCAGAACCAAAAGCCTCTGGCACCGCTCCTAGCACTACCAGCGAACCACAAGTCAAACCTTATGGTGGCGAAGTTCAACCCCCTCTGAGCTTCGATAAGAGCGAAGATGTGCTCAAGGACTCGTATGATGCTGGATATTCACGTGGTCACAGCTCTGGTGTGTCTGGAGCTGGTGCTTCTGGCAAGTCTGCTTCTCATTCTGGATCTAAGGCTGCTGCTGGTGCCGGTGCTGCTGGTCTCGGGGCTGCTGGTCTCGGGGCTGCAGCTGCTTCAAGTTCCCTCGAACCCGCCCTGCCCGAAGAATCAGATATCGTTATCACCGTTGAAGGTAATAAAGATGAACATGAAGCTAGCCTCATTGCAGAAAGAGTGGTCAATGCTCTCAAGAAAAAACCCCTGATTCTTGCCAACGTTAAGGAGATCAAGATTGACCCCGTGGAAGGCACCGTCAGGAACGAAAACGGCACCCTTCTCTTGAACAATTTGGGTGAAGATGCTGAGTCTCACCCTTCTGAGAAGTCCAAGTCTCTTGCAGGTGTGTCTGAGGTCTCACACGAGTCTTCCCCTGAGGCTGCTGGACCTACCGCAGTAGCAGGAGGCACTGCTGGTGGCCTTGAAGGCAATTCTTCCAGAAGTTTGGGAAACACTTCCGAGCCCAAGGACTCCCAGAAGTATATTCTGGATGAGAACTCCTACACTTCTCTGGCAAAGTCCAATACCAATGCCGTACAATCCCCTACAGGACAAGCTCCTACCGGAGGATCTGAGAGCTCCAACTCTGGGGTGCTTGGAAGCTTAGGTGCCGGCATTGCTGGTGCTCTCGGAGCTGCTGGTCTTGTTGGTGCAAGTCAATCTAAAGATTCTGACGCTGTTAAGTCTCAGAACCTTGAAGGTACTGAGGCCAGCAACAGGTCTATTGGTGCTAACGCAGGTACCCATGACTCGTGGGATCTGAGAATAGCCAAAGCCAGTAATAAGGATTCCTTCAACAAGGTTGGTACCAAAGACGCTGGATACAGTGTGTATGGTAAACCTGGGTGGCTCAGCGACTCTGTGAAATCCAAGCCAGGAAGCTCATACACCGAAGGCTCTGACAACAAGAAGAACTTGAAAACCCAGAGTCTGTCTTCTAGTTCCGTTTCGGATACCCATAAATCCTCTGGTGCTGCTGGTGTTGGTGCTGGTGTCGGTGCTGGTGCTGCAGCTGGTGCTGCCGGTGCTGGCTTGGGATTATCCAATCCCTATGTCGAAGAAGCTAAGAACAAGCCTCACGGTTCCAATACCACCGCATCGGCTGACATCACACCAAAGAAAGAAATCACACCAAAGAAGGACGCTAAGCATTCCAAGTCGTCAGACTCCAGTGCCAGAAGAGATAGCTCAGATTCGAGCTCTGACTCTGACTCTGACAAGCATCATTCTGCCACCAAAGGCCACATTCCCACCGGACCCGTTTCTAATCCATACAGAAATGATGGAAAGACACAGTACCTCGATGAGAAGCAACTCACTGGCCACGGCTCGTCCGATCCCCGGGCTAAAGATCCAAGTGCCATTGCTCCATCGAGAACTCATGCCAACGCAGAGTCACCAGAATCACATGTTCCCGACAAATTCCACAGATCTGAAGTGGAATCTGGAGCCAGTGATAATGTTGACGATGGTGAATCCAAGAGTTCTGGAGGCATTCTCGGTGCCGCAGCTGCAGCCTTAGGCGTTGGAGGAATTCTTGGAGCTTCATCCAAGAGTGGAAACAAAGACGCTCAAGAGCCTGAGAATCTCCATGACGATTCTGGAGTGTCACACAAGAGCTCTGGAAAGAGTGTGAGTGGTACTGATGCTAGTCCTTTAGGAAAAAAAGGTGCTAGTTCCGGTTCGGGCTCTGGTGCTTCTGCTAACGTGACTGAGCCACTTCCATCTGAAGGTTCAAGAGACGTCAAGGGATCAGGTGTTGGCAGTGGAACTAATTCTACTGGAGCTTACAAAGACACCAACTCTAAGTCTGGTGCTTCTGGTGCTGGTGCTGGTGCTGGTGCTGGTGCTGGTGCTGGTGCTGGTGCTGGTGCAGTTGCTGGTGCTGGCGCAACTGGAGTAAGTGGCTCTAAATCAGGCACTTCTGGTAACACCAAATCCTCTACCATCTCTAACGAGGAAGCAGCCCGGATCATAGGTGCTGCTGGTGCTGCTGGTGTTGTGGCTGGTGCTGAAAGAGATAGGACTTCTTCAGCCGCATCGGCTTCAAACCCTACTCCTGTTAATAGCACCAGAGGATCTGTGGCAGATAAATCCGGGTCCAACGCCGGATCCAGTGCTTTAGGAGGAGGCATTCTTGGAAGTATTCTTGGAGGCACCATCTTAGGGTCCCGTAAGGAAAGCCACTCAGATGAACATTTGAGTGCTAAGAGCAGTGGAGAGGCTTACGGAAGCCGTTCCTCATCTGCCACTTCAGTGGGTGAAGACAAATTTGAAGACCCAAATTATGACTACACCAGCAAGAACGCGTCATTCACTCACGGATCATCGGATCCAGCATCATCGGTCCCAAGATCAATTGCCAATGTCGACGTGGAAGTCGTGGGGGCTCCTTCTGACATTTACCAAAAGATCTACGACGAGAAGTTGGCTTATCTTCAGTCACACTCGGAGTTGGTTCCCGAACACACCCGGAAAGTGATTTTCGACGTCAAAACTGGAATTGCATACGATGGTCTCAACAACGAGATCTCCGAATTGTCTACAAGAAGATCGTATTCCATAGACGAAAGATTGAGGAAGGAGAACGACGTCAATATTCCTGGAAGTTTTTTCTACTGATTGTTAATTAGATTGTATTTGTGTTATGAATGTATGTATCATTGTGATATGTGTTATGTTTGTAGGTTTGAAGTAGTAGTTGGGACCCTGGACGGTGACTTATGGGGCCCGTCTCTAGGGCTGCTGCCCTCGCGATCGCACGCGTCACGTGCGTGAGAACAGTGGGTGTGCTCGCACCACCGGCCCTCACAAAAAATTTTCAGTGCACTAAGTGAATTTACAAGAAACCTTACACTTACAATGGGTATGTGGCACACAGAACCAAGGAGAGTAATGAATGCAATATGAAGGTACCAGACATGAAGGCTACAGCGGCCCATCCGTTTCTTCCTTAACCGATTCTTGCTTGCGGTTTTCCCACCAAACGATCCAACCTCATCCAAGACCAGTGCATCTTCAACTAATTACGTCCCTCCAAGCCGGTTCCCTATATCTACATCATACTAACATCTTCAGGTAGAGTCATTCGTAACCAAAGAAAAGGTGCTGGTTCTATCTTCACTGCCCACACCAAGGGTAGAAAAGGTGCCGCCAAGTTAAGAACCTTAGATTACGCTGAACGTCACGGATACACTCGTGGTGTTGTCAAGCAAATCATCCACGACCCAGGTAGAGGTGCTCCATTAGCCAAGGTTGTTTTCAGAGACCCTTACAAGTACAAATTAAGAGAAGAAACTTTCATTGCCAACGAAGGAGTCTACACCGGACAATTCATTTACGCTGGTAAGAAAGCTTCCTTAAACATTGGTAACATCTTGCCTTTGGGATCTTTGCCAGAAGGTACCATTGTGTCCAACGTTGAAGAAAAAGTTGGTGACAGAGGTGCATTAGGTAGAACTTCCGGTAACTACGTTATTATCATTGGACACAACCCAGATGAAGGTAAGACCAGAGTCAAATTACCATCTGGTGCCAAGAAAGTGTTGAGCAGTGATGCTAGAGGTGTTATTGGTGTTGTTGCTGGTGGAGGAAGAATCGATAAGCCATTATTAAAAGCTGGTAGAGCTTTCCATAAATACAGAGTCAAGAGAAACAGCTGGCCAAAGACCAGAGGTGTTGCCATGAACCCAGTTGATCACCCTCATGGTGGTGGTAACCATCAACATATTGGTAAGGCTTCTACTATTTCTAGAGGTGCCGTTCCAGGTCAAAAGGCTGGTTTGATTGCTGCTAGAAGAACTGGTTTATTACGTGGTTCTCAAAAGACTCAAGAATAATTTAGTTATTTTATGTCATCTGCTTATGCATTAATAAAGACAAAAGTTGTATGTGTTGTAGAGGAGAATGTAAGTGAATCGTAGCATTTATTGTCGCAGAGATGCAGGATCATGAATAGAGACTCACGGGTTAATCCAAAAGAAGCATGGAAGTGTATGATGTACTGAACAAGAGCCAATCACGTATAAGCGCGTATTGACGAACAAGAGCCACCCACATATAAGCGCGTGTTGACGTACGTGGATAACGCTGGAAGAGGTACTTGTGCTTGGCATGTTAGTGCTTGCCAAAATGAGAGTTCTTATTGGGGAATAGATTTTCGCAGCCACCAAAGGTGAGAGTCGTAGGAGCTACGTAGTGGCGTGAATGCGTGAAGGCGTGAAGGCGTGAAGGCGAGTGAAGGATGGTGTCTACGCGCAGGCATACGTTCGTACAGTTGGTATGCGTTCGGTGCATGTACAGTACGCGTAAGTTCTCAGTTCATTCACTGTAATACGATAAAGCTACATTCATAAAACTTAGTACACGATGCAGCTTACACGACAGACCTTCAAAGTTCAATAAGCACGCAACACTCTCACTCGCCACTCTTCACTCTACTCTTCACTCTACTCTTCACTCTACTCTTCACTCTTCAAACTCCACTCCACTCCACTCCACTCCACGCGCACCCAGTCTCAGTCAAAAGCAGCCACCCAACAGTCCCAATGGCATCGAACTACAATGCTCTTGCACATAAAATGGCATGCTAATCTCGGGTCTCGCACGTCTTCCGTCGCCAACCGACTCACAGAATCGACACCCGAATGCCAAATTTCAAAGGCGTCTTGGCCACTCGTCCCTGGACCCTTACACCCCACACATAGCCCCCATCGCCAGCGCAACACGGTTTTATCGTTCAATACTATAATGACTCACGCTTCCGAAAAGGTAAATCCGAGCTACCGATTATCAGCACGGCACCACGAATTCTCAAGCCACTATTTTATTAGTGGTCCGCAAAAAACCACCTTCGCCACTAAAATCCATGAACACAAGTCATCAGCCTCCACACCATCAACATCTCGACCTTGAAGCTTCCACTGAGCAGAAATCCTGCTGTTTTGCGTTATCGTGATCGTATCAGTGTCTGGCATTTTTTAGCCTGAGCCGTGTCCTGTACACAAGCCGTAGAGGAGATGATTTTCGCTCATATAAATAGTAGGGCGCTCCTAATATTATTTAACTCACTGGAAAAAAATCAATTATCCCTGATATACGATGGTAGAAACTCTATCGTGTCCCTTGTGGTATTATGATGATATCACCAAATGCTCAAAGGATGGGTTTTTGAATTGGTTGCTTCCTGTAACCTTTTTATCTGGATCTTTCATTATCCTTTCCATAAAATCCTTACAAGGATACGTCAAACGAAATCCAATCGTTTTAAAAGATGAATCCAGACCTCTTTTGGCGGACTCGTCAAACAAGTATAATGAAGATGATGATATTGATGATATTTATAAAGACATTAAGGCAAAGCATTTCGATTTGACCACTTTAAATAATACTGACGGTGAAGGTAACTTAAAGGGTAGCTCGGTACAAGTCCACAAAGATACTTCTGATAGGCTCAAACTTAGTTTAGAGTTTGTTTTTGTGTTAACCCAGTTGGTATTGTCGGTTTTGGTGGTGGTGTTGCCTGCATTCAACCAGGAATTCTCCTTAAGAAATAAGATCCTCAAACTCGTGTATTGGGCTTACTTATCGGTCATCGTTTCGGTAAGACTCTTAAATGTCAACAAAGTCAAGCTCAGATTACCTTCCTTGTTTGTGCACTCTACAGTCTTGTACACCTTCAATGTATTCCCAGCATTGTTGATCTTCAGGTCGGTTCTTATCAAGCCAACGCCTCATTGGGTTAAGTTTTACTACATCGCCAATTTCATTTTGAGTGCTGGCTTATTCGCTTTTGCTTTGACTGCTAAGGTTGGCGATAAACCAGGTACCCTTTTTGTCACTTCTGATGGCGCAAAGCCCTCTCCTGAAAACACGTCCAGCATCTTATCCTTCATTACCTACTCTTGGATCGATAAAATGGTTTATGGTGCTTACTCCCGCCCACTTGAAATCAAGGATATCTGGAGTTTGAGAGAAGACGACTATGCATTGAATGTGTTGAAAGGATTCGAAGCTGCCAAGTCAACCTCCAAGTTTGCCGCAAAAGTGTTTTTACATTTCAAATTCCTTTTCTTCTTACAAGCCGTTTATGCTGTTTTAGATGCCATTATCATTTTCTTCCCAACCTTATTGTTGAAGAAGGTCTTGGAGTACGTAGCTGACCCAACTTCCTTACCAAAGAACGTCGCTTGGTCCTTGGTTATTTTGATGCCACTCACCAAAATCTTTGAATCTATTGCTTCAGGATGTTCGTTGTTCTTAGGAAGAAGAGTATGTGTCAGAATGAAATCTGTCATCATCGGTGAGGTTTACGCCAAGGCCTTGAGAAGAAAAATCACCGTGTCAAAGGTTGCTGATGAATCCAAAGATGACGGCAAAGACAACGGTGAAGAGCAATCTGTGAAATCTGGCAAATCAGATAAGTCTGTAGGTTCCGAAAGTGACAAGAAAACCGCAGAATTAGGTGCAATCATCAACTTGATGGCAATCGATGCCTTCAAAGTGTCCGAAGTTTGTGGATACTTACACTTCTTCACCAATGCAATTTTGTCGATCTTCATCTGTCTCGTTTTCTTATACAAATTGATCGGATGGTCTGCCATGACTGGTGCTGCTGTTATTATCTTACTTTTGCCAATCAACTACAAGATTTCAATGTGGTTTGGTGAATTGCAAAAGAGAATTTTGGCTGTCACCGATAAGAGAATCCAAAAATTGAACGAAACTTTACAAAGTATTAGAATCATCAAGTTTTTCGCTTGGGAAGACCGTTTCTTCGATAGTATCATGGAAATCAGAAACGAAGAACTTAAACAATTGATGAAGAGATATATCAGTTGGGGTGTGGCTGCCATCATTTGGCTTCTTACTCCTACTTTGATCACTTTGGTTTCATTCTATTGTTATGTCATCATCGAAGGTAACACCTTGACTGCTCCAATCGCTTTTACTGCCTTGTCCTTGTTCACTTTGTTGAGAGCTCCTTTGGATCAATTGGCTGATATGACTGCTATGGTCATTCAATGTAAAGTTTCTTTGGACAGAGTTGGAGACTTTTTGGCTGAAGACGAAACTTCCAAGTATGAACAATTGGTTAACAAACCTGATGCTAATTCTCCTACTGTTGGATTCAAAAACGCATCTTTCACCTGGAACAAACATGAAGATAATGCTTTCAAATTGAGAGATATTGATATTGCTTTCAAGGAAGGTAAATTAAATGTTGTTTTCGGTCCTACTGGTAGCGGAAAATCTTCCTTGTTATTGGCTTTGTTGGGTGAAATGGATCTTACTGAAGGTAAGGTTTATCTCCCAGGTATTATTCCAAGAGATGAATTGGTTGTGGATCCTCAAACTGGCTTGACTGACTCGGTTGCTTACTGCTCTCAAAGTGCATGGTTGTTGAATGAAACTATCAGAAATAACATTACCTTCGGCTCTCCTTTCAATCAGGATAGATACGATCGTGTCGTTGATGCTTGTGGGTTGACTAGAGATTTCGAAATCTTATCTGCAGGTGATTCTACTGAAGTTGGTGAAAAAGGTATCACTTTATCTGGTGGTCAGAAGCAAAGAGTGTCTTTGGCCAGAGCCTTATACTCCAACTCCAAGACTGTTCTTTTGGATGATTGTTTGTCTGCTGTTGATTCTCACACTGCTTTATGGATTTATGAGAACTGTATTTCTGGACCATTGATGAACAACAGAACTTGTGTTTTGGTTTCCCATAATGTTGCTTTGACCGTTCAAAATGCTGATTGGGTTGTGATCTTGGAAAATGGTAGAGTTAAGAAACAAGATACGCCTGAAAATTTGTTATCAGCTGGTGATTTGGGAACTGATGATTTGGTCAAGTCTTCTGTTTTGAACTCTAAGAACCAATCAACTACTGATTTGACCACATTGGAAGATGCTAAAGACAAGAGAAATGCTGATTTGAAAGCTAAGTCTGCCATTGTTGATGCCAAATTGAAGGCTCTCAACAACAAACATACTGAGGAAGCTGAAGTCAATGACACTCCTAAAACTGATGGTAAATTGGTTGAAGATGAAAGTAAGGCTGAAGGTGCAGTGGCTGCTGATGTCTATTTGAAATACTTGAAATTCTTTGGAGGTTCTTTCACTTGGATTACCCTTATTGCTTCTTATCTTCTCTCTCAAGGTATCTACGTTTTCCAATCTTGGTGGTTGAGAAAATGGTCTTTGAACAGTGAAGGAACTCAATCTGCTACTGTTACTTACATCGCATATGGTTTGAACGCAGCCAAGCCCGTTTATGATGGATTCAAGAATAACTTGGTCGTTCAGAATGTCACTGCAGTCAATCAATCTTTCAAAGACTGGAAAGAAGAAAACTCCACTTTGTACTATTTGATTGCATATGGTGTTATTGGTCTTGTCTATGGTATTGTCGCATCACTGAAAATGGTCTATACTTTCGCTGTTGGTGTTGATGCTTCTAACAGAATGTTTGTTAAGGTTTTGAAATCTGTTATGGGAGCTAAATTGAGATTCTTTGATAAAACTCCTATTGGACGTATTATGAACAGATTTTCTAAAGATATCGAGTCGGTTGATCAAGATTTGACTCCTTCTGCCGAATATGTGTTCATTTGTGTCATCCAATGTGCTTCCACATTGGTACTTATTACTGCTGTCACTCCTGGATTCCTCATCTTTGCTTTCCTTATTGCATTCATCTACTACGTCATTGGTGTTTTGTATGTGACTTTGGCCAGAGAATTACAAAGATACCACTCTGTCACCAAATCTCCAATTCATCAACATTTCAGTGAAAGTTTGTCTGGTATTGCTACCATCAGAGCTTATGGTGTGGAATCAAGATTCATGAAACAGAACATCAGTATGATCGATGACAACAACAGACCTTTCTTCTACTTGTGGGTTTCTAACAGATGGTTGGCACTTAGAATTGATACTGCTGGTGCATTTGTCATGTTCTGTGCTGGAGTGTTTGTATTGTTATCCATTGGTAAAATTGATGCTGGTTTGGCTGGTTTATCTCTTACTTATGCTATTGCTTTCAGTGAAAGTGCCTTGTGGATTGTGAGACTCTACTCCAATGTGGAAATGAACATGAACTCGGTGGAAAGATTACAAGAGTATTTCGAAATCGAACAAGAGCCACCATTTGAAGTTCCAGAGAATGAGCCAAGACCTACATGGCCAGAAAATGGAGAAATTGAAGTCAAGGATGTTTCTTTAAGATACTCTCCTGAACTTCCTAGAGTCATCAAGAACATCTCTTTCCATGTTGAACCTAGAAACAAAATTGGTATTGTTGGAAGAACTGGGGCCGGTAAATCAACAATCATCACTGCATTCTTCAGATTCTTGGATCCAGAAACTGGTAATATCACCATTGATGGAGTGGATATCTGTAAAATCGGATTGAAAAACTTGAGACAAGCCATCACCATTATCCCACAAGACCCAACGTTATTCTCTGGTACCATCAAATCTAACTTGGATCCTTTTGATGAATACACCGAAGCTGATATGTTTGAAGCATTAAGAAGGGTCAATTTGGTCAACAGTGAAGAATTGAAGAGAACTACTGACAACCCGATTTCTATCGACACCAATGAAAATATCAATCAATTCTTGAACCTCGAATCTGCAGTTACTGAAGGAGGAGGAAACTTATCTCAAGGTCAAAGGCAATTGATGTGTTTGGCCAGATCGTTGTTGAGAAGTCCAAAGGTGATCTTATTAGATGAAGCTACTGCATCGATTGACTATGAATCTGATGCATTGATTCAACAAACCATAAGAGAAGAATTCAATGATTCTACTATTTTGACAATTGCTCACAGATTGAGATCTATTATTGATTACGATAAGATTCTTGTTATGGATGCTGGTAGAGTTGTTGAATACGATGATCCATACACTTTGATTAGTGACAGTGCATCTTTATTCCACAGTATGTGTGATAATAGTGGAGAATTAGACACCTTGGTTTCCCTTGCCAAAGAAGCATTTGTGGCCAAGAAGAATAAGAAACTCGTCAAGAAGACAACTTAAATAATCTATTTACATAAATATATTAACGTTAATACAAATAAATATGAAGCTAGGTTTGATGTAAGGTGCAACTGGGAAAATGCGCAACCAAACGGAGATAAGATAAGCCATTTCCGAATGTTGAACGGGTGTCAAGTTCTTCAATA
The DNA here is from genome assembly GCA_030581535.1 of Yamadazyma siamensis. Taxonomy (NCBI): domain Eukaryota; kingdom Fungi; phylum Ascomycota; class Pichiomycetes; order Serinales; family Debaryomycetaceae; genus Yamadazyma; species Yamadazyma siamensis. The sequence continues at coordinate 438,412 of JAKTTO010000002.1, forward strand.
GTGGGTGGAAGAGCTAGAGACTGTTGTGCTGTACCACAAATCAGAACCCATGGTCCCCTTGGTGCCATACGTGCCATGACAACCCGCTTTTCTCCGGCAATTTCCCGAGCTCATAGATCATTGGTAACAACGCGGTGGACCCGTCCACAGTTTTAAATCCACACCGCGCAATTGATGCCTTATCTAGGTCAATATGGCACTGATCAAAAGTTTTTTTGAAAACATCATGTCGTCCCTCAAAACTGGCTACAAAAAGCTCGATAGTAATATAGTTGTACGAGAAGTTGGGGTGGAACTCACGGACGACAGCCGTTCTGTCTTATTGCCTGATAATATTCAAGATGAACTACCGTTTGGCCAATTGGAAGAGAGTCCTCATGGAAGACATTTAGGGATCTTCTCCACCATGATCCTATTTATTTCCAGAATCGTTGGTTCTGGTATCTTCGCCACGTCATCGGTGATCTTCGAGAGCTGTGGGAGATCGCCGTTACTTTTCTGCGTGGCGTGGATATTGTCTTATTCTGTTGCATATGGAGGATTATATGTTTATCTTGAATTAGGATCTTTGATCCCTAGAAGTGGAGGCACAAAAACGTTCTTGGAGGTCATATACAACAAACCGTATATGTTGGTGACGGTCATAATGATGGTTTATTCGGTGCTTTTCGGTGTAGCTCTCCTGAGTTCGTTGATTTTTGGTGAGTATATACTAAAAACGTTCGACATAGAACTCCCAGATCACCAAGTGAGAATCGTAGCAACCGTGTTTGTGGCCACAGTTTGTGCATTCCATGCATTGAGCACGAAACATGGCGTCAGGGTACAGAACATCTTGGGGGTCATGAAAATTGCATTGCTTGTGCTTCTTTTGCTAACTGGAATTTGGGTCATTTTGTTCCCTACTTCTTGGACCGGAGTAGAAAACAAGCTCACGTGGGAAAGATTCCAGAAAACGGAAACAACCGTGACCGTATCTTCGTTCTCCAATGCTATCATCATGTGTGCTTTCACGTTATCTGGATGGAATCTCGCCCACGTTAGTTCCAACGAGGTGAAAGATCCCATCAGAACATATAAAATCGCTGGTCCTTTTTCATTGCTCATTGTTTTCATCGGGTATGCTGCTATCAATCTCTGCTATTTGACGGTCTTGACAACAGACGAACTCGCAGAAAGTGGCAACTTGGTGGGCTCATACTTATTCGAAAAAGTCTATGGAGAACATTTTGGACGCAAGTTCTTGACATTTTCAATTGCTTTGTGTACAGCTGGAAACGTTTTTGTTGTTGTATACTCGGTGTCCAGAATGAGTCAAGAAGTGTTCCGGGAAGGTTTATTGCCTTTCTCGCATGCCATGGCATCCAACAAACCTTTTGGAACTCCTTTTCTATGCATACTTCTTTGTTTAGTGTTGACACTGTCAGTCTTACTTTTTGCCCCATCTGGTGGTGTATATGGTTATCTTGTTTCCACGGAGGGATATCCTGTTCTGTTATACACCTTATTTGTTGCCATTGGAGGATTGATTTTAAAGAGAAGATATCCTCATCTCAAACCTCCCATCAAAGCAGGCTTACCAGGAACAATTATGGTTATATTAGTGATGTCCTATGTGTTATTGACGCCTTTCATTACTGGTAAAAACCCTAACCCCAAAGGTACAGAAAATTGGATCCCATATCCTATTGTTTCTTTAATCATGATCTTACTTTGTGTGGTGTACTGGTATATCACATTCAAATTACGCCCATACTTGGGTGATTACGAATTAATTCCGGAGACAAAAGTTCAAGAGGATGGCCTCAAGGTTAAGAAATGGGTAAAGGTTTCAAAAAATTTGGGTTTTTAAATGCATTTATTCAAACATATAGAATTATACACGAAAACAAGACAAACTACAACTGGGTCATCATTGAGTAGATTCTTTTCACATTGAGCTCGAAATTGGCATCATTCATGAGGTTTCCCACCATCAAGCTCAATTCTTCGTCGGGAACTGAAGCGATTGACTTCATGGTTTCCCTTGCACTAACCACCTTCATATTATTACCGCCCCCCAATTCTTTGGTGAAACTGTTTTCGAATTGAGTGTATGGCTTAGGAGGCTGTACTTTCTCTTCTTCGATATTGTGCGCTTCTTGAAGGTGTCTTTTGGCCAAAGGGTGACACCTCTTGACATCACAAACAAATACTTCCCCACACTTACAGCACTGGATACCTTTATTCAACATTGCCATCCAATCCCAAACCCAACTTCTAAGATTCTTGTTGGTTTTCAGGGCTGGCACCATCAAGAATTCGTCATTCGTAATAGCATGCTGCTTGAGATGATCGGAAGCTGCTACATAGTCGAATCCATTATGAGAACTCAGCTCTAACCCACAAATAGCGCACTTAAATCCTCTACTTGTTGGTGTCAACCATTTCCAGATCCAGGCAGTACTGGCATTATGAGTCTGACACAGTCCTTCCATAGGTTCACTCTTTTTGTAACCATTATAGGGCTGAGGGATTTCATTCCTTCGATATGGTTGAGAAATGGTTTCATTCATGGTATCATTCATGATATCATTCAATTTCCCTTGATAACTTAATTCAGAGCTTATGTCGGTACTAATTCTTTTCTGGTGCTTGTCGATATCGATGATGAAATCTTCAAAAGTTGTATCTTGTGTTTGGTTTATTTGACTAAATGCTTGAGAAAAGATACTAGAATCGTGAGAAGTATCTTGAGAAAAGCTTGAGTCCTCCAGCTCCGATATTTGCTTTGCTGGCCCTGCTTGTGGTACACCAGCTTGAGATTCCCTACGAATCGGAGTACTCTGTTGGACTTGAGAACTTGGGAAGTCATATTGAGACGATGGCTGACAAAATGGAGTCAAGGAATGACGACCCACTGGGGTGTCCATTATACTCAATCTAGGATCCCTAGCTGATTTGACTTGGATTCTTAAGCCTTTAATGTGCTGTACACAATCGGAGAACTCTTGCCTAGTAGAGAAGCCAATTTGGAAGCGCTTAATGACTCTTCCGGAATCTTTCATTTGTTTGAAACCCAACAGTGGGAATTTCTCTATGAAAGAACAATTGTTATCTCCCGCAGAAACCTTGCATCTTTCCAAACATTCACCTTTGAAGTACACAAATATGTCGATATTATCGAGAGATCTGATGAATGTTATAGTAAGCGCCGACCTCTGAGGATAGTGATACCAAGAATTGATGGGAACATTCTCAGTGCCATTGATAGATGTGTTTGGGTCCAATACTAGTTTGGATACTTTTCTGATATCAAAGGTTTTCACAAAAGACATTTCGGCTCGGCGTGGTCTTATAGATAGGTTGCAAAAGATGTTTAGTTGCAAAAATCGCGATTCGGTGATAGTAATTTAAAAATGATTTCTTGAGGCAAGGAAGAGTGATCAAAAAGCATTCATAAAAATCCAGAAAAATCTGAAAAATCCATTCAGGAACAAGAAAACACCAAAGAACCTCTTCCGAAGTAGAACTGTGTTCTGGGAAAGGATGAGTGAAATAATTCTTCAAGTGAGGGATTTCGTCTTGTCATAAGGCACTATTAGCCTTCAATTAAACGAGAAAAAACTGTCCACACAATACCAGACGCTGGTCGATGTACTGACGAGCTACACATAGAACTCGAAAAACACCTCTGTTCAAATTTTCACTGGTATTACCTTTGCTCAATCACGAGCATTTCGCAGCCACCAAAAATGAACTGCGAGATCGCTCTATCTCGTTAACTGCTCGCTATTCCATGTTCCAGTCACAGTCCCTACAATTGGTTACCACATATTTGAGAGATGTGGATTCCAAACTAGCGTCCATACTCGAGAGAAACTCTATCACAAAGGACCTTCTTATTACCACCACGGGCCGTTATATCAGCGAGTTTATTCTCGTTGCTTCAGTGATTCTTTTGATATACGAGACCGTATACTGGTCAGGAATCTATCTCGGTTTATGGGAATACCATGCCAAAGATATATTCAAAGAAATACCAGTCCACTGTGCCCATGTATACGTGAGAGTGAACGTGGCGAAGAAGGAAAATGGCGAATTGGTGGATCATTACTATAAAACCAAAACCAAGTTTAATTTATTCAACTGGAGTGCAGTTACCGAAGCCGGGAAAAACGCTTTTGCAAGAGACACGTTCATCAAGTATCACTTCGAATTCAGTCCGGAAGACTTCGAAATGAACGACGAGCCAGACTACGGATCCAGTGTAGAACACTTGAGAGGGAAAGTTCTTGAGCTATTCAACGATTCCGATTTGTATGAGAAATTCAGGAACCCTAATATCACCAAAAACGATGTGCTCATAATCAACAAACGAGGCATCAGGATTGGCCTTGACAAGAACTCCGAATACCTTGTCAAGTGTGGAATTGAAACTGGTGACGTGATAGATAGCGTGGTATTATATTAACTAATTCATTTATGACTCAAACTCGTTGCGCAATTCATATCTCTTATGGTCAATTTTGTTCTGTTCGACCATCCTCTGTTCAGTCAATGCCCAGAGTTTGACTAGCTTTTCGAGCTTGGATTCAAAAGCAAGTACTTGGAGCTGCGTGGCTTCTTCTTCGTCTTCTTCACTTTCAGTGTCTTTCTTCTGACTTTTATCCAACGGAAGAACCACCTTGTCCACGTCTTCCTCATCAGAACTCACGTCGATGTCCTCGTTCAAGAAACGGGACACAACGCTGGTACGAGCTTTGTCAATATCGAACTTATATCCGTGCTCGTCTTTGTCTTGGAGTTGCTCATATCTTACCTGGTCCTCGTTGAAATCCTCCACACCTTTGCCATAAACGCCGTCCGACTTGTTCAAGTTGAGGATAGCCCGATTGACTGATTTGTAACATTTACTCCGCAAGGAGATATCAAAGAGGGCTTTCAATTCATCTGGAAGTCCTGATTGGGGGTCAATAGATTTGGTGTCAGTATCGAAATTGAAAAGCAATAGACTCATGGTAAGTTCCAATTCTTTCAAGAGCTTTGTTTTCTTGATAACTTTGTTGATCAATTTGGTTCTTACAAATGCCAAAACTCCTGCAAGAAATTGCTTCTCTGAAGTGGGATTATTCGTAGGCGAGAGTCTGTGTTCTCGAATCATTTCAATCAAACTGAGGCGAAGAAGCTCGAAGTGCAAGGTGTTGTCGGAATCTAACACAGTGGGAAAGTACTGGGAGATTTTATCGATTGCTTTTGTGATGGAGCCTGTGAGGATCAAGTACTTGATCTCCTTGCGTTCGTTGATGGTTGAGAATCCTTTGGTGACATTGCGGTTTTTGAGCTCGGTGTTGACTTTAATGGGGTCTATTTGTGTATCGGGCTCTATGGGGATGGTGTGTGCTCGAACAGTTTCGTAGAAAGCCGACTCGTTGTTGGAGTCACCGAGCGAGTTCAAGGAGTCGAGAAACGCCAGCGTTTGAGAATCGAGTGATACAGCTGACTTTTTTGCGTGTAAATCTAGGTCCGTTTCCTTTGCAAACGTCAATGCTGCGTTTTCATAGCCCTCCTGTATGAAATAGTTGAGGATAAGCTTGTCTATTTTCTGTTTGTAAGAGGCCTGTACCATATGTGATAGTGACAGATATCGCGGTTGCAAAATGCGAGGGAGCGCAATTGTGCATTGTATAGTGATAGATTCTATATTTAGGGGGACTATATAGTTTCGGGCATGTTCATCATCAAAATGACGGACGAGGTCCATCCTAAGAAGTTCTTGGCTCCTTTGGATTCACCAGTCTCGTCGTCGTATTGTTCCCAAACAAACCCGGTTCTTTTCCACTCCTTGTAGATATTGTTAACAACATTCAAACGCAAGTCGTGGTATACGGTGCCCAATTTGTGTTGCAACAGTTCCGGAGCATTGGAGCTCAAGGCCTTGTAGTGCTTGAGGGCATCCAAGACGAGATAGTTGATGTTGATCCAAATAGGCGATCTCCAGTAGTTCTCACCACTTCTATACTGAGGATCGGATTTGGATAAAGACCGGATTCCAAAGTCTGTCCAAAGCTGTTCACGGTCCGAAATGACGTCAAGCAATCTCTCAAGTTTGTGGTGTTGGTCATGGCTCATCATCTTAGTAATAAAGGGGAACAAGGAAATGTATCCTTTGTGGCACACAAAAATATCCTGGTCATCTTCATCTACAGACTTATCACAATAGACCCCTTCTTCTTCGCTCCAGTGGACGTCATCGAGTGTTTGGATGATGTTTGCCTCGATCTCTCGGTATCTTTGTTCGTCTTCTGTTTCCCCAAGAATTTCAGCAATCAACCTCACCGACCGGGTCATGACTCCAATCCAAGACAAAAGGTCCACATTCAACTCTGCAACGTCCACGGGCAATGCTCGGGGGTAATCGTCGAGTCCACTGGCCAACGAGTGCGTTGGGGTTCTGCCTCTCCACCTGTAGAGCTCTGCGTTTGGGTCTCTGTCAAAATCTTCCAAGTATGCTTTTTGAGTTCGGCGAAACATCTCATAGTGGGCTTGGAGTTTGGGATATATGGACCGCGTATAGTTCTTCAAAACCTCAGGATTGGAAAGAACAACGCTACCCAAATCCTTGGTATTGAGGCCAAATTCTCCAAATGCCTTTACTTTTTTGGGGGCTTGTATGTCTCCAAACTCGCCTTTCTGTAAATTCTCCACGAGATATGTGAATGCCAACATGAGAGTTGGAGGATTGACTATTTCTGGGCTCTGGACCTGGAACTCCTGGGGAACTCTGGAACGCAGCTCAGGCCCGAGGATCTGTTCCCTTGCAATCCATCCGTCCAGATCTATCAAGCTGAACCACGACTTGATTATGTCTAATGCAAGATCCGAGTCGTAGTCTAGTATGGGGAACAAATGGAAACCTTCGTCCCACAAAAAGCCTCGAGGGAAGAAGGGTCTTGATGGCACTAGAGTAAAGAGCTCATGGGGTCCTTCTGGCTGGGGGTGAAGGTCATGGAATCTCATGGCTTCGAAGGTCTCGTCGTCCAATTTGGTTTCCCTGTCGACCAAATGATCTCCGTAAAAGTACGAGAGTCCTCCAAGTAGGCCCGAAAGAATCTCATGCGCAAAGGGACGGTACTTCTTGTCATCAAAAGGAGCCACTAACGAGAAAGTGCCGTTGAATTTGGAATGGAATTCATGGTGCACTTGTTTGGCCTTTTCGTCAAAGTTTTCGGGAGTAACGAGCTCTTCAACTGGGGTGTAAGCGTTGATGTACCTGACGAAAAACTCCAGTTCTCCTTCAAATACTTGTTGGACAAAGTGCAAGTTTCCCTCGAATTTGTTCAAGTCTCTGAGGAGGAAAGTCTGGTGAGGAGGAATCATGACGTCTCCATGAGTCTCGTATAACTGTTTGATAGACTCTTGTAGAAGAGTGCCGAAAATGTCTTTTGCTTGCCAGACATGATCGTTGGGCACACGTAAACTCACATGGTGGTTTTTTGATGGGTCCAATTCTGAACTGGCATACGCAGCTTTAGGTCTGGTGTTACGCTCAACACTCTCTCCTATAACAAGCTCAAATATGCCCAAATCTTCTGATGCTCCCGTGAGCTTGACAGGTGATCCATATGCACCGTCGAGGTTCTTTTCCATGTCTAAATTGAGTATACCGTTGTTAGCATCTTGACCGAAAATGTCCTGTTCGATAACGTCGCTTTCCAAGCCTGAGTACCACACAAACGAGGTCTTCACGTGCTCGAATCCTTTCAATGGCTTCGATTTGACTCGAACGGTCCACGACTTACCGTCCCTAGTTTTTATGAAGTCGATAATTACCTTGATGTGGCAATCTTTGTCGATTATGACTTGTCTTCCACCAAATCTCGGGTCATAGAACACCCAGTTGGCCTTTTTCATGGCATCGTGCTGGTCGTAGAAGTGTCTGATTGCACGCATCCCATCATATGTGTCAACGTTGAACCACATGAGTCCAGAGAGCAACGATCTGGGGAGTCTTGGACGGACTCCAAAGTAAAGGCCCGATCTATAGGGTCCCCAGAGAAGAGAAGCGTCAGACAACGAGGTATACTGGCCCATTAACGAGGTATCGGGATCCGCGTCTGGCTCAAGGCCAAACCCCAAATCGAAGTTGACACCATCAATGGGCACTTGACCCACCACCAACGACGTGGCCCAGAGTATTACCATCCACCACCAATTCATAGTTGCAACTTTTTCGGAAACGCGAACTCCAATTGAATTCAATTCTAATTGCAACACTTCAGTTCCACCTCAGATTATAAACGACACACATGTGGCCGCATAAAAAAGGTGTGGGTGTACAAATAGCACCTGGAATCAACGGGCCTCGGGCCATTGTGTCGGACTCGAAGGAATTCGGTCTGGACTCGGGTGAAACTAATATTGGTCAAGGAGAAATCGCGTCTCAACTTGAGGTTCCTATTCTTAACAATCCTCCTTTACGCCAGGTGTCCCAAACAAAAGTGTTGGTACCTTCACAGTCACAGGACTCCATATTCAAGTACAAGACCCATCGACTCAATGAAAACTCAGATACTGCTTCTCTAGCCAAAGAATTGGACTTGGCTGTTCTGACTAGGTTACTTCAGTCGTACAAGATCCCTTCAGAGATTATCAACAGCAGCGAGGCTTACGACCCCAATCACGGCAAAACCACCGAGTTTTTCTACCTCCACTCCAACATGGATAAACACCTTCTTCCTCGAGCTGTGGCCTATTCGTCTGGCTCGATTGGACACATGCTCAATGTTTGTTTGGTGGAGCCAGATATCACCGATGGCGTCGACTACACCAATCCCAAATTGACCCACAATGTGTCCTTACAAGTAGATGAAACCATCATGCAAATAGAGTCGAGGAAAAGTTCCAAACAACTCAAAAAAATCAAAGGTGAGTGTATTCTTGTACGAACTTCTTCATGGGTTTACGTCTTGAATATAACCTACAACATCGATATGCCCACTCCTCTTCAATTCAGCCTCGTGGACAAAATCAACATCTCCCAGTTGAAGGAGATTCTGTTGGCAGATCTTTCTTGGAGCCCTTCTTCAAAACTAGCATTTGTGGTGATTGACGTCAAAGGAAACATCTTCAAGATGAGTATCTCCGACCAGTTGAAAACCTACATCACCGAAGTGAAACTCGCAGACGAAGACGAAGAACAGAACCGGATCTTGGAAAACTCTTTACAACTTTCCAACTGGAGAAAAATAATATGGTTCAGGAAACAGTCCGTTTTGGTTGCAACCAGATCTTCGTTGATAAAACTCGATCTTTCTTCCAGACAAGCACAAAAGATTGTCACTGCAGAAACATGGTCCAGATTAAGGGACATTATCATACCTACTTCACAACTGAAGTACTTATTCTTGCTCACTTCCCGAGAGATAATTTGGCTTGATATTCTCCAAGAAGATCCTGTTCGATTGATTTCATGGAAACATTTCCTCAATGCGTCTGATCCTTCCCTCAAGCTCACGGTCAGCAAGTTTCATGACGACTACAAGTGCGTGGTATTCTGCTTACCGTCGCCACTTGTTCTTTCCTGTGACTTTGGGGTCAGAAATGACAAGCCATATCTTCTTGCATCTCCGTCATTGATTCATTTGCAACTGAAGAAAGGCTCCATTCAGAACTTGGTACTCGTTCACCTCCTGAAAGATTTTTACAGGAAAGACCACAAGAACAAAAAACACCAACAGTCAGACTCCGAAAGTAGCAAGTTTGGACTCTTCCAAATGTCATTGAACTTGGAACTCAGTTTCACAATATTGAAAAACACCAATGACTCTTCGCCTTCTTTCAAGAAACCAGAAGCACTTGCTGATTTGGACGACATAATCGAGAATGTGGAATCGAATAGTGTCCGCCCCTATCGAGGCAGTTTCTTTGAATATTTTGATAAAAGGAAACTCAATTCGTTGGTGAAGCTCATCACAAAACCAAAGCAACACTTTGGAGACGACGAAGTGGAACAGATTCAATCTTATGCCTTCAAACTAGGTGAAGGATCAGACACCTTACTTGAAAGAAAAGGAGCAAAACTAAAAAATATACCAAAACATCAAGCTCTCACGGAGATAGCCCAGTCCACTCCTTCGAATATCAGAAAAATCGAAGAACTCGACTCCATGCTTCTGCAATTGAAGGAATATTTCTATGCGAATGACATTGAAACCACCAATTTAGTAGAGTTTTTCTTCCACAACTCCAAATTGTTCCCCGAACTTCCTCTCTCCCAGACGATTTCTGGAATACACAGATACCTCAGGGAACATCACTATCAGAGGCCAGAGGTGAAAGAACTGACAAGAACTACTATCATCAAACATGTAGCCAGCCTTATGGTGCTCGGATTTACCAAGGTTTCGGTAGGAGAGATCGTGCAAAAGCTATCCGATTTGGTTGAATTGGAACTTAGAAATGCCAGTACCAGTACCAAGGCCATTCTTGAAGACTGGGACTTCGAGGAGGGTGAAATTGCAGATAGACCAGGGAGTCAAACTCCTTCGCAACCCATTTACTCTATGCCTTCTATTGTGATTACTTCCCAGGACACATCCACCCAGAATAAGTCCAAAAGTATGAGAAAGAAGGTGTTGAACTCCCAGTTGAAGAGCTCACAATTGTCAAAACCCAAAAAGAGCCATAAAAATGCCAAACAATCTTCCACTCTTATCCAGCTGAGCCAACCAACACAAAACAGCCAAACATATGTTCCCACACAAGAAGACGACACTTTTGGAATCAGTTCTTCGCCCCCCAGCTCCCAACCTGATGTGCTTGGAGACACTTTAGCGATATCGTCTCCAATTGTGTCTCAGACCAGCAATAAACCCCACAAAGATCACAAATCTTCACGGAAAAAGTCCAAGTCCAATTCACAAAACTCACAAAGTACACTACACTCCCAGGAGTCACAAGTGAGGCCCAGTTCCCAAGTGGCCCCGCAGAGTTCTCAGGAATCATCGCTAAGTTCTCAGATCGTATCCTCTCAGCCTCAGCTCATGAAACAAAAGAGAAGTCTCGGGTCGTCACAGAAACCCAAGAAGAAAAAGAAAAAGATGGGGTTTGCCTGAAGCTCTATTGATTGTACATTCAAGATATTGTATTATAGTATAAAATAGTGTAATCATATAATTCGTTAAATCAAAACAGACGCGGTTTCAGATTTGAGTTGTTTCAAGTATAGAGCCAATTGTTTTGGATCGGCTCCTTGGTCAATGAGTTTGACGCAAAGTTGTAGAGTAGACTCGTCGATGTCTTTTATGTCCAAAAGCTTTGCAAGCTGGGCCACCATCTGATTGGCATTTTCACTAGACATGTTCAATGCGACTCAAAAAACGACTTTCGATTAACGCGACTGTATATGTAGTAAATAGGTAGTCGATAATAATACAATAAATTCTACTTAGATGGATCAGCTTCGAATCTCAAATCCCAGCCAATTTGAGGACCTAACTTGGGTAAGTTTTCGGCCACACTTTGCACGTCTTTATCACCTCTACCGGATAAGTTGATGACGATATGTTGATCTTTAGGCAAAGACTTGGCCAATTTTACACCACCCCAAATGGCGTGGGACGATTCCAAAGCTGGGATGATTCCTTCCAATTGTGATAACAATCTGAACCCTTCCAAAGCTTGAGCATCGGTGGCAGAAATAAACTCGGCTCTACCAGTGCTCTTCCAGTAAGCCAATTCAGGTCCAACCCCAGGGTAATCAAGACCAGCAGAAATAGAGTGAGTATCGTGAACTTGTCCGTCACTGTCTTGGAGGACGTAGGTTCTAACTCCATGGAAAACACCTGGTTGTCCGGCAGTCAAAGTGGCAGAGTGACGTTCTGTATCTAAACCATCACCACCAGCTTCCACACCAAGCATCCTGACTTCGATATCCTTTTCGAATGGCGAAAACATACCAGTGGAGTTGGATCCTCCTCCTACACATGCAACAACTGCGTTTGGCAATTTGCCGTCGTTCAATTTTTTGAATTGTTCTTTTGTTTCGTTTCCGATAACAGATTGGAAAGTTCTCACCAAGGTTGGGTAAGGATGAGGACCAATAGCAGATCCAACAACATAGTGAGTGGATTCCAAGTGTGAAACCCAATATCTGAAAGCCTCGGAAGTGGCGTCTCTCAAGGTTTGGGTACCATTGGTGACGGCAATAACTTTTGCACCCAAGATTCTCATTCTGAAAACGTTAAGGGCTTGACGTCTAACATCTTCAGCACCCATGAAAACAGTACACTCTAATCCGAATTTGGCACATGCAGTGGCAGTGGCCACACCATGTTGTCCGGCACCAGTCTCGGCGATGATTTTGGATTTACCCAATCTTTTAGCAATCAATACTTGGGCCAAAGCATTGTTAATTTTGTGAGATCCGGTGTGGTTCAAGTCTTCTCTCTTCAACCAGATGGTGGCACCTCCAGCGTGTTCAGATAATCTTTCGGCCTTATGAAGGGATGAAGGTCTTCCAATGTATGAGTACAAGCTTCTGAATTCCTCCCAGAATTTCTCATCGGCAACAGCACTTTCGAAACCTTTTTCTAACTCAGCCAAACACGTGTACAAAGCTTCAGGGACGAATTGACCACCAAAGTCTCCGAACTTGGGGTTGTGGTTATGGTGTTCTTCCAACACTGGCTTGACTTGTTTGCTTTCTGGATCAACAGCGTTAGAGTAAGAGGAAGGAGGCTGAGATTCATACTCTTCACCCAAAATGGTTTTGGCGAACTTGTAAGCAGTTTCACCTCTGGTGCCTTCAGCAGAATTGCCAATAAGGTCGATGAATTTGGATCCAATGACAACAGCATCGGCGTCGTTACCGACTTTCAAGAAGTGTTCTCTGGTGGAAACTCCAAATCCAACAGCCAAAGGACTGCCATTGGCAAACTTACGAACTCTAGCACATAACTCTGGGATTCCTTCACTGACTTCCTGGATAGCACCAGTTGGAGCCATTCTGGACACAACGTAGATGAAGCTGTCAGCGATTTCTCCCAATACTTTCAATCTTTCGTTGGTGGTGGCAGGTGCTACTAAAGGAACATAAGTGACACCATACTTGGAGCATGTAGATCTGAATTGGATTGCTTCTTGAGGAGGCAAGTCAACCACGATATACCCATCAGCACCGGCCTCAGCCGAGTCTTTGATCATTTTCTCCTCACCATACTTCAAAATTGGGTTATAGTATCCCATCAAAATAAGTGGTACTGTGACACCAGCTTTTCTGGCCTTCGATACCAATTCAAGACACAAAGGAACAGTTACTCCATTCTCCAAGGCCTTGACATTAGCCACTTGGATGGTTGGACCATCAGCAATAGGATCAGAAAATGGGATCCCCAATTCAATAATATCCACTCCACCTTTTTGCAAACCTTGTAAGATTGGAATGGTATCGTCAATGGTTGGGAAACCTGCGGTGATGAAAGTCACCAAGGCGTTTCTATTTTCGGCTTTGCACCTGTCGAAAGTTTGTTTCAAAGCTTGAGACATCGTTAATAATGTGGGTGACGAGTGAGGTGTCGAGTGAGATATCGAAGAAGTGTCGTGCGAGGTGTCCTGATATATGAAAAATGCCAGTTCAGGGTAATTTTCAGTGAGTCAGTTCAGGGTAACGGTGCGAAGTGGTGATGTGAGTAGAGAAACGGATTGTAGTATGGAGATGTATCGTAGATAGGGAAGCAGGATTGGTAGCCCATGTCCAGTGGACAGTATGCTATGCAAAACGGGTACAGGAAGTGCGTTACGGTAAATGCGTTACGTCATATTATAGTACATAGGTGTAGCATATCAAAGCTGGTAGTCGATCTCTACAACTTCATCAGTTTCAAGCTTCAAGCTGCAACAGCTGCAACAGCTGCAACAGCTTCTACATATTCTCTCCAGCTTCTACAGCCTCTCATTCTTGACCGTGTACTTCTGGGACTTGCTGGTGTTTGCGTTTTTATCGATTCTCTGGTAATTTGGCTGAGGAATTACCTCCACTTCGTGGCCGAGCTTAATCTGGGCGAGATTTATTATGGGAAGAATCTTATTATACTGTGTGCAGTAGTCCTTGATACTATTCTGGACCGTTTCCAATCTGATGGCCAACGTTTTGTAGTAGTCGTTCTGATTGGATCCTTCAGGAATGGACGCTAGACCTTTTAAGAATAGCGTCATATCGAATCGAAGAATGTTGATCTCATACTTTAACCGTTCGATTTCTCGGTAAAGAACGTCGGCGTCAATCTTCCCGGAGGTTATGTCGTCGATTTTGATTGGCTCTGTGGGGGTGAACTTCGACACCAGTGACGGTTTTATGGTGTGGTCGACGTGCTCCATGAGGTTATTGGGATTGGATTGGAGATTGGCGCGAACGCCAAATGGTGCGAAGGCCAAATGGTGCGAGACAGTACCGCGGGGCGAGAGCCATGGGACGAGAGCCATGGGACGAGAGCCACGGGACGAGAGCCACGGGACGAGACAGTGCCACGGACGGGTACCACCATGGGTCCATACACCATTCTACCGACGCGATCTGACAACAATCACACCCCCATCCTTCTTCCACCCCTGTGCCTCCACTACATCCCCAACATCGTACCCATTCGGAAGAAGAGTTCCAAAGTACCCGGCATCGATATTAAAATAGCTTCGTTTGGTACACTCAATCAAAGATTCCACAATCGTTGCGGCTGCAAATTTCATCACTGCTGATTTGGCATTATCAGTTTCGTGATTATATAGATTGACCCACGTGTAGTGATTTCGTAGGAACGTGGACTCAACAAACTCCAAAAGTGTGGGGTTGGAATTGGTGGGGAAGTGGTGGTGGTACATTTCAATGGCCTTTGTATAGTGCCTATTGAAGCAGCATAGATGGAGGATTTGGAGAGACACGATCTCCGATTTTTCCTCCACGCTCAAGAGATTGGAGGCGTGGGTGAGAAGGTAGTTTATGGACGGGATGTATGTTTGGTAGTGTGCTATTGGGGCCAGGATTCGTACGGAGAAGAGGAAGACTTCCACGGAAAAATGGTCTGGAGGTATACCGAGTAACGCTTCCCTTAACTTCCGCAAATTGGCGATAACGGAGTCAATGGAGTCGGATTTGCCATCCAGAGCAGGTTGTGATTCTGCGGACCGGTTTTGGGCATCATCCACAAATTGCTGAAGTTTCTGTGAAAGAATTGATTTTGGGGTACTTTCACAGTATCGCACAAACTGATCTATAATACTCCGGAAAAAAGACACTCTTTCGCTGGAACTTTTCTGTAACTTGGACTCTTCTCCTCGACTGACGTACCCGTATGTGGATCCAGACTGCTTTTGGAACCTCTGTGCTCGTTTTTTCATCTTCTCGTCGGCTTCACTGGTGCTAACATTAGTGTGGGTATTAGTGTTGGATCTCAAGCTGGTATGAGAGTTGGCCTGGGACCAGCTATTTTCTTCGGTACTTTTGGTGCCAGATTTGGACCTGGACCTCCCCCACCGGCCTCCACGGGTCTCTTTGAATGTCTTTGCAGATGCTTCGGGCTTGTGACCATCGCTCATGCTAAAATATTGTGTTTGTGTGAGACACTTCGAAGTATAGTTCTCGCACTTTACACTGATATTGAATCATTGACATAATTACCGGTGGACTATAGGCTGAATATATTAAGTTGATGCTAATCTACACACTCCACTTTCCACTCCACACTATCTCCCTCCACACTACCTCCCTCCACACCATCTCTCCTGTCTTCTATAACTCACCTCCTACTATCTCTACACCGGTTTGTACTCAAACTTGGGCCTGGAAAGAGACCGGAACGCCAAGTTCAAAAATGCCACGAGTCCCACACACAATAGAGTCACCCCCAAGTCCAACTTGAATATGGAGTCATAGCACGCTTTACCCAATCCGCACGCGTGTGAGCCGTCTGGTTGAGTGACAGAATGTGAATCGTAGATATTACCAAAGAGCTTCGTGAAGTAGAAACTTGGTAAAATGGGTGCAAGACTAACAAGCCCCCAGTTGACAGAGAAGTTGTCCATGCCAAAAAAGTCTCCCACGATGATGGGCATGATGCAGAATGTGAATCCGTAGAAGAACCCTGTAAGAAGGGACATCGACACCAATTTGTTGTAGTCTTCTGTTTGGTATCCCATGACTTGTGTGAGCGTCAATCCTAACGCAGGCACAAATAAGAGCCACGATCTTCTTCTGTTGAAAGATTGAACAATGATATCCCCACAAATCCCAGATATGAGTCTGCCCACACAATTGGTGGCAGATAAAAGTCCCACGTGAAGCTGTTGGTTTTTTTGGATGAGGGCCTCCAACTCTGCTTTGGCGGCTTCAGGCGTCGCTGTGTCCAAAACAATCCCTTTTGCAACCAAAGCTCTCACAATATACCCCACAGAGTAAATGTACATTTGTCCCATGGCAGCCAAAAATCCTGTGAGAAGGAAAAGAATCCAGAATTTCGGAGACTTGAGTATGTTACCAGACTCCACGTGATCCACGTTCAGGTTCATGTGTTTGGCAGCCGAAACGGCGGGACTTGGACTGGGAGTCAAATCTCTTCCCGGTTGCAGCTTCAAAACCGCCAATTCAATCGAAGCACTTGGGGTTTTTGTATGGAGGATTTTTCTAGCTTTTTGGTCTCTATCAGCCACAATGATACTTGGAGCACATATGCCAAAGATCACTAGCGACGAGTAGGCAAGAAAACCGAGGAAATTGGAGGTATCACCGGGGTAAAAAGCAGACCCAATAACTGAGTAAAACAAGGCGCTTAATCCATAGAGTGCAAGAGGAAGAGACGTGGCCACGCCTCTTATATGAGGGAAACTGACAGCACAGCACTTCAAGCACGCAGCATTTATGAACGTCAGGCCAGTTCCAACAATGTACAATAAAAAGTACGATACATAGATGTTACTTAGGGCTGAATCAAACTGGCTTTTCATCCCCAAGTAGCCACTGACAATACATATTCCACCTATGATCAAGGCCAACGTATAGCCAGTTTTATCAACAACTCTTCCTGAAACTGGCCCTGCTATTGCAACTCCAATTGTACCAGATAATGCTATTTTGGAAGATTGAGTTACAGAGTAATTGAGTTGAGCAGCTAATTGAGGACTGTAGGATGAGTATAAATACATGGTGCCACATATCAATCCGAGAAACGTGCACGAGAGAAGCACGAATGCCTTTTTGGTTGTTGTCAGAATGAGCATGTTGACATCGGAGTGGATCGAATTGATAACAATAACACCGGAGTGAGAACGAGAATGAGACTGAAAATGGGAGTGAGAATTAGTGAGAATTAGTGAGAAGAAATAGTGAGAAATGATGAGAATTAGTGTGAGGATACTTGAGAACTTACAATAACAAGGTAGGAATATTGGGTGTTGGAATGGTGATACGACAAATGTGCTGGTGTATGGGAGAGCTTGAATCACGCGAGACCAAAGCTTTGGTGTCTCAGAATGAGGCTTTGGTGGATGCTGTGACAACAGGAAATATGTCGCGTGAGTCAGGGACCAGAACCAAGCGAGCTAAATAGACGAAATCCAGGCACAGCTGGGGCGGTGCATGGAACGAACTGGAACGGGGCTGGAGGCGTCGATTGTACTGAAGTTGGACGGAGTGGGTGAATGGTGTACTGGAGAATTGACTGGTTGCTCCAGCATGTCTACACGTATATTGTTTGCCATTGAAGCCACGCCCATTGGAATCCCAATAGGGTACATTTTCCGTTACTAACTTCAGATCTCGCTAAATTCATCACCGCATGCGAGTTTACTTAAGGCGTTCGCAGTTGCAGGAATACTTGATCTGAGACGCGAAAATCGAATATGAGACTGAAAATATCTGGAATACAACATCTTAGAGGTCTAGATACTGGTTCTCTTGGACTTCTACACTGACCATTGTGCCATGTGTACTAGCTGTAGATATATGTGATTTTTCTTGCGATTTCTGTATTCGTCGTTAATGTTTCAGACACTTGTCGCACTAATCGAGTGTACTAATTTGAAGTGGCCTCTGGTCACTTTCTCTCGTGCACTATATTTGTTGTATCCTGGTAGATTTGCCATGTTCTATCCATACGTAAAGACTGCCGTGCATATACAGTCCCATCGAATATCAGAGGTCTAGGAGATCCTGAAGTTATCACAGCAATGTGTAAGGATTAGGACTGTAAGATCTTCGATGAAGGCTTCGTGTGGTGTATTTTTTGAAATGGCCTTCTTTTAGATGCCTTTGTAAACGTCATTTCTATACAACAACTTTATTGAAGCCTATCTCCTCCATTTTGCAATTGAATAGCGTCTACAAGATTTATTTCGTGTCCAGTGGTATATAGAGTTCTGAATAAGAAATCACAATGAATAGCTCCCACTCTGTGTTCCCGTTCTGATATTTCGTTCCACGTGTAAAAATTCACAGGGAACAAGCTTTTTAGACTCAGAAACACAAGGCTGAGGGTTCTCAACGAATACACAATGACCTGCTGTGAAGTGTTTTCATGCATGATTCCTACATATATCACGTGACCAACACTCAACATGTCACGTGTCGTTTTTTGCAACTGAGCTTGCTTCCCTTTCGGTGATTCGGGTGAACAGGAACAACAACATTCCGCTCGATTCCCGGCTCTTGCAAGATATGAAGACAACACCTGTACGTGATCCAAAACATTGAATCTCCGACAGTGTCCATGAAACGTATCATCCTGAGGAGTCTTTGATCCAACTCTCACCTATTCATGAATTACTGCGTTCAAATGGGGAAATGCCCTCTGTTACCCACGTCACACGTTTCCAATGTGTATAAGAAGGTAAACAAAATTTGAGTAGTTGAATATTTGCAACACCGGGCCGAAGCCAAATTCACACCCACATTTGTACCCACGTCCAAATTTGGTTTTTGTGCCACGTATACAACCAAGAAAGGCGTGTGTTCCACATGAGTATAGGAGGACACCCTTTCTGCCAATACATAGAAAGACATATCTGGAATTGATAAAAATACTCCTAAATGGTATTATTTGGTTCGTGCATGAGTTTCTAAGTCATGAAAAATGGTATGCCATGGTTGGCTAAAACATGAATAATGAAGGCTCATCTTGGAAAAGGCGTTGCCGCCTCAATGGCGTGACATTCAATCGGGTATTCTATGAACTGAAAATCTTGAAAGTACCCACACAGGTAACTTCCCTCGGAAATCGATTAGTAACAGGAGCCCCTACATCCAGCAGTCATTATTCCAAATCTAGAAACTGGCGAAGACACCCTGGCCTCATTTATGTTTCATTCCTGTTGATTAGACATGCGTGTGTGCCCCGAGACGGGCTTCAGATAAGCTTTTCACAATTGGATTGACACACGGCTCCAAATTACCAAAACTGGCATCCAAAATATTCAGAACCTGTCGGTCGAAGGTCGAAAAGATTTGAAAGAAAGACAATATAACTCGAGCTGAGCCTTGTCTGGTTTGACCTCACAACTGGTATGACGTGGCCGCATGTACCAATTAACATCCATGACTCTCATGAGAGGGAAACTCGCTCCGCTGGTTCAATTACTTCTCGGATAACTGGAAAATAGGAAGTTATGCGTTTCGTAAAATGGACTAAAAGCACTTAGCGAGGAATTTTTCAATCAAAACCTCCCGATTAATTGACTGTCCATACCAAACTATTGAAAATTTCTTTCATTGCAACATGTCCAAAATTTCGGATCGGCCATGTTTAGTGTGAGACTCAAAGTACTCATTGTCTGAATCCGGCTAAAATACTGGAAATAAATTATGTACATTGATCTAGTGATTGGCTCGGCACCGGAGATTATAAGCTTTCTCCGTGGTCCAAGCAACGACCGGCTCCTGCTATATGACAGCTTCAGGAAGAGTTACGAACATTTGAATAGGGGGAAGTATTTTGAAGAGGGCCTGGTAAAATCTCTGGTTCTCGATTTAATCTTCTTTTTTACTCCGTCGATTAAGTTTCTTGATGCCTATTGATGCAGTCAATCCCACGCATAATTAACACCTCTCCTAGATAAATGTCGCAGCGGATTTTTGAAAAATGACCTTAACCTATTTAATTAATCGTGGCGTATCAACGACACTCATATCATCCTGTACGTCAATATTTCTGGTCGGGGCTTGTTGTTTCCCAGCTTGACGGTACGAAAAAATTGTAGGTGAGTGACATTTTGTTTTGCTTTGCCGAACCAATAGTGAGCGAGCACGACATCAGTTTAGTGGGGGTGTCCATTTCATTCGGGATTTGACACCGAATGGTAGTGACTAAAAACTCTGTCTCAGTTCTCAACACCCTTGTAATATGCACAATTCTCATACGTGTATTCTGCTCCGCAACTCCATAATAATGAACAACATACATCAAATGGCGAAATTCAACAATCCATGGGATAACAATGGACTTGTTGAAATCCCTTTCTGGGAAAAATGGTCGAGTTTTTAGTTTTTTTTTGTGGGTACAATATCCATTATTTTGTCGATAAATGAATCTTCTAGCTTATTTCAGAAATAACGATCTATGCCTTGAGTTCCCCTTTTTTCCTCTTACGAAAAAAAACCGGCATTCCCATTTCTTCAAGATAGAACAATATAACTCTTTGATGTATTTTCTAAAAATTTTGCTCATTCTGCAGGTCTGTGTTTTTCGGTAACTAAGTGCCCCGGTTTTGTCTCAGAGAGGAAGGTGAGGCTTCGCTTGAGATCACACATTGGCCACGTATCACGGTATATTGGCCACGTATCAATCGTGAATTGAACAGCTAGCCCAAGAGGAAAGGAGGGACCAGAAACCGAATAGTATTCACTGGAATTGGCATTTTCTCAACTGATCCAAAAGTTGCAAATGAAAAAGTATATGCTGTCACAATCAACATGTGGAGACAGCTTATAAGCGGTAGCATTCACTCATGAAATCCACCAAACATGGTTTCCTTAACTTCTATCGTTCTAGCTTCCTTGTTACCGCTCAGCAAGGTAACCGCCCTCAATGTTAGAGGATGTCAACCTAAACGTGTGCAAAGCGGTTGGGCGGTAAAGTATGTGGAAGGATTGCCAGACCACCCACACGGTCATGCAGCTGCTAGCATGGACGATTTTTTGGATATGTTCAATTATATCAATCGTGTGAAAGCAACTGCTACTAAAACCGGAGTCACAAACATCGACTTTCTGGTGACATTCAAGCCCGATGGCCCTGGACATACGGGAGATATATATGGTAGGACAACCAAACTTACAGGGTGGGGACTAGAGTTAACCGGCTATTTCTTGGCCGAACAAAGCGGAAACTACAGCTTCGATATCAACAGACTCAATAATGGTGCTGAGCTTATGATAGGAGCTGGTCTTGCTGCAGATTGTTGTAACTCGACCAATCTTAATGTCACTAGCAATACGATCCCTTCTGATCAACCTAGGTTGGCTATTGGTAAAGGTCAAATCAACAACAACTTCACAGTGACTTTAACACAGGATGTTTACTATCCTATCAAAATACTTTACTATGGTGGATGGGGTGATAACTCAATACTCGGAGTCGTTTGTTACGGCCCTGATAAGACTTACAAAGGTAACTTCCCTGTTTACACAACTTTAGATTTATCTGGATCCTGTCCCGTTGTGGATGCCACCACATTCACCACCCCCTGGTCTGGAACCAGTACCAGAACTATCACCCATACTCCTTCCAAGTCTGGGGACTTAACCACTGTTGAAGTAGACACTCCTACAGGTGGTCTCACCACATATTCGACCACCTGGACCGGATCATCCACGAGAACTGTCACGCACCTCCCCAGCGAACCAGGCCAAAAGACCTCAGTAGAGATTGATGTTCCTCCTGGAGGTGCAACTACAATCACTACTCCATGGAGTGGAAGTAACACCAGAACTGTTACCCACACTCCATCAAAGTCTGGTGATAAGACCACTATCGAAATCGACACACCTACCGGAGGCATCACTACTGTTACCACACCATGGACTGGTTCTTCCACCAGAACAGTGACTCACACTCCAAGTGAGCCAGGACAGAAAACAACAGTAGAAATTGATACTCCAACTGGAGGTGCTTCTACCGGAGGTGTCACTACCATTACGACTCCTTGGACTGGTTCTTCCACCAGAACAGTGACTCACACCCCAAGTGAGCCAGGACAGAAAACAACTGTCGAGGTTGATACTCCAACTGGAGGTATCACTACAGTCACCACCCCATGGACTGGATCGAGCACAAGAACAGTCACTCACACTCCAACCAAATCTGGTGACAAAACCACCGTGGAAGTTGACACACCCACTGGAGGTGTCACAACTGTGACTACGCCATGGACTGGCTCGACTACCAGAACTGTCACTCACACCCCAACTGAACCCGGTGATAAGACTACTGTTGAAGTCGATGTTCCTTCCGGAGGAGCAATCACTTACACAACTCCATGGACTGGTTCGACCACCAGAACCGTCACTCACACGCCATCTGAGTCTGGAGACTTGACCACTGTTGAGATTGATACTCCAACTGGAGGTGCAACCACATTTACTACTCCATGGACCGGATTCACATTGAGAACTGTAACTCATACTCCGGGACAACCAGGTGACTTGACAACTGTTGAGGTGGACACACCACTGCCAAAGATCACAACAATCACTACTCCATGGAGTGGCTCTACTACAAGAACAATTACTCATACTGTGACCGGCGGAACCACTACTGTTGAAGTCGATGTTCCTTCGGGAGGAGCAATCACTTACACCACTCCATGGACTGGCTCAACTACCAGAACTGTCACCCACACGCCATCTGAGTCTGGAGACTTGACCACCGTTGAAGTAGACACACCTACCGGGGGTGTTACCACTTTTACTTCCACGTGGACTGGATCTTCTACTAGAACAATCACCCATACTCCAACTCTGCCTGATGGAACCACCAGTGTTGAGGTCGATGTGCCTACTGGGAGCGCAACAACTTTCACATCCACTTGGAGCGGATCCTCCACCAGAACCTTGACTCATACTCCTAGTGAAACGGATGGAACCACCACCGTTGAAATTGACGTTCCCTCTGGAGCTGTTACGACTGTAACTACACCTTGGACTGGTACATCTACCAGAACCGTCACTCACACCCCTAGTAACTCAGATGGTACGACTACTGTTGAAGTTGATGTTCCTTCTGCAGGTGCTACCACATTCACTTCCACTTGGACCGGAAGCACCACGAGAACTGTGACTCACACTCCATCTGAATCCAATGGAACTACCAGTGTCGAGATTGACGTTCCTCCTGTAAGTGCAACTACCTTTACTACGCAATGGACTGGATCTACTATCAGGACAATCACTCACACTCCTAGTGAGTCGGATGGTACTACAACTGTGGAAGTTGATACTCCAACCGGAGGTGCAACCACCTTCACCACTTCATGGACGGGAACATCCACTAGAACTGTTACTCACACTCCTTCGAAGTCAGGTGACTTGACCACCGTTGAGATCGATACCCCTTCTGGTGGTGCAACTACGTTCACATCTACTTGGACTGAATCTTCTACCAGAACTGTTACTCACACTCCAACGAAATCTGGTGAAGTGACTTCAGTTGAAGTTGACGTTCCATCTGCAAGTGTTATCACTTTCACATCCACTTGGACTGACTCTAGTACCAGAACTGTTACTCACACTCCAACAGTGTCTGATGGCATCACCAGTGTTGAGGTCGACGTGCCTCCTGCAACCATCGTCACCTTCACTTCAACCTGGACTGGTACTACCACCAAGACTGTCACTCACACCCCAAGTCAATCTGATGGAACAACCAGTGTCGAAATTGATGTTCCCTCTGGAGGTGCAATCACTGTGACTACGCCATGGACTGGCTCGACTACCAGAACTGTGACTCACACGCCAACAAAGTCTGGCGACTTGACTACCATCGAAGTAGACACACCCACTGGAGGTGCCACTACCTTCACCTCTACTTGGACTGGCTCTAGTACCAGAACTGTGACCCACACTCCAACGAAATCTGGCGAAGTCACTTCAGTTGAAGTTGACGTTCCTCCTGCAAGTGTTGTCACTTTTACATCTACTTGGACTGAATCCTCTACCAGAACTGTGACCCACACTCCAACAGTTTCTGATGGAATCACCAGTGTCGAAATTGACGTCCCTCCTGCAAGTGCCACTACCTTCACATCTACTTGGACTGGCTCTAGTACCAGAACTGTGACCCACACTCCAACGGAATCTGGTGAAGTTACTTCAGTTGAAGTCGACGTTCCTCCTGCAAGTGTTGTCACTTTCACTTCCACTTGGACTGGCTCCAGTACCAGAACAATTACTCACACTCCAGAGCATTCTGGTGATGAAACAACCGTTGAAATTGATATACCAGTGCCTACAAGAACCACTACCGTCCCATGGACTGGATCCTCTACATCCACTTTCACTACCACATCTGGAACCGTTCCTGTTGTCGTTATCGAGACCCCAATTGACACCATCACCGTCCCATGGACTGGTGAATTCACTTCAACTTACACCACCACTCTTCCAAACGGAAACCCCGAAGTCGTCGTGGAGACCCCAGTTCCTGGTAAAACAGTTACCACCACCATTGGCTGTTCTGGTGATGTTGCCAGTACTTATACCACAACTATTTACGGTGGAGTTCCATGTGTTGTTTACGCCACTCCAGCTCCTGTTGTGACTGTTACTGAAGAATGCCACAAATGTGAAAAGAATGCCAAGGGTGTTCCTCCTGTCACCGTTTACACCACTCAAATCGTGGATGTTCTTGAGACTTCTGTTCCTCAAGCGGTTACTGTTGAGGCTGACACGGGCTCTGGAAATGCTGGTGAAAGTGCTGCTTCTGGCAGTCAATCCTCTGGTTCTGAGGATAACTCTAACCCTGATGGCGGATCTTCTAGCAGTGGTGATACCTCTGCCAGCAGTGATGCTCAACCTGGCGACTCTAGTGCAAATCCTGGCGATAAATCTGGCTCTAGCGCCGGCGCTTCTGAAGTATCAAACGGTGGATCTCCAGCTGAGTCTGGAACTCCAAGCTCCAACGGCAATGGAGGTTCAACCTCCGTGACCGTACCTTTAGAAGGTGCAGGACATTCACTCAAAGCACATTCATCCCTCTTGGGATTGGTGCTTTTGTGTTTGATGTAAATGTGTAAATTTGCCATTTACTTAGGTCTGACATTTCGTATCCAGCTACTTTATTAATTCGAAATCAATGAGATTACTTTTTTTACCTTGTAGATTGCCTGGGTTGTGGTTGTTTGTAGCTTGGACCGGCTGTTCCTGGTACATTTCTAATTGTCTTTCCAAATATCTCAATTCCTTCCTTGTCTTTGATATATAAACCAAATATTTCTGCATTCAGAACGTCTGAAGATCCAGATCTTGATCGTGCAGAATCATTCTTGAGTACACACTCCTTTAGTGACCTACTTCAGTGTTTAACTTTATACTCCATACTCTATTCCTCGTTTCGTTTCGCTATGGGCAATGGTTGCAAAAATGTTTCGCATTTTCGAGACAACCGCACCGCGGCCATTTGGCTCCAGTTCTATTTCACGATCTCTACTTCCAAGTGCACTCTATCCTGTTGTTCCTGAGATGAAAATAGCATTCTTCGGGAGCGATAGATTCAGTATCGCTCTGCTAACACGACTACTCAAAATACAGTCGTCGCATATCTCATCTATTGATGTCATCACAAGAAACATAAAACCAAAAGGAAGAAACCTCACCTCGTTAGAAGACTTACCTATAGGCACATTCGCATCTTCACATAACTTGAATGTACTCAGGGCAGATTCTAAGCTGGAATTGCTATCCATACTGAACTCAAGGTCCTTTGATCTTGCAATAGCAGTGTCGTACGGAAGATTAATTCCCCGGGAATTCATCGAGTCTACTACTTATGGTGGATTGAACGTACATCCTTCTTTGCTTCCCAAATATTCCGGTTCTTCCCCCATGCAGTATGCTTTAATGAATGATGACTCCCACACTGGTGTATCGGTACAAACCTTACACCCGACAAAGTTCGATAGAGGCCAAATACTCCTCCAATCGACTCCAGTTCCTATAGAATACGATGATAATTACGCTTCTTTGGAGTCCAAATTAGGCCATATAGGTGCATCATTGTTGGAGAAAACCATCATTCAAAAACTATACGAGAATCCCCAACAAAATGCTGTGCAATCGGAGTACGAATATTCGTCTGCATTCAAGATTGAGAGTTCCATGGCTCAAATTCGCTGGGACGCATCTTCCCGGGCCATTAAAAGACTCAATGATGCTCTAGGTCCTCTATACACATACATATACTGCAATCCCAAGAAAAAATCTCAACAGGGCTCGTATAAAAGAATCATTTTGCAAGATGTAAAAGAAGCTAATGAGTCTGAGATCAGTGCCATTGAATCATTGACCGATGCTGGTGCTTTTGGTGTCCACAACGATAAGGTGGTGGTGAAAACAACGGACGGTGCTGTTTCTGTTGGATCATTGACGTTCGAATGTTACACTAAAGAAGACGCTGCTACTTTCTATAAAAGACTAGGTAAAAGAACC
Source organism: Yamadazyma siamensis (assembly GCA_030581535.1). NCBI lineage: Eukaryota > Fungi > Ascomycota > Pichiomycetes > Serinales > Debaryomycetaceae > Yamadazyma > Yamadazyma siamensis. The sequence continues at coordinate 465,074 of JAKTTO010000002.1, forward strand.
AATAGAGCCGATGCGCTTTTCGTTGGTCAATTCGACTCCAAGTAAATGAATCATGTATTGGTGTATATGCTTGTATATAGAATCACAAAATCACCTGGCAATGCTTATTGTAGTCTTCCACTGCTACTCCGATTTTATTGTATAAGAAAGATCTGGATGCTCTATCAGGAATAGGAATGAATGGACTACTTCTCTTCTTCAAAATGATACTCAATCCCGTACTCTCCATGGAAACAGACTTGATTTCGTCAAAAGAGACTGTCCACTTGATTTTGAGCGAGTTGATTTCAAACAAGATGATCTTCTTGAACGTTACCACCACCGCCTTTTCTTCTCCAGGTAATACCAAATGAGCAAGATAGGCTTCATTGAAGAACACTCCACCATCAATAGACTTGAGCCAGAATTGTCCTTGTGCCTCTCTTGTTGAAAATGGTCTGATAACGTGGTCATAACTGATATATCTAGGCAATCTGACCTTGTCCAAAGCATCGGCATCGAACACGGTGGTGGTATTTCTGATACCGGTACTGACGTTTGATGCCATATCAAAGAGACCGATGGCAGTCTTGGTAGGGAGGCCCACAAGACCCTTACCCACTCCCTTGAAGAATCCTACAGCTCCTTCATTGTTAACTCCTTCAATAGGAGCTGTAGCTATTCCAGTGACTCCAGAAGAGAAGGCCTCCAAGAAAGAATTAGCCCCAGATGCAAACCCGTAGAGTGCATGTTTAGGTTTGTTTCTCCTTTGATGAAGTCTACGACGTTCCTGGAACGATTCGTCCAAAGTGACCACCGACAATCCTTTGGCCAAAGATCCGGTAAATTTGGCAATCGAATCTGAGAATCCAAAGATCGACTTTTTCAAGAAACTCAATCCTCCTTTTGCGAGCCCAATACCCAATTCTTGGGGACGGTCGTTCATAACGAAACCCTGATAAGGTTCATAGAAGATGTCCAAAACCCCAGAAGAGATGTTATTGAATAAACCAACAGGGTTTCCCAACACATCTGCAGATCCCAAGATCTTGTGGAGCTGGTAGAAGAAAGCTTGGCCGTAGTGGGTTTGGATGGACTCGAGTAAAATAGCAGTTGGGACTCTGACATTCTCAATGAACAAAGCATTCAATATGATAGGTGCCTCGTTCACATTACCGATTGCCATTGTAAGAACATTGAAGAAAAACATCAATGGGTTCAGGGAATTTCCCGTTCTATCTTCGGCATTGACCCTTTCAGTTCTCACAAATGACAAGTTCGTCAATGTTGGCTGCAAATGCAATGCTTCGAAGTACAAATCGCTGCTCTCGGATAACACTTTTGGTTCAGGCAATTCCAAATTGGTATCACATAATCTATCTTCAACCTGTGTATTCCAGCTTGCGCCTGGGATTTTGGCAAAGTCGAGCATTGCAAAAAGGAAGTCCTCATCTATTTCGATGGACATTTCCTGGAGAAGTACAGTCGCATACTTGATGAATAGAACCCCGTGTGAATCATCTTTTACCTTACTAACAGACGCCGAGAATGTTGGATGATTATTCATCTCCTTGCCGGATTTTGGCACCACTGTGGGATACAAAATGATCGGGAAGATTCCTCCATAGAGCTGATTATCTGCTTGGATCCATTTCAATTTCAAACTGATATTTTGAAACAAGTCAGATTCGTTGTATCTAACCTCCAATCCTCTGAGAGTGAGGTATACGAGTTCCTGATAGTTTGCATTGATCAAAGAAATACCAAAGCCTTCGAACCGAGTAACGATTCTGGTGTGGTAATTATCCTCCTCTTTGTCCACTTCGAAATTTTGACGAGAATTATTGACAGAACTGCTTGCACTCTTGGTTTTTTGTAACTTGTACATGCTTACAGATGGGTCGTAATCAGAAATAACCAAAGACTGGGTTGGGCCATCAGCAACGACATTCAAGTCAACGATCGTTTGATCCTCGCTGGATGTAGGAGGTAATCTGAATGGCTTCAAGTTCCCTATTTCTGCCAAATTGATTGACCTTTCTCTACCATGTGATCTGATGATAAGCTCCTTAAGAATAGCTTTCGGATAGTCGTAGGCATATGGCATAATACTCTTTGGTGGAACTCGGTAGTAAATTGGCTTGTAGTCAACATCTGTCTTTACAACTTCACCATGTTCGTTGACATTAGGATTGCTCTGGTAGATGATAAATTCAGTATCGGTGAAATTTCGAATGGCATAGGGCCAGTTATTTTGAGCACTCTCGATTTGGATGAAAATGGTTCCATTCTCTGTAAGAATATTCACCTTCAATAAAACTTGGCCGATACCTTCCTTGTACACTTTCAAGAATAGCTGACCAATATCATCAATGGCGAATGGAGAAGACCATGTCTTCGATTGGTGAACAAACTTGATGAGTAAACTCTTCTTGTCGATTCTTCTCAAGTCATAGAGTGGAACAAGCTGGTTGGGTTCCACGTTCTGGACATTGGTGGAACCATTCTCCACAAGTTGGAGAGTTTCATCTAACGCATTCTTGAGAATGTATCTGGGTGCGATGGTAATGACTTTCGTAAGGTTGTACTTCCCTTCTCCATCGACTGCAGAAAGAGCCACAGACATTTCGGTTTGCTTACCATTCACCAGAACTCGGACTTCTGATGACTGTCCGATAGCGTCAAAACTGATTGGAGGAGACCACTGGCTATCACCCACCTTTAAAAGAGCTCTATTCTTCTCTTTATTCGTTTCAAAGGAAAACATCTTTGGAGTCACATCTTCCATGCTGGATTTACCATTGGAGATCAATCTATTGGAGCGGTCACTGATCACCAAGTTCTGGCCTGATCTATTCAAAATGACGTAAGGAGAATAAATGGAGAGTTTTAATCCTGTGGTGCCAGACTTTCTGGGGTAGTAAATTCTGAGCTTCAATATCTGGCCAGAGTCATGTCTTAATGTCATCACAGACTCTCTTTTGAATTCACTCTTTTCTGGACAATTTATTATGGCAAACTCTGACCTGCCATATCCACAATTCTTGGGCTCCACGCTCAACAACAATAAGTTCTTAAGAGAAGACACGTGTATGAAAGACTCCTTGCCTCCAGAGATGCTTCCCTTCCAATCTTTGCGAGATCCCTTGTCATACAATCTATAGTCCAAATCAAATGGAAGAAGATTGGTTATTTGAACTGGGGCAGATATGATTACTTTTAGGTGGGGATATATTCTGGCAAGAGGTTCATCCTTATCATAGGATGCTTCGGCCTGGAAGTAGTAGAAAGTTTGATCCTTGGAGTCTGTTGAAGCACATGTCAACGAGCTGCCTCCGTACAAGAGATCTTTCCAGTAAAGACTTTCTTCAGAATAATCGTACCCACTCTCGATATAAGGCTTAACCTTCAAGGATCCCGAGTACACGAAGTTGATGGGTAATGATTTGGAGGTTCCCGGCTCTATAATAACAGACACTTCTTGGGTCGTTTCTTCATTCACAGCCTTGAGAGAGATACTCACATCAGCATCATTCTGTAGAACTACCGAGGATCTCAACCAGACAGTTTTAATGTTATCCAGACCCAAAGTAATATCACTAATGAGTCTGCTATGCACCCCGTCTATTGAAGGAGTCATCATGATGATATCCTCACCTTCCCCTGTTGTGGAAATACCACTAAGGCCATCAAAAGGAGAGTTCAATAACTTTACTCCAAGAATGCCTCGTTTGTTATCTGTATCCAAATTTTCACGGATTTCTCTCCAGTCTTCGAAAGCCCAGTGAATGGTATCGCCATTCTTTATGGTTGTTTTATTCTTTTGCTGGTCATCTCCCTGATCTATCCAGACTTCAATGTCGTATCCAGTCTCATTCAAAATCTTGTAGGGGCTTGCTTCTTCTCTGGACTTGAGCTCGATTTGGTCACTCAACAAAGATGATATTTGAGACAATAAGGCAATTGATCTAGAAGACACAGTTATTTCGGCCAACTGTCTCGATATGACGTCGATTAAAATCGATGGCTGTGATTCTCCCCCTTTACTAGCATACACAGAGATTGGCCATGGTTCAATCAAGGCCTCCCATGTTGATCTGGCATAGTTATAGATCTTGACGTAGGATTCGATATGTGTTTCGGCATTCAAATCCGTCGACCAATTGATAGCTCTTGCGTCGAAAGGCTTGATGTTCAAATCAAGAACTGGAAGTTCGTGCACATCACCGATGAGAACGAACCTCAACCCACCAATACTCAAGTTCATCTCTTCTCCCTTAATTACTACTTTGGATGAGTTCAAATCTTCAGCGCCATTGGGCTTCTTATGTTTCGTACCTGACAAAGTAGAAGTGAAGGATGGAGCATATTGAGAGAGCTTTTTCTTGAAGGTTTCAGCAAAATCATCCTGCTTGACTTCTTCTGAGCCTTGAGATTTGGCATACAATTCCGAGGCACGGTTGAATATTTTCAACGCCAACCTGATATCTCTCAAAGAAACCCTCAAAAGCAATGGGTCAACAGATGCTTGAATATTTGTGAGGAAGGCATTTTCATGAGATCCTCGAGAATCGTGTGCAAAAGAAACGGAGAAATCATCGATGATTCTCAATCTGCTGTCACCAAGGTTATCCATGGTAGTCAAAAACATCCCAATCTGGTTAGCAGCCAAAGATATGACATTCTGGCTGGTAATTAAAACCTGTTCAATTTTGAATATTATAGCTTCACTGGTTGCCTTGGTGGGATCAGCTAGTAAAATCACTGAAGGATCTTTGACATTGATAGAAAATCCGAGACTCGATGGGGTTTCATCATAGTCTTCGTTTTTGGTCACTGAGTCGGAGACAGACTCATCATCAGATACATCGTCATCAACGAGACCCGAGATGGTAGCGGGTTTTTCGAGAACTTTGTTCAGGAACTTCTGCAATTCGAACAAGTAGTCCAATGATAAGATGACACGGGGCTCGTCAACAGTCAACATCACTGTAGTGTTCTTCTTTTCTGGGCTTCCGTCAGATGTGATGGACACTAAAAACTGGTTCCTGTCTCCTTCTATCGGTGGGATAATCTCAGTAAACTTGCTCTGGTTATTTTGTCTCACGTCCTCCACTACGAAGGACTTTACTGAAACACTGGAGTCAAAGTGGGTGTCTTCGGTCAATTTCAAATTGGCCTTTAACTCATTCAATTGGAAGGAACCCAAACTCTTTCCAGAAATGTCAGATACACCGCTGGTCTCATTGTAAATGGACAATGCAAGTTTGGGTACCGCAAAATCAAACAGGACTTTTGTATGCTTTGGATCAGTTACGTTGATTTCTGCCTCAACCTCTTCGGGTTGCGTCTTCTTCTGGACTTGAGAGTCCTGGGATGTAGCCGAAGATTCCAAGTTGTGCTTAACGACGGCATTGGCATTTACAGCTTCTTCTTCTACATCTTCCAAGTCGATTTCAGACACATCCAAGACATTAAGAATGGAATCTGAGAGACCCAACAAGAATTTCAACTGAAGCTCAGTCAATTTGGTTTCTATCTCAGATAATCTACCGTTGACAGTGATGGTTGGCTTGTCGCCAATATCACCTTCTAAGTAGTCAATATCGAAGGAAAGATCGAAATCGTGCACTATCTGGCTTGATTGGAGAATATCATTGAGGAAGTTGAACTCTGAGTCCATCTTGATCTTTCTCAAACCAGCCTTGATAACGTTTGCCGTAATTCCCTTGGACGTTTCGAATGTATTGGTGGCATAAAGTTCACCCATTTCAAATGTCACGGTGTCATACTTGATAGTGGAATGGGGAACCAACTTGGGGAACACGATCGTGGGTGCAGTGATAGAAAAATCGAATTTGATTTTATTAGCATCATCGATCTGGTTGGCTTGATTAATAGCAGCCTCTCTAGTACTATCGTAAATTTGCTTCATTTGTTGGAACTGGTTCAAATAACTGAAGATTCTCTTGAAAGACGCCTCCACGAAATGGATCTTAGACGACCCAGTCTTGAAGTCAATGGAAGAGTTATATATGTTGGTATTCGTCTCCTTGTCAAGAGTTTTGTATGTGAATTCAGCCAAGTTGTCACCCTCGATACTGATGAGCTTTCTGAGAATGGAATCTTCAGGAGAACCTTCATTGATATCGTCGTGCAAGCTCAAAGCACCCAATTTTCCACGTACTTCCATAGCTTCTGGAACCAAGAAGAGATCAATGGTAGCAGTACTCAACTGCAACGTGGCAAGTTTGACACCGTCCTCGTTCAACACCAAAATGATACTATCCAAGTCGATGTCCACGTTGATTTTTTGAGGCGCAACCTCGTCGTCATCAACATCATTATGTTTCAATTCATCAGCAGGTACAGCTTCAGAGTTAGGATCTGTGAATGTGTTAAGAACAAAGTTCAAGATGCTGAGACATGACTTCCTGGTTACCACAAACTTGACCGTGGCTATGTCCAACTTTATATCTTGATCAAACACTTCGATCTCTTTGTTGTTGAATTCAACCAACCGTTTCAGTCTCCGGTAATCCAACTTGAATAAGTCCTTCCTTTTGGAATCATCTTGCACAAAACTATTGGATGAGATCAATCTCTCAAACTCTGGAACACCAGATCTTTCGATGTGGTCGATCAAGTTGATATCTGCTAAGACCAAGTCCAAATGCATATCGTTGGCAGTGGTGTAGAAGTCCAAAGACAAAGAGTCACCAATGAAGTCAATAAACGGTTCTGCCTCCAAGGTCACTCCATCTATGCATCTCAATAAGGATAAAGCCACCGAATCCACCTTGAAGTTGAGTTCGAATGTGTGCTGACCTAAAGCAGCTTCTGAAAGCTGAGGTTTCGAAACTTCTTCCATCTTGCTGGCACTCAAATCTTCGATCAGTCGATCAGTTTCAGTGGTGAAAGCGTTGAAAATACTGGCATCATCGCTGTCAGTAACACCCATATTTGGAATGGCTGCATCGATGATCTTCATGATGGTTTTATATTGAAAGTCATTGAGGTGTAACTTGATTCTGGGAACCAGTCCTTCTACCTTGAATCGAGCAAGGTTATACACGTCTGGAAGAATGGATATTCCAAGGTGAAGTTTAAGGTTCAACTTGTCTAAGATGGTTGAGTGTCTCTCCCTGGAATCTTCGAAATGCAATTGCTCCATGGTGTCTCTAATATTCGGACCCACCAAAAACTGGGCATCTTGGAGATTGAGTACAAAAGTATCATACATCAATGTATTCAATTGCTTCCAGTCATCCTCGGTGTACGTGGTTTTGGATTTGAATTCCTCAATCCGGGATTTTTCCACCAATTTACTAATCACACTGATGTGTCCAGCATCTACAATCGCAACCGGGGATTTCCAATTATTGGGCTCCAATGGGAGTATGATCAAAGGGGCTTGAAGATCCAACTTGACGTTAATGGTCTTGTGTTCTTCCAAGGCATATTGAAGACCCATACGTGTTTGGGCAGTGAACCCTTCGACAGTAGCTTCAGCAGCATTCATAATGGCACCTACAGTATCCAAGTGGATTTTGGGAGGCTTGAAGAATTTTGCAATTTCTTCGATAAACTTCTTGTTGTAGAAGATGGTCATTGATTTCAATTTTGCTAACAACTTGGAATCAGCAGACCCATCCAACGGATTTTTCTCGAACGAGATCCTGAAAAAGGGATCTTCATGAGAATTCGTTTCTGTGGTACCATTATTATACTGTTTGACACTGACGATGTGCTTGTATAGAGTTTCCTGTGTTCCGTCTTCAATTCTGAATTCCTGGATCTGGAAGTTTGTCAATAAGGAATCGGGTCTTTGGTAAATTTGGGTATTGCATCCTTCGAACACTATCTCTGCAAGACTTGGTGCATTTTTGGATTGCTTTATGGACAAACCACCTTTTTCCAAATTAGCAAAGATCTCAATCACTGGGGTTTCACGAGGTAAGTCGATGCCAGAGGATATGTCATTTTCGTCCTTGTCGTTATAATCAATGGCTTCATATAATGCTTTCCTTTGGTCTTCACTTAAATGGAAGTCAGACGAATCCACATCTGAATGGTCCAGTGTTTCCTGAGAAGGTGCAGATCCCCACCACCCCGAAAACCAACCTGCTTGTTGCTTTGGAGCTTGGGCCTGTTTGACTTTGTTCAAGGCATTTTCCTTTCTCAACTCGTTTCTGGCGAGAGACCTGTAGAATTTTATATCCTCGAATCTCAATTCTAAATCATAGTTGTCGAGTTTCTTTGCGGATTCGGCGTCGCTCAAAGAGTTGAGGAGCTTCTGCTTATAAAGAATAATATACTCTTTCCGCTGGTCTCTTCTCTTTTCGAAATGCTCCCAGCTCCACTTGTAGTTTCTTTCGTGGATCTCCTTCAACACACACTTTGCAGCATACCTGAACCACTGGAGAGGGTCTTCAGAAACAGGGACTTTGGGACGATACTTTCTGAACTTTTGGGTTTTAAGGTACCATCGAAACTTGGAAAGAGTCCACAATATATCCTCGTACTGCTGAGAGTCCAACTCCACTCCAAACTCCTCAAAGAACAATTCGGCTTTGATATGAGGAGTCAGTTCAGTTGCGCCCAATTTATTGACAGACACTTTTCCTCTTCCGCTCACAGGCTTCAAGATATACTGGAGGTCGTCTTCCACCAAATTGCCCTTTATGGACTCTTTAAATGACTCGAGAAGAATCGTGTGGTCCTCGTTGTAGATAGACTCCGAGTCTGTGTTCATGTAACACGACAAACTCTGAAGTGTCAACAACTTTCTGGTGAGGGATTGAGTGATTGAGATGAAAGATGGTACCCACGAGTTGTCTGTGGAAACGGCAGATAACTCTTTCAAGGTGATTCCAACGGAGTAAGGGTCTTCCGTTAAAAGCGAGGAATCCTCGTATCTAATGTGGATATTTTTGATTGTGACCTGGAGATTGTCGACGATTTTGGTGACCAAGCTTTCTGTGAACGACTCATTGGAATTGATGTCCGAGGACAATTGTTGGTTTTGTAAATTTGCATTCTCAATGGCTGATAAGTGGTCCAATTTTTGTCTTCTTATTCTGATTTCCTTAGCATTTTCTTCGTCCAAGTCGAACTCATTTTGGATTGTAGGCGAAGCTAGAAGGTACAAGTCCTCGATTATGACTTTGACAGGTTTTCCTTTCAAGTTTGACCAGGGAATTTGCATGGTTAATTCGCCCAAATGGCCGAATTTGACGTCTATAGGTAGTTTAAATCTGTCCAAAGACTCTTTTTTCAACCGGAGGTTTCTCAATTTGACGTCTCCACTCCATATCCCGATGTTCAATTGTTTGGGGTCGAAGTTCTCGATGTACGACCCGAGGAATCGGTTGAGTAGGTTTGCTACAAGCGACTCGAACATTGGGGTTTAACAGATTGATCGCGCACTTTAGATTGCTAGATCGCAGATGCGACGTAGATGCGAGGAGGTTAAGTGTGAATTTAAGGTAGGGACACGAAGATAACAGTGGCGTCATGCGCATGAGGCTGATAGAGATTGAGGTCTGTGATAGTGGATGAGTTGTGACTTGATAGTGACTTTGAAAGCGTGACTATGAAAGCGTGACTGTGAAAGCATGGCTTTGAAAGCATGCTTAGTGATTATGTGCGCCACAGAACATTGCATTTTGCAATAACTACAGAAGCTTACAGGACTGTAGATCTGCTGGTGTACAGTGACTAGAGCATGGAGGATGTAAATAAGTTGCACTCGACTGAAAGGAATTACAGCGCTTGACATAATCACAATTATAAGTGACTCAAGGGACGCACATGTGAGAGACCGCGAGAACTGGTGGTGTTCGTCCCACGCTCGTCCCACACTCGTCCCACGCCCGTCCCACTGTCCCACGCCCGTCCCACGCCCTACGCGCGTCCCACTGTTCTTTCGTGTCACTATCTCTGTAGGCTCATGTGCTACACGGCTGTAGTCGTGTGAGCTCAGTCACAACCACACTTCCCTTCCCACGTCCCCTACTCCCTACTCCCCTGCTCCCCGTACCACGACCCACCTCCACACTACTCTACTCTTCACCGTAACCTACATCCTCTCGTCCCGGTGTGTCGCCAAACCCGTGACCTCACCGACTAACAAGCCCCAAATTGTGGAATGCGATACCTTTGATCCTCAAACCCAAATTTTGTAAGGGATACTCACACCGTGACTAATTGTTTTTGTTTGCCTCCGATAAATATATTAGTCATTTGCTCCATTTATTGACTTAAATGGACTAAACCAGCTGCCGTGTTTCCTAGCTTGTTGTGACCTTATCATCTTCTGATCGAATCAATCTCACGTGAAATAACCACTACTCACGCCCTTCCTACATAACCGCTTTATTTATTCGACTACTAACAAATTCACACCATGTCGTCGTCAGTGGTCTCGTCCGGCTCCACGTCTTCCGAAAGAATAGGCAACTACGTGATCGGAAAGGAAATCGGTAAAGGCTCCTTTGCAGTGGTGTATAAATGTGTAAACGTCAAAACCAACCAAGCCGTGGCCATTAAATCCATCATACGGTCCAAACTCAAATCAAAAAAACTCTTGGAGAACCTCGAGATCGAAATCTCCATCTTGAAGTCCATGAAACATCCGCATATCGTGGGGCTATTGGATTATGAGCAAACCTCAAGTCATTTCCACCTCGTAATGGATTACTGCTCCATGGGGGATTTGTCATACTTCATAAAGAGAAGAAGCCAACTCATCAAAACTCATCCGGTTATTTCCAGTCTCTTGGAAAGATATCCTTCCCCGGAAGGAAGCCATGGCCTCAACCAAACGTTGGTAATTCATTTCTTGAAACAGTTGAGCTCTGCCTTGGAGTTTTTGAGAAGCAAATCGTTGGTCCATAGGGATATCAAGCCTCAGAATCTCCTTTTGTGTCCTCCATCCCACTCCAAGGAAGATTTCGAAGCAAATGAATACGTAGGTTTATGGGAATTGCCCATATTGAAAATAGCAGACTTTGGGTTTGCACGATTTCTTCCCTCGACTTCCATGGCTGAGACTCTCTGTGGAAGTCCTCTCTATATGGCACCCGAGATCTTGAGATACGAAAAGTATAATGCTAAAGCTGATTTGTGGTCGGTGGGCGCCGTTTTATATGAAATGACCGTCGGTAAGCCCCCTTTTAAAGCCGCCAATCACATTGAATTGTTGAAGAATATCGAAAAATCAAATGATAGAATCAAGTTCCCAACTTCGGCTCAAGTTCCTGATCATTTGAAGAAATTGATTAGGTCTTTGTTGAAGTATAATCCCACTGAAAGAGTCAGTTTCAACGAGTTTTTCAATGACTCTTTGATTGTAGATGATTTACAAAGTGTGGATAAACCTTTGGATACAAGTGAATTGGACGAGAATTTATTCATCTCTGAATACATTTCTCCGATTCCCCAGGCTTATAAACTCGAACCTTTGACAAAATTGAATAAGGAAGATAATAGAATTCAAGGTTCAGTCAGAGATGAAGAAATCAAAAAAATCATCACTCGTAACAGCCCTGATCCAGAGCAAGCTCCACCCACTGCAATCAACTCCAATTCTTTGGCTCTCAGCACCGTGGGTAAGGCACGTGAATCTTTCACCAAAAATGACAGTGCTCTTTTAGAGAAAGATTACGTGGTGGTAGAGAAAAGAGCAGTCGAAGTGAACGCCATTGCCGATGAATTGGCACATGCTGGGGCTGGGGCTTTGGCAATCACTTCTCCAAGAAGATCTTCTTCAACTTCCAGCGGAGGCTCCAATGAAACTTCCTCCAACACAAACGCTATAAAGTACACTTCTCCTTACACCAGAAGGTACTCCAATAGAAGCAATTCGGGCAACAGTCAAAGAAGGCCAAGTATCGGTGATAGGAGAATCTCCATCTCCATATCTCCCTCTAATGCTTTGACCAAGGCTATTGGATTGGCATCGAATCGGTTATTTGGTTACCAGCCAAACCAAATAATTGAAGAAACAAATAAGTTGTCTCTCGAAGGGGTTCCAAGTCCAACCAGTGATGGTGCTGGTTACTTCACCAGTCCTAATTTCAACAATCACGCTTTGTTACAGAAACTCGGAAGTCCTGGTTCTGATGCGGTCCAGAGCCAGGTTCCCCAGTCTCAAGTTCAAACCCAGGCCCAGGCCCAGGCTCAAGCTCAAGTACAAGCGCAGTACAGTGCTTCAATGAACTTGAATTCTGATGAAAGCGTGTTGATTGTATTGGAATCCTTGGCCACGAAAGCTCATGCCATCAATTTATTTGCGGACGTGAAGTTCAGCCAGCTCATTCCTTCACCTCCGTCAAATGACGACGACGCAACTGATGATTTGTTGCATCACAACGACATGTTGCCTCCCAAGATGATCAAAACTATCAGTGAAGAGGGCGTGGTTTTGTACGTGAAGACATTGTCATTGCTCGCAAAGGCCATGTCTATAGCTAGTGATTGGTGGTACAACCAGGTGGATTCCAACCATAACTCTCAAACTTTGAGACACCCCACCAAGAGCCCCAGCCCCAGTCCTAGCTCGAATTCTTCAAGCTCAATCCCAAACCTCAGCTTACACTCGTCTGTGAAAATCAATGAATTAGTCCAATGGATTAGGGACAAGTTCAACGAGTGTTTGGAGAAGGCTGAGTTCATCAAGCTCAGGTTACAAGAAGCAGAGTCACAGTTGGCTGAGGACAGTGATCATTCTTCTTCAGTAACCAACGTCAAAGATGAAAACAAGGTGATCGCTGAGAAGCTCATTTTCGACAGAGCATTGGAGATGCTGAGAAATGCAGCGGTGAATGAATTGGTGAAAGAAGATCTCAAAGGATGTGAATTGGCATATTCCACTGCCATCTGGATGTTGGAAGCATTGTTGGATTCCGATATCGATAGTCCTAACAAACTTGACCCCAATGACAAACTGATGATTGAGAAATTCATTGTGAGTATTGGGAACAGATTATCTGTGTTGAAGCGTAAGCTTGACATGTCTACAAATTGAATGAGCTACAATTTGACTGAAAACAACAAAAAAACAAAAAAATTCATGATTGGAGATCCATCAGGATCTTCATGGGTATATTCGTATGGTATGGTAATAAGGTAATATTCGGTGAATTGGGTTACGTTATAAATAAGATGTATATAAAGATAAACGATTGATAAATATCGTGTAGCATCAATTAACTTACTCGTGCTGAAGCAACCCAATGGTGATAGAATTAGACCTATAGTGTTGAGGACGAGCCGGTTGGTTTTTGATTTCTTCTCTTTGTACCAACTTATCCTTTGTCTCTCTGTCTGTTTCGTTATGAATGGCATTAGGAAATGGCGACACTATGGGGTCTTTCTTATAATGGTTGTTGAATCTTTCGTTATGACTTCTTCCAAACACCAACCCTTGGTCGGTGTGAGAATTGGTAACCAAATGTGAGTTGGCAGTGGCATTGTCTGAGAGAGGGGCATTATTGATTAGTGGCGAAGGACGCCTATCTTGATGATTGTTGTTGATACCGGCGGAGTCTTTCTTGAGCACCCTGACACTCTTGATGGGTCCAATATCTGAAGAAACGGAGTTATCAGTAGCAATCGTGGGAACTATCGATACACTGGGTCGTGGAACTCCTGACATCAATCCCGCTGGAACATCTTCTAAATCCTCGTGATTGGTTGGGAAAACCACCGGGATTCGCTTGAGACTTTGTTTATTCCTATTGGAAGGAAAAGACAGATCATGGGAGAAGGCCCTCTGATCCATCGACAAGAATTTGGGTCTTGTGGGTTTGACTCGGGATGTGAAAGCTAACGTGAGATTACCGTCCTCTTCACTATCGCTATTATCTTCATCCGATTCACTTCCACTGCTGCTTTCACTGCTGTTGTGAATGATAGAGCCATTCGAAATCATGGAACGATTTTGAGGCTGAATGATTCCCTGATCGTCTGAGAAAGACGAAGATGACGAGCAGCTAGAATTGGAGGAGCTGTAGTTAAAATCAACAACGGCAGACTTCCTTTTCTCTTCTACAATAGTCTTGGGTGCGATCTCGTCCAACTTGGTATCTCTCTTTGCAAAGTTGAAAGATATACCGTATGAATTCATCAGGTTTCCCAAATTGAAGTTCTTGAACTTGTCATTGATATCGTCGGTGTTGGATTCCTCATCACGGAGTTTCTTCTCTTTCAAGAATTGGTGGTACTTGTGAGATAAATACTCGTCATTCACACTATCCAAGGAGGCAAAACTTTCAGTCAATGGTAGAGACATCACCGAGGAAGATCTTCTTTGTGTGCCATTTTCCTCTATGATAGGACCAATGATGATCTGACTGTGTTTTGATTCCACGTTTATGGGTCCAGGTCCAGGTCCAGGTTCAAGATGGAGACTCCTTTTATCTGTGTGGTGTTCAGGTGTATGAGTTTCGACTGCAACACCAGGTATATTCATTGGTTGGGAACTCACCACAAGGTTTGAATGTGGCTGTACAATCTGAGCAGCGATCTGAGAAGGAGAAGTTGGCATGTCCCTGGAATGATGGGAGGATACAGAGTTCTTGGCAGTAGCAGGAGTGGAGCTCATAGCATTGGAATAAGCACTGGACCTTCTTCTCTTATCATCCATTTCCTGGATTCCCTTGAAAGTATCCACCACCGACTGATTCCGAAGATATAGATCTCCAGGAACGTTTCTTTTGGTTTCAACCTCATTGGCCCCGGCACTGGCACTGCCTCTTCTGCTCAGACTGTTGGACTTATTAACTTCAAGTACTTCGTTTAATATCGGGTTCAGAAACCTCCCGTCCTTGATTCCAGCAAGGTGAGGAGGTCTGGGGTGATGGGGAGCATTGAGATGTCCGTTACTGTGAAGAGGTGGTTGCGAGGGTTGAGAGGTGATGGTTTCAGATTGGGTTCGAGAAATCGGATACGATGTTTGGTAAGCTTCCGACAAAATCACAGAGTGGCCATGGGATGAGCCTTTTTCTGGAGATTGGGACTCGTCACTGGAATCGTTGTAACTAGAGCTGTATTCCATGGCAAATGCTTTTTTCCGAATATCTTTATCTTTGGCTCCAGAAGCAATGGTATTGACAATACTTCTCTTGATTCTGGCACCAATACCGATGATGGCATTATCGATATCGCTTTGGTTTACGGGGGATTCGGGGTGATCTTCATTCAAGAAAGCGTGATTTTGGTCAGGATC
The DNA here is from genome assembly GCA_030581535.1 of Yamadazyma siamensis. Taxonomy (NCBI): domain Eukaryota; kingdom Fungi; phylum Ascomycota; class Pichiomycetes; order Serinales; family Debaryomycetaceae; genus Yamadazyma; species Yamadazyma siamensis. The sequence goes on from JAKTTO010000002.1 coordinate 480,285, forward strand.
ATTCAAGTACAAAAGCTCATTGAGTGCATCCAAATCGTTTTCAAGATCAAGCAATATGAAAGGATGCTCTTTGATTGCTTTGATTTCGATTCTGGTGTCGGGGTTTTTATCTAGCAACTTGGAAACCAAATCTTTGGCCAAACTGAATTCCTCTTCACTCACAGGAACCGGGGCATTAAACGAATCCTTATCTGGAGGGAACTCCAAAGGCTGGTTGACAATAACCTGGAACAACTCGAACTCAGATTCAGCGTTGAAGGGAAGTTTACCGAAAAGTAAGCAGTAGAAAGTAACACCCAAAGCCCAGATGTCGATTTTGTAGTCAATCCGAGGGAGTACTTTGGTGAGGGTCAAGTCATTCTTCAAGAACTCAAGGGATGTAGCAGAGCCAGACTTTGAATTCTTACGGGAAAATGACTGTGACGACTTTCTGGAACTGGAAAAGTTTGTTTGGCACAATTCGGGAGCGAAAAAGGCCGGAGTTCCTGCCGTTTTGGCCAATTCCAATTCGTTGATCAAGCCTTTATCAGCTTCGTCCAAAGAGGAGGCGAAGGAAACCCCAAAATCGCTTATTTTCACAACGTTATCCGAAGAAACCAATAAATTGGCAGGCTTAATGTCTCTGTGAACAATGCCTTGGAGGTGAAGATACTCGAGCCCCAATAGCACGTCCCTGAAAACTTTCCTGGACTGTTTGAAAGACAAGTTGGGAGCATAGTCGTCCGAAAGAAGGTCTATTTCCGAATCCTGTCTTTTGCGCAACTTAGAAGATCGATCAGATTGTTTTGCCAAAGGACCTCTTTCAAAAGGGATCTCGTCGGTGTCATAATTGGTCGAACAGCCAGCAGTTCGTTTCCATTTGACTTCACCTTTCTCCAAGTATTCTAACACCATGTAAATCTTATGGGTGTTCAAATCATCAAGAACCTCTCGGAGTTGCACTATATGCTTATGGATACATTTTTTCATAATTGCTATTTCCCGTTTGATTTTGAGTTCGTATTCGTTTTCATTGTTGGACTTGAAGGACTTTCTCATCCTCAAAGAAGGCCTCTCTTTTTTGCTCTTTCGATTCACAATCTTTATAGCTACTAGATCCTTATTCTCGAGGTCACGTGCCAACTTCACCCGTCCGTGTTCGCCTCTGCCTATTTCCCTCAAGATCTCGTAGGTATTCAACACTTTTCGTCTCGTTATGGGGTCGTATTCGATATATATTCGGTTTGTTTCTTTGACGGGAGAATCGGTTCTGGACATAGCAAGAGATCTGAACGGTTTGGGTTCACCTTTCAAGGTGGAATTGGAAGTCTTGGATTCGTATTTGGGTCTTGATTCCCATTCAGACTCGTTGGTCGATAAGATGGTGCTGTCTTTTGACGATAGTAGAGATTTTTGGAGTAAGCCTGTAACTTTACCAAATATACTGTGTCTCAAATCCACGTTTTCCGCCAGCTCCAACTTTGGAGTATTAGGCGCCAAGGGGCTGGTTGGAGCCAAGGCCTGGGGAGTAGACGATGAAGGTGATAAAGGTGACCCTAAAGCGGCGTCTAGAGATATTTTTGTGGTGGGTAATTTCGATTTTGATATTCTTAGGGAATTTTGTCTGCTTCGAGACAATTGCTCAGAAGGAGTCACAGACATGTTTTTGAATTGATAGGATGCTAGAAGTGTATGTGCATTTGGGTGTGGTGCTCAGGAACCAAAGGATATCCTGGATGGGGTGATGATAGCTGGTGTATATGTGGCACTGATAGAATTGCCTTGGAAGAATTTTCGATTCGCACGATCGGAGTGGGGCCAGAAAGGGCCACAAAACAATGGGGGTTAGGACGACAGCGGTGCGAGGTGGGGGGAAAAACCTGGTGCGAGAAATGGACGCGAGGAAGTACCTGGTGCGAGGAATGGATGGTGCGAGGAATGGATGGTGCGAGGAATGGATGGTGCGAGGAATGGATGGTGCGAGGAATTACCTGGTGCGAGGAATGTGTACCTGGACCGAGGATTGATACCTGGTGCGAGCACCCGGTACAAGGATTGGATATCTGGTGAGAGGATCGCGCTATTCTATACCTCGTATATTACTTCTTTCTAATAGCCTGTAAGAAATTCTCTATACCTTCACCCTGGTACTCGAGGCCGAAAGCTTGTGCCAACAAGTACCCGGCACCAGTACCACGACGCAAATGAGTAGACACATCCTCCAAAGATTGTTGAAAAAATGCACTTCTAATGACATCCAAAATCTCAGACCTGGTAGGATTCTCAGCAATTGACGCAGGCAAATCATCTTTAGCAAGTTCATACAATTGTGCGTCTGTTAACAGCAGTAAGTGAGATTCGATGATTTCAAATGGGAACACATCTTGAACATCCAATATTGGAATCGACTCCAAGCCACTGCTGTTGTTAGTAATAGAAATCATTTATGTCGTATATTACATGTACTTACTTTTGTGATTCTGATTCTGGTTCTGATTGTTGATGCTTTTGGTCATGTGATTGGCCGGGTTGTTGGTTATCAGTTGGGACATCTGGTCGTTCATCCATTTGGATATCTTCATCGTCTTCCTCTTCATCTTCTTCAGAGGCTGTGAACAATTCATTGATTCTCCGAAGCAAATCTTTGTCCTTATCAGTCAATTTATCCAATTCTTCATCGTCTCCGAGATCCTGTAACCAAAACAAATGCTTGGTGCCGGAACTCAAGAACGTCAATGCAACCACTCTACCAGTTTTACACGATTTGACTTGTTTGAATGTAACATCTCCGGGTATGATAAGAAATTCCTCAGGATCCACACTACTATCATTTGATCTTTTCTGTGTCCAATTGAAGTTGAAGAACCCTTCTTCTTCTGCATGGGGGCTGATGGTGATTACTCCCTTGTTGGCGAGAGGCACACACCTTTTTGTGTCTTCATCATATTCAACTTTACCAGCGTTAAAACTGATGGTGGACATGGTTAAATTTATGAATTGCCACTAACATTTACCGCGACTGTTGGAGCTACAGCCCAGCTCTGGCGCGACCCGGCGCACGACCCACACAAATCGCACTAACAAGTCGACTCAAATCGCACTACACAAATCGCACTACACAAATCGCACTACACAAATCGCACTACACAAATCGCACTACCACGAGCGATTGTGAGATTAGTGAGCATTTACATTAACACTTACATAACATTCGTATGACTTCGAGTTCGAGTTTGAGTGACTTCCCTCCGGCAGATGTAAAAAGCATCATTGACGAAATTGCATTGATACTACGACAAAATCAGTTTACCCTTGCGGTTTCGGAAGCTGCTTGTGGTGGTCTCATATCTGCGTATCTAGTATCTATTCCTGGTGCTTCTGATTTTTATATTGGGGGTAAACTTGTATATTCTCTTAAACAGAGATTGAAGGTAAGTGGATGGTCGGACGAAGACATCAGAAACTACATGGGTCCCAGTGAACAGGTGGCTTTGAAATTGGCAAGAACTACCAGATACGAATTGGGTTCCACGTTTGTATTGAGTGAAACTGGGTTTGCAGGTCCCAGCGTTGATCTACACTTGACCGAAGAAAACAACCATGTGGCAGCCCGAGTGGGGGACGTGTTCCTCGGGTTTGTGGGTCCGAATAAACAAATTAGTTGTAAGAGACTGACATCCAATGAGAATAGATCCAATAATATGGCTCAATTCGCCAAGTTTGGACTTGAATTTCTTCTTCAACAATTAAAGGAGAGTATAGAGTGATTATGGTGAGTTACTCGGAGTTGTATGGGAGGTTGCAACGCAGGTACGAGATGCTTTCTGTGTTTGGTCACATGACGCGGATCTACGTGCCACTTCATTGTATGGAAGTTGAAGAGACGTTGATTGGGAGACGTTGATTGGGACGCTCTTAAAAGGTGTTTCTTATGATTTGTTCTACACAGTGTTCTACACAGAAGTGCTTTGAACACTAAAAGTTATGACTTAATTAAGAAGGGATCTGCATCTAGATGGCCAACATTTCACAAAAGGCTACATTCCGCCAGCTGTGGATTTTGCTGAGCCAATGCCATTCGGTATCACCACAATGCATTGTTCCTATTACGACGATTCTGCCTCTTACGATCTTCGTATTTGTCGATTTCCTCTTCAAATAGTATCAAACAGCACATCAAGAACAACTCGAGATCTGGCTGTACGTCGTTGACAGTTTCTAACGGATATGAAGTGGTAGTTTCGAAATAGGCGGTTTCCACACGGGAAAAAACTGTGTGTTGGCCAGCAGTGACAAAGTGGCCGATCTTACGAGTACTCAAAAACCTTTGGGTATCGCTGCTTTGGGTGCCACGAAAAACACTCGAAAGGAGTGCCTTGGATGTACTCCCTAACAAAGGGTTTGAAGGGTTGACATTGCCGTTGACAAGTTTATCAGTAAGAGAAGGCTGTTTGTCATCCAATTCGAAAAGCCCAAAGTAGAAATCCGGTCTTATGTTGAAATGATGGATGTTTTCATGATACACCCATCTATACCTTTTGCCATTGAAGTTGAAGTCGGTGATGGGGTATCTTCTGTGCTTGAAAATGGCAATTTTATGGGATCCCATGTCAAATACGAACTTGTTATACACAGAATGCATTTCCTTGTTGACTATGGCGTAATCCGGGATATCTGTGCTCTCGTTGAACGCACGTCCGGGTCTTGGAATCACGCTCTTACGAATACGAGCTCTCAACCTCAACCTGAAATCGTTGTACTGAAGTATCGGTATGAATTTCCCTTGTCCTTGTAACTCGATGGCATGCGGATTGGTGCTGTTTATGAAGGCGTCGAATTTCGATGCAGAGTCTTGATCGATGAACATACGATACACTAGCCCCGTCTTGCTGGTGATCAAGGGCAAGTGGTGGAAGTGGGTGTTGTATTCAATAGGAATCTGAGTGAGGTCCATTGGGGTGTGGTGCGAGGTGCTCGGAAATATCGATTTCGAGTGCGCCGGTGACGTTAAAATACGAGCATTTCTCAGCCTCGATTTTCACAACCACGAATGACAGCTTACATGACACTGTCAGTCGAGCTTTTATCGTGTCACTGGATCCATTGTAGCATCACGCGCTGGCATGTTAGCTCACGAATGCATGCACAGAGGCGGTGTCTACTGCGTTGGTGTGTAGCTCCGTTGGTGTCATTGATTGGCTGTTTAGTGATATAGTTTCTACTATATTATTTACGTTCATCTCTTTAATGATAAGGCTCGCGGAAGACAACATTCCGTGGGCTGTATCTCTCTGGCTGGGCACTGCTTGTTTGTATGACCATGTGCTGGTGTATTACCTTTAGTTTGATAGTAGTCCGTTGATTCTTGTAAAAACCCAAACTGCGGCGATTAACCTTGACTTTGAACCTGACCAACCAACAGACACTTTCAGAGTTGTCTTGTGACACAAGTTAGTATACTAACAATAAGAATATATCAGTCGACTACTGTGACAGTTTTCTTGTGACGCAAGTTACTATACTACAATAAGAGTATATTACTTGACTACAATGACAGTTGTCTTGTGACTTAAGTTACTTACTAACAAAAGAATACATCACTTGCATCACTTGACTACAGTGACAGTCAGTACAGCGATAGAGTGTCGCCTAGATTGAATACTAAACTCGGATCCCGGTACTAACACTTTAAGGTGCCGACCTTTTGTAGAGAAAATACCAATTGAGTCGCAGCTTTAGTGACTTCAATCTTAATTTCAAATATCACCCGAAGTCCCACTCTCAAACTCTCAAGCTCACTCTCAAGCTCACCCTCAAGCTCACTCCCACGCTCACTCTCAACTCACGCTCGTGGCCGTTCCTCGGATTGTGGTGCGCGCACGCCCGGTGCTGACGCGCGAATATTCATTTGTATACTGACGAAAACTATTTACAATAACAAGTAAACCACATCATGACTGGTACGTGAATCGCATTGTTCTCATTGATCCATACCCGTATACTAACACCTATCCCTAGCAGAAGTAGACAGCATTATGCCTGAGGTCCCAGACACCATCGAAATCGAGAAAAAAGTCGGTGGATTGAAAGAAATTCAACTGGAAGTCAAAGTGATCAAACGTAAATTGAATGGATACGTTGGTTTTGCAAACCTCCCAAAACAATGGCACAGAAAGAGTATCAGAAGAGGCTTCAACTTGAACTTGTTGGTGGTTGGAGAAAGTGGATTGGGTAAATCCACGTTGGTCAACACTTTATTCAATAAGGAGATCTTGAAATCCAAAAACGAAGACGATGAATCCGTGTATGAATCTGTTTCCATCGAAACTACCGAAGATGTCATCGATGAGGATGGCGTCAAGTTGAAATTAGAGGTCATAACTACCCCTGGATTCGGAGAATTGACCAACAATACCGACTCCTGGAAACCAATTGTTGATGAAATCAATAAGAGATTCGACACCTTTTTGGAATTGGAAAGTAGAGTCAACAGATCCAATATTGTTGACAAAAGAATCCACGCCTTGTTGTATTTCATCGAGCCAACTGGCCATTCTTTGAAAGCATTGGATATCGAATTCATGAAACAGGTTCACGAAAAAGTCAATTTGATTCCAATTGTTGCCAAAAGTGATATCTTATCCGATGAAGAAGTGGCTGGTTTCAAACAAAGAATCTTGGATGATATTCACCACCAGAACATCAAGATCTTCAGTCCAAAAGAATATGAAAATGATGATGAAGAATCGTTGGCAATAAATAAGCAAATCATGAGCAAAGTTCCATTTGCAGTAGTTGGATCCACAAGAGAAGTGCAAAACTCCAACGGGAAGTTGGTCAGAGGTAGAAGTTACCCATGGGGAACCGTGGAAGTCGATAATGAAGATCACAATGATTTCATAAAATTAAGACAGCTTTTGATCAGAAACTACTTGGAAGAATTGAAGGAAACAACTTCTGATGAACTTTATGAGAAATACAGAACCGACAAGTTGGTCAAAATGGGTATTGAACAAGACAATACTGTCTTCAAAGAGTTTGATCCCGTTGCCAGACAAGAAGAAGAAAGAGCATTACATGAAGCTAAGTTAGCTAAAATGGAAGCAGAAATGAAGGCTGTTTTCCAACAGAAAGTAAGTGAGAAGGAAAAGAAATTACAAAGAAGTGAAGCCGATTTATTCTCAAAGCACAAGGAAGTCAAAGATAAGTTGACCAAGCAGATCAAGTTATTGGAAGATAAAAAGCTCCAATTGGAAAAACAAAAGAGCTTGCCCCAAGATCCTCCTGCTCCTCAACCCCAAAAGACCCGTAAAGGGTTTTTGCGTTGATATTATAATTATAATGTTTATATGTCTAAATCGAATTGGAATTCAATGTATACAAGTTCTTCAACTTCCACAATTCTAAAGGAACCTTGCCCGTGCGCCAAAAGTTGAATTCGCGCGTGAAATTTGATAGTTAAAGGACAGCAATTATCACATCATGAGTGACACAACTCCTCAGGACATCAAACAAGATGTCAAATCCAATGGCCAAGTCAAGAAGCCTGCCGTCAACAAACAACAATTAGCAAACACCGTCAAAACCTTACAATTTGCCTGGTTTGTAGGACATGTATGGACGCTTTTGGGGGTTTTCTTCTTCACATTAACATACTTTAGAATCGGTAAGAGATTTTATTGGTTTTGGTTCGATTTAGCAGTTTTAGGGGTCGTACAGAGTTTTGGAGTGTTGGTTTACCAATTGGTCAAAAAACAAGGGTTCAATTTCTCGGTTTTGGTCAAAGATGACAATGTTCATTTCTTTGGATTGGGGGCCTTCTTTTTACTCACAAGACCTTACATTATTTTCCCACTCTTACCATTCCAATTGTTTTCCCTTTTCCATGTGTTATCGTACACAAAGGCATACTTGTTGCCAGCTTTCAACCAAGGTGAAACTTCTCCAATCTACAAATCTATTGATAGATTTGTTAGTGCCAACAATGGGCTTTCCATCCAAGTGGCTGGATTATTGGAGATCTTGTCGCTCTTCTTCTTATTCGGAAGAGTGTTGTTATTCAGAAAGAGATCTTTGACTCCATTCTTGATCTACTTGATTTTCATCAAATTGAGATACGAAAAGTCTGTTGTGACCAGAAACCACTTCAAAACCATCGAAGTGAGAATCGATGGAGTAGTTAATAACTTGAACAATCCAAAAGCCAAAGACATTTGGCTCAAAGTCAAGGGCGTGATTAGAAAATCTGGAAACTATATCTTGGTCAATGACTACACCAAGAATAAGGTCCAGTGATTGTACTGAATAAATTGATCATCTGTGTATGTTTTGTGTGTCTGTATTTGTGTGTGCATTGTGTGTGCATTGTGTGCCTGTACAACTGTGTAATCTCTATGTGTGTCACGTGCACTTCTGAGTTTCACTTGGCTACCTACCCGGTGCGTGCGCCTACCACTAATGCTGGCTGTCTCACTTGTCTCACCGGCATTGGCACCTCAGAGAAGTTCCATGGCATTCTATATCATGGTACGCGCACGCCCGTGGCTTTTTTTGCTGCAAATTGTTCCAGTCGACGTAATCGAATTTTTTGGAACCTTTTAGAACAAAAAATTTTCAGCCAATTCGCCAACACAATTTAGGTATATAAATCGTTGATTGTGCCAATTTCCAAAAAAATATAAATCAATTGTTTATTAAATTAATTTAACTAATAATGTCCAAAGCCGTTGGTATTGATTTAGGTACTACCTACTCCTGTGTTGCTCATTTCAGTAACGACAGAGTTGAAATTATTGCAAATGATCAAGGTAACAGAACCACTCCTTCTTTCGTCGCTTTCACCGACTCTGAAAGATTGATTGGTGATGCTGCTAAGAATCAAGCTGCTATGAACCCAGCCAACACCGTTTTCGACGCTAAGCGTTTAATCGGTAGAAAATTCACTGACAGTGAAGTTCAAGGTGATGTTAAGCACTTCCCTTTCAAAGTTATCGACAAAGCCGGTAAACCTCAAATCCAAGTTGAATTCAAAGGTGAAACCAAAGACTTCACCCCAGAAGAAATCTCTTCTATGATTTTGACCAAAATGAAAGAAACTGCTGAATCTTTCTTGGGTACTAAAGTTAACGACGCTGTTGTTACCGTTCCAGCTTATTTCAATGACTCTCAAAGACAAGCTACCAAAGATGCTGGTTTAATTGCTGGTTTGAACGTCTTGAGAATCATCAACGAACCAACTGCTGCTGCCATTGCTTACGGTTTAGATAAAAAAGACGAACAAGAAAAGAACGTCTTGATCTTTGACTTGGGTGGAGGAACTTTCGATGTTTCTCTCTTGTCTATTGACGAAGGTATTTTCGAAGTCAAATCTACCGCTGGTGACACTCACTTGGGTGGTGAAGATTTCGACAACAGATTAGTCAACCACTTCATCAACGAATTCAAGAGAAAGAACAAGAAAGACTTGTCTGGTAACCAAAGAGCTTTAAGAAGATTAAGAACTGCTTGTGAAAGAGCAAAGAGAACCTTATCTTCTTCCGCTCAAACTTCTATCGAAATTGACTCTTTGTTCGAAGGTATCGATTTCTACACCTCCATCACCAGAGCTAGATTCGAAGAATTATGTCAAGACTTATTCAGATCCACTTTGGACCCAGTTGAAAAGGTCTTAGCCGATGCTAAGGTTGACAAATCTCAAGTTCACGAAATCGTTTTGGTTGGTGGTTCTACCAGAATTCCAAAAGTCCAAAAATTGGTCAGTGACTTCTTCAACGGTAAAGAACCAAACAAGAGTATCAACCCAGATGAAGCTGTTGCTTACGGTGCTGCCGTCCAAGCTGCTGTTTTGACTGGTGACACTTCTTCCAAGACCCAAGACTTGTTATTATTGGATGTTGCTCCATTATCCTTGGGTATTGAAACCGCCGGTGGTATCATGACCAAATTGATTCCAAGAAACACCACCATCCCAACCAAGAAATCTCAAGTCTTCTCCACTTACTCCGACAACCAAACCGAAGTCAACATTCAAGTGTTTGAAGGTGAAAGAGCTAAGACCGAACACAACAACAGATTAGGTAAATTCGACTTGACTGGTATTCCTCCAGCTCCAAGAGGTGTTCCACAAATTGAAGTTACTTTCGATTTGGACGCTAATGGAATCTTGAACGTTTCTGCTTTAGAAAAAGGTACTGGTAAAACTCAAAAGATTACCATCACCAACGATAAAGGTAGATTATCTCAAGAAGATATCGAAAGAATGGTTAACGATGCCGAAAAATACAAGGAAGATGACGAAAAGGAAGCTAACAGAGTTCAAGCCAAGAACGGATTGGAATCTTATGCTTACTCTTTGAAATCCTCTTTGGACGAAGAACAATTGAAGTCTAAATTAGATGCTTCTGAAATTGAACAAGTCACCAAGGCTGCTGATGAAACCATTGAATGGTTGCAAAATAACGAAACCGCTACTCAAGATGAATTTACCGACAAACAAAAAGAATTGGAAGGTGTTGCCAACCCAATTCTTGCCAAGGCTTACCAAGGTGAAGGTGGTCCAGGTGCCGCTCCAGGTGCTGCTCCAGGTGGATTCCCAGGTGCCGGCGCTGCAGGTGCTGACACTAACGATGGTCCAACTGTTGAAGAAGTTGATTAGATCTAACGTTCTATTTATATTAATGAGTCATTATATATTACTATAGAGATTATATAGAATAGATGAAATTACTGTACAATAAATTGTAACAATAAAGTTCGCAGTTCCGAATACCCTGAGGTGGTTATGATATTGAGGGTGCAATCATAGATGATGATAAGGCCATGGTGGAGTTAAGGCCTCGGAGTTTAACAGAATCCGGGGTCTACAATGCACATGCTGTTGAGCGAGCAGAGTCAGAAGAACTTCTGTTGAAGTGTATGAGGCTACCAGAAGGAGGAAAGAGACTGAACATCCGCAGCCGAGGAAGTAGCTCCAGTGGAGCTCGTTTGGGACTCTGTGAGGCTCGTGTAAGGCTCGCGTGAGACTCGTGCGAGACCCGTTTGGCTTGGCGGTAGCGTTTCTGGAATCTGCGGTTACATTTGTGAGACTCGCGGTGGCCTCGAACTACAAGCCACAGGATTGGTGGGGCACGCTGGTGGTAATGTTGGGGACCGTTGGGGCCACACGGAATCGCAGTCGCGTAACTTGGGGTCAATGGCGAGGCTGAAGTACACGAATGCATTATCCGAATATCCGTTTATCCAAAATATAGTAATATATACATAACTAGCGTTTATGCAGTAGATGTGTGAATAGAGAGCAAACATATGGGGAAGCATTTTTGTGAATTTTAAAGTCAGAATATAAAGTTTCGAGTGCGACCTGTGGGAAATGGATGTCGTGATAAGATTTTTCGTTGGGAACCCAAATGTCGGAGACCGTTGAATTTTATGGACAGAATATTTTGTGTGAAAGGGCGAGTTTCGCGTGTTGATGAGTCTTTTATGGTTATACCAGCTCCATGGTCCACTTAAAACGCGTGGAAATTGTTTTTAGTGGTTCGAAAACTCGACTTCATTCCCATTACCACACCCGATACCGCGACATTTGGTAAACGACCACTGTGTAAACCGGAGAGCACCAGGAGGGCACTGCTCCTCCCCCTCTTAGATGGAGCCATTTAAAACAGGTGCACGAGCACTCAATCCACGGACAGAAGGCTACGGAGTTTAGAATGCCTCCAATTAAGACCCCCGTAATGGTCATTTGATCTACAGTATAAATACCCCCACGTCCTCATCCTCCAGATGTGAAAACCCAAATTCCCGAACCGAAAAACGCCAAATCAATCAATCGTTTTTTTACACTCACCCAAAAGTTTTGGACCAACATTTTAATTGTATACGAAATCGACGCATTTTTTGTACGAGTGAAAAATCTGAAAAAGCGAATATAACCATCATGACAACAGGAGAACACAAAGTGGTTCATGAGGCCAATGGATGTCACAGCCATGCAACTCCACAGGAGTTCTTTAAAAGACAGCCAGAAGCCGGCTTCATCAAAGATATAGATCACTACTATGAGTTGTATAATAAATCTATTAAACAACCAGAAGAATTCTTTGGTCCTTTGGCTAAAGAGTTATTACACTGGGACAAAGACTTCGTCAAGGTCAAGAGCGGATCTTTAAAAACCGGAGACGTGTCGTGGTTTTTGGGAGGTGAATTAAACGCCTGTTACAATTGTGTTGATAGATATGCATTTCAAACACCTGACAAAGTTGCAATCGTATGTGAAAATGACGATGAAAAAGACAGTCACAAATTGACTTACAAGCAATTGTTGTTTGAGATCTGTAGAGTGGCTCAAGTGTTGAGTGACTGGGGAGTGAAGAAAGGTGACACCGTTGCCATTTATATGCCAATGAATAGTCAAGCCATTATTGCCATGTTGGCAGTTGCCAGATTAGGAGCCATTCACTCGGTGATTTTCGCTGGTTTCTCCAGTGGGTCCATCAGGGACAGAGTCAACGATGCCAGCTGTAAGGCCTTGATCACGTGCGATGAAGGTAAAAGAGGTGGTAAAACCATCAATATCAAGAAGTTGTGTGACGAAGCTCTTGAAAGTTGCCCCAGCGTTGAAAAGGTTCTCGTTTACAAGAGAACCGGTGGTGATGTGGCCATGAAACAAGACAGAGACTTCTATTGGGACGAAGAAGCAAAGAAATTCAGTGGATACATTCCTCCTACTCCGGTCAATGCCGAAGATCCTTTGTTCTTACTTTACACTTCGGGATCCACCGGTACTCCAAAAGGTGTGGTCCACACCACTGGTGGGTATCTCTTGGGAGCCGCTTTGACCACCAAATATATCTTTGATATTCATTCCCAAGACATCTTATTCACTGCTGGAGACGTTGGTTGGATCACAGGACACACATACGCGTTGTACGGGCCCTTGTTGTTGGGAGTCACGTCAGTTGTGTTCGAAGGAACCCCTGCGTACCCTGATTTCGGCAGATTATTCAAAATAATCGAGGACCACAAAGTGACCCATTTCTACATCGCCCCAACAGCTTTGAGATTATTGAGAAAGTCCGGTGAACAGTTCACTGATAAGTACGATTTGAGCACTTTGAGAACCTTGGGATCCGTGGGAGAGCCCATTTCTCCAGATATCTGGGAATGGTACAACGAAAAGATCGGTAAGAACCAATGTCACATCGCCGATACTTACTGGCAAACCGAAAGTGGAAGTCACTTCATTGCTCCAATTGCCGGTGTGATCCCCAACAAACCCGGAAGTGCGTCATTGCCATTCTTTGGGGTTGAAACCTGTCTTATTGACCCAGTCAGTGGAGTTGAAATCGAAGGTAACGACGTTGAAGGAGTATTGGCAATCAAGGATTCGTGGCCTTCAATGGCTAGAAGTGTGTGGAAAAACCATGTCAAATACATGGACACTTACTTGAATCCTTACCCCGGATACTACTTCACTGGAGACGGAGCTGCCAGAGATAACGATGGATACTACTGGATTAGAGGAAGAGTTGACGATGTGGTTAACGTCAGTGGCCACAGATTATCGACTGCCGAAATCGAGGCTGTTTTGATCGAAGACCAGGAAGTCACCGAGGCTGCCGTTGTTGGTATCAACGATGATTTAACTGGTCAAGCCATTGTTGCCTATGTTGCTTTAAAAGAAGAAGCCAAAGACTTGGATGCTTTGAGAAGAACCTTGATTTTATTGGTCAGAAAAGAAATCGGGCCTTTTGCAGCTCCAAAGAGTATTATTGTGGTGAATGACTTGCCTAAAACCAGAAGTGGTAAGATCATGAGAAGAATCTTGAGAAAGGTGAGTTCCAATGAAGCTGATCAATTGGGTGATATTACCACTTTGGCTAACCCTCAATCTGTTGAAGGAATCATCTCTTCGTTCGCTGCTCAATTTGGTAAGAAGTAATTGTGTACACTTATAGATAGAGTAGATGATAATATTATTATTTTATTATGACTGGTGTCATGAGAGTGATGAGTTGGTGTTGAGTTAGTGTTGAGTTGGTGTTGAGTTAGTGTTGAGTTGGTGTTTCCTAAGTGTTTCCTAAGTGTTTCCTAAGTGTTAACTTAGTGTTAACTTATTTTCGCGTTGATGAGCTTAACGTTGTTAAAGACATGGGCAGGTCTCAAGGCCATACAACTTGCGGTAGTTTACTTTGTGCCTGCGCAGTTCGACGTGTCTCTGGACCTCATCATTGACAGGTACGCTGACGAAAACCCCCATTGGCCCATCCTTTCTCCCTTGCTAGAAAAGCTCTTGATTTGGGACAATGTCTATTTCACTCACTTATTCAAGAATAACATAAGATATGAACACGAGTTTGTTTTCAGTCCTGGGTGGATATCCTTCGTCCAGTATTTGGGGAAGGAATGGCTCGGAACTGACAACTTCTACCATTTATTTGGAATTGCGGTTTTGGTGGCTAATTTGCTCCAATTTGTAACCGGTTGGATCATTTATTTCTACTCCAAACGAGTTTTTCTGGAGATATCGTTCTTCAAATCCAGGGCCCATTCCCTTGGGTCGCTTCTGACGCTATACTACATCCTAAGTCCCGGGGGAATCTTCTTAACGGCGCTGTATTCCGAGAATTTATGCTCATTTCTAGCGATTTTGGCGTTATACTTACGGGAAACGTCGATTGATTTCAACAAGGTGCACCAGAAGGTGATTGTACGATGGCCCAAGTACATTGCCAGTGGGTTGCTTGTGAGTTTGGCTTTTCAAGTACGGGCAAACAGTTTACTATTGGGCTTGTTTTATCTCTATGATGTTTTCAGTTTTTGGCCTTATAGCACTCCAAGCACGCTAATCAGCTTTGTTGGAGGAATACCGTTGGCCGCATCATTCGTGTACTCGGCTTACATCCCATACACGGTGTTTTGTCCCGAGAGAGGCGAGTGGTGTGATTGGACATTCCCATCTTTATTTCAGTATTGCCAGGAACACTACTGGAACAATGGGTTTCTTAGATACTGGACTGCAAACAACATCCCCAACTTCTTGATTGCATTGCCAATAATCGTCGCCAATGTACTAGCCATTCGACAGTTTTTGGTGAAGTACCCCACCAAGGCTTTGTTGCCGTATGTGATTTTGAACGCAGTGATTATTTGCATTGGTACGCTTTTTTGGAACGTGCAAATACTCAACCGGATCTTGAATTTCAATCCGCTATTCTATTGGTACTTGGCGACCGTTGACTCGAGGTACTTACGGTATGTGCTTGGGACGTGGATTGTTATCCAGTCGGGGCTATTCGGGGCGTTTCTTCCGCCTGCCTGAGCTACTGTGTGAGGTACTAAAGCGTGAGGTACTGGAGCGTGAGGTACTGGAGCGTGAGGTACTGAGTTTAAAAGCTACTGGAGTTCTACTTGCTGGGGTGTAAGTTACCAGAGTTCTATTTGCTGGGTGTGAGGTACTGGAGGCACTTGCTGGAGTGTTAGATGAGAGTTGGGTGGACAGATTAGCACCACCTGATAAGAAACTAGCCACTCCGTTCCATGGTGCGAACTCCACCGAGATTGCATCGATTTAGCACCAGCATGAAACGATTCGCACCCCAATACAGGAACTGTCAAAAGTACGATAAGCTCCATGAACACATCCAAGTGTGGACACCAGGCCAACCAACACCGAACTCGGAGTCCTCATTTCAATCACCCCATATACAGTAAACTCGAACCAATTACAAGTTCACAAAATCACCCGGCTCACAATCACCTGGCTCACAATCACCTGGCTCACCAGAGTCACAGCCATATCAACAGTTCGTAAAACTATACCAAATCCACTCGAAATACCGGATAATTTCAGACATCCGACAGTATCGCCACAGTCCCTCATAACCCCCGGATACTTTTGCCACAAGTGAGTATAAAACCCAGGCCCATTTGAGGATGAAAATGCATGGCTGATAACTCGGGAACCCTATTCCCATTTAGGAAATAGTTCCCAGATGCTCGATCTATATATCCTAGCACATATAAGTGATAGACAAGTTCACAGATCAAGTGGACAATCTCGTGGCCGTATGAATAAATCAGTAGACTCGGTTCTTGACTTGGTACTGGTGCCAAGATCTCTCTCGTATTTGTTTCTATTTGCACTTTTGAGTTTCATAATCTATCACAAGGAAACCCGAAAATCAAAGTCGAAATCACCCTCAAAATCGAGCCCTAGAACCTCACCCAACAAAGACAGAAAGTACGGTACCTGGATCCCTGAGGATTTCAAGACCCCCATTCCGAAACCATACCCCGGCTGGGACATCACGTCCACCGAGCCTCTTCCTTATAGAGCTTTTAAGCATAAATACACCATAACCATGGGAATAAGAAACATGGAGTGGGATCTGTGGTTTGAGTTGGATAGAGAGTGGCCCAAGTTCCATGACGAGAAGCTCAGAAGAGTCCAGCAGTATGGAAGCAAATTACACGAAACTCACGAAGATGCTTTGGATGCAGCTTATGAAGTATTGGATGAAATGAGACAGTACTTGCCGCAAAGATACCCCACACTCTTCCAAAGAACAGAGCACGGAATATACAACCTACAAACAGACGAGGATTTCAAGTTTTTGGGCAAATACAGGTCCTATAAAGGCCCAGGATCTGACGGTGAAGATCCCATATTAATTGCTGCGAAATTAGTGCAAGACGATTTGGCAATTATGATGGAAGATAAAGACGGACAGTACATTTTGAAAGCAGGAGCCGTGATTCTTCCCGGGTTCTGGAAGTTGGAGGACAAGTATCTTCAAACGCTCGAGAAAATCCACACTGCCGGCGACGTTCCTCAATTCAAACAGAAGCTCCAGAGTCCCATGGAGAAGTTTTTCGTGAGACTCACGTGCGATAAGCCTGTAGTTCGAAACAACTATTTCCTCCAAACCGACGACGAGTTGGGATGGTCTGTCTCCATTGGCGAAGAGTTCGGCTCCGGGGGGTTGGGCTGGAACACCGCCCCGGAAGCTGAGTCGGTATCCAAGATTTACCTCAGATCTGAAAGACAGAGTCTCAGAAGGCTTCCCAAATCAGGAGCAATTCTATTCACCGTCAGAACATACTTTGTTCCAATAACACAACTAGCACAGGAGCCACATGTGCCACGAAGACTCTTGAATGGGATCAATAGTTGGAGCCCTGATGTCCAAGAATATAGAGGTTACACCAAATTTCACAAAGTGTTGTTACCGTACTTGGAGGCCAAGGCTGAGGAACAAGAGACTCGTGGAAACACAGACCTGGAGCCGGTGTATCCGTTCTGATACTCGTACGATTTGTACAATTTGCACGTTCATAGATTGATACGATCACACGCTTATAGATTTAACTGTTCATGCGTTCATGCGTTTATGCGTTCATATATTCATACCTGTAAGTACAGACTGACTCGCAGTACCACTTCGTACTAGTCTCGCGCGGAGACCTCGCTAATCCAAGCCATGCTCACTACATATTCTCGTCAAACCTACCATATATTAATACATAATCATAATATACACAATCAACCATCAAGCTTAAGCTCTTTCTCCTCTTAATCTTCTGGCCAATTGGATATCCTTCTTTTGGATAGTAACTCTCTTGGCGTGGATAGCACACAAGTTAGTATCTTCGAATAAGGAAACCAAGTAAGCTTCAACAGATTCTTGTAAAGCACCAATAGCAGAAGATTGGAATCTCAAATCAGATTTGAAATCTTGAGCGATTTCTCTAACCAATCTTTGGAAAGGCAATTTTCTGATCAATAATTCAGTAGATTTTTGGAATCTTCTGATTTCTCTCAAAGCGACGGTACCTGGTTTATATCTGTGAGGCTTCTTGACACCTCCAGTAGATGGAGCAGACTTTCTAGCAGCCTTAGAAGCTAATTGTTTTCTTGGGGCTTTACCACCAGTGGACTTTCTTGCAGTTTGTTTAGTTCTAGCCATATTGACAAGTGATGATAAAAAAACTATTTAGAGAATCACCGCTAATTTATATTACAAAATGCAGGCAACTGGATTTACTGTTGTTTATTTTGATGGTGTCATCGAAGCATGTTATGATTTACTTTTCGCAGCCATAGAAGCTGGAATAATGTGTTTCGCGTCAGTGCAAAAGCTACAAAAAATGGGTGAGTACTCCTGTTTACGCGTGGCGCGCGCGTAAATATTATCATCGTTTGCGAAAAAGTCGCTTCTCAATAACTGAAAAGACATTTTTCTCATAAACTAGTGGCTTTTACGCACCCTAAAATCATCCGCACCTAATTCCTTTGTCACTGGAGCACTCACAAAAGTCGCAGTAACTTAGGCGGAAGCTTTATTATGATCCCTTTGATTGTTTTGCTCACCTGAACAAATATTGCCACTAGCTGAATATAAATAAGGGGCATTTCTCGCACTTTTTTTGTATCGTTAATTAAACAGATTATATATTAAACATGTCTGGAAGAGGAAAAGGTGGAAAAGGTTTAGGAAAAGGTGGTGCTAAGAGACACAGAAAGATCTTGAGAGATAACATTCAAGGTATTACAAAGCCTGCTATCAGAAGATTGGCTAGAAGAGGTGGTGTCAAGCGTATTTCTGCTTTGATCTACGAAGAAGTCAGAGCCGTCTTGAAATCCTTCTTAGAAAACGTCATCAGAGATGCTGTTACTTATACTGAACACGCCAAGAGAAAAACCGTCACTTCCTTGGATGTTGTCTACGCTTTGAAGAGACAAGGAAGAACCTTATATGGTTTCGGTGGTTAATTTATATTATGTGTTATATGTAAATTAGTAATAGTAATGTTATATGATGGGAATATCGTGTATTAATGATTTGTAGTGTCTTATTCGAGGAGGGGAAAAGCTTGGTCACGCTTGGTGCTGTTGAGGCCGTGGATGGTGTGTTACATTCGAAACTGTGGGTATTGGTAATAAATAAGGGTACATTTATAAATAATCATCTAGTTCTCTTTCAACTCTACTCTATTTTGCTTTATTCTATTCTTGCGTCGGTTATCTCATACAACTCGTCCCGTGTTAACGGAACTCCAGGCGAATATAGGAGCTGCTGGATCACATCCTCAGAAATACCATTGATGATCACGTGCACGTGGCTCAAGGCCTTTACACTTTGTAAGCTTTCCCAGTTCTTGAACCAGAGAATATCCTCCCATTTAATTCCGTATTTTTCACAGAATGTCTTCTTCAAATACCTTTCTATCACTTTTCTGGTAGTTTTTGAAATATCGCCTATAGGACTTGTTGGATCTGGTGGGATGCTGAATTTAGTCCAGATGCAAATGTGAAATATTCCGGCAGCAAAATTGTAGGGAAAGTCGTTTTTGACAATCTTTATATCCGAGGGCTCTACGAAGAGTTCTTCCAGCTTGGGTTTGATGGAAATATCTGAATCTTTGGTGTCTTTGATTTCTTCAGCAGTGGCCCATTTCAATTGGTTCATGAGAAGAAATTTGAACACCGTGAGCCCATTAGCCACCACTTCCTTTTTGAACTTAAGATACTGTTCACTTTGAGACTGCAGCCTGGCGAACCTCTCGAGATGGTTGGAGTTGATTATATCCACCACCTCGTTCCACTGGTATGGGTCTTTTCTGATTTTGAAAAGTGGCATATTCGGTATTTGGATGAATTGGATGCGGTTATCGTATTTATTACTCACTAACACCGACATTGATAACGACACTACTGGCTGCGGTATAACGGGTGAACTGGGTATAAAGGGGTAATTGTGAGTATAGGGAGCAGGTACCACTTGAGAACACTGGGCGTTCTATACACTTATAAGCTAAATTATTTGCCTATCCTTATCACAAAGTGACTGATATCTTGTTTATATAGTGACAGCCCATGGTGTTGCATTTTCGTTCATGTTGCAGTGCGAATAAAAGAAATTCATAATGTTACACTAAGCACAGTATTTTCTGGAGCACCTGCTTTGGGAACCCCATTTCCTGAAGGAGTATAGTACGGCTTCGTTTAGCGGTGTGCAGCACGAGAGTATGGGACAGTGGCTTGTTCCACATTAAAAGTTTGTAGCCATGTTTGTTCGATAACTCCGATGGTGTACGGTCTATGTTTAGTGTCTCGAAACTTGACCTTCAAGTACACACATATCGAATACAAGCACTCAGGGACTCAACGCATGCCCCGTATTAAGATGAGTTGCCCATTGCCGTCAAACGACTCGTATCAGTAGGTCTCACAATTCGCAACACCATCAAACGGTTCTCAATTTTGGTGAGTTATCTTTGGATATCTTTGAACGCGCACGACCATACAACAGTTTTATTTCACACAACCTCCAGTTGGACGGTTATGGGGGTGTAAGTTCGGTGGTACAGAGTAGACCCCTTTGCGTACCTTGTGTGATTTTTTCAGATTTTTTGGAAGTACTTTTAGTGTTATGGGTGTTGGTTAATACAGAAAATAAGAATTGTGAATTTCACTTATCTCTCACAACTTCAGGTTTACAATAGAAGATGAAAAATCATAAAAATCCAATAAACCCTCAATAATGTCCATACGTCCAAATTCACTCCCACCACACACCACTACATTCTAAATTGGTACGGTGGATTTCGGACTTTCAACACCCGATGGTGGTCTGCATATGTGGCACACTCATCACCATATGTCATTTTCGCAGACTCGCAATCTCCAAGAATCATATCTAGATAATGAAGTTGATAGTATTAAGGCATGGCGAGTCACAGAGTAACGACGAAAACAAGTTCAGTGGGTGGATAGACGTGAAGCTCAGTGAAAAGGGTAAACAGGAGGCGGTGCATGCGGGGCAATTGATTGAGGCTTCAGGTGTAACCAATATCAAGCGCATGTACACTTCGAAGCTTACAAGATCTATCCAAACCGGCGATATCATTTTGGAAACCCTCAATAAATTGTATGTAGATAACTACAAGTCATGGGAGCTCAATGAGAGACACTATGGTGCCTTTCAAGGACACAACAGGAAGAAAATCTTCCAACAAGTGGGAGCTGAAGCCTACAACTACATACGCAGAGACTTCAATGGGAAGCCTCCTCCAATAGTTGGTAGCGACGATAGTATCGACGAGAGGTACGAGGATATCGATCCCGCAGCCATACCCAACGGAGAGCTGTTGAAGGATGTGATGAACCGGTTCATTCCTTTTTTCAAGAATATCATAGATACCAATCCTCACCACCACGATATGATCATTATAACCCACGGATCGGTGGTCAGAAGCATCATCAAGTATCTTGCGAATATTCCGGACTCAGAAATCAGCAGTGTGGAGATCCCTACGGGCATTCCTATCATATTTGAGTTGGATGACCTCGGCACACTAGTCAAGCCCTATTACTATCTCAATAATGAATTGGCACTACAAGCCATCCAAAAGTATAAACAAAAGACTACGTATAAGCTCTAGGGTGGGATGATATACCAACCCCAAGAGGCCCGAACTGGAGGTCCAAGGGCCTGAAATCGAGGCCTGAAGTGGAGGCCTGGAACCGTTGCGTAAGTGTGGGTGCGTTAAAGGTTGCTAGTAAGAGAATCACCTCAGTTTCTAATTGCTGCGAGAACAACTGGCAGGTGCTAGGGAGCAAAGGTTGAGAAAGCAAACTTGCATCCAACAGCAGCGTTTACGTAGCCCGTTTGTGACGAGTAGGCTTCGAGTAGGCTTGGGGTGACGATATGTGGTGATGTGATGATCCAGAATTCCACAGTGCTGGTACTGGCGAGTGAACAATCACAGCCGAGCGTACCCGAGAGCTGGAACGGAGTTAGTGCGACAGAGGAAGTGGCCCCATTCCATAAGTTCCGGTGCTCGTTCAGCTCAGCGTATGCCAGTGGTAGTGCCAGTACGTGCGTCAGTGCGTGCGTCAGTGCTCGTTCCATTCAGCCTCGTTCCGGAACTTAATGTGTTCCACGGTGCCGCGCCTGGCGGACCAAACCCAAAAGTGTGGCCGTGTGCAGCATTATCTCACTTCCTTGTCTCTATTTCGCAATAACCGTATTTATAGAGTAACACCAATTATCTCGCCACCCACAGGTCTCTGAACCCCCTAAACTCCCCAGCATGTAGCCCCACGCCACCTCTCCTGTTCCACCAAGTTTCTCCCAACAAAACCCCAAACCAGCCCGGCCACCACCCGTAGAACAAATCCGAACATTCGATTCACACTAAAAGGGATCATTCCTGATGAGTAATGGCCATGCAGCACTATGCAGGAAATATATCAACAAATATAAGTCGTCGGTTTTCGCTCGTTACATAAATTCCTTAAAAGGGTGAGGTGTCGGCTAATTCACATATAGGCATTTATTACCCATCACCACTACCACCATGACTTCTGTTCTCATTCCCCAAAAGAGTATAATCGACCTCATAGACGAGGAGCTTTATACGGTTCCAAATTCACCCATTTTGAACCACTCGTCTCCCGTTTACAATCCGTTAATGTCTAGCAACAATAACCATTTCATGAACACAAACCCAAACACAAACGCCGGCGCTAACTTGCTTAGTGTCACTACTTCCATCAACTTGAACTCCTCGCATTCGAGCAGTGCCAGCGCTTCCTTCAAGTATTCTGGCCAGTCGTTATTCGGAAACACTTCGGCGCCTGTGGCTTTTGGAAGTTCTTCAGACGCTAAATCTAATACCAACAACTCCAACTCAGATATCAACACAACAAACACAGACGTGAATACCGAGCTTCCATCTACTCTACAGGAGTCTATGGACGTGCAAGGGTCGTTTGACTTCAGCTCGTTGAATGACCCCAGCAACCACCAGAAGATCTTCAACGATTACGGCAACCCCAACCAGTCGTTCATCCAACCAAACAGACTAATGAGAAACCCATCTCCTCCCAGCGAACAGCCCCACCAAACGCACTTCAAGAGGGCCAAGACCATGAAGATTAAGACGTTGCTCCCACCCCACGCAGAAAAGTTCGACGACTTGTTCAACCCTAACACCAAGCCTTCCTCGTCCATCAACCTCGACTTTTTGAACGAAAACGACTCTATCTTCGTCCATCATAATAACTCCACCCATTTCAGCAAGCATGGTGAAGAAGCCGGAGACCACGGCACCACCAGCATTATAGATTTTAACGACTACAACGACTATGATTTCGATGAATTGGACGACATGAGTGAATACGAAAGCGATGACGACAACTTGTTCGACTACTATGACGACGGTGAGTTCTACACAGCCCCGCAGGTTGCAGAGCCCGTCGTGGATGGTTTCAACAACTACGAAGATGCACCTTTGGGCGTGAAGCTCACCGATTTGAATGACCAGCTCGACATGGAACCAGAGTTGAGTGATGACGTGTCGGTGGACTTTGGTGCCGACATAGCCGACACCAGTGACCACGAGTCGTCCTTCGATGCCGGTTTAAGTGTGGAAGTTGATGACTCGATGGATATCTATTCTGATACCGAGTCCCACACGAAGCAACGTAAACACGAACATGACCCAGGCCACGAGCACGAGCATGAACATGACCACACACATAACAGTCACCAACAAGAACACGACGCAGACACAGGTGATCGGAATCTCAAGAAGAAATATGACGGAGTTCTTGACCACCATTGTGATTTGATCAACCCAAACACCGGTCTTCCTTGTAACAAGCAGTTCTCACGGCCTTACGATCTCATCAGGCACCAGGAGACCATCCATGCTTCCAAGAAGAAGATCTTCCGGTGTGTGATATGTGAAGGAAGACTCGATGGAGGGGCAGGTAACGGCAAGTCCAAGACCTTCAGCAGAGGAGATGCATTGTCTCGACACATCAAAGTCAAGCATCAATTGGTAGGGAAAGAGGCGTTGGATATCATCAACAATGCCAAAGAAAACGTCGAGTACGTTTCTGTGGCCTAATATACCCTGATGATATGGTTTGTACATAGAATTAATAATATTGTCTTAGATGAGCAATGAATATAAACGAAATATATGATATATTACAGTCTATAAGATACAGTATTCAACGTGGTAACACTTTGACCACCCTTTTGTAGTAGAAGTACTGTCCAATGATGAACAAATCCAAGGCTGTTTGAAATAAAGCTGCCAGCATAAATATTCCTGATACGTTAGTTGCGCCAAATAATAGATAATTTATTTTGACAAAGTCTCCTCCCAACCAGCTGAGTAACAAGATCCATTTGAAATTATCGACATTTTTGACTCTATGAATCAATAGTATCTGTGGTAATGGGAGTAAGCTTTCAGTGAACAAGCCCAAAAATCCAATGGCGTTGACATATGAAGCAGACGATTGGAATATTATCGATAGTATTGTCAAAGCCAACGAGAATGAAAGTAGAAACTCCCAGTAGTTAAAATGGTTATCAAACCACTGCCAGAAGTTGAAAGGTCGTTTATAGAAATTGTCGAAATATTTCAAATGATGAAAGATGATTTCTAGTGGTCCTGAGGACAGGTTGATGATTTTATCGGCTTCGTACAATTTTGCAGGCGGTTCGAGATACTTCAACGACACCTTAAGAAGGACGGACTGGATGAAGATCATTATAAGAGCTTGTCTAAATAAGGACACCTCATACGGTTCTAGCATGTAGTAAAGTACCTTTAGTATTGAAGAAACAAGCATGATTAAACACACATCTATGCTGAAGCCACTGGTGCTTTTTTTGAGATATATCTGGTAGCTTGTGAGTCCATAACTGAAGAGGGGCGTGACCAGCATGGCGAAGTTCATCAGGCCTCTAATGAGTCCTGGGATCGTACTGCCTATACCCATAAGAAATGTTTTCGCGTTATTTGCAAAATATCTGAATGGAGTATAAGATCTTCGTACCCCAGAGGTTCTGATTGCGTAGTTTTGTACCTTAGTTTGGATGGAGGTGTGATGAGTATTCTTCAATGGAGTGGGTGTGTTTAGTGGTGTATAGTTCTGGAAGGCCAGTAGCGAATTGGTATTGCAGTACCAATCTAGGGCAGTGTTAACTTATGGCAGTGCTAACTTATGGCAGTGCCATTGTAGTTAGGGTGAGTCGTGTTTTGGCATTTACATTGTAATTTTCGGAAGCGACATACATGAGTGTGAGCCGGGCAAGTCCCTGGCCATACCCTGAAGATGAGCGAAGTGTTCAGTGTTCACATCAAGATGCCAAACTCAAATCCACGTTAAGTGTCTCGTGCTCCAGAAAGTACCAGACCCAAAGCCAGCGTGCGCGGCCCAATTCACCGGCCATGCCCACTCGCTCGGACTCTAAATGTCACCACAAAATAACCACAATAACCACGGTTAAAATGCCACCTGAAAAAGCACGGCACCTGAAAGGCGAGCGAAATAAGGTGGTTAAACCCCGAAGTCACGTTGCAGTAGTGCCCAAACAACTATCGGTAGTGTCTCTCATTCTGTAGCCATCATAACCTCTCCCAAGGCAATCATTGCAAACAACGGTCTCGTGTAATGATAAATCCCAGACACCTCCGTTCCCCCGAAATGGAGGTCCATTTGATGGATACTCCGACTCGGCTCCTGAAAGGTTATTGGTAACGGAGTCGTGGGCCACCCACTGGAAATGAATTTCCACAGGATGCATATGCTTTCTGGACTTAAGAGTCCGTGGATCCGTGATTCTAAACCCCCTGTGCCAAACATACCGAGGATGACTCACAAATGAAGTTTGGGTAAACAGACAGTGCTGACTACACTGGTGTCTATTCTGGCGTGTTGATATGTCTCTATCTCAATGTACAAAGCTTGTTTGAAGGCCCCCGAGGCGTGGACGTACCCCAGAAAAAAATACCCAAAATGTGAGATCCTTTTTTCCGAGGGTCCGCTTTTCAGGATCAACGGGAGCAATTGAGTCAGATGATTATCTGGGGTAATGCTCCAAATAATTTCACCACTCCGAAAAAACTATAAAAAGGCCACCAAATCCCTGGTTTTTTTTTCATTATAACAACCACCATGCCTTACACCAAGATCGATGTAAACGAAGAAGACAAGTTCTTCCAACAACAAGTTCAGGAAATCACCGAATGGTGGAAACAGCCTAGATGGCATAAAACAAAAAGAGTCTACAAGCCTGAAGATATTGCTAAGAAGAGAAGCACTTTGAAGATTGACTATCCTTCCAGTAACCAAGCCAAAAAGTTGTACAAGTTATTGGAACAACACGATAAGGATAAGACAGTTTCCTTCACTTTCGGAGCTTTGGACCCTGTGCACATTTCGCAAATGGCCAAATACTTGGACTCCATTTATGTTAGTGGATGGCAATGTTCTTCCACGGCCTCCACCTCCAATGAGCCATCTCCAGACTTGGCAGACTACCCTTACGATACCGTTCCAAACAAGGTTGAACATTTGTGGTTTGCTCAGTTATTCCATGACAGGAAGCAAAGAGAAGAGAGATTGAATCTCTCCAAAGAAGAAAGAGCCAAGCTTCCATACACGGACTTCTTGAGACCCATTATTGCTGATGCTGACACTGGACACGGTGGTATCACTGCCATCATAAAGTTGACCAAATTGTTTGTGGAAAGAGGAGCTGCTGGTATCCATATTGAGGATCAAGCTCCTGGTACCAAGAAGTGCGGACACATGGCTGGTAAAGTTTTGGTTCCCGTTCAAGAACACATCAACAGATTGGTTGCCATTAGAGCCTCTGCCGATATCTTGGGCAGTGACTTGTTAGCAGTGGCCAGAACCGATTCTGAAGCTGCCACTTTGATCACCTCGACCATCGACCACAGAGACCACTACTTCGTTGCAGGTGCCACCAACCCCGACAGTCCTGACTTGGCCACGTTGATGAACGAGGCTGAACAGAGCGGGATCTACGGGGAGGCTCTTCAAGCCATTGAAGACGAATGGGTCAAGAAAGCCGGTATCAAGTTATTCCACGAGGCCGTCATTGATGCCATCAACGAATCCTCTATTTCTGACAAGAAGGGAGCCATCAAGAAGTTCACCGACAAGATCAACCCATTGGCTGAAGCCTCCCACAAGGAAGCCAGGAAATTGGCCAAGGAGATCTTGGGTAAGGACGTTTACTTCAACTGGGACGTTTCCAGAACTAGAGAAGGTTACTTTAGATACAGAGGTGGTACTCAGTGTGCCGTTATGAGAGGTAGAGCCTACTCTCCATACGCCGACTTGGTTTGGATGGAAAGTGCCTTGCCTGATTTCAAACAAGCCAAGGAGTTTGCTGACGGAGTTAAGAGTAAGTATCCTAAGCAATGGTTGGCCTACAACTTGTCTCCATCGTTCAACTGGTCCAGAGCCATGCCAGCAGACGAACAAGAAACCATCATCAAGAGATTGGGTAAGTTAGGGTTTGTTTGGCAATTCATCACCTTGGCTGGTTTGCACACCACTGCTTTGGCTGTTGATAACTTTGCTAAGAACTATGCTGAGATTGGTATGAAGGCTTACGCCTCTCAAGTCCAAGACAAAGAGATTGAGTCTGGAGTTGAGGTTGTGAAGCATCAAAAGTGGTCTGGAGCTGAATACATTGACGGATTATTGAAGATGGTTACTGGAGGTGTGAGTTCTACTGCTGCCATGGGTAAGGGAGTCACTGAAGATCAATTTAAGGAAAAGGCTGCTGGTAAGTTATAAGTGGGCTATATAGCTAAGTAGAATATATTTATTAGGAGCTTGGTGTAGAGAGAAAGACGGAGATAAATGGCACTGGAGGCCAAAGAGAAAGTTCCAGTGGATGTTTCGATTTCTCATACATGTATTTTGAGGTGAATACTCGCGTGCACGTACCAATAATCGCAGTTATTGATTCCAAACGCACTGCGATGGTTCCAGATGGGGTTCATTCACCCAAGCAGACCGTACACTGGAAAGCGACGGAAAGTGAAACCCGTCCATTCACTAATACCGACGAAGCCTCATCTTTCCAGTTTGCCGTTGGAGCTCGTGTATCTCATTTTCACCCACACAAAGCTAAGTGAGAATAAGCTTCCATTCGTAAATAAGCTATTCCATAAACATCTCACTCCACTGCAACTAGGCCCCCACTATCTCGAGAAACTCGTGTGGAACCAGTACGTATACGACCTAAACGACACCATCAACCCCATCACCGTGTCGCTTCGTGTTCTTGGGGACCAGATCTCGAGGATAGAAAACCCTCACCTTCAGTGTTTTGTAGACAGTTATAAGTTCATCCAAAGGTACCGGTTTGGACTTGATTTGAACGTTTTCCATCTCCCTTTTGTGTATACTCTAGATCCTGCCTTTTTCAAGCAGTTCAGATTCCTTCTGGTTCTGGAAATCGAAAAGGAACAGCAAAAGAGATACCAGTACATCATATCCCAGATGAAAGCTGTGAGAGTCCAGCTAGATGAGATCAACCAAGAAGCTTCCACACAAGTAGAGGTTGACTTTGACGAGCTCAGCAGGCTTGCAGAGAAACTTTTTGCTGGAATAGAGTCCGAAGACTCGAACTCCGAGCCTATACAGCCATTCGAAAAAGGAGCCACAGAAGCGTATGTAGAAGACGTGTATGCCACGGTTGGAAGCAAGTCGAAGTTTACCAGAGTAAAGTGGCTCATAAGCAAATTGGGATTCCAGTTCCGTGACATTAATGGTTTTCTCGTAAGAATGATTCACACTGATTTGAGTCTCAAAGAGAAGAGCAAAGTCCTCCGGTATTGTTACAAGAGCCTGAAAAAGCGTCCCGGGTCCTTCACAAAAGACAATAAGCCCAGTGTGCAGTTGATGAGGAAGCTTTTCGAGCTTCTAGTTTCTTCAGCATACGACGCTACTGTTGAGGACTTGGTCCACAAGTATTTACAGAAGTTCTACGATGGACACGAGCACGACCAGCAGAACCCAGAGGGGCACCACGCAGCCGATTGGGAGCTATGGGACCACGTCAACGAGCTGAAAGACCCGAGGTTGTTTCAGATTCTCTGTGAGTACTCTACTCCTAACTTCACACTTTAATGAGACATGTATAGTAATGATAGAAGGACAGTAAACGGTACAGAAGCACAAATACAGGTACAACGCACTGTAAACACAACACAGGTACACACAGACACAAGCACAGACACAAGCACAGACACAAGCACAGACACAAGCACAGACACAAGCACAGACACAAGCACAGACACAAGCACAGACACTACTCTGCCAGACCTCCAACTCGTATACCTAGCCTCGGTCACGCACGCTAGTGGGTCGCGCACGACCGCCTCCAAACCAGGCGCGACCCAAACTATCTATCGTCCTTAAGCTGGCACATTTATCACAACACTCCATGTCTGTAAGTATACAGAACCGGACCTTCGAGTTCCAGCAATGTGTTTCGACGTATGACAAAATAAACAAGCGACAAAACCAACCCAACAGACCCGCCAATAATCAGAATGGGCCCCACAAAAAGTCTGTGTTCAGCCAGCAAGCCAGTATAGTGGCCAAAGATATAGCCCATACAACCGAATTACTAAGTAAATTGGCACTACTTGCCAAAAGAAAGCCGCTTTTCGATGACAAGCCCGTTGAAATAGGAGAATTGACCTACGTTATCAAACAGGATATATTTAGAATCGAACAAAGCCTCCAAAATCTACAAAAATCCATGAAGGGTGACACCAACATTCAAATTGATTCCCAAATCACCCAGAACTCCAAGAACATCTTGAACTTGCTCAACTCCAAGATGAAAAATGTCAGTGGAGAGTTCAAAAATGTGTTGGAGATAAGACAAAAGAACGAGATCTTAAGTAAGAATCGTACGGAGAACTTTCTTTCCGCCACCAATATCAACAGAAACTCCGAAACCAGGTCCCCACTACTTTCGGAGGGATCTAGGTCGCCAAACCTCAATCTAGGCGAAAACCCCTACGCTATATCTCAGAGTAATTCCCAAAACCCGGACTTGGATCCAGACGTATCTGCGCCTCCGTACGCCAACTACAACGATGGAGAGTTTCTTTCGATTCCCGACCAAACGAGACAACTTCTCATGATGGAAGACCAAAGCCAGCAGTATCTTCAACAAAGAAGTAGTGCCGTAGAAACCATCGAATCCACTATCAACGAGGTGGGGAATCTCTTCCAACAGTTGGCTACCATGGTCAGCGAACAAGGAGAGACAATTCAGAGAATCGACCAGAACGTGGAGGATATCGACCTCAATATTACAGGGGCCCAAAGAGAGCTATTAAAATACTATGCGCATATATCCAGTAACCGGTGGTTGTTCCTAAAGATATTTGGGGTGTTGATACTCTTCTTCTTGATATGGGTTGTTGTGTCATAGACCGACAAGACTTATATGGACACTCAACTCAGGTGCCAGCTGAACAATAGCACTAAATAGCACTAAATAGCATTAATGTAATTCCTAACTGCCATTTGCATTCACTTGTAGGTTTCGCGCGGTGAATATCCCTTTAGTCATTCAACACATCTTTCTGTGGACTGACGGTAAACCATAGAATTAGTTGTGATAAGCCCTTGTGACAGCAACACCACCACCAATAGAGCACCCACACCGACGTTACTTAACCAAATCTCACTAAGCGCCCAGTTTTGTCCCCAAAGCACTTACCAGAAACTACTATCAGACTATCATGTGGAACTATCTTTTCGGCGGAAACAAACAGCAGAGGAAAGAGCTCCCCAAAAAGGCCATCGTGGAGTTGCGTGAACACATTCAAATGTTGAACAAGAAGAAAAACCATTTGGAACTGCAGATCAGCGACCAAGATGCATTGGCGAGAAAGTATATCACCACCAATAAGACATTGGCCAAGAATGCTTTGAAAAGGAAGAAAGGATACGAAACCAACTTGGTGAAGATAGAGAACCAGATCGACTCGCTTGAGACCCAGCTCACCGCCATCGAAGGAGCCAACTTGAACTTAGAAACCATGAAAGCCATGAAACAAGGAGCGTCTGCCATGAAACAAATTTACGGGGAATACGATATCGATAAGGTGGAAAACACCATGGACGATGTCAGAGAGCAGGTCGAGTTGGCCGACGAGATATCCGAAGCCATCTCAAGACCCGTGGGCAACGATTACGTGGACGAAGACGAATTGGATGAGGAGTTAGCGGCTTTACAACAGGAACAAGAGGAACAGCAAAAGGCACCAGCAGTGAAACAAGCGCCCGCTAAGAATGAGACGCTCCCCGATTTCCCCACCGTTACCAAAACGAAACCACAGGCTGCACAACCACAAGAGGAGGATGAAGATGAAGAAGCTTTGAAAGCTTTACAAGCAGAAATGGGGTTATAGAGCACACTCTTGACCGTGTTTCCAGTCATGATTGACGTAGTTAGTGACATAAATGATATAATTTAATACTAATATTTGATTTTGGTTGGCCTGAACAAGGCAAGGCAATTGGTGCCGACAACAGTACTTTTACACCACCGATACTCCCACTTTCACTCCACTGTTCCAGCACCAATTCCACAATTCCATTTGCGATGATGAGATGCGACTCACGAAATCTAAAAAATTTTAGGCTCATTATCTGATTATGTTGAGGAGTAGGACAAATGGAGGCAAAAAAAGTCTCGTGTGGTTGTTGAAAGGGGCTGCGTCCTCTAGAGTATACTCAACGGCCAGTGAGACCTTTTCGTCGGCCTCTTACCCGAAATATAGCAACTTTTTATCCGATAGGCCCAGGTCTTCGTTTGATACCTCTAAGAAAATCCATAATATGTCGGTGGTAGACATTGATGCTATGAAAGTGCAACCGGAAAACGAACTTTCTGAAAGACACGATCTCACGTGGACCTCCCAGTACAATTCGGTTGTAAGACAACCTTATGCCAAAGATGTGTTACATCTCCAAACTCTTCTAGATGCGGTTTTGAGCAGTAAAAATTTCACCAGAGCTGACAAGATTCTTAAGGCCATGTACCCACTTTCCACGTCCGATGAGGAGTTCATGTTCAGCATGAACAAGTATTTGGAGGCAAATGCCTCGGAACCTGGTGTGGGTGCAAAACAATTGGAAGACTACCTCTATGACTTCAGCGTGGCCTTAACTCCAGACGATAGAACTTACGCCATTTTACTCTCATGTGTTTTGAGAGACGGCCAGAACACTGCATACCAAAGAATCATCAAACACATCAAGAGAACCCCCCAGTTTTCCAGAAAAGTTCTTGGTCACGTGGATGTGTTGGGAATAGACAATTTGACAAAATTGTTCAAAGACTCAGCCATCACCGAGAAGTACATTCCCACCGATTTTTTGCCCCTTTACGAACAAGTGAACAAGCCCGAATCTTCACAAAACGAGGATGACTACTTCACCGGAGATAAGTTCCAGTCCATGAACATTCCTTCCATCTCCAAAGAAGCAGAAGAGCTCAAGTCAGTGGAGTCATTTGGGCTCAAAGTTGTCAGACACACCTTACTTGGGTTGAAACTGACGTCAGAAGGGGCTTCGGAAGTGGTGGATGACTTGATGAAGAACTTGGAAAAAGACTTACAAGCGCATGTCCTTCACAATTTCTCTTCGCACGAGAAGAGAGACTATTTTGCATTATACAAGCTCCTCAAGACCGACGAGGAGAGAAAAACCTTCAACGAAGCATTGGATACTTTCAACCAAGGGCGGCAAAGAACCGTGGAGCTCCGGGGTGCCGACTCTGCCAAGGAGAAATGGAAATACGAACACGAAGAAATGACAAAAAGAGGTTCCGTTCACTTGGCCAGAAGCTTGGATGCCCGTCTTTACGAGTGGTACCAGATGTTGTTACCTTACGTCAAAGAAGAGGTCAATCAGTGTAAGAAGATCCTAGAAGGCACTGGTCCACAACCTAAAACCACCCAGGAAAAAAGCATCATGAGGGAAAGAGCTTTTTATGCTCCATACTTGACACTTGTGCCTCCAGAAAAAATGTGTGCTGTGACCATCTTGGAGTTGTTGAGACTCAACTCTACCGGAGGGATCCACGAAGGTATGAGAACCGCAAGGGCTTTATTGTCTGTTGGTAAAGCCATTGAGTTGGAATATAAAGCTCAGAAACTATTGGATAATGAAAAGAGAAATTTCTCCAAGAAACCAAGACCTGCTAAGCAGTGGAGCAAGATCATCAAGATCATGAATAATCACGCTAAAGACTCTTCCAGCG
Organism: Yamadazyma siamensis; assembly: GCA_030581535.1. NCBI lineage: Eukaryota > Fungi > Ascomycota > Pichiomycetes > Serinales > Debaryomycetaceae > Yamadazyma > Yamadazyma siamensis. Next base: position 513,410 of record JAKTTO010000002.1, read on the forward strand.
GACAGCTTCTCAACGAATGGGACTCGATATTGCATGCTAAAATAGGGTCTGTTTTGACTTCGTATTTGATCCATGTGGCCAAAGTCCCAGTCAAAGGATTTGACCCAACTACTGGTAAAACTGTCGAAGGAAAAGCTCCAGCATTCTTCCATTCCTATCAATATCAACAAGGTCAAAAGATAGGGATCTTAAAATTGCATAAATCCGTCATCAAGCAGCTCTCTGCAGATGCACAAGGAAGCTTGGTTCAACCTCATTTCTTGCCTATGTTGACTGCTCCCAGACCCTGGACCTCCTATAACGAAGGGGGATACTTATTTTCTCACAGCTTGATCGTCAGAACCAAGGATTCTCCCGAGACTTTAGCATACTTGAAAGCAGCTTCTGAAAGAGGTGATCTCCAACAAGTTTTCGATGGGTTGAATGTTTTGGGAAAAACTCCCTGGACTGTCAATAGACAAGTTTTGGAAGTAATGACCAAATTCTGGAACACCGGTAAGGAGTTTATTGATATTCCTCCCATCATTGAGGATCCTATATTACCCGAACCAGTTCCTTCAGACTCCGAGCCAGATGTCTTGAAAGACTACCAGCGTAGAGTCAGGGCCGCAATCAACCATACGGCCTCAATGAACTCTCAAAGATGTGACACGAACTATAAGTTAGAAATTGCTAGAGCTTACATCGGGGAGAAGATGTACTTTCCTCACAATATCGATTTCAGAGGTAGAGCATATCCCATTTCCCCCCATTTCAACCATTTAGGAAATGATCTTACTAGATCATTATTCTTGTTCTGGGATGGTAAGGAATTGGGTGAAAGAGGATTGTGGTGGTTGAAAGTTCATTTGGCCAATCTTTATGGTATCGATAAAGTCTCATTGGAAGAAAGAGCCAAATTCGTGGACGACAACTTGGAAAATATCTTCGAAACTGTCAAAGATCCTTTCAATGAAAATGGATGGTGGACCAAGGGTGAAAAGCCTTGGCAAGTTTTGTCATGTTGCTTTGAGCTTTCAGAAGCTTACAAGTTAGAAGATCCTACAAAGTATGTTTCCCATTTGCCTGTCCATCAAGATGGCTCTTGTAATGGGTTACAGCATTATGCAGCATTGGGAGGAGATGTTGAAGGTGCTCGTCAAGTCAATTTGGTTCCTGCTGAAAAGCCACAAGATGTTTATTCGTTTGTGGCCAGATTGGTTCAGAAAAGAGTCGACAAAGACGCTGAAGATGGTGACAAGTATGCGCTTTTCTTGAGAGATAAAATCACTCGTAAAGTTGTCAAGCAAACGGTGATGACCAATGTTTATGGTGTTACATTTGTAGGTGCCAGAGAACAAATCAAGAAACAAATCAAAGGTTACTTCACTGAAGATGAAGATGCCAATGTTTCATCATATGCCCAATACTTGACTCAGCACGTTTTTGAATCGGTTAGAGAGTTGTTCGAGGGTGCCCACTTAATTCAGGATTGGTTAGGAGAGAGTGCCAGGATTATCACCAAGTCAGTCAGAATCGACTACCAGGATAAAAGTGCCATTGATTTGAACAAACCAAATCATTTATCGTCAGTTATTTGGACCACACCTTTGGGGTTACCATGTGTTCAACCTTATAGAGCCTCCAAGAAACAAATCATCAAGACCAATCTCCAAGATGTTTCCATTTCTGATCCCTTTGGTATCTCCACCGTGGATTCTAGAAAACAAAAAGTCGCCTTACCTCCAAACTTCGTTCACTCGTTGGATGCAACACACATGTTGATGACTGCCACAGCATGTAGCAAAAATGACATCACATTTGCTTCAGTCCACGATTCTTATTGGACTCACGCTTGTGACATTGATCAAATGAATAAAGTCTTGAGACAACAGTTTGTTGACTTGCATTCTGTCAATTTGATCGAAAAAGTTAAGGAAGAATTTGAAGCAAGATACGAGGGATTCCTACAAGTTGTTACTTTACCCAAAGACCACGAGTTGGTGGAGCGTGTACAAAATGTTAGAAGGGAAATTGCTAAAGATATCAAGAGAGCTTTGACAGTGGCTGATGAGATCGAATTGGAAAGAAAGAGAAGAGCCTTGTTAGCATCCTCTGATCCTCAAGAAGTTGAAACTGGAAAACGTCTTGTTACTCCAGTGAAAGTTGTTGAAGATTACGATTTCTCTTCTTTCAAACAAGCATCTGCGTCGATCGGATTCCAGATTTTAGCTCCTATCAAATTTCCTAATGTTCCCAAGAAAGGGGATTTGGACGTCAATGTGGTTAAAGACTCCACATACTTCTTTTCATGATATAACGAACCGTCAATCTGTATATAGATAAAGTCAAAATATATTGATATTCCAACTAGTGCAATACGCATCTAAAATCATATTTGTAGTTGTGATTGTTTGTTTGTTCATTCTTATGTAAAAGAGTACAACTCTTTGTGTCTTATGTCCTTTATGTTGAAATGCTCATTGCAATTGCCATTCCTATGTCTTATAATCTATATGATTTTCCCCTGTTCTTCAAAGTTCTCTATCAATGGGAGAAGAGGAAGTAGCTCGTTTCTATCTATGAGTTTGAACTCCTTCACGAAACTCATGTAATGGGAAAAGAAAGAGTTCCAGTGGGCCTCGAGTGATAAATGTAAAATCTTATCAAAATGATTGTGGTAAATGTGGGCAAAGATTCTGAACATTTGTCTTGATATGTTCTTACAATCCTTCAAGAAGTTTGGAGGAAAAGCACCACCAGTTTTGGTTGGGAATGAGGATTGGTCGTTGAGCTTATTCGAGATCCACGTCAAAACATAATCAATATACTGACATGCCGGAAGATTGATGGCCTGACCGTTTGAATCAACCCAAAGGTAATTGGTGTTGGGGCCAGCGTTCATGGTGGGGTAGTTTTCCGGAGTTATGTATTCCACGAGCACCTGGTAGAACTGGTTCAAGTTATTGAACATTTCAAAAATATTGAGAGCGATCCATTCACCAAAATCAACATATTTTGGCAACGTGACAATGGTTCTGAATGAGCCTTTTACCAAAGACGTCTTCACAAACGGCTCACACATGAATAAAGGCACCTCGTGTGAGGAAAATTCTGAATTCACAACCGATCCTTGACTTCTGTTGCTGTGAATCGCCAACTGTGCGTTTTGTTTTTGGGGAGATCCTCCTTCCAAACCACCACCGGCGCCGTTCACGCCCCCACGAGGCCTCCCTCGTCTTGTAGGAGACGCCTGTTTCTGGTATACCTGGTTTATTCTCTGTTGTTTCGAGGGACTCAATTTTGTAGGCAGTTGACTTCTACGTATTGGAGATCCAGAACTGTTTGGGTGTTGGTAAAACACAGGAGAGTCCAAGTCTTTCTTGTTTTTCTTGGTGCCTCTTCCGAGGCCTCTGATTGTATTCAAAAACGACATCTGGTGTGGGTTGTGATACTTGTATAGGGATTGTGTTTTCTAGCCAGTAGAATATATATAGGAGAGGATTGATCCAATGTTTTTCTCACTAAAAAATTGCTCGCGGTGTTTTTTACACAAAAGTGCTTGACGATTTGAGGCCTAGCGTAAGTAATTACGAGAATTTGATTTATGTAGATATTTATGTGCTACTAGATTGTAGGTACTGACTCGTGGATATTAGGGCATAGAATAGATGTGTAAGAACGAGTTGAGAATCAGCCAGTCTCAAACTGACTTGTCACTACATATCAGTCTCAAACAAATCTTCTCAAACAAATCTTCTCAAACAAACCTTCCCAAACTCTGTCCAAGTTTGACTTTCTGTCCGACTTGGAGATCGAACTTGAAGTTGTCTGGGGCCTCAAACACCAACACAATGGTAGATCCAAGTTTGAACCCTCCGATCTGGTTCCCTTTGGTCATTGGGTATCCGCCTAAGAGCCTGGATGCTTTGGTATATGTGGCCTCATAAACTGTATTCTTCTTCAATCTTCTCTTGGAAGCCTTCTGTTCACTCAAGGATTCTGCCTGTGAGGGAGCTTGTGAAGCCAAGTCGGTTTGTGATCCGAGAAGAGGCGAATTCTCGTCTGATGAATCACTCAGATTCAGGTTCGGATTCTCGCCCAACGACAGCGTCAGCTTTCTATAAACCTCGTGTTCGTAGATATCGTTGGTCTTCAAATCCTTGTCAAAATCCACAACAATACTTCCTACATTGGTGGCTCCAACAGGAATCATCGAGAAGAAGCCGTATTTCCAGTATCCCAATAATGCAACTCTCTCATTCAACACGAACAATCCCTGAAGAGTTTTTTGGAAGAAAGGAGCCACCGAGAAGAGTTCTCCGATGAAATGACGTCTCAAGGTGGCTACCCAGTTGGTTGGTGAGTGGAATCTGTGGTAGTCTCCAGGTGCCAAGTAGATCACCGTGAAGTACAATTGTTTGTTTCCACTTAACCCGATTCTCTCCTTCGGCGTAGGAGTCAAGTCCTTGGCAATCGAAAGCTCCTTGCTGATGCTTGCAGTAGATTTGATGGCCCTGTCACCCTCGTCCTGGTAGTGAAGGTCATTGACGTGACTAGTTTTATCACTCTCCCCACCAATGATATCATCCACTGTATAACTGATTCCGTTGATCTTGGCAAACTCTTGATCTCTTTCATACACGGTGTCGTCGTCTTCCAAATGATCGAAGTTCAAAGCATGTGATGGGGCCGCTAGTCTCTCAGTTTCGAGTCCCAATAACGCGTCAACTGAATAAGTCATTCCCTTGACTTGTTCTATTTCACCATCTTCAATGACACCAAACTTCAACACTTTTCCATCAGACGGAGATATCAAGTCGAAGTCGTCGATAGGACGCACGCCAGGTTTCAATGTCCTATAGAAGAAATCGGATAAGTTATTATAAGACTTCAAATCAGGATTTTCCATTTCCTCGAGATTGACTCCAAATATAGTGGCATAAAGCTTATAACTCGGAGCCCTTAACCATACAGGCAAGTTGATGGAATTGACTTGACCCCACAACCTCGAAATCGCCTTCAAAGGTAACGTCGAATAAATATATAATTGCCAGGATTCAGGTTTTATGGCGTATTCATTATGAGGCATAAACTCGTCATCATCATCGTACTGACCCCGTTCATATTTGATCTTTCCGGCAACCCCCGTGAGCAACACCGCCAAGGAAGTGAGGGTCCACCACCTAATGAATCTACGACGCTGTTGTCTTTGTTTTCTGGCTTCGGCAGAAAAAAATCTCTTATGAACGCTAGAGAAAGACCTTTTACTTAATCTGAGATTGGGAATCCTGAGGCTTCTATCAGTTGAAGAATAGAATAAGACAGCCTTCTTTGGTCTTGGGATTTTGGGAAATTGGTAATAGTAAGATTGAAATTTACTTTTAAGACGATTCCTCTTATTGTTTCTGGGTAAATTATCGTTTACTGCTAATTCCGTGATTGTGGCAGCTCTTGAAAGTGGCTGGTCAAGATTGAACGCCAGCGGACCTATTTTAAAAGGCGCTGGTGTGTATCTGAGCTTCTGTCTCATACGAGGCGAAGGGTTAAATGAGGGTGGACGAAATGCCATAGTCTGACACGGTATTTGTGAATAAAATATTTTTATCGTGCGACTGTTAAACGGAAATAAAATATTGTGGTTACAGGCTTACAGGTTTTGTGTTTTATTTATGGGTCGTACAAACTTGAAAATGATACCGATGGTAGAGTTAGGTGGCTGTGAGCTCCCATATACTGTGCTTCAATGCCTCTACGAACTCAACTGGAATGTGGTGCATTTCAACCAATTTCTCTGTGAAGGAAAAGATTAGCTTCAAATTCAAAAGGTCGTCCACCGTTTGAGGATCACGTGCGAGATTTGCCAATTCGATCTTGGTATCAACAATGTTGAATATCAGTAACCCTTGTTCCCGGAGACTGCACTCTCCGTATGCATCACTAGACTCGAAAACGTACACCTTCTTCTCGTAGTCATTCAATGGATCCATGATTCCCAAATTCATGATCTTTTCGACATCTTCATCAACTTTGAGTTCTTGGTTCTCAACTTGAAGACTCTTATTCTCATTCTCGAGGATATTTGTGACTGAAGGCTGAAGCTTCTGGAAGTTCCTTCTCCTGTAAACAAATAGGGTAAGTGATTTCTGGAACACTTCTAGATACTTAGGATTTAGGGTGAAATCTATTCGAGAACTGAAATGGGCCAAGGACTTGGTCTCGATACTGGAAACACCCTGGAGGTTTGGAAGGAGACACGGACTAGTAGCCTTGAATACCCCACCTGTTTTGAGCTTTACCACCACCGGTACCTTGGAAGGCTTGTGTGAATCCACATCTCTTACTACAAGACACCGAGGCTCAACTGATATGGCCCAAAAGTGCCTCAATGCTTGGAGATGTACTTCATACTCTGCCTCCTCACGAGGAAATACCGGGTAGAGTGAAATCAACAAACTTGCTATTGCTAGGTTAGAATTTCCGAACGCATATTGGCCTCCTCCTAAAAATAAGAACCCAAGAGCCATATTTATGGCCATAAAATTACCATAGCTGGCAGCCCTTGTGGTTTCACCATAAAGAACACGGAGTCTTCTGAAGGTGTCCAAGTCTCCAGACCCCGCCATAACAACCGACGCACTAAGAGCAATCACATTCCGAACATTAGTGGCAGCTGAGCATGTTACCTTCTGATCATATTTCCCGGTATTGGTCTTGGAGAGTACCATCAACTGATCCAAGTATCCCAAAAGAGTGTCTCTGGCAACCTTATCATGTGTCGAGGCATACTTCATAGCCATGGATAAGCAGAGACCTCCTAGGATATTATAGAATCCAATACTGTCACTATCCAAATCATTGAGTTTTGCGTACTTCACTAATAGATCGGGAGGAATGTTGGATTCCACCCATAGTTTGGTGTTTCCAATAGAGTTCCACATGACGAGGTTCATCGCCACACATCTAAGCAAAAGAAGATCCGGCCTGATGTAATCAAGTAGTTGTTGAGAATGAGGGATTGCCAATTTGTTGGCGATAGTGACATCTTCAGTTCTCATATGGATGAACCCCAATGCGATTATTGCCCCACTACATGACTTGTCTAGTTCTTTTTCCAGTTGGTAATCTTTCATAGAAGTGGCAAGTTCAAAAAGTCTGTCAACAACTCTGGTATCATTCAATCCTTTCAAATCTCTTCCTTTACCGAGATTGACGAGTCCCAATGAGATTCCTGCTGCAAGCCTGTAACCCTCGTGAATCTGCTCTACATCGTTCTGAGACACGGTACTAGTGATCTGAGCGAGTAGAATTTCACTCATTCTCCTGTGTTGACTCTCAAAATAAAGTAGTCCTATCCCGAGAAGTCCTGCTGTCTGAACTAGGACTGGGACATTCAAATCGTTGGCCCCTTGAGGAAGAAGAGCCACTGCATGGACCGAAAGCACTTTCGTAAGCTTTATGTTCATGCTTCCCAAATTACTGGCGGCCATTCCTAGAAGAAGTCCAATACTTGTCAATGGATGTTTGGGGCCCAAGTAATTATAGATGTGCCACTCCTCTAGGCTCCTGAGATGACCGTTGATTCCAAGTCCCAATAGGAACCCTGCGTGTTGAGCATTAAGTACTGGGGGTCTATTGAAGATAATCCAACTTCCAGATATACCTTTCGACTGCTTGCTTATGCTAAGACCCGCAGCCACTCCGTTATGGAAGTAACCCCACTCCATGATGGTTTCTTCGATGGAACCAGGATCTAGTACTATATTCGTCATTTTTGGTGTGATGACAGTATTCAAGTTGAACTTCGGTATAGGGAACTTCTCAGTCAAAAGAGGCATCCTCCCTCCGTAGAAAAGTGACGCCCTTCCTAAGGGAATAGAAAGTGTACGAAGTGCAACAATGGCAGCCAACTCTCTTTGAAGAACTATGGTGTCGAATTCCGACTTCCCTTCTTCGGTCATCAAAGCAGCGGTCTGGGTCTTGGTTTGGTGTAATAGGGAAGTGATCTCGTGATACCTTCTGTCGTGATCGAATATGAGTTTTGTGATACCCAAACGATCAGCTTCGGATTGGTCATCCCAAGCAACCACTTGGTCATTGGCGGTATCCAAGACGTTGGCCACCACGTGGTTTATTTCTTTAGTTGCATGGTTTGAGTTGGTAGTCGTGTGTGAATAGATGGACGTAGGAGGTTGATACGAATCTGAATGTAAGAACGCAGATAAGTCCTTTCTTCCTATGAGTGCGAGAGCTTTCAGATCCCATTGGAAATTGGGTGTTTCTTGGCTGAACAGTACCATCTCTTTCAATGGTAAGCGAATACCCTGAGGAAAAGTATCGACATCCTCAGACGAAAGACCTAACTCACACATCAAATCCACCACATCATGTGGCCCGTAGTCTGGAGAGACAATCAACTCAAATAGTTTCAAAACAGCATGCGTTCGAGGTATGATTCTTTCATCTGCTGCAAAACTCTCTTCCACCAATTGAGAAAATGTGAGGTAACCAATGATGGAATTTGTGAACAAACTGGATAAAGAATCGAGAATATTAGGTGGATTGGGTATCACAAGCTGCAGCAATAATCTGGTATTCAAATCCAAGGATGAAGGCGCTATACCATAGTATTTGCACCAATTTTCAGGCCAGCCCATCCAGGAACATAGCTGGGATAGGAACAACCCTAGTTGTCCAAGACAATCACGCTCCAACACGTTCAACTTTTTTTCTTCCCTGATTAGATGAAGTGATATGGTTATGTATGGCAACATCTCTCTCAAAAGGTAATCATTTCCGAATAGATTATTGAGTTCCTTAGCCATTGGTAGAAGTGAAGTGATAGTGTTAACATTGGGAGGCTCGGTATCCATTGGTATCACTATGGCCAATACACTAATCACAAAAGCTCTCCAATCATCCTTGTATGGATCAAGCATGAGTGCACTTCTCCACAATGCCCACATGTTCTCCTTTATATTTGAACCACTCAAATACTCGAAACACTCGAGGCATTTCGCTACCAACTGGGAGCTCGGTGTGAGAACGAGCTCAATCAAATGGGTTTTGTCATTATTACCGGACAATGCCACTTTCCCAGCACAACAACTTTGTATGTCTAACAGGACTTTTGATAAGCTGATAGGAGCGCTCACCACATCCACAAAAGGATTAACGAGTTGAATAGTGTGGTGGTCCTTCAACACCACTATTTGGCCATCAGTCTCCAAGAGAGGACGGCAGTGAATACACGCAATGGTGTATGTCAGCACATACCGAGGAATCGACGTAATCAGCTGGTTGAAGATGTAGATCTTGGCTTTCTGGACGAGTTTGTTCATGATGACAATGGCTTCTTGTTCTTCATAATATAAGTTGTAGATATCTAGATCCTTGCGATCGGCAGCCAAATTGAAGACCTCCACCTTGTTGAGAATCATGTCTCTTTTGAGTCCCAAATCAATCTTGGGCTCGGCCAATTCTGATCCCATTCTGGCCATTGAGGACGCATCTGATAGTAAAGTGCTGGTACGCTTTTTGTCCATAGTCATGGACAAATGGTTATCGAGGTGGAACTCTTCCTCAAGCCGACTGGGGTTTGGGGTGTTGAGTGCCTTCTTTTTGACCCTATAAGAAGGCCCTCTTTTGCTGTTTTTATTTGAAGTTCGTATGTGATATAGAATGACAGTTTTATCTTGAGTATTGAATGTAGCACACAAGGAAGCAAATGAATTCAACCCCTTGGTGGGGAATGCCATCATTTCCTCGTTGGGAGATATGAGTGACGTGGAGGAAGATGCTATCATGCGGAACTCGCCAATTGGATCTACCAACGATATGAAATTTCCTGAGTATTCTCCAGAATGATCTTTCTGTAGAAGAACACCAAATTCAAAGGGCAAAGCAGATCGCACCACGAATGGGAAGCTCACTGTGTACTCTCTCTCTTTTGTGTATAAGAAGGCCGATTTTGATAAACATATCACGAGTACTTCTGAATCATTAAAGTACGTGAAGGTAGCGCTCACAATATCTTCATCGAAGGTGAATTTCTTGTGGATTGTAGCAGACAGTAGCACCACCAGGCGCTTGTGTATATTGAGTCTCTTGTTGTGGTATAGTTTCAAGTGACCTCCCACTGCCGGGTCGATGTCACATCGTATGGCTGGGGTTGATATCATCGATTGTGCGGCCTGTACACTGATGTTTAGTAACGCGATTGAGGGAAGCTGCCGCGAGATAATGAGAGCCACCGCGAGATAATGAGAGCCACCGCGAGATAATGAGAGCCACCGCGAGATAATGAGAGCCACCGCGAGAGAATGAGAACCACCGCGAAGCTGCCACGAAACACCTTTAATCTACCACTACAATCATTCATCCACCACAACCACTAATCTACATCTCTTTCAGCGAATAACAGATTAACTATGTACAAACTTATTCAATAATTCTGGTAACCAAACCAGTTCCAACAGTCTTACCACCTTCTCTAAGGTTGAAACGTTGGTTGAGTTCAAGTGGAGTCTTCTTAACTAATTCAATCTCCATTTCAATGTTGTCACCAGGCATAACCATCTTGGAGTGATCAACATCTTCACCTTCAGGGAATCTCAAGGTACCGGTAACATCAGTTGTTCTGATGAACAATTGAGGCTTGTAGTTTTCACCGAATGGAGAGTGACGTCCTCCTTCTTCAGTGGTCAAAATATACATGGAAGCCAAGATTCTAGAGTGAGCAGTGACGGTACCTGGTTTAGCCAAAACTTTACCTCTGGAAACTTCATCCTTCTTGACACCTCTCAACAAGATACCAGCGTTGTCACCAGCCATGGCAGAGTCTAATTCCTTCTTGAACATTTCAATACCGGTAACGGTGGCCTTGATGGTTTTATCGTTAGAACCAATGATTTCAACTTCTTCACCTTTCTTCAAGGATCCTCTTTCAACTCTACCGGTAACAACGGTACCTCTACCGGAAATGGAGAAAACATCTTCAACTGGCAATAAGAAAGGTTGTTCCAAGTCTCTTTCAGGAGTTGGAATGTATTCATCAACAGCATCTAACAATTTAAGAATGGCTTGTTCACCGATTTCAGGCTTGGTTCCTTCCAAAGCACATAAAGCAGATCCCATGATAACTGGAGCATTGTCACCATCAAAACCGTATTGAGACAACAATTCTCTCATTTCCATTTCAACCAATTCCAACATTTCTGGGTCATCAATAGTATCAACCTTGTTAACAAACACAACCAAGTTTTGAACACCAACTTGTCTAGCCAACAAAACGTGTTCTTTGGTTTGAGGCATTTGTCCGTCAGTAGCAGCAACAACAATGATAGCACCATCCATTTGAGCAGCACCAGTGATCATGTTTTTGATATAATCAGCGTGTCCTGGAGCATCAACATGAGCATAATGTCTTTTTTCAGTTTCGTATTCAATGTGAGCAGAGGAAATGGTGATACCTCTTGCTCTTTCTTCTGGAGCTCTATCGATGTTAGCGTAGTCCAAGAAGTTGGCTCCACCTCTTTCAGATAAAACTTTGGTGATAGCAGCGGTTAAAGTGGTTTTACCGTGGTCAACGTGACCAATGGTACCAACATTAACATGAGGTTTAGATCTGTCAAAAGCAGCGTAACCTCTAACGAGAGAAGGTCTGGCTAACTTGACATTGAAGCTGGCCAAGAATCTAGTAGTAGATCTAACAGCTCTGGAAGTAACAGCTTGGTAGAACATTGGAGATTTCTAAAACTGAAAATTGAAAATTTGAAAATTTTCTCACACCATTGGCCGAGTGCGATCGCTATTACGGTTATGTAAGAGCTTATGTAAGCGATACTGTCAATTAACCACTGGCTGGTGTAGTTGTTTGTACGGTCATATATTTTTACTTATCAGTTGATGAGTCTTTGGTATTCCGAGCCTGCTCGTTCTTCGCTGTCGTCATAACTATCGGGTTCGCTTTCGTCCTGGAGATTTTGTTCCACGATTCTCTCCACTTGTAGTCTCTCTAGAGTATCGGCATTCAATCCATCTTTTCTAAAGTACTCAAAATAGATACACATGGAAAGCAAGGTACCTTGGAGAATGAAGGCCACAAAATAGGAGATGTAGGAGCTCCAATGGGACCCTTTGGTGAAGAAAAGAGTGGCTGTGAATAGAGCTCCTCCAGGAGTTTGAATGCACATCATGCCGATCGAAAGGGTTCCCGGATGTTTGAGTCTATAGGTGGTTAGAATTTGAGGCACATACTTTATGATCGTCAATGTGGTGGAAAGAAGCCCATTGATATTGGCAATTCCTACGAGAACCAGTGGATTTGTCAAGAACGCAACGATGATTTGAATCAATGAAGCACCAGCATGTACCAACACAAAATATCCCACCCGCAAGTTCTGGTGGTATTCGACTTTATCCTGTCTTATTGAATTTCTGGTCAAAACAAGCACCAATACTAGTATCATTACCGCACAAATACTCTGAAGTCCTATTTGTATGAGATTGAGCTGGGAATTGATACAGTTGAACGCACTGAGATAGCCACCCCTACAGCACGACCGTGCAGTAGAAGATATTAACACGATGTTGGTGAATGTGAAAATTGAAGAACACGACCCCAAAAGAAGAAATTCCGTAGAAAGGCCCTCGCTGGTTCGTTTCTTGTAGATACGGAGATATTGGGGGACATAGCTTAGAAATATACCGAATGTTATGGCCACCAGAAGAGCAAAGTTGGCTTTGGAAGCTCCTTCGTATTTCTTACACACTTCAGGATTGAATTCGACACTTGAGAATGACATAAATACTAACTATTCGCAGCGCGAATTAAAGGGTTTAGGTGACCTGAGAATTGGTGGTCTGGGTTTTGTGGTGAGGGAATTGTGGTGCTGGGAGGGTGTGAAAAATCTGAAAAAATCACTGAATACTTGCAGGGGTATGAGGGTATGCTGGTGATTTTTTTGGATTTTTTGGAGTTTGTTTGGACCCCGTTTGGGCACTTTAGGTGTGTTCTTAATGCAATGTAAAAGAAGCTATTGCTGCGAAATTTGGATAATTGTGAAAACACAATATTCTTTGAAGACACATAGACCAGATTTGAAAGTCACCTTCGAGAGCCAGTACCGTGGAAAATCAACCATGGGTGCTTACAGCTACTAAAACACTACCGCTACCATATATGCATATTCATTATGTCAATGCCCGATTAGGCATTACTTCTACTAACTGATAATGTTGAAAGGCACCCGGACACTAATAGGTTCATGGTTGTGAAACTTGACCGTCAAGCAGAGGAAGTATAGACGTCCCATGATGCAAGTCTGGAAACTTGGCACGAGAGTGAAGAGACTCTTGGCTAAATTGTCGCTGCTACTTGGCTTTGCCTTGGAGAGAGTGGATGTCAAATCCATAAACACATCAATAGATTGACTGTAGCGGACTGACTCTTTACTCATACCAGACTTGTCGGTATTCTGGTTCCAACTGCCCAAGCCTCCTTTGGCCTTTACTTTAACATCTTCGACTTTGAGGGTGTTGTACTTACATGAGACATTGGCCAAGGCCTTAATATCCATAATGAGTTGCGAGTCCACCGCCAAAACTTGGTGGCCCACTTTACCAATCAAGGCTGTAATTTCTTCCAAGTATTTCTTGAACCGCTCCTGGATGTGGTGCTCGAAGTTATCGTGGGACCCGGCAATATTCTTGTACACCATATCCGGAGTGATTTCCACGGGAATTAAATACTTCTTGGATCTGTAAGTGAACACATCTATCTCAGCGCAAACGCTCTTGATTTCAGGTAATTTCTGGTTGTCCGAGGGTGAAAAAGAGATCTCTAGTGGAACCTCAAGTTTGGAACTGTAGAAGCCCAAACTCTCCCGGTCTTGGAACTTCGAAGCAGGAATATATTTGACATAATAGCGTCGGCTGGGACTCGCCAATTCGACCAAACCAACGATCTTGGGGTTGGCAGTGATTGTTTGCTTCCGTCTGAGAGGCATGATTTTCCTGAATTCTGAATTGTCGTCACTTCCAGGGTCTCTTGTTGTGCTGCCCACACTGGTGTAAAGTTGTCTTTCCTTGGTGATCTGGAGTTGACGCACGGCATCAGGGTCAGGTTCTTCGTTTCCCCCTAATATATCCTTGCCCAACTTGATTTTCTGTTTGATCTGGTTATGAAAGTTGTTATAGTAGATTTTGGCCTCGGCTTCCAACACGTCCTGATCGATCTCATAGCTTATGATTTCTCGTGGAATGAATCTGATAAACGCACTCTCTTCCTCGATGATGATGAACTCATCGACAAAGTCAGGTCTGACGTCGGTCACGTATTGAGAGGCCTTTCCCACCACAATTGCCTCTACGCTGTAGGATATGGCAGTATCCGAGAACGAAAGGTCCTTAATTCTGTCACCAAATGCGTCAGAGCTTCTCGGAGTAGATGTCCCGCTTCCAAGGGACGGTTTCTTCGATTGTGGAGACGCAGGCACAGACGATGGGCCTATAGAAAAGTCGGCCTTACCGTTTTGCTTGCCAGTAACGTGTCTCAGTCTCAACTTCCGAATGTTCTGGAGAAACTGAGTCTTTGCCAAACCAATGGTTGGAGGCAAAGCACAGTGGCCTTCTAGCTGGGCCTCACACGCACAGTCCAAGAGCCTTTCAGGAATAGTGAACTGGAAGTATTTCTTGTAGACCACGTGAGGCTTGAGTTTTTTATCGTGTGGAAGGCTCAAGGTAGTGCCGTCTTTGGGGTCTATGCTGGCTCCTCCAACGGTGTTCAGGTTGATGTCCGTTGGAGTCCAAGATGCGTTGTAGTCGAACATGTTCAAGAACTTGAGTAGAAGTGCAGGTCTTTTGCTATCATTCACGTCTCCCATCACCGTCACCTTTCCTTCAAAAACCACAGACAACATGTCGAAGGCCACTAGCTGGGAAGAGGTATTCTCCACCAAAACGTACCCGTAAATTTTTTCTCTCTGTTGGTATTCGTAGAGCACGTTGTCGATTATATTAACTGGTTGGCCGTCGTATCC
Organism: Yamadazyma siamensis; assembly: GCA_030581535.1. Classification (NCBI taxonomy): domain Eukaryota; kingdom Fungi; phylum Ascomycota; class Pichiomycetes; order Serinales; family Debaryomycetaceae; genus Yamadazyma; species Yamadazyma siamensis. The sequence goes on from JAKTTO010000002.1 coordinate 528,430, forward strand.
AGGTCCGTCGGTCAAGTGGATCTCGATCCGAACGTTGGAAACGGCCTTGGGGTTTACATCTCCGAGTCTCTTGAGTTTGTGGGTGTTTGCGTGGATGGTGTTCTGCCAGTGAATGGGAGGAGTCAGAATACGAGGCGTGAGAGACAGATTCGTTGTCAGCGGCAGCATCAGCAGCAGCAGCATCAGGGGGTGAGGGTTTCGTATGGGGACGTTGTTCCCGGCGTCAAAGTAGCCCAAGTTGGGCACCGAATTCTCCACGGTTCCAGGACTAGCGAGCGGATTATCGATTGTGGGGCTAGGACTGGGGGTCGCAAAATCGTAAGCAGGTGGATTCTGGCTGGGGTCGTCGGAGCTGGGATCCAAGCTCTTGGAGAAGGTGGACTCGAAGAGCTGGTACGAAGGTAGAATGTTCCACGAAACGGGGTCGTAGCTGGGTGACACCAAAGGTTGGAGAGGATTTTCCTGGTTTGACAACCCACTGAAGTTGTTTTTACGGAATCCCGGACTGTGTGCACCTGATAGCGACAAGTTGTATCTGTTCAAGTCTCTGGGGTCACGGGATCGGGACTGGGGAGACTGGCTTTGAACAGGTCGGCTTTGAGCAGACCGATTGTGAGTTTGAGAAGTCCTCAGGTCATTGGCATTAGATTTGGGTGTAGAATTCGAATTGGAATTCGACTGCGTTAGCTTGGTAGACTTTTCATTTTTCTTCCTGAAAAACATCTATGACTGTTGGGGTGGAATGCTTATGGTGTTGGAGGGTTACAAACGGTCTCAGGTGCCAATTATCCAACCACCACACGATCCAATCAATAGATCTGTCAGTCAAAAGTGCGACTTTTATTTTACATTACTGCTACTATTACACCACCAGAACTGGAAATGAGTGCCACGTTTTGGGGGCTAGAAGCCGCTTCTCAGTCCTCACAGGATCTGGTGCTGGTTCCAGGCACATCACGCTGGATCGCAAGCATTCTACGTGACTGCAGTGACGCTGCTTTGGAGGCGATCACCACCTTGAATACCTCATATACAAACATGTCTGAGGATCTATCACGGTTTGTAGAGCTCGCTGTTGAGCAGCCACACGCGTTTGTAGAGTCACTAGGGGTACAAAAACTGCCACAAAGCGACCAGGTGCCCAGGGGAGACAACAGTGCCCACCAGCTTCTCAGAGATCTCGTGCTGGAGGAACAGACCCGTCACCAGAAGTCTGGATCCCAGGATCCTGTTGGATCTGGTACACTGAAAGACTTGGTACAGCCAGAACAGGTCCCGGTACCACACGAGCCATCTACAGTAAACGAGCTAGACCTCAATCTGCTGCCTTTGAAAGAACTTCCTTTTCCGGTGGACGAGATCCAGCCCCAGCAAACGAGACAGTATGACCAGCTCATCATACCGTCGTCCAGTCCCGGAAGATCCACCATCAACAGAGTGAGTCTTACGTTCCTGAGGCAGTCTCAAGTCACAGCACCCACGGGACCTATTTTTTTGGAGAGGGAAAAGGAAAAAAAGGAAAAGGAATTGGAGAAAGAGAAGGAAAAGGAAATGGAGAAAGAAAAGGAAGAAGAGCATCAGCAGAACCAGAAACACGAAAAAAAGGTGTCTGATGATCTAGGCTCGTCTTTGAAACGCATCCAGATGTCTGTACGCCGGAAAACGGACGCCAGCTCCATACTAAAGACCCCAAACCCCGTGAATCTGCACATACTCGACCCTCTTGAGTCCAAGACCCCAGGAACGGCAGTAGAAACTAGAGACGAAATCCCTGGGAAGGCTTTATGGAAAACGCCAGGAAAAACTCCAGCAAAAACGCCAGGGAAAACGATATCTCCGGTCTACGTACCACTTCCTAAAAGGGCACCATTGAATCTCGAGTCTTCGGTGTCCCATAGAAAGTCCCTTGCCTCCATGAAGCGGTCAAGTTCTGCCCAGAGAGATGTTGCTACTCCCTTGAAGGCCCCGAGAGCTCCTTCTTTTATTGAAGTGTCTCCTGCTGCGACTCCTTCTGGACCAGGAACTGGAAATGCAACTGGAAATGCACCAGGAAATGCACCAGGAAATGCACCAGGAAATGCAACAGGAACATCAAGAAGGACTGAAAGTAGTGTAGGTCATTCTCTGCAGCGCAGTGCCACTGCTAGTGTTGGTGTCCAGCCACTAATAGCGTCCTCAAGACCCACTCCTACTGCTACACCGAGTGTCAACACGAATTATTCATTCCAGAACCTTACTTTGGAACGGAAAAAGTCGGTATCGCCTCAAAGAAAGCTTTTGTCTCCTCAAAAGAGACCCACACCTTCATTTCACCCCAGAAACGAACTAGAGGTTGAACCTATACCAAAAACGCGTCCACGGCCACTCATAAGATCACCTGAACAAGGTCTTCAGCTCTCAAACAACGTCCCACTGAGATCTGGTGTCAAAGCCACTGGCCCAGCTCCAGAGTCTTCGTTGTCTAAGGTACCTCACGCATCAAGTATCGATCCACAGTCTAACTTGCTGACATCAACACCACCTCCACTGATCGGAAACGCACCAGTATCCGGGTCTACAAAGCCACAGCCGAAGTTTATGAGTCCAACTGGATCTAGTATTGCCAAGTCGGTCAAGTCGTTGTCAAAATCAGACACCAACCAAAGAGGTAAAAGTAAGTTCATGACTACCACGTTGGGTCCCAACACCAGATTGTCTAGGCATACACTCAGACCCAAATCTCCAGTGAAGCAGCCGTTGGATAGTTCCAGGGCTAGTGGGAAAATCTCCTTGGGGTCCAAGATACCTCCTCTTAGGAAATCTCTCATCGCTAGAGATAGTGTGACCAAACCCAAACAGAAACTCGTGCTCAACATGAAACACCACAAACTGCTGGTAGCATCGGAGACGACAACCTCCACATCTACACCTACGTTGTTGCCGACTCTTTCTTCATCTACGACAGCTACAGTTGGAAGAAATAAACCTGAGTCGGTGACTAAATCTGTGGCTAAATCTGTGTCCACATCAGGCCCAACAATGCCACATACATCCACCCATAAGAGACGGAAGTTGGGTGGAAATGCAGTGGCTCTTCCAGAAGCAGCTCGGGCCCAGTTTGTGATCAAGAAGGATCCCAGATCAACTCATAAACCAGCAATAACCCCCAAAAAGCTGATGATTCTCACCAACAGCAGCCCAGATCTTCCGCCCATTCCCAGTGATGACAATGAGAGCGTGGTGTTGAAGTCCTGGGCCCAAAACTCACCCTTACGGAGGTTAGTCCTCCAAAGCAAAGAAATGAATCCCAAGGATATATTTGGCGATGTTCCTTCGTTTGATGCAGAAGCAATATTCAGAAGGTGACCTGGATTGATGGCAAAGCAGTGTTCAGAAGGTGAAGCTGGAATGCCGAAACAGTGTTCAAAATTTGAACCTCGCTTGATGCCTTGGTGATATGATTCTACGATTAATGATCATGTAATATATATATCTATAATGCTCTTTTAGCAAGCACGGCTTCCTTATTCCATGTTCCTATCCACTCAGCAGAGTCCTGTTTTGGAACCACGTACAATCTCAAGGCATTATCGAATAAAGGAATCTTGGGGCTCTCCTTCATTAATGCTTCATTGATGGCCACGTTTTTACCCACTTTGATTAATCCTCCTGCTTCAGTTTCAAGGTAACATTGCATGTTTTTAAGACTGAAGTTTTTGTGCTTGGGATCTTCAAAGAACGACTGAGGTCTGTCTAGAACAGCACCCAAAATCTCGTTGGGTGTGGATAATTCCCCGATTTCTTGTAGGAAATCGAACTCATCAGTGGTGGGATATAGCACCATGGCAGGGAAAATGAGCTGTGATTCGTAGTCCAACGGATCCTCCAATCGTATAGAAGCATCTTCTAGAAGTTCTGCTGGTCTTGATGACTTGATTACGGTCATGTGTCTCAATTTCATGGCATTCACAAGAATGGTTTGTTTAAGTTTTGCTTCCTGTTCCTGTTTTTCCTTTCTTTCTTTTGCGATTCGGATTTTCTCCTGCCTCTCTACTACCTTGTTGAGGGTGTCTTGGATGGGTCTGTTATCTTTATCGATGGATAATCCATACTCCAAGACTTGCTTAGCTTCATCAAGTCTTTCGACTGCGAAAAAAGCTCTTCCCGACCGGTAACAGGCCTTGACATTACGTTCATCGATAAGCAAAACCTTCTTACAGTCCTCAATACACCTTCTGTAGTTTTTAAGCTCCAAGTTACATGCTGCTCTGTTGAGATAAAGAGCCTTATTGATGGCTTCATTATCGCACTCCACATCAAGTCCTTTTGTGTAGAATTCCACTGCCACCTTATAGTTTTTGGCCTTATAATGATCATTACCCTGGTTTTTGAAGTTCTCTGCAATTTCGTGTGGTTCTCCGTCATATGCAAGACTTTTAAGAGCTTCAAGGTTAACATTCTCTCCTCCATCTCCATCGGTTTCATCAAGTTTGGTCATGAAAAAAGGAAGTCTGTTCAAATCGTCCATGACCTCCTCAGTGGTCTTCTCTGAGTACTCTGTGAGCTGTGGGGGTAACTCTGGCTCTCCCGGCTTGGGGATGTACCGTCTCTTATCCCATTCGCTTTGGTATTCGGATTCTGCCATCTTGAAAATTTCGCAGTGCGGTTGCAAAATACAAATGGATGGAAAAGGAATATGAACTAACTTACAGTTCAAAGGGATGTTGGAACTAAGATTACGCGTACGACAGAATACTACGTATGGCGGGATGCTATGCGTACGATTGTGAGTTACGTACAAATGACACTAGGTGTACGGATGCTGGATCACCAAAGGGAGCTTGATACTGAGCTTCTCTTTGTGTCCATACTTTAAGTTGATCTGGAGTATATAAAGCCGTGCCATGTAGCATGATTGAAAATCGGGAGTCAACCTGAAATTCGTCAGATTATACTTGCTCATGGTGGCGTTTGCGATGTCGAATTCGAGGTTGAAATCCTTATGGTACTTTTCGTCCTGTGATTCCGCTGTGGATGTGTGCTTCTCCCATGGAATGGAGTTTATATCACTGACTTTTCCCTCGTAGATCACCTTGGGATCTTGTATTCTCAAATGCGCCTCCTGTTTCTTCAAATTAGAGAAGCACTTGATATCCCGAAGGAGCTCGTTATCGATATTGAGATCCTCCTTAGATGCGTTTTTGAAGATTTCAGAGATTTCTCGGGCATATCTTTGGAATCGGTGGATAACAAGATGTTCGAAATCATCTTTGGGTTTACTGCTGTTCTCGAAACACATGTCAGGGTGAATAACCAAAGGAATCGGGAGCGATTTGGACCTTATAGTCACCGCAAGGAGATCTACACTTATGCCCTCGAATTGCGGTAGGGTACCTTTGTTCTGGAATAGGAACGAAACACTTAGGGGAATTGTGAGTCTTGACTTTCTGTGAGGCTTCAACTCATCTATTCTGTCGTGGACCTTGATTTCGGTGAAGTACTCTTTTTTGGGTGTGGAGAGAGCTAGTAACCCCACAAGCTTACTAGCAAACATGGACTTTTTGCTTTTGTATGCCACGAAAACTTCGTATGTGTCCTTTTTTGTTGGGGCACGGAACTTCTGGATGTATGAATTTTTGAGCTTGTTGAGCTCGGTGCTGGATTGGCCAGAATTAATACCACTCATTGACCCTGAATTTATAGGTGTGAGGTTTAGACCACTACTGGGCCCAAGACTCTTGTAGATTTGGATGGCTTCTTCAATCTCCGACACTTTGTTGGCAAACATGAGGATGGCTTCCTCGTTGATCATTTGCCTGTTGAGATCCAAGAGCGGATGGTAATACGGTCTGACTTGCACGTAAGTTTCCATCTGGTTTACAACGACATATTCGTCGCTGTCATTGAAGTAACCAAGACACTCATAATCTCTAGCTTTGCCAATGATTCGTGCACGGACACTGTAGGAGATATAACTGTCGGTGAACCCGAGGTCTGTGATGTTGGCTTTCTTCTCAACCGTGAGATCTTCTTGGTGGTACACTTTCCGCTTGAGGTTACTGACGATTTCGTCTCGCGAGAGCCCAAGCGAAGGACACACCTGGACGTGCTTCACGAGGTTGTGTGCACAGTTATGATCTAGGAGTTTCTCGGGGAGTTTGAATGCAAAAAACTTTTTGTACCTCGATCTGGGTAGAAACACCTTGTGTAAATTGAGTTCAGAGAACGCTCCATCAGTGTCTCGTTCGTTCAAAAAGGACGTGGGATCGAAATGGTCAGACTTGAATCGGTCAAGCTTGGCATCACTCCACGAGGCGTTGAAGTCGAACATGCTAAGGAACTTATAAGAAAACGGTTTGTCACTGTTGTCAGGAGATCCTATGCCCACAACTCCTTCAAACACCACCGAAAAACTGTCAAAGGAAATGTTGTAGTCCGTTTCATTGGTGATGACCACATACCCATGGATATACTGGTTTTGTTGTAGTTTGATGCGCTCGGGCTTGATGTGCTTTGGCTCGACCCCTACTTTGCCTACTTTTTCAGTGAATTTGATCTCGATCTTTAGCTTCTTGGAGTCTCTCACTCCCAACGCAGGCAAGTGCTTGAGCTTCTCTGCGTTGGCAAGTAGAGTGTCCTCCCATCTGGTGTATTCTGTGGTTGGGTCAGGCAACTGGTGGTGAATTGAGTTGTCAGAAGACACCGGAAGATGATCAAAGTAGCCTCCTAGCACCGGATCCAGCGGCGACAAAATCGATTCTGCTGGAGTGGTGATGGACTCTTGTGTTGGGAGCCGTATGGCCAGAGGTCTAGACCCCGGAGCCGGTGATATTGGAGTGCTTGTACCAGAATTTACTGGTGATAAACTGGAGGATGAGTGTGCAAGGGGAACGTGGAAGCCCAGAAACTCATGAGTCGTTCCAAATGTCGTTCCAAGTGACGCTCCAGTCGTTGGTGCAGCCACACTGGTTGGTACAGCTCCACTGGTTGGTGTAGCTCCAATTTCAGCTGTTGTTGCTGATGTTCCTGTTCCAGTTGGCGTGGGAGGAAGCGAATGGGGATCATATGTCGGGGGCTCATGGCCCGAAGGAGCTTCTGGGAAGCGAGAGGCGTTGAGGGGCTTGGAGATGGTGGACTGGTACATCTGGTACGATGGTAGAATATTTATGAGCAGATCTGTGTCTTGATCAGGGTCGTTCGAGTCATTAGGGTCTTCGTATGCGGGAGAAGCGATTGGAGGGGAGTCTTCTGTAGGTTCAGGAGAAAGTTCACCGGAAACACTGGCACTTCCACGTCTGTGGGGGGACTTGTGTTGGTTTTGGGCCTCCCATGAAAGCTTGTTGAAGAAATACTTGTGGTCTTTCATGAATCAGCCTTACCACAACACAGTGAATTGCGCGGCCAATTGCGTGGTGGGCTGGTGCGACGATGGCGCGAGATGCGAGCCGGAGTTGGTGCGGCGCTGGGCCACTGCCACCGCAGCGCACTGTAGTGCAGCGCACTGTAGTGCCACGCAATGGAACGGTGGTGCGTGGCACCGTGAACTCGTCAGTGTGGCTACCTACACACTCTCAATGGCACCTTGACCACTAGCAGATCGGACTCTAGTTTCACAACCACCTTCAAGTAGTATAGCCTCACGCTGTGGCATGTCTGGCAGTCCGGAGGTAACGTGACCTGGTCGAAAAATTTGTGCTTATTGGTGACATTATGTTGCTTGGATACGCAACTCTGTAAGTTCAATTTGACATTGAAGAACTTACACGAATGTCCATCCACAGCGGTCCATTTGACGTCATCCACACTTTTGGCATCAGTACCATCGGCCTTTTGTATCTGCACGTCATTGACGGGGAAATTGCTGAATTTTGGCACAACTGTAGCAACACTTCTGAGATCTTTGTATAGTTGTCTCTCGACTTTGAACACTTCACTTCCCAAAGCTTCTATGAGATGGGTGAGATCCTTGACTCGCTTCTCGTGGGGCTTGAGGAACCGGTGGATGAACAACTCGTAATCTGAGCGGGATCCTATGCTCTCGACTTCCTCCTGAGGAATGAAGAGTTCGTGGTTGAACTCCACAGGTATGGGCGAAGGGTGGGACTGTTTGATTGTCAACGCACACAATTCGGCTCTGATGGCCTTGATTTGGGGGAAATCGTCTCGGCCGTGGGCTTCTAGCTTCAAGGGAATCGTCACCACGAGACTGGACTCGTCCACCGGTTTGGTTCTGTAGGCCACAGGTGGCACATAGGCAATGGAGTATTGGGTTTTGGGGGTGGAAAGCGACACGATCGTCGACGCCTTGTGGGAGTGGGAGAAGATCGACTTCTTTTTGACCATCACCACATTCACATACACATTTTGTGCAAATTGGATGGCTCCTGCAGCACCTGCTTCGCCGTATACTTTTTTGGTGTCAGATTTGACGTCTTTGTATAATTGTCTCAACTTGGAGTTGGGATTGGACCTCTGAGGAATGAGTGAGAGATCGGAGTTGGAATTCTTGACTGCAAGCATGGACTTGCCAAAGTCTATGAGATCGTCCACAGACTTCTCGAACGCCTTGTAGTATCTGTAGACTTCCTGGGGATCTTGTTGGTAGAGAGGAGAGTCCACAGGAACCACTCTGATGTTCTGAATGGCTTCGTTGGCTATGACATACTGGTCCTTTTTGAGGTCTAGTCCGTAGTCGGTGGCCTTGCCGATGACTCTGCACTCCACACTGTAGTCTATGGACATATCGAGGAACGAGAGATCGTTGACGAGGTTCTTTTTGCGGGCAAAAATCTCTGATGGCTTGACACTGTACTTGGGGAACCCCAAACTCGACGGCAATACCGTGTGGGCATTCAAACTCTCTTCACAGATGTCGTCCAAGAGCTTTTCCGGGAGTCGAAACGAGAAGTATCTCTTATACTTTTGGTGAGGCAAAAACTGTCGTTTCAAGTCGATCGAAAGAAGCATATTATCGTACGGATCCACCTCACCCTCACACCAGTCCCTTGGGTCGCCCTCGTCGGTGGTGAGTCTGTCGATGTTGGCGTACGTCCAGCTGGCGAAGAGGTCCGTCATATTCAAGAATTTGTGGGCTATTCGAGGCTTCTGGGTGTCTATAAACCCGTCATTGTTCTCCAAAATCATCAATTTGCCCTCGAAAACAACATACACCATGTCGAATTTGATGGGGACATCGCCGTGGTTCTCGATGGTCACATACCCGTGAACATAGTCTCCCTGTTTGAGTTCTTTGGTGGAAATATCCACTTCTTCGGGTTTGACTCCTTTTTGACACACCTTCCTGGTGATGTGCACCTTCACCTCCAAGTCCTTGGGCACCTGGCTGTCAGATTTGGCCAAGTTCATGAGCTTGTGGACGTTGGCGAGAATGGTGGAGTGCCAGATCTCGATTTGTTCTTCTTCTGGCTGAGCCATTATGGGAAACGGGAACTCGCTCATGCTTCGAGACGTCTGGGGAGTGAACGGATCCGAGACCCCACTCAACGACACTGCCGTAGACGTCACAGGCGTCATGTCGTACGTAGGAGGCTCTCGGGAATAGTCTTCTTCGGGAGAATTGAGAGTTCTGGAAATGGTGCTCTGGAACATCTGGTACGACGGAAGAATGGTGTTGATGAGCTCGTTTAGCTCTGTATCTGTGTCCTTGGGAGTACCAGAGGAACCCTGGTCCCGGGAGAACACGCTGGCTTTTTGTTTGGGCTTTTTTGAGTCCACCATGACAGTGCCAGCGAGTTGCAGTGAGTTTCAGTGAGCGAACTGAGACGTTAAACGTTAAACTGAGAACTTGGATTGACACGTGACTCTTGGCACTCGTCGAAGTCGGCACGAATTTGTGTGGTGGTCGAAATATGCTGAGATACTACCAGTTTATGGTGGTCTGATGTAGCAACACAGTTGGTGGTTGGCTGCTCGGTTGCAAGATGGTTTGTGGAGGTGTGGCTAAGATGAGATGCGCGGAAATACTATGGACCCTCGAACGAGACTAGCTTACGAGAGAAACAGGCCACGGCATTGCGAGGCACGATTGATACGTGAAAGACGTGAAAAGCGTGAAAGACGTGAAAGAATTTGAAAGACGTGAAAGAATTTGAAAGAACGTGAAAAACGTGAAAAACGTGAAAGAACACAAAAGAACTCAAAAGAACGTGAATGATAAATAGATACACGTGAGTGAATCATATGGCTTGTGTTCCTCACAGAAGACGAGATCTTCCGATCTTCTCACCTACTAACCTGCTGACCTCTCTATTAATATACACTACTTGGTGTCTCCAGGCATCGATCCTCCAGATGACCCGGAAGAGGACCCAGACCCGTAGCCTGGACCCATATTCATTCCTCCCATCCCGGAGTTTTGCCCCATTCGTTGTCGATATTGTTGCTGTTGAGACTGTTGCTTCTGTATCAACACCCTTTTCCTCTGCTCGTAATCCAACTTGGAAGAATTGACTCCATTTAAGTTCTGGTTGGCTTGTAAAGGCGACCCACTAGCACTTCTTTGTTGCATCTGCGAATTCATCTGCTGGTTCATTTGGCTAATCTGCCCCTGTTGTAATTGCCTCATTTGCTGTTGTTGCAACTGCTGCAATTGCTGTTGCTGCTGTTGGTTTTTGGCACTCTTCAAGATTTGGAGCTGGTTCCGTTCTTCGGGTGTCAAATTCACCTGCGCTTTGTTGAGGTTACGGGCTCCTTGCTGCTGAGGAGGAATCCCTTGTCCATTGGCTTGTCCCCTTTGAAGTTGTTGCTGACGCTGCTGCTGAAGCTTCTGTTGCTGTTGCAGAATATTAGCCAAATACGATGCTGCCAACTTGGTGACTTGCTCTTTGGAGAAATTGGGGTTTTTCTGTTGGATTGAGTTGATAATGGCTGACACTTGTGCTGGTGCAAATTGGATCCGGGGCTTGTTTGGATTACCTGATGGTGGAACTTGTTGACCAGAAACCCCTTTATTGACACTGCTTTTGTTGTTCACAGGTGGTGCCCTGGTGCCCATGGTTGGATTTCCTCCCATTTGTTTCATCTGACTACCAGGAACAGGTGGCATGGATTGTCCCTGGGGCACATTCTCCCCCATAGGTCCAGGCGAGGCCCCATGCCCATCATTTCTTTGGAATTGTGCTTGGTTCTGCTGCATTAATCTCCTTTGTTTTTGGATTTGAATGAGTTTTTGGAGCTGTTCTGGGGTATAAGGTTGCCCATTGGAGTTGGTGGGTGTGCTACCAGGTGAAGAGTTTCCGGTATTCCTGTTGACAGGATTTTGACCATTAGGTGTCATTCTACCAATATTGCTGGTGGGTGACACTCCTGTCTGAGGTTTAGGTGCAGCCACATTGGCGTTAGGCGCATTTGGTGTTCCCCTTTGAGACTGCTGCTGCTGCTGCTGCTGCTTTTGTTGTGAAACAGCGGCCATCATCCGGTTCCTGGTGGCCTGTTGATTCAAGTATGCTTCCTGGATAGATTTGTCCCTTTCATATTTCAACTTGGAAAGCTCTGCAGGCGTGGGGATCTTGTCATTTTTGGCGGGGTTGACAGCATTGACACTGCTGGAACTGCTTGAGGGACTGGATGACGATGCACTAGTACCGATGCCATTATTGGAGCTCGAACCGGTACCGACACCGGAGTTTGCACTGGTACTTTCGGTGGCTCTTCTGCTGTTCATCTTGGCTATTTGATTTTCCCTTTTACGCATACACTTTCTCATGGCATCAAACATCGACGCCCATCTTAATTTCCGGTGTCCTCTTTGAATTGAGTCGTTTCCGATTCCAAGAGGCGAGATTCTTCTCTTAGTAGTGGATTGTGCTCTGTGTGCTTGTTCTAACCATTGTTGAGCATGGTAGGAGTAAGGTCCTTTCATATCACCGAATTGGAACTTCTCATTGAGCTGGATGTATCTTTCAAAACATTGCCAGGGGGTTCTTCTTTCGATGTTAGACTCATACCGTTTCATACTAGACACAGTCGACGAGAGGTGTTCGGCTATAAGCTCCCAATTGAATGAGAATTCGGCCACGTAGTGAATCAAATATTTATCGTCTTGAGGAAGCCAGATGGTAGGGGACCTGAATTCGATGTTCTTGATGAGTGGAGGTTTGGGAGGCTTCAAGTAATTGAATCTCCTATGAGCTTGGGTGCCAAACAACCCTTTCTGATAAGATGGGAGACTATATGGTTTACGCTCTTTCTCCTTCTCTTTTACCACCACCTTATAGAATCCTTCGTCGTCTTCGTACGGATATATGAGTTTCGAAACAGGCACCGAATTGCTGGTGTCGGGTTTAAGAGGTTTGGATCCCACATTGGGAACCTCCTCGTCATCAAATGCGGTGAACTTCGGAAGGTTTCTGATGATTGTGTGGTCGAGCTTATCTATTTCATCAACATCCACGTGAAGCTTGAAGAAACTGGACTTGTCTTCGACCTTGGGAGGAATGTACACCAATTCTGGGTCTGGAATGACTTCTTCCAGTTCTCCACCCGCCAGTTGACGAAGGAGATTCCTAACATCTATCACAACTGGGTCGGGGGTTTCAGCCTTAATTGCTTGCGCAGCGGCAGAAGAGGTAGCAGGAGCCGCTGGGGTAACCGAAGAGGCCGGAACAGAGTCACCCACAGGAGCAGCAGCAACACTGGAGATATCTGCTGGGTTTACTGTGGATTCTGGAACTTCAGCTGTAACTTCTTCCTTCACAACAACATCTTTTCCGTCTGCCTCTACGTTTATAGCAGCAGCTTCGTCAACTTCCATATCAGCACCCTTTGTCTCCTTTTGCTCGGTTTCCTCTTCGACTTCAGGGAGGAACTCAATCGTTCTTCTTTTGATACAAACAGCGTCTTTACCATAGGTCCAATAATCTTGAACTGCCTGGGCTATGGAGACACAGCACGCCTTCTTGTACTTGGATTGTTCTTTGAAGTCGATAGCTAGCCAGGAGCCCTCTCTTAGAAGATGGTCCCAATGAGATTGTGGTTTTCGGTTTGGAGTGGAGGTAGAATTGGTAGAATTGGCTAGAAAAGGCTCCTCGAACTTCAATGGTTGTCTCAAAGACCACTTTCCCTGGCGCTTCAACTCTTCTATTCGAGAGTAGAGAACCGCTATTTTCCCCTCCAAGAGCGCCTTCTCGAAATCGTCGGTCATTAACGACTTATGAGCTCCTGGTAATAGTTTTATTAAAGGAAGCGTTTGTGTAAGGTAATATAGCTCTGCCAAAGAAGACACTCCATGAGGAGATGTGGGGTAATGCTGTGGTAGTGACAAGATACTCAAATCATCGATACTTTTATCAAGTATATGTGAGTTTTGTTCATCAATTGAGGCTTTGATATCCGGAATCAATTTCAACTTCTTAGCAGATTTCGAAGGACCCGGGGATGACTCCAGATGTTTCCTTTTAGATTTGGATGTGTATAACACGTCATCAATAGCTTTCGACAACGCGTCGGTGTTGATATCGAATTCAACCTGTTTCGTAGTATCCAAGTGTTGTTTTGTGAATTCTTCAGATTCATGGTCAAACTTGCCGAGATGTTGGAGTAAAGGGTCCTTTGAAAGGTGTACAAGCTCCTTGAGTCTCTTGTTACGGAGATGTATGAGTGTGCTGAGGTCATTCAATGACACTGCAGACATTGGAGCGATGGTTGTGTAAGTACAAGTGAGTTGTAAGAAACAAAAAGCTTGTGCGCGCTTGACAAACGGTGTGGATATCACGTGACCTTTGAAGTCCTCGCGGTATAAAAACAAAGAAAAAAATGCGAATTCTGTGGATCGAACACAGGACCTTCAGATAAACTGGACTAAAGTGAACTTCAGTCTGACGCTCTCCCAACTGAGCTAAATCCGCATTTATGAGTTAAGTTTGCTGGTGAGTTGTCTGAACACCCCAATTTTTAGAAAATTTTCTGGAAAACCGGGGATTTTGGTGGTGCAATCGATTCAACCAACAGAGTGGAGCTTCGCCAGGACTATCCACAATGTCAAGGCTTCCAAACTTCACAGAAACTTCCTCAACTCAACTGCGCACACAATAACTTGTTCGCTGAAAAGTGCGACTTCAAACTGACACTCGAACTCAGAATGAACTTTGAGTCTTTGAACGGATCAGACCTCAATGGGGTATTCAAGATCGCCAACTTGGCTGTAGGAGGCCTCGTTGTATGTAAACCCTTTGGTGCCGGTAAAACCCGTGTTTCTGTGGGTGTAAGGGTACACTAATGCCTGTTATGGGCCATACTAATATCTAGGCGTTATCAGGATTATCACAATTATTCAGCGGATTGTAAGTAAAATAAGTGTTGTGTCATTTCGTACTAACATCTAGTCAATCATTCATCATCGGAGTGTATCTTATAGCTTTCGGGTCGGCCATCGGAGTGCTTGAATTCCGTGTACCATCCGAGGCTTACGCGTATGGGTCGTTTTTATTCTCCTTTATTGGACGAGGCGTGTTCTATACGTTCCTAGCAGCCAGTATTAGAGGCCACAGTATATTCAGGATCTTGGCTGCTGTGATTGTGTTTTTAATTGGATTAGTGTTTATTGCTTTAGAGGCAGTTCCTAGTGTTAGTCCTCCTGATAATATGAATACTGAGGGTATTAGTATAGGAAACGAAGAGGATATTATTTGAGAGTAGATTCGAATACACAATTGGACCAGTAACGCAGATGTAGGTTTGTTGGAGATATGGGTTTTGGGCTTATGAGTACAATTTTTTACCAGTGTCACCATCTAGCTTGAGCTGATCGCTGGGACGGGTCGTTGGGACGCCGTGAGACGAGCTCGCGCCAAATATCACCAGCCTCACGCCGCGCTAAGCCCATGCATCCACCACCCAACCCACACTCATTTGAAATCCCCAGAAACTCCTTCACAGCTCTACGATTGTCCTACCTAACCCCTCAAGAGGTTTCAGCTCTGTCACAATGTACGACTCTTGGAGGGTACCCGCAATTGTGGTACGAGGATGAGAAAAAGGGTCCTCTTAGTGATGTAGTTCGCAATGCTAAAGCAAAGGTAAGAGAGGCTCTCGAAGACTCGATTCACAGGTTCAGCCAGTCGAACCTCGAGCGCCATGACAAAAGCATGTGGCACAGATACAAACACAAGTTGAACCGTACCTTGGACTCAGCATTGAATGAGCTACGTCTCGATAGCGACACTGAGCTGGATGCGTACAAAAATGATTCCCAGATATACGAGTCTAACGAATCGAACACACACGCCACATCGGAAAGGGAAGGAGGATACTTGACTTCCGAAGGAAGTGACAGTGACAGTGAAGCTCACACAGGATCGGGGGGCGAATTTGACGACGATTCGGATGTTGAAGTCGAGTCTCTTTCCGGTTCAGGTCATGTGATCCACGAACCACAAATCTTCTCTCACCAGAATGACTCTGGTCACCTCCAACCCTACTCTATAGCATACTCTCTTGGACTGAGACGAGATTTGAGCTCCCGAACGACCGGGTCTAGAAGGAAAAGCAGGTCTACCATTGAAATCGCTATGCCGGAGCCTCAAACTTCGGTGATGGAAGACTTGGTGTCCGTCAAAGAGCACCACAGGTTCAGGAAAAGGCTCAAAAAACTAGCAGACATGTCAAAGGGCCGTGCACAACGAACCACCAGAGACTTACGGTACCGTATATACAAGCTGGTGATTCGCAGTTATGCAGTAGGCGAGATAGTTCTACAGGAACGGGTTCTTGTGGTGGTTAAGGAGACTATCAACGTCAAGGACATACAGGTGTTTGAAGAGAACGAGCCATGTGACACAAAGATTCGAGAAAGAGGCAGAGAATACAACATAGTGTTGCGTAAAGGAGAAAACGATAGTATATCCATGCAATTATACAAGGTGGAAGATGACGCTAGTCATAAACAAAAGAGCAAGGACCTACAATCAGAGAAGCCTGATGTGGAGTTTGACGTTAGTCGCCAAATCAAGGCTGATTTATACAGTAGTTCCGACAAGTCTATCAGTGTGACGCGACCCAGGTCCAAGAACAGCATCATCTACATCATCAAGTTCCACAGCCAGGCTAAAGGGCTCCGGTGGCTCCATTTCATCAGACAGGTGATCGGGTACTATGTTCCGCCGGTATTCTCCGTACACATTCCCGATATAGACGTGTTTCTAGACCTTTCGATACCAGAAAGCGTGCTTCTTAACACTCTCAAACTGCAGGTCTATTTGAGAGTCACCACCAAGCACAAAGACTACAGGGTCCATCACACACCTTTGATCCAGTACTTGTTGGACCAAATTCTCGAAAAAGCGGCCTCCAGCTCCCACGAAAGAGTGAAGACTTGGTACCACTCCATCAAGAGACCGTGGTTCTGTTTCCGGAATTACGACAGACTTGAATGGGTTTCTGATGACAGCGAGCAATTCTACATCCAGAACCAGGTGTTGAGGCGATCTTATCAGCTAGAACTAAGAGACACGGCTCTGGATGTCAGAGAATCAGAACCGTGTCCCATCGAAGGATTCCTTTGTAGACTCACAGACTCCTACGGGAACGACCAGAGTATCTTGAAAACCTTCTATAAGGTAGAGTATTTCAGCACCACCAACCATCTTTTGTTCTTCACCAAATACTACCGCAGTGCACCCCAAAACATCGATAAAAACTCAGAAATTCACCAACACTGTTCGTACCCTTTGGAGGAAAACAACACCATTTCGTGGTTGAACAAGGAAGATTTCGAATTTCATGACCACGAGGCATTGATCGAGTTCCAAAGAAGGTGTCAGCTGGTCATGAGAGCCGACTGCGTAGTGGATCTTACCACTGTTACTCTGATTCGTCCATTGGCACCACACGAGGTCAAGCTTCCCCAGAAGATCCTCTTGGGTGTGTTGTGGTACGGAGAAGCTAGTCTAGTGAGGGACGAGGATAAAATGGATTCTGCATTCGAAATCACCACCACCAATCAGGGCATTATCAAACTACAAGCCCAGAACCGCAGAGTTAGGGACGAATGGGTGAGCAGACTTCAGCATATGGTGGAGTTCTGGAAGCTGGAGAAACAAGCCGATACCGAGAAAATCATCAAAGTCAGAGACCAGAATATCAAGTCGTTGAGAATTAACGAATATCTAGACTCCAATATCGACTCAGATAACAAGGTGATTGTTCTCAAGCGATCTACAGCCGATCAGAGCTTGAATGGAATTGACAGTATCGCCATATCCAACAGCGTGTTGATGAGTGGATACCTTTATGAGAAGCATAAGAAGCACTCCAACTTCAATCAATATTATGTTGTTTTGGGGTCTGGAAGTTTGATTTTGTACTCACTATACAAGAGATCAAAGGTGACTGGGGAGTGGAAACGGGTGCCGTATTTCCGTCATTACCTAACCATTTCTCTTGCGGATTGTTATGTGTATCGAGAGTTAAATGATATGAGTTCCATTGAAAACACACCCACCACGGACCCTTCGAATCCCGAGAAACAGGCACTCCCCAGGATATACGTGGATGGATGGAAGTCTCAAGAGGAGGAGACGGGACGAAGTTTCACCCTTTGGTTCGGGAGGAAGAGAAAGTTGAGATCCAAACATAGTAGTTTGGAGGAGCCCAAAAACCCCAATATCGTTCGGATGATTTCCAAGTTGGGAATTACTGGCCAGAGTGTTGTTTTTATGGCTCGATCCAGACAAGAAAGAGAGCAGTGGGTGAGTTGCATTGATACCGAGATCGACCGGTACCTGAAGTTGTATAACTTATAGATTTATATTATCAGGTCCACAATAATACACAAAAAGGTCAAACAATATAGACACAATAATACACAAAAGGGTCAATTAATATAGACACATTAATACACAAACAGGGTCAAGGAGTATTGACAGAACGAATTGAATTAGGTTAGCACAATTGAGCTAGACTGATTGAGCACAACAGAAATGCCAGATGACAATTGACGGTTCTCACTGTAAAAGCATTTCGATCTGATTGAAGTCAGAGTCGTAGTCCGAGTCCAGCTCGAAGTACGCCGAGTCGTACGATATCTCTGGGTCTTCAGGGTCGCCATATGGAAGCTCTAACGAGTGCATTATGTCTCTGATCATTTGGGTGTCAGAATCCGGAGACTTGGTCAAGTCTCGTTCGAACGGAACAGAAGCAGATCTTGGCTGAATCATTGTGGACAGCTGAGACTCTGTTTCTGAGTCGAACGCCAAATTGGGCTTCGACTGGGACTGTTTGGAAATGTCTACAGTGATTCCCACTGACGATTTCCTGAGGTTGAGATTGCCAGTGAGATTGATAGTGGAAGTAATGAACTGAGGAGGAAAGTCAAAGTCCATATCCGACAAAGCAATTGCCCATTTCTCCAACACCGAGGCAATTTTGGAGTCCATCAACAACGAGTATTGTTGGCTGACCACTCGAATAAGATTGTGTTCAAAAGAGAGAAAGCACGAGTCCAAATTGCATATTATGGATGTGGGTGCAACTACCACCAAAAAGTTCTGGAACAAGTACACCACGCGGGTTTCCCAGTGGCCTTTTTCCAGTATCTTCAACTGTAGCTCGTCCACCAACCTAAGTTTGCCGGAGGAGTTTAAAGTCACGAGATTTACATCCGAATAAGACATGAGTCTCTGGAGAAGCTCGTTTTGAATGAAAGTAGCAGACAAGTGTTTGTGGCCCGGAACCACTAGCAACTCGTTGATGGAGTTTGAGTTTGTGCCAGTGGCAGTGGCACAAGGCGAGGGACTTCTCAAGCTGGCCTGGAACGAGGCAATGGAGTGTCTGGGGATTGGGTTTGCGATTTTGGAGGGACCCAGAGAGCGAGAGGGAGTTGAGTAGAGGGTGGCAGGTGTGGAGTGAAGTGACGCAGATGTCGAGTGAAGTGAAGCAGGCGTCGAGTGAAGAGTGTGGGGAGTGTTGGGAGCCAACTGGGGCGTTTGGGGCCCCTGAAGTGGAGGTTGAAGTGCAGGCTGAAGTGCAGGCTGAAGTGCAGGCTGAAGTGCAGGCTGAAGTGGATTTTGGAGCTGGGAAGCCAGAGTTTTAGTGTGAACGGCCAGAGAGCTGGACGGAGAGTAGAACGCCAGGCTCTGGACCTCCCGTTGGGTGTTCTCCAACTCGATTCGATCAATAGCAATGGACTTGGCGATGGCCAGATTCAAAAAGGTCTCGTGCACGACAGGATCAGAAAACTCAATGGGATCATGAACTTGGTTGTGAGAACAAACTTCGCCACGACACTTGGGGAAGATCATCAGGGCCAACCGGACCTTATTACAGGTGAACAAACTATCATTCAAGAGTTTATCGATGACGAAATTTATAGTAACACTAATGCACTGCTCGTGCACATAATCACCACACTTCAACTCGTAAATGGTTTCATCACTGAGTTTTGTTTGGATCATGTCGTCACACACAAAGCATCTGAGGGTCCTGACGTTCTTGTAGCTTCTGTTTGGCGAGTGGGTGAGTTTTTGTTTGGGCTGATTGTGAGCGTGGGTGAACACATAAGGTCTCACCTTTGGGCCTCTGGAAACGTTTGTTCCTTCGCTGTAGTAAGACGAGGAGCTGGAAATGGTGGGTGTGGGCGAGTAGTCGGACCCGTTGACGAAGTAAACAGCTTCTTCGGACTCGGGACTCAAACTGGAGGGAAATTCAAATGTGTTTGCAGCTTGTTTCCTGGAGAAAGCTTTGGACCAGGTTTTCCTGAGCGACTTGGACATGACAACGGGCAGAGTTAGGACACTAGTTTCCTGGAGTGGCTAGAAAGTGACGAAGGAATCCAATTCAAGGAGCTCAGTTGAAGGATTCAATTCAAGCAATTAATTGAAGGAACTAGTCCAAGGGATTGATAAAGAAATTAAAAGGAGGCCCAGATCTGAAACGTCCCACATGAGAGTATGGGCACTGGCCATGGGTGCAATTCTGGTATATACGAGGCAGGTCCTTTTTATCGGGAAGGAACAACTGGCACTGAAAAACTGCGTTGATCACACGATTGGAGCTTTGAGTGGGATGTGAGTGGATCAACTTGATCACATGACTGGCTGCAAGTGACACTGGTAGTGTTCATGGCTGCAAAGCTCGAATTCGCAGAATTAAGTGAGCGATAGAGTAGTGACCCTTCAAATGTAAGTGGTTACACTCCGGTGTATGTGGAGTGTGGGCCCTGGGGCTCCATTTCCCAAATCAGCAAAGATATGGGACCTGTGCTACGAGGAGTGTTAGAGTTTTGGGCGGGAAGACGGCTGGACGGGTTTTTCGATGCGGGAAAAGCGATTACAGGGATGTTGTAGTGGCCTAGAAGTATGGGGTCGCTTGAAAGAAGCCTTTGACGTGGAAAAGTCAGGTTTTGCCGGTGCTTAAGTTCGTAGGATGTGGTGTGAAATGTGGTAGAATCGGTGCGGCTCGGATGCACACACGACCTCACACAAGTGGTGCGCGCACGCACAGATATTGGAACTCAAAGATGTGCCAGTTCCAGTGCCAGCGCTGCTCCCTTGCTCTTGCTCGTCTGAACACAATTGAGTCGCACACGACCAAAGAATTGGGGTCGCACACGACACCCACTGAGTGGTCCACGACCCAGTCCCCAGCTCCCGGTGCTATCGCACCCGTATGGTCGCGCACCCGGTATGAACATCGCCCGGAGCTTCACCCCGCGTGCACCCACCACGCTATCACGGAACTATTCTACCGAACGGATTTCTGCTTCCCGCATAATACGCTCGCTTCAACTAAATCTGAAAAACTACTTTTAGTTGTATCTCTAAATATGATGTTCAAATCAACCCCTCGTTCCGTTGCTGGAACAATTGGTGCAGTCAAGAGAACATTGGCATCTTCTTCAAGTACCATTTCAATTGATTTGCCTGCTTCTTCTTTTGAAGGTTATAATTTGGAAGTCCCAGAATTAAATTTCGAAACCGAAAAGGAAAACTTGTTACAAATGTATAAAGATATGATCATTGTCAGAAGAATGGAAATGGCTGCTGACGCTTTGTACAAGGCCAAGAAAATCAGAGGTTTCTGTCATTTGAGTGTTGGTCAAGAAGCCGTTGCTGTTGGTATTGAACATGCAATCACTCCAAAAGATACCGTTATTACTTCTTATAGATGTCACGGATTTGCTTACTTGAGAGGTGCATCTGTTAAGGAAGTGTTGGGTGAATTGATGGGTAAAAGAAGTGGTGTTTCTTACGGTAAAGGAGGTTCTATGCACATGTTTGCTCCCGGTTTCTACGGTGGTAACGGTATTGTTGGAGCTCAAGTTCCTTTAGGTGCTGGATTAGCTTTCGCTCACCAATATAAAGGTGAAGCCAACGCCACTTTCGCCCTTTACGGAGATGGTGCTTCTAATCAAGGTCAAGTTTTCGAAGCTTTCAACATGGCCAAATTATGGGACTTACCTTGTGTGTTTGCTTGTGAAAACAATAAATACGGTATGGGTACAGCTGCTGCCAGATCCAGTGCCATGACCGAATACTACAAGAGAGGTCAATACATTCCTGGTTTGAAAGTCAACGGTATGGATGTTTTGGCTTGTTACCAAGCTTCTAAATTCGCTAAGGATTGGTGTGCCAGCGGTAACGGACCTTTGGTCTTGGAATACGAAACCTACAGATACGGTGGTCACTCCATGTCTGATCCTGGTACTACTTACAGAACTAGAGAAGAAGTCCAACACATGAGATCAAGAAATGATCCAATTGCTGGATTGAAATTGACTCTTTTAGAAAAAGATATCGCCACTGAAGAAGAAATCAAGGCTTACGACAAAGAAGCCAGAAAGTATGTTGACGAACAAGTTGCAGCTGCTGAAGCTGATTCTCCTCCAGAAGCTAGAATGGATATCTTATTCGAAGATGTCTATGTCAAAGGAACTGAAGTGCCAGAATTAAGAGGTAGAATTTCTGACGATACTTGGAGTTTTGAAAAGAACGACTTTGCCCACAAGGTTTACTAGCATAGGCTTAATAGATAGTTGAGTTGACGGCGTCGGTCGTAGTCGCTGAAGTATATATTCCACATTCTATATTCTCTCACGTGACACTACTTCTTTCTTGACTCGCACTCTTTTTTCGCATCTAAACTCCATCACTAACTGGCATGAATAACATTGTATCTCTGGGACGACGCCGGTCTAATGACCCAGACTCCACCCCGCAACCCATATCGGGGGATATACACATGAAACCTATAGATACCCCAAGCACGGGCTCGCAGTCTTCGTTGCCCACCAAGCTACCTGAGAAAAAAGGCACTTCTCAAGCACCTGCTAATACATTCATGTCTGGGGACCTCAATTCTATCGAGGATATTTCATACTTCCCCACTACCGAACAAACCGCCGAGGCGTTGAACGACATCATGGTGGAAGTACACAAGCAATTGACGGACGCAAGTCACGATACAATAGTATCTGCTACCGATGTGGTATTAGAGATCTTAAAAAACGACTCCAGTTCGGTCTCTGAAAAGCGCCATGAAATCAACCAGCTACTTGACACACAACTCAGTGATGTGGAGCTCAACAACATTATTAATTTGGCTCGAAAAATCACCGATTATGGTACCGTAGATGCAGAAGAACACGATGATGAAAAGGCTATCGTTTTCGAGGATGAGGACGACGACAACCAACTTGAAACTGGAGACAATGATGTAGAGGACGTTGCTTACGAGCCAGTGGATGCTAATAGAAACTCTGAAGACAATCCTGCCTCAAATGACGGCATAGAACAGGCAACAGTGTTACGATCTGAAGTGCCAGTGGTGGAATTGAGCGACTTGGATGGCCAGTTTCTCAACAAAACACTAAGGAACTTGTCTAAAGATGACGTAGAATACATACGGACCCAGTTATCCGACCCAGAAGTGCCGTCAGCAGATCTTCATGGGATTCTCTCCGATAAAGGAGTCGATTCCACCACATCTGACTTGCTTGTGCACAACAGATGGAGAATAGTATTCAAGTTGAGACTACAGACATCTACAATCGACGAGCTAGTGCCAGAACTCGAGGCATTGAATCTCCATCTGCTCATAAACGAACTCAAAAAGTCCAGCAAAGGCGAAAAACGCAGGTACTCACAAGTAGAGACCGACCAAACAGACTCCACACCCACACACAAAATATCCACCCACAGTCCACACAAACCGAAGATTGTGGACCTCAGTGCCTTGGTTTTTGACCAGGGAAGTCACCTTATGTCGTCCACAAAAGTAAAGCTTCCCAAAGGATCCTACCAACTCAACAGGAAGCTGTACGATATCGTGAGTGTGCCGGCCCCTGAGATTCCCCAGGAGGTTTTGGAGGCTCGTAAGAACTTGGTACCCATTTCTGACATGCCTGAGTGGGCTCAACAGGCGTTTCCAGCTGGAGAAACATCCACATTGAACGTGATCCAATCCAAAATATACCCTGTAGCTTTCGGATCTAACGAAAACATCCTTTTGTGTGCACCTACAGGTGCAGGTAAGACCAACGTGGCGATGTTGACCATTCTCAAAACCATCGAGAACTTCAGGTCCGAAAAAGGAATCCGTTTGAACGACTTCAAAATGGTGTATATAGCCCCTCTTAAGGCGTTGGTGCAAGAACAGATGAGAGAGTTCCAAAGGAGATTGACAAACACATACGGAATTGTGGTCAATCAGTTATCTGGAGACTCCAACTTGACGAAACTGCAAATCATGGAAACACAATTGCTTGTGGTGACGCCCGAAAAATGGGATGTGATCACCAGAAAGTCCTCGGACACCTCGTATACGAACTTGGTTCGACTTATCATCATCGATGAAATCCACTTGTTGCACGACGAAAGAGGTCCGGTTCTTGAGAGTATTGTGTCTCGTACCCTCAGACACGCCGAAGAAACGGGAGACAACATCAGGTTGGTTGGACTTTCCGCCACATTGCCTAATTACGAAGATGTAGCGAGATTTCTTCGAGTGGACGTAAACACTGGGCTTTTCTATTTCAACTCCACATACAGACCGTGTCCTTTGGAGCAGCAGTTCATCGGAATCAAGGAGAAAAAAGCTATCAAGAAACTCAATGCCATGAACGAAGCGTGTTACGAGAAGCTAGGCGAGAGTATTCAATCCAATCACCAGCTTATCATATTCGTGCATTCTCGAAAAGAGACATTCAAAACGGCCAATTGGCTCAAGAATCGATTGGGTGAAGAAGATAACGCAAAACCTCTAGTTTCCAGCGACGGGGTCAAGGAGATCTTAAGACTGGAGGCAGAGTTAATGTCAAACAAGAACCTCAAAGAAATTCTTCCTTCGGGGTTCGGAATCCACCATGCTGGACTCAATAAAGACGAGAGGCTCGTGGTGGAAGATCTCTTTGCCCAGGGTCACATTAGGTGTCTCGTTTCTACTGCCACGTTGGCGTGGGGAGTCAATTTACCTGCACACACCGTGGTCATAAAGGGTACGGAGACTTATTCCCCAGAAAAAGGGTGCTGGGTGCAGCTTTCTCCACAGGACATCCTCCAGATGTTGGGAAGAGCAGGTAGACCTCGGTACGATAAGAGCGGAGAAGGGGTGATTGTTACTTCACAGGATGAAATCCAATATTACCTAGCCATTCTCAACCAGCAATTGCCGATCGAGTCTCAATTGATGAGTAAATTAGCAGACACAATTAATGCTGAGATTGTTTTGGGAACAATCACTACTTTGGAAGAGGCCGTCAAGTGGATCGGGTACACATACCTCTTCATAAGAATGCTCAAGTCTCCGGCTCTTTATCGAGTAGGAGCAGACTATTCGGATGACGAAACTCTATATAGAAAGAGACTTGATTTGGCCCACTCAGCTCTCATGATTCTTGAAAACAACCGATTGGTTGTCTACGACGCTGCCCTGGGGAGCGTCAGGCCCACAGAGTTGGGAAAAATAGCATCCCACTATTACATCAACCATGAAACCATGAATAAGTATAATGCCCAACTCAAACCTTGGTTAACGGAGATTGATATTTTGAGTATTTTTGCATCATCAGGCGAGTTCAAATTTATTCCACTCAGACAGGAGGAAAAGCTTGAGGTTACCAAGCTCTATGAGAAGTGTCCTATTCCAATAAAAGAGAACCCCAGTGATCCAATGGCCAAAGTGAATATTCTTCTACAAACCTACATATCGAGGTTATCTCTCGACGGATTTGCGTTGATGGCAGATATGATTTACGTGACCCAATCTGCTGGTAGATTGTTGAGGGCATTACACGAAATCTGCCTCCGTAAAAATTGGTCGTCGGTGTCCAGAGTGACGTTGAATTTGTGTAAGATGGTGGAGAAACGGATGTGGCTCACCAATTCGCCATTAAGACAATTCGGACCTTTGGCTTCCAAAGAACTCATAAGGGCCACCGAGAGCTCTCACATTCCCTTCGTCAGCTATTTCAACCTTGAGCCTGAGGCTTTGGCGGAAGCTATCAATTTGAAGGGAAATAGTAGGAGGTTACATGAATTACTCCAGCAGTTCCCCAAGCTAGACTTGAGCTATTACTCCCAGCCTTTAACCAATGACATCTTGAGAGTCCAGGTAGTAGTGGTGCCTGATTTCGAGTGGAATGTCAATATCCACGGCAATTACCAGGATTTCTTGTTGTTCTTGGAGGATTGTGATGGCGAGAAGATTCTATACAGAGATAGAATATCCATAAAAAGAGAACACCAGAAGAAAGAGGTGTTTTTGGACTTCACGGTGCCTCTCTTAGATCCGGTTCAGCCCAACTATTTCATCAGTTTCATCAACGACAACTGGATACACTCGGAGTTCAAGATCCCTCTCACTATCTCAGATTTGAAGATCCCCAAAAAGGGTTCCAGCTACACCAAATTGGGCTCTCAAGAGCTCATCAAGGTGACGGAAGTGAAGCCGGGAGAGTTTGCTGACACTTTCCCATTCGAGCATTTCAACAAATATCAATCGGCTACATTCCAATCCCTCTATCAAACAAATGACAACACTTTTGTTGGGATGTCTAAAGGTAACGGCAAAACTGTATGTGCACAACTTGCCATTTTGAACCATTGGAGACAGAATAAAGGAGGTCGGATTCTCTACCTCCATCCAAACGCAGTGCATGTCAAAAAACTTACGGATGTCTGGAAGAGAAAATTCCTCGAGATGGGAGATATCGAAAAAGATGTTGGTTCACTCACTGGGGACGTCCAAGAGGATCTTAAGGTGCTTTCATCTCACCATTTGATATTGAGTACTCCCGAGAATTTTGACTTCGTTTCTCGAAGGTGGAGACAAAGAAAAGTTGTTCAGACTATCCAGTTGGTGATTGCCGACGATGTCCACTACATTGGCTCAGGATCTACTGGAGTGTACTATGAGAATTGCATTGCTCGAATGAAATTCATTTCCTCCCAGTTACCCGAGAAAATCCGGTTCGTAGGCCTTTCTGCTTCGTTGGCAAATGGAAGAGACTTCGGAGACTATTTGGAGTGTCCCAAGCAATCCATATACAACTTCGATCCATCGTTGAGATTCCACGGAGTCGAGGAAATCAGAGTCCAGGGAACCAGTTATGGCGACCACAATACGATGATTCAGAACACTATCAAACCCGCTTACACTTTTGCCAAACAAAATTGCGGCCTAGGAACAACACTTGTGTTTGCCAATTCTCGCAAAGATGTTCTTCGAGTAGCATATTCCTTTGTTTCCCGGTCGGAAAATGATTCCTGGAGGATGTTGAGAACCGATTTGGGTCTGTTGGAAACGTATCTTTTGAAAGTAGTAGACACAAATGTGAAGGATCTCGTTTCCCAAGGGGTGGGGATCTTGTATGATGGAATGGATCCTGTTGACCAGTTTGTCGTGGAGAAGCTCGTTTCACAAAAACTTCTATCGGTGGTTGTTGCGTCTAAAGACACAGCCATTTATGCTCCCACAGCCAACCATGTAGTGGTGATGGGCACGGAGGAGTACGATGGTAAAGACCAGAGGTATGCCAACTACTCTGTGAACACGGTGTTGGAGATGGTAGGATGCTGCAACGATCCAATGAACCAGAGTAAAGTACTTTTGTTCACTCAAAATGCAACCATCAACCACTACACCAAGTTTCTTAACGAAGGGCTCCCACTCGAAAGCTTCTACAATTCCGCCATTCACGATGTGTTCTGCTATGAAATCAGCACCAGAACTCTCAAACAGAGACAGGATTGTATCGACTGGTTAACATTCACGTACTTTTACCGTCGACTCCAATTGAACCCCAGTTTCTACGATGTCAAGGATACGTCACACTCGGGTATCTCTGAGTATTTGTCTGATTTGGTGGAAGACACTGTTAAGGATCTTGTGGATAATAACTTGATTGAACTCGAAGAAGGTGAGGAAGACGAGGACGAAGAAGAAGAACCAGATGAATTGATATCTCCATTGAACGGATCGCTTATAGCAGCACACCACAACGTGTCTTACCACACCATGGTGCTATTGAATAAGCTTGATAACAAGTCCAGACTCAAGAATATCTTGGAGACTATTTGTGCCAGTTCTGAGTTTGAAGAATTACCAATGAGGGCAAACGATGAAACGTTACTACAAAAAATATATGACCAGGTTGCGGTCAAATCATCCAACGTCGACTTCACATCACCTTTCTTTAAGACATTCGTGCTTTTACAAGCCCATTTCTCCCGGTTCACATTACCACAAGATTTGAAGATAGACTTGAAGATCATTCTTTCCAAGGTTTTAAAAGTTATAGGAGCATGTGTGGATAATTTGTCCAGTGAAGGATACTTGACCGCCATCCAAGCTATTGATCTCTCCCAGATGATCGTACAAGGAATGTGGAGTCAGGATTCGCCATTGAAGCAAGTGCCTCACGTGAACGAAGCCATGATGAAAAGATTCGCCAAATACCAGGTGGAAACCGTTTACGATATCATGTCGTTAGAAGATGACGAGAGAGACGATGCTCTCGGATTGGATGATGATGATATGGAGGACGTCGCCGAGTTTGTGAATAAGTACCCGAATGTGGATATCAATTATGAACTACAATCATCCATTGTTGCAGTGGACGAGCCGTTGAGTTTGAAAGTGACTCTCGAAAGAGACGAAGAGATGGACGATCTAGATGTCGTATCCAAGTTTTACACTGAACGGAAAAGAGAGGAATGGTGGCTTGTGGTTGGAGATCCTACTAACAAGCAGTTGTATGGAGTCAAGAAAACTACCATATCAAAAGAGTCTCAAACGGTTGATGTAGAAGTCACAATTCCCACATCCGGTAACCACAAGCTTACGCTCTGGTGTATGTGTGATTCGTACGTGGACTGTGACAAGGAGGTTGAGTTTGAGGTGAACGTGAATGCGTGAGATGTAGTAATGATACAGTAATGGTTTATGAGTAGAGTAGCGGGAGAAGCGAGAGAGTAGCACCATAGTACGGCGCGGGAGGTTGGGCCAGGACGCTCGCCCGGAAGTGACTCATTCGCGGTACATGGCACGGTTCTGTCCCACTTTCGCACCGACTTCTCCAGAACTTGTCCAACAAGACATATGTCACTTACTCCATACCTCAAGAAAGTAGTTGCCGACCCGCTGCAATTGACGCCCACGGACCTCAGCGAAGTCCTCGAGGTTGTGTTCAAAGGACAGGCCAATGACATTCAAATAGCTGCTTTTTTCACCGCCTTAAGAGCAAAAGGTATAGACCATGATTCTGAATTCATCGCCAGTGCCGTCAAAACAGTCATGAAATTTTCCAGTCCCATTGATAGAGAGAAGTTATCTCCCGGAGGGTATGTGGATATTGTGGGGACTGGAGGGGACGGTCAAAACACATTTAATGTATCTACAGCTTCATCTATAGTAGCCGCTGGAATTGGAATTCCTGTTTGTAAACACGGAGGAAAAGCTTCAACTTCTTCTTCAGGATCAGGTGACTTGTTGAAAGCATTGGAAGTTGACCTCATGAAGGTCAATCGAGAAACAGCCGTGGAAGTTCTTAAAAACTCTAAATACGCCTTTTTATTTGCACCAGCATTCCATGGAGTAATGGCAAATGTAGCAGCAGTTCGAAAAGAGTTGGGAGTTCCAACGATATTCAATATTTTGGGTCCTCTCATCAACCCGGCACCTTTGGCATCCCGGATTTTGGGGGTTTATAAACAAGCTTTGGGCCAGTCTTATGCTGAAGCAGTGCTCGAATTGACAAAAGACGACCCTATACATAAGAAAAGTATGGTGGTATACGGACATATTGGTCTTGACGAGATTTCTCCCATCGGATCCACCGATTGTTGGATTGTGGAGAACGGGACTATCACTTACAAGCAAATATCGCCCATTGATTTTGGACTTCCTGAAGAGCCTTTGGAGTCAGTTAAGTCTGGAACTCCACAAGAAAATGCCGAGCTTTTGCTTCACATTTTACACCAGGATTCAGAAGTGTACAAGGTGCACGAGGATAACACCAAAAACCATCCAGTGTTGAATTATATTTTGATGAACAGTGCAGCATTAGCTGTTGTTTATGGAAAAGCTGAAACTTTCAAAGAGGGAGTGGAACAGGCCAAGAAAGCCATTACTTCAGGAGACGCTTTGGGTGCATTGGAATCATTCAAGACCCAATTGAATAAAATAGACGTGTAAAATGGACATTAGAGTATAGAGTGAATGAATGCAGCGAGTGAATGTACCAGTGAATGAATGTAATCAGTGAACATAATCGGTGAATACAACGGTGAATATAGTCAGTAGTAGCTGCCAACTCAATCAAGGGGTGGTATGGAAGAGCTAAGCATGTACTACGAGTATCCATATCCGTGAATCGCTTGCGTCTACAATCACACAGTTCCGAAAGCCTACGCTCCTTCACTTTTCAAATTGTGAAATTCGCAGCCATTAGATTTGTAGTTTAAAGAATTCGAATAATACACATAAAGAGTCCCAACCACAAAAAAATCATACACCACTGATGAACCGAATCCCATAACGCTCACGTCCAACACAAGTCACGCCTGAACCGAAAATCACTTTCACATACCACGCATACGGTATTCACGTGACACACACGTGACCCTCACTCTCATATCGCGTCTGTAAACAAATTAAACAACAAAATAATCTCAATAAACCAAATGTTGTCTAGACTTGTGGGGACTCCCCGTGCAAGCAATAGAAGAACACTGTTGGAATTCACCCCTATAGGGAAGAGGTCAACTCGTAGGGATGACGAAAGTGACAAAGAAAATGCGCTGGTGCCTCTTGGACCCAAAGATTTGAATCGTGGGAAATTGAGAGACACGCAAATGGACGTGACTCTTGAGAACACCGAGGAGTTTAGCGTAGTTGGTAACTCTCCATACAAACCATTATACCGTCCAAGTGTGGAACCAACGAATGAACGGAGTGTATTTGGGAGCCATAATCAAGCTTCCCAAAGAAATCACAATACTGGAAACCACGATCCAGAACTCATAAACAATGGAATGACTTCTATCAAGGAGCAGCTGCAGCAAATCCAGAAGTTGAGCACCGAAAACTACAACTTGAAGATTGAAATCAAGGCCTTGAGGCGATATCTTAATGAAATTCCCGAAGATCAAAGAGCTGTGTTTGACTTGAATACAAAGCTCGAGCAAAAAGTAGCAGATTCAGCTCGGCAAATCGAGTCATTAAAGGGCCAAATCCGAAAATTGGAAGCCACAATATCAACCGTAGACATCGATTCCGAAAAAGAACAAGCCTTACTTCATCGTATAGACCAAATGAAGCATGAGTTCAATTTGCTAGTCAATGAAAAAGATCACCAAATTGATTCTCAGCGAGTTCAATTAATGCAAGTTGAGCGTGAGAATGAGACTTTGGAGTCCGAGGTAGAGAAGAGCAGGTCCCAAATCCAGAATCTACAGGCCGATAACGAAAGATACCAACACCAGCTACAATCGGTAGAATCAGATAAGTCTCGCCCACAAGTATTGGAGCTCCAACTCGAACAAGTTTCTCAAGAAGCACAAAACTTGAAACATGAAAACGAAAGGCTCAAACAAGACCTTGAGGATTCTCAGGCAAGCTCTGGAGATCGTGACCAAACAATCAGACATCTCAGGAAACAAGTGGATGACTTGAGTATAGAAGCCGAGAGGTGGAAAAATAGATGTGACAGTATGAACGACGAGTTTAAGAAACTTTCCAGCATGGACAATAACAGTTTGGCAGACGCTAGACAAGAGATCATGCTGCTACGGGCCAATGTCGAAGACCTCAAATACCAAAATCAAACATACTCCTCTCAACTCGAAGAGAAACGCAGAGAAATTATGGAGCTTAGTCGAGACGGTACTTCAGGCAACGAAGACCTCGTCAGACAAATCAATGATTTGACTAGACAGTTGAGAGAAGCCGAGAGACAAGGTGCTGGCAGCGAAGTACTTCACAAGAAAATCAATGACCTAACTCAGGAATTGAAACAAGCAGAGCGAAACGAGGCTTCTTTGAAGAGTCAGCTTGATTCATTGTTGAAGAGTGAGACAGAAGGCCAAAAAAGTAGGAACGCATATTATGAAGCTCGTATTCGGGAACTTGAAGAAAGTGGAGCCAAGTTTTTGGACTTGAATACTAAACTCAACGACCAGATCGCACAGTTGAGAGATGAGATCTATCACTTGACTTCTAATTCCAGTGGTACAGACTCTCAAATAATATCCTTACAAAGACAAAACAACGAGCTTAAAGACAAGTTGAGTTTCTACTCATCTGAATGTGCCAATGCTGAAGATGCTTATAGGGAGTCCAACCAACAACTCAAACACTTAAAGAAAGAGCTTGAAAGATTGACTGTTGACTTCAAAACAGTTCAAACAGAAAACGAGGCTTTAAGTGAACAAGTGAGGTCTCAAACAAATCAATCTTTGTTTGAGCTTGACGAAATAGACAAACTCAAATTGAATAAGATGGAATCACACATCGAAGACTTGGAAAGAGAGATCGCTACTCTCAATCAAAGTTTGACAAAGGCTAGAAGAGAGTTGGAGTCCGAAAGATTAAACAACAAGGATAGTATCCTCGAGGGCGAAAACGTTCATTTGCAAACCGAAAACAACAGACTCAGACGTGAACTTGAACTAAGACCTGCTCTTGAAGAAGTTGAAAAGCTTCTGAGTGATGTGAGAAGGTTAAAGCGTGAGTTGGACTATGAAAAGGAAAGGCCAAAATACCAACCCTCTACTCCTGAGTACAGACCTATAACTCCCAACAGCTCATCTTTCCACCTCGAAAATGAATGCCATCGGTTATCACTCGAAAGAGAACAGCTCTCGAACACATTGAGAGAGTTGGAGCACAAGAACCGCAACCTCCAGGCTTCTGTGGTGGACAAAAATGATTTGTTAGACAGACTTCAAATCCAGCTTGATGACATGAGGAGAGTCAGCAAACAAAGCATTTATTCTGATGAGTCTTCCAAGACAGATCTCTTGAAGGCTAAAATCAACAGTGAGTCCAAGGTGCAACAACTTGAGTTGGAGAAAGAGACATTAGAGAAGAATTACGAGTACCAAATCAAGCACTACAAAGAAAGAATCGAGGAGTTGATGACTCAAAGTTCAAAGCCTGCTGAAACTAAAGGAACAGACCCTATTATTACGCTTTTGGAAACTCAATTGAGTGAAGCACATAAAGAGAAAGAAGCTTTGTCACAGAAAGTTGCAGAGTTGAACATCACACAAAATGATTTGAAGACTAAACTCCACGCCAAGGACCAGGAAAATTCCCAACTTCACGACATTCAAACCACTTATAGTCAAAATGAGAAGATGCTCAAAGTTGAGATAGACGAACTCGACGTGAAGAACAGAGAGTTGAATAGGGAGCTCGAAAAGGTGACCCAGCATTGTCATAAATTGGTGACCAAATTAAAGACTTTGAAGCCAGAGGCTTCTGATAAGTTATCCAATCAATATCTCCAGAACCGGATCGATGAGTTGCAGTTGAAGCTCGACAACACCCACATCACTGAGGCCAAGGACAAATTTGTAGAGGAACAACTCGTGTACTACAAAGCGAAGCTCTATGATGTGAATCTCAAGGCCAACGATCTCGAGCTCATGTATGATTTTGCAATTAAATCGGTGAAGAATAGCAGTGGAGTTATGAGGGACGATCTCGTGAAATTATCCGAGCTTGGTATCTATCCCGATTACCATCAGATTCGTAAACAGAAGTTGACATTCTCTGTCGTTGCCAAGTTTGCATTATCAGTGGTAAGAATGAAGAACAGACAGAAGAAAGCCAAGAAGAGAAGAGAAACCATAGCGGATATCAAAGCCCGCATCGAAAAGAAGAAGCTCGTGTGATTGTATAATAGACAGTGTATATTAATAAGGTAAATTTATTAACAGATAAGCCGTTATTCTCCATCTGGGGCCCTGGATTAATAAGTATAGTACAATTTCGTTAACATCATCATTCAGTGAAGGTTCGTCTCAGAGTTCGAGCTACAGGAGTCTGGTACGTTCGATCGTTGGAAGGCTGACGGGCCCTGACTTTGGGGGTATGTTGAACTCCAGGAAGAACCGAACCTGGAAGAATGTTTCCCGAGCCGTTCCGTTTAGGGATTGGGAAGTTTGCAGGAATAAAATCGGAGTTCATGGAAATGGAGATATCACTGTTATTTCCCATCATGCTATCATTGGCCTCGTGTGACAAGAGAAAGTTATCGATGTTGTCCACCAGAGAGTAGCCGTTGCTGAGGAATTGGGCTACAGAAACTTCATTTGCAGCCTCTACAACCGACTTCTTTGTTGAGTGAATGGATTTGAGAATGGTAGCATCATGGAAATTGTTATTTTCAGGACTCTCAGCATACAAGAACCGGTCCAAAACAGACATGTCACTCCATATTCTATCTTTGGATCTTCCTTTGTTCTTGTAATATTTGGCATTGAAAGTGGCTGGGTTTATAGGAATAGCATCTTCTTCATCCTCTTCGAGTAAAAGTTGAGGAAACAGTGACGAGACCGCCTGTAAAAGCAGCTGTGTGTCTATGTCATCATAAGGAATGGGTCCGTCTGTGCTCCAGTTCTCGATATACACAACCTGGTTAGGGTGGGTGAACTGAGTGTAGGTGTAGATTCCGTCGCAGGTGTACATAAAGAACGCGAATTGTGAGATCGAGCTGGTGAGATAAAGATTAGATTATCGAAAGACGTACAAGAGAAAGGGCAGGGATTGCTAGACAGCTGATGCCCAGTAAACTTCCGTGTAGTTCGGTATAAGAATATTATAGATATTAATGTACTTAAATAACTCATAGATTCTCGACTATGCAACACACTCCTCAAACAAGGTTGGCTTCTTAACCAACGCTATCTCTTCAACATTCGAAGCCTTCACCAACTTGAAAGCACCCGTACCAATACTCATGGTTTGTCCCAAAATGATACACTCAGAAACTCCTTCGATCTTGTCATTCTTCATGTAGAATGCAGCATCGAATAAATGGTCGGTGGTCTTTTCGAAAGATGCCAATTGCAATACCGAGTCTCTCATCTTACTCAAACCGAATCTGGTGATACCCAACACTTCTCCCTTATAAGTCATAACATCTCCTAGAAGTTGGATATGACGTGGGTCAACACTCATTCCGTGCTTACTCATAGTATAGTCGATTTCTCCAATAATGGAAGACCTGGCTGCTTCAATACCCAACACTTCAAACACTTCTAGAACGTGATTGGTCAGGGTCTTGGTTCCAATGACCCCATCCGTGCACATGACTTGTTTAAGGCCGTACCCTTCAACCAACAACTCTTTCTTACCATTATCCTTGATGTTGATAACTGCACGGGCCACGTTAGGCAACCCTTTGATACAGATATCAGGCATGGCCCTCTTCAAGTGTTGCATTCTGAAGAAGAGCATGTTGGTGGTGTCGCTTCCTTTATAGTCCACATTCATGGATTTGGCCAAGCTTTCAACTTTAGCGTCATTGAGAGTCACCAAAATGTTGATTCTATCGTTACCAGTTGTAGAAACGTGAGCTGGTAAGATTTTCAACTTTGGAGCATTCACGATTGCTTGTGCAATACTTTCGAGAGTTAACTCCAATTGCAATTTTTCAATGGTCTTCAAATCGATCTTCACCGACAAGTAGGCCATGTTATCCTTATATACATCTTGAATATAGTAGGCCACGTCTTTCAACAATGTTTTTTCGATTCTTCCCTTGACCACTCTGGCTGCGATTTCGTCGTCATCATTCACGAGAACAGAGTTGATGATTGGAGTGGAAATGACTTTGGATGCATTGATGATTTCTTTGATACGAGGAACACCTAATGTCACATTCATACTAGCAACTCCCGCAAAATGGAAAGTCTTCAAGGTCATTTGGGTACCTGGTTCTCCAATAGAATGGGCCCCAATGGCTCCCACAGCGGTACCTGGCTCCACTTTGGCTCGTGAGTATTTGTAGAGACACTGCTGCAAGAACTTGTCGATGGAGTTGGAAGTGATTTTAAGGATCTGGTTGACGGCATTGATGGACTCTGGATCGTCTTCCATGAAAACATCCCCGTCCTGTGGTTTGGTGTAGAATGGCTTTAAGCCTTTCTTTTGTCTTGTTTTAGCCAATTGGGTCACTTTCTTATCTACGAAATCTCGTATGGAGGTGTAGAACTCTCTTTCAGCGTCCTGTTGGTCGATAAACTCGTCTTTATACTCATTGGTGACTCTTCCCAAATTATCATACCTGATGAGTCTCTCTTTCAATGGCCTCAAAAACTGGTCTGTATGCTCCAAAACCTCATAAGGGAGTAATCCCGGCTCGTTGACATCAAAGGTGATGTTGAAACTGTGATCCCATTGTCTGACGAAATTCACTGGTTTGGCGTCACCTTCCATGTCCAAAGGATCCAACCCGTCTCCTCCGTATGTGAATTGAACAATACCGTTGGAAGAGTTTCTGACAGTATTATCGTACGCAGAAGATAAGTCTTCTAAGGACTTCATTAATCTTCTGGACATGTACCCTGTTTCTGCTGTCTTAACGGCGGTATCCACCAAACCTTCTCTACCAGAAATAGCGTGGAAAAGGAATTCTGGAGGTGTCAATCCACTGTAGAACGAGTTTCTGACGAACCCCTTGGATTGTGGGGTCTTTGAGTTTTTGGTGAAATGGGGAAGTGATCTGTCTTGGAATCCATCGGGAACACGATGTCCTGAAATAATTTGTTGTCCGACAACAGCCACCATCTGCGACACATTCAATGTAGAACCTTTGGATCCACAAGTTGCCATAATCAATGGAGCATTAAGAGAATCCAATTCTCGAATACAAACATCCCCAACTTCTTCTCTGACTTTGGAAAGCAACCCAGAGATTTTAGCTTCCAAGGTTTGTTCTTCGTTACAACCTGGCTGGGTTTCCAATTTCCCACGGTGATACAAGTCAATAAGCTCGTCACACTTGAGATATGCTTGTTCAACCATCAATTCCTTTTTATTCTTCAAATCTGTTCCGGGAGTCACGTCGTTAATACCAATGGAAAATCCTCTGTTTCCCAAGAACCTTGCACATAATTTAGACATCCTATTCATGGCTTCTGCTGCCTCTTGGGGCCCGTAGTCTCTGAGAATGGTGTAGAACACCGAGTGTTTCTTACCGTCTCCCAAAGTAGACTTATCCATTACTCCACTCAAGATTTGAGACCCTCTGATGACCACGAATCCATCGTTGGGCGACATTTCATTGGCGAAAGAACCTGAAGGAGGAGTATAAGTCTTTGCTTTGGCATCCAAATTGATGACCACCTTGGACCTTCTATTAGGCTTGATAAGCAAGGAAAACACTTGTTTTCCGGTCCAAAGTTGCGCTGGTTTGTAGATTGCAGGAGGGGGAAGGTCAAACTGGAGATTGGCATCTGACATCATACACAAAAGCTGGTTCACACTAGCTCTGTCAAAGAACGAGTCCTTGTGAGTGATCAAATAGGAACCGGTGATGAAATCCTGGGTGGCAGCGATAATTGGCTCACCGGATTTGGGGGTCAACAAGTTGTTTTTAACACCCATCAAGTTGATGGCCTCAGCTCTGGCTTCCTCGGTTTGGGGCACATGCAAGTTCATTTCATCTCCATCGAAATCGGCATTGTATGGTGTACAAACACACTCATTCAATCTGAAGGTTCTCCATGGTCTGATTTTGGCGTAGTGTGAAAGAATAGACAATCTGTGTAAAGAAGGCTGTCTGTTGAACAAAACCACGTCTCCATCTTCGATGTGTCTTTCCACCACGTCTCCTATATGCAAGTTTTTGGCGATTTTCACTCG
Source organism: Yamadazyma siamensis (assembly GCA_030581535.1). Classification (NCBI taxonomy): domain Eukaryota; kingdom Fungi; phylum Ascomycota; class Pichiomycetes; order Serinales; family Debaryomycetaceae; genus Yamadazyma; species Yamadazyma siamensis. The sequence continues at coordinate 565,735 of JAKTTO010000002.1, forward strand.
ATCACCGAATCGTAAGTTTCTCTTTGTGTTTTCATTTTGTTTCATCACGTAATTGGCACCCGGATGAACATCTGGCCCGCTGAGAATCAATTGCTGGAGCTTTTTACGATTGTACCGGGTACACTTCTCTGGGTACGTCAAGATCTTGGCCACTCTGTCGGGAACAGCCACTTCATCGATTTTCAAATTGGGATCGGGTGAGATCACAGTTCTACCGGAAAAATCAACTCTTTTACCGGACAAGTTCCCTCTGAAACGACCTTGTTTCCCCTTCAATCTCTGACAGAATCCTCTGATGGGCTTTGAGCTCTTGGCCCCTCCTCCAGCACTAGGCATGAGCGCAGGGTTGGCCGAGTCCGAGTTTATATACATGGCCACAGATAATTGTAAGTAATCCCACTGTTCCATGAGATTATTGATAGAGATACCCTTTTCGATTCCGGCTTTGATGAGCGAAGACGTCCACACGATCTCCGTCAACTTGACGGTCAAATCGTCCTCGTTGGACTGGGCGTCCATGGTGACTGAAGGACGAATACAGACTGGAGGAGCAGGCAAATATCTCCAGATATACATTTCCGGGCGCCCACCTCTGGAAGGATCGATCCCCAAGAGCTCGCACTCATCGGGGGTGATTTGCTTGAACAAGTTCAACACTTTAAGAGGATTCAAGTCGTCATACATTCTTTTCGTAAACTTGTCCAATTCCGGGTTTCTGGCCAACACCTGGTCCACTTCCTGGTCCCACAACTCTTTCTCGGACGTAGGCTTCTTACCTATCCATCTGAAAGTGTCGTGGACAATTTTAAGCGCCGCTGGTCCAGCACCACTGGCAGCTTTTTTGACGACTCCATTGATATGAGTGCACTTTAAACACCGTCTTTGTTTCTTACACTGGTCCAAAATCCCCTTCAAAATCTTCATTCTTCGGAGATTGTCGATATACGGTCTTCGAAGTTCACTCAAGAACTTTCTTTTGGTCTGTTCATCCAATAAAATGTGTCCACAATTCTTACAGATACACTGTAAGATCTGAATAATGGCTTTGAAGTAACCCACATGGAAAACAGGCAACGCAAGCCTGACGTGACCGAAATGCCCGTGACACAGAGCCAAGTTTCCGTGACAGGTGCTACATTCCGACGAATTGGTACTGATCCCCATTCTTGTATCTAAAGCACCAAAATCTTTGGCGGTTCTTCCTTTTTCGAGATCATAGAGATCTCTGGTTTTAACTTCAACCTCACTCTGCGCAAGGATTTCCTTAGCAGAGAGGGCGCTGAATTCCAACCCCAGGATCTTTTTGGGGGTGATGTCCACCACCACTTCTTTCATGGATCAGTATATGAGGTTGGATCATCTCGAAAAAATTTTGTCGCGGGACGAGCGTGGGGCGAGCGTGGGGCGAGCACTGAACGGGGGACGGGGAATTTGGGACGGTGGTAGGGCGAGGGACAATGGGACTGGTGCGATACTCGCGCACCAGATTATGTGTCACTTCGGTGATGCGATGGTGCGGCGTGCGTGGGAGCCAGTTCCAGTGCGCTCACCAGCTCGTTGCACTGCTGGGTTTGTCGCGGTGTCGGTCGTGGTGAGTCGCAAACCTCGTGGTGAGTCGCACGGGCCCCAGTAAATCGCACCGGTCGGTGTCGAGGAACCATTCGCGATTTCAACCTCAACTACAGTGGCAATGTCTACCGAAAAGAAAGATACCGAAACTAACACAAGCACAAACAACGCCAACACCGAAGCCCAGGAGGAGGAAAAGCGTGTGTTCAAATCCTTAGAAGAAGACGATGACGAGTTTGAGGATTTTCCTAGCGACACAAAGTGGAATAACTCCAGAGTAACCCAATTGAATACCAAGAGTTTATGGGAAGAAGACTGGGAAGACGACGATAATGAAGACGAGTTTCTGGCCAAGTTGAGAGAGGAGTTGGAGAAGAACAAGAAGTAGGTGTGTAATGAATATAGATGAAAAAGGGAATTTGTAGACTGGGGAGAATGGAGAGACTGGGGAGAGAGAGAGAGAGAGATTAGAGAGAATGCAGAGAATAAGTAGTCAATGGAAAAGGAATACACAGAACAGAAAGAATGGAAAGAGAATGCGTACGGCAAAAACGGTAATATCTGTTCTTCATTAACTATGCATAGAAATTCACCAGCTTAGACTTTCTGGCCTGGACCTCCCCAATTGCTTCAACAAAGTCTTCGTGTTTTATAATTGACTTTCCATTTCTTAAAGCAATCATACCAGCCTCAACCGTCACTGCTTTCAATTGTGCACCATTAAATTCATCAGTAGATCTGGCCAATTCTCTCCAATTGACAGAATTGTTATCACAGTTCAACTTTCTGGCATGGATTTTCAACACCGATTCTCTGGCTTCTTCCGAAGGCAATGGGAACTCGATCTTTCTATCCAATCTACCAGATCTCAATAATGCCGGGTCCAAAGTATCAACTCTATTTGTGGCAGCCAACACCTTGACACGATCGTCTGATCCAAAACCATCCAATTGATTCAAAAGTTCCAACATGGTTCTTTGCACTTCTCTGTCACCCGACTTGTCGGAATCGAATCTCTTGGTACCAATGGCATCCAATTCATCGATGAAAATGATTGTAGGAGCTTTTTCTTTGGCCAACGCAAAGGCGTCTCTTACCAACTTGGCACCGTCTCCAATAAACATTTGCACCAATTGTGGAGCTGCAAGCTTCAAGAAAGTTGCTCCAGATTGTGCAGCACATGCTCTTGCTAATAATGTTTTACCAGTACCTGGAGGTCCATACATAAGAGCACCTTTTGGAGGTTTTATACCCAAGTTTTGGAACTTTTCTGCCTGTTTCATCGGTAAAACAACCGCCTCAATCAACTCCTCTATTTGCTTGTCCAAACCTCCGATATCTGAATAATCTTCTGTAGGCTTTTCATCGACTTCCATGGCTTTGACTCTACTATCATATTCTGAAGGTAACGTATCCAAAATAAGGTACGAGTCCTTGTTTACTCCAATCAAATCGTTTGGTTTCAAGTTTTCGGGGTCTACCAACCCAATCAAAGGCAAGAAAATCGTTTGTCTGGTTGAGGTTTTGATCACGGCCAGCTTTCCGGACCTGGCAGCTTCTAAATCCACATTTGCACCTTGCTCTTTTGCATCTTCTTCGGCGTTTAAGTCAAGCAACTCAACCACGTTACCAACCAAGAAAGGTAATTGCTTGTTGTTGTTTATTTTCTCCTGATTATCTTTGATTCTTTCCAACATCACTGTCTTTTCATGGCTCAATCTCTGGCTTTCGGATCTCATGACTTTGATGTCATTGTCCAAGAGTCGAGTTCTGTTCTTGATGTCATGTGTGTCGAGCCGGCTGATCTCTTGTTCGATCTCGTCCTGCTGGTTCTCTAATTCTTCCAATGTACTCATGTGGTGGGAGATTTGGATGTGTTGCCACTAAGTTTGAGGAAGCAGATTTGGATTCGCGCGACTTGTTGAAGTTGGTTTGCAGAGAATGGAGCTTCGAGATTTGGGATTGGACCACAGCCAGTTGGAGTTGTTGAGAGAGCGGTGCATGGCGGGTATGTAGGGATGTGTGTGGCTGGGGTGTACTAACGTGTAGCACGAGAGTTGTCTTACTCGCCGTATTCGAAGTTTCGGTATGTTAGTTAGATAACACTGGCAATCAAACATGAAATTAGGAAAAGCACTAGAAGTGAAGAGCAATTGGGCTAGTAATACGGTACATAGTGATACTAACACTTAGGGTTGGGTGCACGCTTGTGACTGTGGAAAACGAGTTTATCTCGGGAGCCAACATCGAAAATGCTTCGTACGGGGGTGCTATTTGTGCCGAGAGATCCACCATATGCAAGGCAGTGGTATGTAGTGCGGAAGATGCGATAGGTCGAGTGGTGTATAGTGTTTGTGGATTGTGGTAAAACACAAACTAGATGAATAGTTGTCTCACTTTCCGCGTCACGTGACCACTTATCGAATCACATCAAAAAAAAATACTAACGTGGCCAGAACGAAGGAAAGTACCGCTATAAGGTGATTGCCATCTCCAGCGACGCCGAGGAGGTCATTTCTCCGTGTGGGATATGTCGGCAGTTCATTCGGGAGTTTGGTAAAGATATTCCCATACTAATGTATGGAAGTCAGGGAAAGTACGTACTAAAAACCCTAGGCGAGATGCTTCCCATGAGTTTCGGGCCTGCGTGGCTCGGAGCCCCCGAGCACTAGGTCTGTATGTGTGTATCATGTCTGTAGATGTGTATGTGTGATTGTGTAGAGAACTCAAGCTCACACGTGACATCTCTCAAAGCATCTCGATCTTAACTCCAAGTTTTATCGCGAAAAAATTTATCATGATTTGTGCATCACCAGTGTGTGGAAAAGACGTGGAGTCCACGTTAAAGTGCCCCATTTGTCTCAAACAAGGCGTAGAAAGCGTATTCTGTAATCAGACGTGCTACAGGACCGCCTGGTCCCAGCACAAGTTCGTGCATCAACAGGACGACGGCCAAGTGTATAATCCATTTCCTAACTTCAAATTCACTGGAGACCTCAGACCTCATTATCCGTTGAGTCCGCGTAGACCAATTCCTAAACACATCAAGCTCCCGGACCATGCCAGAGACGGAAAGCCCATCAGCGAAATCACAAACGACAGACTCGGCAAAATCACTGTGTTACTGGAAAAAGAGATTGTGAAGATCAGAAAAGTTGGCAGAGTAGGAAGAGAAGTGTTGGATGCGGTAGCCAAACACGTGAGAGTGGGAATCACCACCGACGAATTGGATGCTATTGTCCACAGAGAGTGCACAAAGAGGAACTGCTACCCTTCGCCTTTGAATTATTACAACTACCCCAAAAGTTTCTGTACTTCAGTCAATGAAGTTATCTGTCACGGGATCCCAGACCAAACTCCGTTGAAGGACGGTGACATCGTCAACTTGGACGTGTCGATCTACTACTTGGGCTTCCATGCAGACTTGAACGAAACCTACTATGTCGGAGATAAGGCCAAATCCGATCCTGATACCGTGAGATTGGTTGAAACCACCAGAGAAGCGTTGGATTTGGCCATAAAGGCCGTCAAACCCGGCTTACCGTTCAGAGAGTTGGGTAACATCATCGAGGAGTTTGCTACCAAAAACGGTGTTTCTGTGGTGAGAACATACTGTGGACACGGAGTCAACCAGTTGTTCCATTGTCAGCCAAATGTGCCTCATTACGCCAAAAACAAGGCTGTGGGGATCGCCAAGCCGGGAATGGTGTTCACGATTGAGCCTATGTTGAATTTGGGTACCCATAAGGATGTCACGTGGCCAGATAATTGGACTTCTACCACCAAAGATGGTAAATATTCTGCCCAATTCGAGCACATGTTATTAGTTACTGAGGATGGATGTGAGGTGTTGAGTGCCAGGCTTGAAGACTCTCCTGGAGGCCCAGTTCCCCGGATTTAGATGTAAATAGCCATATGAATAGATGTGTAGTTGCGAGAGGTAGAGGTGTAGAGAGGTAGAGGTGTAGAGAGGTAGAGGTGTAGAGAGGTAGAGGTGTAGAGAGGTAGAGGTGTAGAGAGGTAGAGGTGTAGAGAGGTAGAGGTGTAGAGAGGTAGAGGTGTAGAGAGGTAGAGGTGTAGAGAGGTAGAGGTGTAGAGAGGTAGAGGTGTAGAGAGAGAGTTGAAGATTGTGTGCTTGTAGATAGTGAGAGTTGAAGATTGTGTGCTTGTAGAAGTGACAGTTGTAGAAGTGACAGGTGTGGAGAGCTGTAGATATAGTGTGCTTGTAGAAATGAAAGTTATAGACGTGACAGTTGTAGAATGTGTGCTTGAATAGTATGCTTTTAGGTGTAGATTTGATATATTGACTTGTAAGTACTGTACCTAGACACGAATTCAAAACCTCAAGCCCCCCTATACTCCATTCACCTCAGCTGGTCCCGTCAACAGGCCACTCGGCCTCCTCTCCGTAATTCCAGTGAATAGCTTTGGTTTGTGTGTACTCATTCAATCCCTCAATACCCAACTCACGTCCGAATCCTGACTGCTTCATTCCACCAAAAGGCACCGCATTGCTCAAGGCAACGTACTGGTTGCACCAAACGGTACCGGCCTCCAAGGCATGCACCATACGCATACATTGGTTGGAATTCTGTGAGAAAATTCCGGCTCCCAACCCGTAATTGGTGTTATTGGCCTTTTCGATGGCCTCTTCCTCGGTCTTGAAGGTTTGTACTGTGAGCACAGGACCAAAGATCTCCTCATCCACAATCTTCATGCCTGGCTTACAGTCTGTGAAGATTGTGGGAGGAATGTAGTATCCGTTTTTGAGGTGCTCAGGCAAATGCTTGATTCTATCAGGTCCTCCGGTAAACAACGTGGCTCCTTGTTCGATACCAGAGTCAATGTACGACTGGATCTTCTGTTGCTGCAATTTGGACACTTGGGGCCCTTGGTAGGTCTTGATATCAAATGGATCTCCCACCACATGGGCCTCGAAGCTGGACTTCAACTGCGAGAGAAATTCGTCCTTGATGCTTTCCTGGACAAACAAACGGGACCCAGCACAACAGTCTTGGCCCTGGTTGAAAAGAATGGCCAGGCACATCCATTTGACAGCCTGCTCGACGTCAGCACTTTCGAAAACAACCACAGGAGACTTTCCTCCGAGCTCAAGGGTCACTTTTTTCAAGTTGGACTTGGCAGCTTGCTCCATGATCTTTCTTCCGGTGACAGTGGACCCGGTGAAGGCGATCTTGTCGATGTCTGGGTGGCTAGAAATGGCATTTCCTGCAACTGAGCCCAATCCGTTGACAATATTGATGACTCCTGGAGGAAACCCGGCTTTAATAGATAACTCTGCCAACACCAAAGCAGACAATGGGGTTTGTTCTGCGGGCTTCATAACAATTGTGTTACCAGCAGCCAATGCAGCACCCACTTTCCAAGAAAACATCTGGATTGGATAATTCCATGGAATGATTTGTCCACAAACTCCAATTGGCTCTCTTCTGGTGAGCGCCAATTTCTTGCCTTCTTCCTGTTCGATGGTTCTACCTTCGATCTTGTCAGCCAAGCCAGCGTAGTAACGAAGACACCCCACACTATCGACAATATCGATGTCACGTGCCATCCACACCGGTTTTCCGTTATCGAGACTCTCCAATTCGGCGATCCAGTCGGCGTTTTCTTCGATCAAGTCAGCCCACTTGTTGATAGCATCACTTCTTTGGGCAGGGGTGCTTTTCTTTCCCCACGTGGTTTTAAATGCGGTTCTAGCAGCCTTAACAGCCTTATCAACGTCTTCAGGTAAAGCAGCAGAAATGGTGGCCAAATCTTCGCCGGTAGCGGGATTGGGTGTGGTCAAAGTGTTGTTGTTGGTAGCACTGACGAACTCATTGTTAATGAACAAGCCAGTGTTGAATTTAAGGTCGCGTCCACTAGGACTTTTGATGGAGATAGACATTGATTCTGTTGGGTGCAAATGCAACTATTTATATTGCGCGCCAGCGATTCGTTTAGCGGCAACTGAACGATAGGCCCAGTCACGTGAGGAAAATCAGTGTGCCAAAACCGGGACTCCTAAATTCCTTTGACGTTGCCGCTATTATTGCACTCATGGATTTCGCAGCCGCTACATTAGCCGCTAACAAACCCATATAAATCCCCCCAGTTTCTACAACCCCGTACTACATAGTTTAGTTGATTAAACGACCCAATTGCTAGCACACCGTACCACAAATGGTTAAGAAACTCGAAGGAATCCTCGCTGCCGTCCCAACTCCTCTCACCAAAGACGATAAACTCGACTTGGCTCACGTGCCAGTGCTCGTGGAAAGATTAATTGATGGGGGACTCCACGGAATTGTCACCACCGGAACCACAGGTGAGTTCCCTGCCTTGTCTACCGAAGAGCACAAGGCGGTCATCAAGGCTTATGTTGATGCTGTCAAAGGAAGAATCTCGGTGGTGGCAGGACTTGGAAGTAACAGCACCGCGCACGCGATTGAAATGTCGCAATTTGCAGCCAACGCCGGAGCAGATGCTGTTATGATTGTGCCTCCTTTCTACGATCCTTTGGAGTTTGAAAGCTTGTACAAGTTCTACGAGACCGTGTGTGGGTCCATAGATATCCCTGTGATGTACTACAATTTACCTGGAGCCACCGGTGTTCATCTTAGCGCTGACGATATCAGAAAGTTGGGACAGATCAAAGGGTTTGATTATCTCAAAGACACTTCCGGTAACGCCAAGCACCAAACTGACTTACTTACCAACCCTTCACCCAACGTCACCGTATTCAACGGATGGGACACTTTGACGTTTTCTTCCATGGCTCACGGAGCAGAAGCCGGAGTTTGGGGAGTGGGATCGATCGTGCCAAAAGAGTGTGTTGAATTCTGGAACACTTTCACCAAAGAAAAGGAGTTGGTCAAGGCCAGAGAACAATGGAAGTTTTTGTGGGAGGTGAGTGACTTTTTGGAATCGGTCAATTATGCTGCTGGTATCAAAACTGGACTCGATATAATTGGCCATTCTGCTGGACCTACCAGAGCTCCCACTTTGCCATTGAGTGACGAGCAGGTGAAGAAGTTCACCGCTATTCTCGAGAAGAGAAAGTATAAGTAGATAGAAGAAAGTAGGAATCAAGAAGATGAGAGTAGAAAAGAGGATGTCAGGTAAATATGGCCGTAGTTGTGTGAATTCCATTCACGAGATCCAGCATGACGGGATTTATCAGTGGGCTGTGTGAATAACAAGACCCTGGAATAACAAGACTCTGGAATAACAAGGCTCTGGAATAACAAGACTCTGACAAACACAAACATGTGCACCATGAGCACAAGTGGGAACTCGGAACGCGGCCGTAGACTTGGCGAACAAATGTGGGTCGTGGTCACGTGAAAGGCATTCAGGTGTCCCCCAAGGCTCGTAGGAGGCACACTAATCAGCAAATGGGTTCCCTCGTAGCTTTAAGGTATCCTTGCCAAAAGCATCACAAATACCTTCTCATGATCAAATCATTGAAGCACAAATCATGAATCTCAATAGCTCCGCCAAGTCTTCGTGCATGACTTCCTGTTTAACGAAATAAGGTTATTGGACCAGTAAACAGTGTTAGAGAATCTCGACATATCATCCATCCCGTTTGATTAGCAGGAGAAAAGACTTTCGAAAAGAAAGGTGAATTATTGTGAACAGACAGTGTCAATAGACTAAATGCCACTAGAATTTGCCGAAACTCTACAATTTCGAGGGCCATACTACAAATACGGCGCAGACCGGCATAAACGATGTATAACAGGGTAGATGTGAAGAAAATATACAGTGCAACGCAGTGACGAAGTAGGTGGCTGCGAAAATACCAGCAAAAATCTATTTGTGCGTGTGGATGTCTCTGGAGAATATACCTTATGTGCTAAACGTTGGCGTATAACAGATTGTCACATACGGTGTCCTACCGTGAGCGTAGAGTACCATACTCTACTGAAGAAACATCAAGTTAAAAATAACTTGGCGTCAGCTGCGTTAAATTTAGTAAACTTCCACTCCCTCGGCAATGCATTTCGTATCCGAATATCCATGTTCGTGTCCAGGTTTGTATCCATGTTTGTATCCAGGTTTGTATCCAGGTTTGTATCCATGTTCGTATCCATGTTCCTACCGAACCTTCTGAACGGACGGACACCTCTCCAGATTGTCTCCAGGTTGTCTCCACAAATGTCTCACTGTAACTCGAAATGATCCACAAAATGATACACTTAAATTCCACTACAATCATGTTCAACGAAAAGGTCCACGAAATTTCTCCGTTTGTAACAGAAGCACTGCAACAGACACAGGGTCCCTGCCGTCTTGTGCCCCGAGTTCGAATCAGGTTATGGGACCTCGTCAGGGCCCGGAACCCAGCAGTGTCCGGAACCCCAATGGTAGGACTCGTTCCACGCTAGACCGGTGCCAAAAGCGAATAGAGTTTGAAATGGAATCTCACAAATCACAAATGCGTGGAGTTACCACAACCTACTGCAAACAAGGGCTCGGTTCCAGGTTCGTGTGCATGGATGCAGAAGGTACACCCGGCGCAATTTCCTAATTGGCTCGAATAGGCGATCAGCCGACGGTTGGCTCAACCAGTGAGAAATGTCTCGGCTATTGTTACCGTGGCCACCAATTGGTCCTGGAAGCAGATGCACAGATTGCAAAACGTCGATGGATTGGCGTCAATGAGGCTTTGTGGGGTGTTGAATTGGCTGGTGGGTTAAGGGTTTGCTGCTGAATCAACGTGAAACAAATGCACAAGGCCAAAGCCAAAGCTAAAAACAAATCTAAAACGCCAATGGTTAGTTGTGGTGTAGATCCTGGCACCGCATGAACCGGTAGCCCGAAGCCGGGTTCCATTTCAACGGCCTAAACAATATCAGAAAGCTTATTGATAACAATATGGATTTTAGGGGAGGCCATGCAGGAGCACCAATATGATTGTACACACGCCAGAGATTTACGGGAGAATTAGCGTCAATATTAGCGCTGACACCGTGACAGGCGGCGGTACACGAGACGAGTTGCCTGGTGATAGAAAGGATTAGGTTAGGGAAGAAAGAAAGGAGATGCAGATTGGGAAATGGAATAGATTAGGGATTTACGGAATGCAGATGGGAAGATTAGACGGGAATGGAATGCTGAAAGATTGAGAGAGCATCGTCATGTTGAGGCAGTCAAGGAGATGAGTGGAACATGAACTGGGAGAGCGGAGTGACAAGGATGGAGAGCACATGGAGACGACCCTGAAGCAAGCATGAGGCAGATTCAAGTCAAGGTGAGAGGTGTGCAAAGAGTGGAGTAAGCACGGGTGAATTGGATTGCCTTTGAGTGAGTTGGAGCAAGATCTAGTGAAGGGAGAATTCACGTGGATATTCGAGGGATTACAATATATAATGGACGTCAATTCCCCGTTTACCTCCAGTATGACATATCTCCATATAACATGTCTTTCCATTTAGCCCAGGTGTGAATGATTTCCATGTCGGCAAACAATAGGTTTAAGAAACCGTGCATCCCAACAAATAGGATCGGGATTTTTGTAGTTGCCTGATTGGTGTGTTTGCAATTCGGAGCTGAACACAACGACAGTGGATCACATGAAAGGTGTGTAGTAAAGGGGAAGTCTTGATATCCCCAGTACAGCCACTAAGGGCAATATCACATGACAGTGTATGAATAATAGTGTCAATTTCCATTTTGCGAAGTTGTTGTGTGGCAGCTTGAACTGAAGGAAATTGGAACCGGGTTCACAGGTTAGGGAATCACGGGGTTATGAAGCACTACAAAGCCAAACGCCAGGGTATCAGGGTGCCAGGGTGCCAGGGTATTCGGGTGACAGGGTGCCATGGAATTTGCGTATGGTATAACTCATGGAATAACTTATGAATCATGCTTATACGATGGAATTGGCGTATGAAACGGGATATATGAAATTAATCAGGAAACTCCTATTATCAATTATTTTCCACATTTTCCAATATAAACGTGATTATTATTAACGCATCGCCATGCACCATTGAATACCAGCAGGTACACTCACAATGCCAGGTGTGTTCCTTTCCTGTAATTACAGTGGCCCTACACTACAGTGACCTCTAATTACACTTTCAATCACACAGTCCAATTACTAAATCGAATTATCACCAGTTGGTGTCCCAAAAGGGAAGGCATGCCACACTGATTGAATCACAAGTTTCGGACTCAAAACACCGTCGCCGATGGAGTGTTGCCACGTCCTTGGGTTTCGATGGACTGTAATCGGATAAACTAGAACTCAACGAAGATCCCAAATGTAGATCCCAGATGTAGATCTGGGTTGACCCTCAGCCTCCTTTGATCCTGATTATGACAGGTGATTGTGTGCAGGGCCGGGATTGGAAAATGAATGGAGATCGGGCACAATACGGGCTTTCCGGTATCTACAATTGTAGGGTGACGTAACCGAGGTGAGTCACTGTGAATGCATTGTGGTGAAGATTTAGAAGGACGCGTTTGTGAATTGATTGTGAATTGAATTGAATTGATTGTGAATTGATTGTGAATTGACTGTGAATTGATTGTGAATTGATCGTGAATTGATTGTGATTGTTGGATAGTTTGTAAGGGTATGGGAGCGTGGGCCTTTCAGGTGTATATAGAGGCACGTAGGGATGTGATGATCCGGAGTCCGGCCTTTTTGAGGTTACTTCTGTTACCAAGCAAAGTCTAAACAAAGTCCAGTGCCAACGGCGGCACAACTCCGGTGACCATCTGTCTCAGATTCAGATCCAGAACTGCTCCAATGGGGTGTTTCACGTGCTATCCAGGCGTCTCCTCTCTTCACCACAGCCCAATCTCGCCAAGTTCGAACTCGCCAAGTGCTGAACTCGTAGTTTCTTTTAGCATATACTTCCAACTCCACTTCTCTTACTTCTACTGCAACTGCGAAAGCTTAGCTCCAGCACAGCCGGGTTCAACATTTATTAATGTAGTACTCCGAACGTAGATAATATTTACGCCAGCCGTTTACGCACGAACCAGGAACTCCATTGGCATACTACATGATCGTCTATTTATGGGTGGTCCACGACGTTTGGGGATCGGCCGATTCGGTTTAGAGGTTACGCTAGCGGCCGGATTTCGGTGGAGAAATAGCTGCACAAAGCGGACGTCACAAAAAGCGAACAATATGAGAATGCAATCGAAGCATTGGAAGTTCCATACATAGAAACCCGGATCTCGTCAGAGATACAGGGACAAACAGAAGAAAAGGAGGAATAGAAGGAACAGAAGGAACAGAAGGAACAGAAGGAACAGATATGACCACAAATGAATAAAAAGGAACAAAAGAGCACGAGGAACCCCAGGAACGGCACGGAACAACACCGATTGACAGCACGGAATTACTTGGAACAGGGACAAATGTCAAAGTTCGAAATCAAATGCTAAGATTTAAGGATCAAACGTCTGTGCACGTGCCCGGTACCACCCTCGGACTTTAGAAATACGTTACGAACCCAACCCTTGGATCGGCACGGCAGGCCCGAAGGGGGCAACCGTTGGAAAAAGAAAATGAAGGAGGCAGTGGCACGATGTGATTATGATTGACGTTTGCTTTCGATGTGAATGACATAACCAAACAGAAATGAAAAACCTGCCATTAACAGATTAACATAAGAGGGGTTTTCTTTCAGTTAAGTTATAAATCAATTATAATGTATATCTGGAATTGGGAAATGCGAAATTGCTACCGCAGCTATTTACATGATCGATTAAAACTTAACCGAATAATTGCAGGTGAAACCGCAGACATCATGCATGATGCATAGGAGATAATTTCGCACGCCCGGCACCCGGGTCCCAGCCACAATTGGTGGCTTTATCTGTCGCCAGCGATTTGGCGATTTGGCGACTTGTCGAGAGCGATAACGGCCACAAATGTTGGGTGCCAACGGTGGCAGTGGATGCGATTTGGGCTCGAGGCGACTTTACGCAGTGTGAACGGCGTGGACGAGCGATGCAGAAGATGTTACGGCGCGAGCACGAGGTGGAGGTAAATGGTGTGGGACCATAATAGGGTGCGGGACCATGATAACTGGTGTGGGACCATAATAACTGGCGCGTAGACAGAGTAGCTAGCGCGAGGATAGAGTAGCTGGTGCGAATACTCAAGTATCCACCGCGAATGCTCAAGTATCCACCGCGAAGACACTAGTATCCACCGCGAAGACGCTAGTATCCACCGCGAAGACACCAGTAGCCACCGCGAAGACCTAGAACCTACCGCGAAGACACTGGTATCTACCGCGTAGACAGAATAGCTAGTGCGAATACCCTAGTAGCCACCGCGAAGACACTAGTATCTACCGCGAGTCTGTAGTAGCCACCACCACCACCCTCGCCACTCCCCGTGCTCGTGCTACCGCCTACTACTCACGCGCGCTAATGAAGATTTTTCATCATGTCTATCCAGCTATTAAACCCCAAAGCTGAAAGCTTGAGAAGAACCCAGGCTCTTCAAGTAAACATCGCTGCCGCCACCGGCCTTCAGCAGGTGCTCAGCTCCAACCTCGGCCCCAAAGGAACCCTCAAACTTCTTGTGGACGGATCAGGAAACTTGAAATTGACCAAAGATGGTAAAGTGCTACTCTCAGAAATGCAAATCCAGCACCCCACAGCAGTGATGATTGCCAGAGCAGCCACTGCCCAGGATGAGATCACAGGAGATGGAACCACCACCGTGGTGTTATTGGTGGGAGAACTCCTCAAACAAAGTGAACGGTATATTAGCGAAGGAATCCATCCAAGAATCATTGTAGATGGATTGGAAATCGCCAAACAATCGGCTCTCAAGTTCTTGGACAACTTCAAGGAGGCCAAGACCGAGTTTGACCGGGAATTTTTGCTCCAGATCGCCAAAAGCTCGTTGGCCACCAAAGTAACCGCCGATGTAGCGAATGTTCTCGCACCAATTGTGACCGATTCGGTGTTGACAATCAAGGATTCCGAGTCTTTGGACTTGCACATGATCGAGCTCATGACCATGCAGTACGGGGACGTGAAAGAGACGGAAATGATCCGTGGGTTGGTGTTGGATCACGGCGCCAGACACCCAGATATGCCCAAAAGATTGGAAAACTGTTACGTGTTGATCTTGAACGTGTCGTTAGAATACGAGAAAACGGAGGTCAACTCGGGTTTCTTCTACTCCAACGTCGAGCAGAGAGAAAAGCTTGTGGCCAGTGAAAGAAGATTCGTAGACGACAAATTGAAAAAGATTATTGACTTGAAGAACTCCGTGTGCGAGCTCAATGGCGATAAGAACTTCGTGATCATCAATCAGAAGGGAATTGACCCCATGTCATTGGATGTGTTGGCCAAAAACGGTATTTTGGCTTTGAGAAGAGCCAAAAGAAGAAATATGGAGAGATTACAGTTGATATGCGGAGGAGAGGCTCAAAACTCCGTGGACGACTTGAGTCCGGAGATTTTGGGGTACAGTGGCCTCGTGTACGAAAACAGTATTGGTGAAGACAAGTTCACGTATGTGACTGAAAATAAGGACCCCAAGAGTGTCACCATTCTCATCAGAGGAAGTAATAATTATATCATCCAACAAACCAAGGACGCGGTTAGAGACGGGTTAAGATCCATCAAAAACGTCTTGACTGATAAGGCCATTGTTCCGGGAGCAGGATCGTACTATTTGGCCTGTTCCAACCATCTTAATACCAGTAAGGATATCAAGGGCAAGAATAAAATCGGAAGTAAGGTGTTCAGTGAATCGTTACTAGTGATTCCTAAACTCTTAAGTATCAATGCTGGACTTGATGCCTTGGAAACATTGACCAATTGCTCTGATGAAATTGCAGAAGGCAGAAAAGTTGGTGTTGATTTGAAGACTGGAGAGCCAATGGATCCTTCGATCGAAGGAATCTGGGACAGCTACCGAGTCATCAGAAATGCCCTCAGCAGTGCCGTTGGAATTGCATCCAACTTGTTACTCTGTGACGAGTTGCTTAAAGCTGGAAAGTCGTCTTTGAAGGGAGGCCAGGGACAGGCTCCACCTCAAGGAATGCCAGGAGGAATGCCAGGTATGCCAGGTATGCCAGGAATGTAGATTAGTGAAGATGCCAGTGCCTTCAACAGTTGCCTAGTTAGTGGCTACTAACCGAAGCTTACTTAAAGATACACTGAAGCCTATGTAAAGCTACTAAAGCTATGAACTAGCAACAAATCCAACTTGTTGCACTACCCAAGTCCAGTTATATAGTGTTTGTGGCCCAACTGTCGAGTACCATGCGGCACCCTAATAAACAATAAAATTACCAATCCCTTACTCATACCCGCCGTGCCTGATGTTGTCGATTGTTTAGTTCAGTTTCAGGCGTAATCATAAATCACAACCCACATATGCAAAACCTAAAGTTGAAGTTCAGCCACTAAAGTTGAGTTCAGCCACTAAAGCTTTCATTCCACCACTACAGTGATGCTGGCCTCAATCGTCGGCATCAGCAGTTTAGAGTTAGTGATTTCTGCGGATAAGGCTTGGCCTCGGTAAGGTTGCATTCTGTTACATGCTCTAGCTATTAGCAGATGTGACCTGTTTCCAACCCCACCCAAACAACTATCGACAGGAGACCCGGGCCGAGAATAAACCCTATACGACGCAGTAGACACATTTAAACTCTAGAGAGGATACATGTGGTAAGGTTCACACCGTTGGAACTGGAATCGGTTATTAGAAACTGAAACAGCTGACAAATTTGCAGTTAGCAAGCGGTTGGAGGTCGGTTATAGCCGGTTTTGTTTTGTGCTACTACCAGTCCAAGGTGTAAGGTGGAAGTTCAAGATCATTTACGCTAAGACTGGGCTGGAGTTGGAAGATCTGAAACTCACACAAAGTCCAAGAAACTCAAGGATCACTAATCTCCCACGAATGAAACGGCTGCAAACGATAACCGAAGAGTCAGTGACGGTGTACGGGGCTCCAACGCACACCTATCTACATCATCAACCCAGTGACGAAACAAGGTTTGAAAACACCATAACCAAGTTGAATCATAAAAGTTACGGCCTTCATTCAGATTTGACGGGTTTCTTACCAGGAAAGTTTTTTTTGGAGCTGCGAGTTTATGCTTCCTGTCGCCCACATGTATGCACAACCCCGGGCTGTGTACCGGACATACATGGTAATTTTTTTTTATTGAACAAATATCAAAAATAATTTTTTTTCATAAAAACTCCAGAATTTTGGTGGGTTTGTGTAACTAACAACAAAGTTAAGAATCTATAAATACGACTATTGCCCCCAACAAGATGGTTAGATCATTGATAAAAGGTTATTAAGTCGTTGATATATAGTTGGTTCAAATTCGAATATTGGACTTGAATGATCTTTATATTGGAAATATGAATAATGACTTAACTGGGAATTTTAATATGACACCATATTATCAAACCATATCGAACACTTTCTCTGATCAATCTGAAAACCCCACTTCGAGCTCCAGTTCAAACACAAACACAACCACAAATACAAATCCAAACCCAAATGTAAATTCAAGCACATCAACTGCTACAAATACCAATTCTGTTTCGGCTGGTAGTGGGAATCTAGGCCATAACTCCAATTATGCCAAAGATGACACCAGCTCCATTTCCCTACCAAACCATCCCGCATACTACCCGCCGTTCCAAATGCTTCCCCAAATGATGTCCTCTCAGTTGAGTGGGCACCAAATTTCTAGTCTGCTAACTGGACAATTAAATTCCCAGCCAATCTCACTGCAACAATTATCTCAGCCTCTAAACCCTTCTATGGCAGGGCAACCGATTCCCATCCCACAGGGGCTTCTTCACCCCCATGTACACCCCCACGTACACCCCCATCCGGCACCTCATGCACAAGCTCATTCGGCACCTCATTCTAGCCAACACCTTCATAACCAAAATCAAAATAGTGCCCAAGGCACTCATTATGCCAACAGCTCCATTGGAATTCCTCAACAATCCACACAATTACCACACCAGACAGTGGGAGGCATGTACGTGCCGGTAGGAATGCCAGAATATGGTCCGTATTCACATTCTCCAACACAGGAAAAGAAGAAACCGAGATCAAAATCTACATCACCCAAAAATTCTCCTAAAAACGCTCGGCCTCTGGCCAAAAGAAGTCGAATGGGTTGCATCACATGTAGACAAAGAAAGAAACGGTGTTGTGAAACAAGACCCCGATGTACGGAATGCTCTCGACTCCGCTTAAATTGCGTATGGCCAATT
Organism: Yamadazyma siamensis; assembly: GCA_030581535.1. Classification (NCBI taxonomy): domain Eukaryota; kingdom Fungi; phylum Ascomycota; class Pichiomycetes; order Serinales; family Debaryomycetaceae; genus Yamadazyma; species Yamadazyma siamensis. The sequence continues at coordinate 583,549 of JAKTTO010000002.1, forward strand.
CCTGGAACCGAACATAAGAATAAATCCAAGGAATTGAAAGAGGAAGAAAATGTCATCCATCACGAGATCTACGGCAAAATCAAGGTTTTGCGGGGCATTGTAGAGTACCGGAGTGACGAGGATCCGGCATTGCGGGACGATAAGTAGGTATGTAGCCCATTGTATTATATTGTAACATTGCATAATAGACACATAGACGGAGAGTGAAAAGTAGGTGAAAGATAGGTGGAAGACGGGAGGGCATCACGTGGGTGTCATGTGGATGTCATGTGAATGACAGGTGGCTCTGGTGTCATCTACACGTTGCAAGACAACCAGATTACACAGGCCACACACAGCACAAAAGGAGACTAGTTTCTTTATGCTTGTATTTGTCATTCGCTTCTGTTTTTGTCACTTCTCCTCCCCCTCCCCCTCCCCCTCCTCCTTCTCCTTCTTCACGTTCGTTTCTTCGCTAGTTGTTCGTGACCCTTGTTTGTGCCACTCCTTGTTCTTCACTTGTTGTGAAAGGAGTGATTTTGTGGCTCCTCGACCCAGCCCCTTCAGCCTGAAAGCTCGAGTAAGCCCTTGGAAACAATCACAGTTCGGCGCTTAAACGCTTGACGAAACACAAAATGTCACTGACGCCCAAACGTGGGCCACTAGGCAATACGGCCACACATACAGTGCCCCCCAATTCTCGTCACTTCCGGCGCTAGAACCAAAAACTCTTGCTCAACAAACGCCGGTTTCACGGCGCCAATGCAAAGCTGAGGATCCATGACCCACACGACCACGTTGGTCGGCCGTAGGCCCAGGCGGGGACGCCGTTTGGAGGCGGCTTGTCTTTCAAACTTGGGTGTCTGAGAAAGGTCCAATGGAGTTTTTCCAACTTAAGAATCTACACATGAAAATTACTCTCTCTACAGATTCTGTGTTTTGATTTTTCCTGTGATTCTGTACCCTCGTATGGGTTAAGGAATGGCACACAATCACTCACACGTACCAAAGGGCCCCAGAAAAGTGCTTGAGACGTCTTTTGGAACCTTTGTACTCGTATGCTAGCCCTATTTACGCCTTGAATTGGCTTTCTTTGCACACATGCGCCCCTATTTGGGCTAGAACGGTGGCAACGCCCACTCCCACTCACCGTAAAGCATCACGGCCGTCTTGCACCCTGGGAATCGGTGCATATGCGAGCTTTCCTGGCACACACTCAGGCTGTTAAAGGTGCTTTAGGAACTATGGACTGCTAAGCGCCGGAAACTGACAATTCCCGGGTGGGTTTCGTTTAATTTGGCTTCCACACAAACCCACTGCAACTGAGAGATACTTGTGGTGACCCAACAGGACTTCAAATGTACATATGGGCTTAATAGTACACAAAGAGTACTTGCTTTTATACGCCTCCAGGGCTGTTTTTGGAGCTACGACGTTCAGCTTGCCCTTTTTCGCCCCCGTTTCCACTGCCCGTATTATGTGTGTGACGGGGATGGTGGTCCCATCATTTGGGGTGTAAGTGTTGTAGGCTTTGCGGGTGTGTGCACAGCCCGTGGTCGCACAACCTGCCTAAATAGGCAGTCGACATACTCGCACCAGCCTTAGTTCTCGATTGTTGTCTCGCTCTTGCCCCAATCTCACTCTGCTCTCGCTCTAATGTCGCCGTAATCTGACCCCAATCTCGCACCACCCCGTCCTAGCTTACCTTAACCCAACCGCGATTTTCTCAATCACCACCATGGATGTCCACCCAAACTTACGTGACAAACAAATCGCCTCCTTGGAGAAAATGCTCCATCTCAACAAGGATGGGGCTGCTGATTTGACGCTTGCAACCAAAGCCGAAGAAATCGTGTGGAAAGCGCTTGTTTTGGACTCCAAATCTCAAAGTATAATCTCGTCAGTGTTGAGAGTGAATGACTTGTTAAGATGTGGAATCACCCTTCATTCGCTTATTCTGGCCAACAGGCTGACTCTCAGTGATGTGCCGGTCATCTACTTTGTACAGCCCACCATTGAGAACATCTTGGTGATAATCGACGATTTGAAGAACGAAAAATATGACGATTTCTACATCAATTTTACATCTTCAATTGACCGGGAATTGCTTGAGGATTTCGCCAAAAAAGTGTCACTTATTGGTAAGAGCTTCAAGATCAAACAGATCTACGACCAATACTTGAATTACACAGTGACAGAAGAGAACTTATTCTCGCTTGATTTCGGAGGGATCTTTTCCAAGTTTAATCACCCGTCAACTTCGGAAGATGACATCCATTCCCTCGCAAACAAGTTGCTGGATGGTCTTCTCTCCATCATATTGACCTTGGGAAACATCCCCATCATCAGGTGCCAGAAAAACGGGCCTGCAGAACTTGTAGCCACGCAGTTGGATCTGAAATTGAGAGATCATTTATCCAATTCTCGTAATTTGGAACAGATCCAACAAAGACCGGTGTTGATTTTGGTTGACAGGAATATCGACTTGTCGCTGATGTTCAGTCACTCGTGGATCTACCAGTGTATGATCAGTGACGTGTTCAAATTAAAGAGAAACACCATTAAATGTGGTGGAAAGAACTACGATATCGATCCCAAGGATTTCTTCTGGAATAAAAACGCCCAGTTGCCGTTCCCCGACGTGGTGGAGAACGCCAACATCGAGTTGGAGCAGTACAAAAAGGATGCGTCCGAGTTGACCAACAAAACAGGCGTTACCTCTTTAAATGATCTTGATAATGCTGACGATACCTCCAAGATCCAACAGGCTGTGGACGCGTTACCAGAACTCACCAGCAGGAAGAGCACTTTGGACATGCATATGGACATCTTGGCATCGCTTTTGAAAGAGTTGGAGGCAAAATCGTTGGATAAATTCTTCGAGGTCGAACAGCATTTGAACAGTCCTAAGATCGAAGCCGAATTCACGGAGCTCTTGAACTCCTACTGTAAGACTGACAATATCTCCGACGCTGTGAGAACATACATCATTCTTTTTTTGACTCTGGACAAGTTATCTGCGTCGTTTGTGACGCTGGTGAAGTCGAAGTTCAAAGAGCTTTCGCCAGAATTGGATTTGAGCGGATTGAACTACATCGAAAAGTACAAGTCACTCACCAAGTTGCCCAAGATATCTTCCACCGAGTATACGCCTGCCAATTCGGCCGAGCTCAATTCCAATAACTCGGCATTATTCAACAATTTATCTTCCAGATTATATGGATTGACGGACGGAAGATTATCTGAGGGACTCAGCTCGCTCACCTCGGGGTTGAAACGACTTCTCCCCGTGAAGAAGAACCTCCCCATCACAAACATCGTGGAATCGATCATGGATCCGGTGGGGTCGTCTGCTGATTCCGTGCAATTGACAGACGATTATTTATATTTGGATCCCAAATTAAGAGGAGGCCATTCCAAACCTCCAAAGAGACAGACATACAAGGATCTGATTGTGTTTGTTGTGGGAGGAGGAAGTTACATCGAATACCAGAACTTACAGGAGTTGAAAGCCAATCAAAATATCGATAATATCATCTACGGAAGCAGTGATATTTTGACGGCAGACGAGTTCTTCAAAGAGTGTGGCCAGTTAGAATAATGTACATTAAGATTTTTAGATATATCCCTTATTTTGTTCCAAAACTTTGATGGATCTCTTTGAATCCAAGAATAACAATTCACATTCTTCGATATCATCGACAGTGATTTCTTGTCTATTGGCGGTTTGGGCCAAGATTCCGGCTGGGGATAATAGTTGCAACGCGTATCTTAAGGATGTGTTGACCCCGTGACTGGACAATCTGTCCAAAGCTTCTGGTGTCAATATCAATGATTCCAAACTGGCTCTTTTATTAATGATAACCTTGATTTCATCTTGAGAGTATGGTAACGTTCTGACAATCAAGAGTCGGTCAATCAAGTCTGGAGGACATCCGTGGGGAGCCTTGATGTTATCGTCAGTACCTCTGATGGTGGTCAATCCTCTGTTTGAAGCCAATACTACAATTGGAGCAATGGAGCTTTCCAAGGCTTTATTCAAATAGGTGAAGATCTCAATATCCAACATATTGACCTCATCGATGAACAAAACACCAGGAATCAACTCCGCCACCCCTTGGTCGATGTATTTGGACACCACCTTGTTGACTTCTCCTCTTAATTTATCGGTTATTTCGGTCTTTTTGGGCTTTAAAAGTTGTCCCATCATCGACAAAACATCTTGTCCTCCTTGAGGTCTTGAATTTGCCACATCCAAATCGTGCAAAGTGACATCTTGAATGATTTCCTTCTTTTTGTGGACTTCACCTTTTGGTAATGGAACATATTCCTCTGCTTCCAAATCAAATTCAGTGGCATAAGCATCACTTCTACCAACTCTCTTTACACTTCCCGTATTAGCTTCAATATAGATCACATCACCAATGGAAACCCTTTCTTTCTGGATGCTCTCGTAGATCGAAGGATCCAATCTGAGGTTCTTGGTTCCTTTTGCAGTTTTCAATCCCACAATCACATGACTGATTGTCTTACCGTACCCTCCCAAAGGATTTTCACTTTCTTCGGGAGTCAATTCAATCACCTCTCCCTCGTAAACCTCCTTGGTTTCTTTAATTCTGAGTCCAATCGCCCTTCTGAAGTTTTCCATCAAACTGGCGGTTTTCTTGACTTCTGCTGAGTACAATTCACTTCCAACAATTGGACAAAAGGGCACCTTGGGTCCCAATTCTTGAGAGATAGCTAACGCCAATGCTGTTTTACCAGTTCCAGGAGGTCCTGCGAGTAAAATGGCTCTACCACTCATTTTTTTACTCTTGATTAAATCGACTATTATACCACACGCTTCTCTGGCATCATTCTGTCCGACAAATCCTCCTTCGATTTTTTTGGCGGTTCCCTTTTCGTCCAATCCCAAGCCTCTGATGTGTGTGTGGGCGGCGGTTCTGGATTCCCTTCCCTGTCCGTCTTTGACTTCGTTTATTTGTACCATTTGGTTGGCGTTAGAATGTGAAGAAAAGTTCGCGAACTTCATCACAAAGTGTTTGCGACATCCTCTGAGTCTGGTGGGATGAATGTCGCAGTTTGTCTCCAGTGTCGCGATTCAATGCCACCCAGTGCGCACGAAGTTCAACGGACCACTTCGTCGCGGCAGCTCACCACCGGTCGGGACAGCTGGCCGCAAGCTACCGCCGAGGCGCCACCATTTACCACGACACCAGCCGCGATGTCTGACTTCTGACTTCTGGGAACAACGATATTTAAGGTTCACGTTGACTTTTCTTTTTCCCACTTTAGAACCTAATCGACAAGATTCACCCCCCCTTCAACTTTTGACGGCCTTTTGATCGTGATGATAATATCGATGTCGTGTTGAGACATTTAAAAAAATCTACTGAAATTGAATCCCAGAAATTGAAATTCTGGATGCTATGGCCCTTTCCTTTGAGTCGTGCACAACGCCAGAGGCGCTATTGCCATTGCCATTCCCATACACCATCCCATTGCCATCATCAATGCGACAGGCTTAGATTCAGTACTCGGAAAAGGCCTGCCGATGCCGGATTCAAATCGCGCCAGGGCCTGAGAATTTACTCCTGATTTGAAAGACTTATGCAATGAAATTCCATTTACATAAATAATCTATAGATGTACCTTTACCTAATTTCTAAACTCGAACAAACACGAAGCCTTTACGGAACTCCGTGCACATATACTCCTACCTGATGTTGGTATCAAATTTTGAATTTTGCTGTATTCCAAACCGCCGTTATGTAACGCAATACGGTTATGATCCACAGCAAACTGTTCAATGGTGGCACAAGTTTTATTTTCTTGTGGGCTCGGGATTTACTTTTTAATTTATTTTATTCCTTTATTTTGATTTATTTTATTTTATTTTATTTTATTTTGATTTATTTTGTTTCATATAATTTTATTTTTCTTTTCTTTGCTCTTGTCTGTTCATTATACCATCGACGTTTCATTACCCCCTCCCCAGCATCCCGGAACACCGTATCATACATGCTCACTAGTCTAGAATCTGTACCATGTGGTCGTGGTTTTGAGTCTGCTTTGCCCTGTCCTGTTATCTATGGAAATGAATGATCTAACCATTTTGGTTTGGAGGTTTGTTGACGTCGACGAAGATTCTCGAAATACCCAACGTTTCCCGCTTATCTTTAGCCCATATTTGGGAATTGGGTGTCTGCCAACAATATAGCCTGGCGCAATATCGTGGTTCCACTTTCCTTGTGGTTCATTTAACTGTCGGTATTTTTTCAAATGATTGTAATGCAGTCGGTGGAATGCATTGAGGGCGGTAATATGATTGGAGGCCACGCATTGACCTCCTCATCGAAGAATGTTGGATTGTGCATTATTTGTAATTTATTAAATGGGGGTTCGACCGTTTATTCAGGAGCAAAATGGAAATTTTAAGCACAGAAAAACTTGTTGAGCCCCCGGATGGAAAAAAAGGGAATCGGATTATCAAGTGGCATTTCTCACGTCTTGACTCCGTGTAATAAGTTTATATCACTCCATAGTGACAGTTCTAACCGCATGGGCTTTTGAAACACAAAAGGCCTGTTTCTTTGGGTTAAGGCTCAAAACTTTTTGAGTCCCACAAAAACTGCGGAAAGACAACCCAACTCAACAGATGTAAGATCAGCACGTACCTTAGTAACTAGTTCAAGTTAATTCTGTACAATTGGTATAGAAGATCGATAGATGATTTTTCGGTGACGTCAACGTGTCACATGATGTCGTCACCTCACTTGATTCCTTGTTCACCCCTCGGAGACCAATTTTGCTTTCCCGTCATGAGCAACCCTGGAGATCATTACATAGGTCGATGAAGACATGGACGTCAGCAAAGCTCGTCAACTGTCGCTTAGTGACACAATTGACTTACACACAAATCTAGATGACCATACATAATGTGTTTGCAGGAATGAATTCCACATCATTCCAGTCACTTTCATACATGTCAGCACGTATGATGGTGCACTTCCTTGACAGCTATTCCTGTGCCCATTACTGTGTACCTGAGACACCTTTCCAATCACAATTTTTGGCAAGCATTTTTTAAACAGTCAAGCAATTCTTTTTCGACTCGTATCACTCGGCCCGCAGAGCAAGGAACACCGGCATCATTTTCAATGACAGCCGTCCTTCTGGTCTCTGGCCACTTTCGGAGCCCCAAATCACCCTCGAGCTGGCGAAATTGTATGATCGTGTCTCGACAATTCTCATATTATATACTCACACTCATTTTCAATCAGATTTTTATACCGGTTCCCACACAAAAGTCTGTGCAATCAACACACCTTGGTGCTTCTCTAACCCACTATACCCTCTACTAATCATCTGCTGCTTAACACCGAAGAATTCCTATTTGGGCAATGGTCCTTATTGGGGCTGCTCTGAAGTGCACCAAATGGGACTGTGAGCACTGCGCGCACATGCTCATGCGCAGAATCATCTTTTGCAGAAATGTGTAGCACGACGTCTCACCGCTTGTACATCAGTTTCCCACAGGTTTGGAATACCGCAAAAACACTGCCTCGTTGATTTAGATTCAATACATGAATCATGTAATAATTAGTAAAAGGTTATCTGCAGATTTGGGGTTAGGCACAGGCGTTTTCTTGAGTCAGTGAAAGAAGCCCAGAGTTTACCCGAGGGCACCTAATTATCAAGACCCGTGTAATTGGGATAGAGCGAATGCATGACATGCGAGGCTTCCTTGCATCTAGCCTTGCATTTACATGCATGAATTCGAGTGGAATTCTTGCATACAAACTATTCATATAACCTTATTAATCATAACCACCGTTGAGTTTCATAAGCAATCATAACACCATCATCGCCTCTTGGAACTTTCCCCGATTTTTAGGTGTATTCTAACGAAATTTAAGGTTGCGTCTATTTCCACGGGACGCCCAGGGCTGCGTAACGCGATCATCAAACAACGGCTTTAGGTTATCGGGCCTGACGTTGCGTCTGCATATGGGACAACTTCATGATTTGTAGGCTACCTCCCTGTTATCTCTTGTATGAGCACTTATGTTGGCACCTGGTCGGGACTCCGTTTTAGATGACTGGTGACCGGAATCAAAGTTTAATTGCGGGATTAATAGTAAGTTACGGCCGTTGAAAAGTCAAAATTTAGGTCTTTAGAAGTGATGTTCCGGTGATGTCACTGGGAGCAAATGATGCGGGTTGGTAGTAGGGGTTGTTGATTTGGTTTCAAATGCACGACGTACTAAGTTTTGTAGAGGGTGCAATAGACTTTCTGAACTCCGGGGTAAGTTGGGGGCGTATATTTACCAAATGGCTACAATTTGGGCTTCCCGTTTGTAGGCTTCCCAGTGAAGGTGTGGCACCTCAATCTTAATTGTTAGGAGTAGTATTCCAACACTCACTCGAAATGGGTTGAATGAAATAACCGAAGGTTTTAGCGACACAAAGCTGTAATTGTGCACCAGCCTAAAGGCTTAGAATTGGAGAAGCTACATGTTCCCACGAGTCGTTTCAAAGCACCGGAAATATTTTGAATGTAAGAATGCATTCTTCTATTTAATCAAATTGAAAGGTGTAGACTTCGCGCAAGATACTAATGGTTGGGCTAGCGTAGAGAGGCACCACTTACACACACACAGAGACTCTCTCTCTCTTGTTTCGCTCAATCGCCGCCTTGTGAGGACTATTGGAGTTTTGCAATTGTAAGTGGTTGCGATTATAAGTGATAATAATCGGTTGCAACTATGTCGCAAGCGCGACATCTCAAGCGCGACATCTTCCGGTTTGTAGGGGTGACAAGATTTCAATATAGGCAAGTCAATGGAGATTCAGCCGCAATGGAGCTTAAGACTCAATGGAGCTGCAAACTACAGTTGTTGAGGTAAGCGACCGATCACTGCATTGCTGGGAGTGGCTTGTATATTGTGCACGCAGATATGCATTATATATTGTGGAACGAATTGCAACCAATAGTCTATAAACAAGACATGACAGCTTGAACCTTCATCAAAAGCACGAAAAAGACCGTTTTTTTGAACATCCTGGTCATATGTTCTGAATTTTTCCCATATGGAAGCATTGGTGAAAAGATACAGTAGGTCTGATACCAAATCGAGACTCGATTCTTGTGGATTGGCTTTTGTATTTTGACCTCCACTAACGGACACGGTATTCGACTCGTGCACATTGATGCTTGGAATCGGGTGTTGAATGTGTGTTTGCTCATTAGTCCATATCATTGTATATGGGAGGGAATCGGTAGGAAATGTCGAAGTTCATTACTTCTGCAAGAATCCTTACACAGGTAGCTCGAGATGGCACTCTCAGTATATACCTTCCGGGCGTTCCCAGCCATGCATGCTCTCATTCTAGCAGACCTCGCCTTAATCGTTCTCTAGCTCAATCGTAAGTCTCATTTTCATCCAACTCCAACTCGTCATTGGGCTCCTTTGGTTCCTGGCTCTCACTCCATTGTGTAACGTCGTCGATATAGCTCAATATTGTGGCAACAGAATCACTATCTTTAGAACAATCCAAAGGCAAGAATTGCACCATTCCAAAATCATCCACCAAGTTGGCAATCAACTTATTCAACCGGGAGAATTTGGGATTGAACGACTCGTCTTCTTTACTCAACAACAACGGGTCGGGGTTCAAAAACTGCTTGAGCTTCCTTTTGTTGACGTCATTCTTGACCAAATCGATCTTGGATAAAATATTGATGTGTGGTAATTCCAAGAGAATCATCGCTGACATAGCACTCAAGGCCCCCGAAAAGAACTTGGAATTGTCTATGATGAAAGGTGCTTCGAGAAGGTATGTGGCACAAAGATTGAAGTTCAAATGGTTTTTCAAGTGTTTGACTATAGTTGGCAAAACTGGCACGTGAGTGTACAATTCGATTTGGCCCGGACAATCGAATATCAAGTACTCGTCGTTGTAGTCACCGATTTCGTCGTCCAACCAGTCCAAGTTCTCGAGCAAGTACTCGAAGCAGTACACCAAACCTCCGTTCGGACCTAGATCCATTTCTTCCATGACGTCTTGAAGAGAGATGAGATCTCTTATATCGATGGTGAATTCATATTCCGTGGGCTCAGCGGCGGGATCCAAGTTGACTATGTGTGCTCTTCTGCCTATGCTTTGCATGTGGGCGATTATGGAGTTACAAAAGGTACTCTTTCCGACCCCTGCAGGGCCTAAAGCTAGCACTCCTACTCTAGACATGAAAATTTTAGTAAGCCGGTGCGATATTTTGGAGCGCGCGTGTAGGGCCACGCCAGGGCCACGCCAGGGCCACGCCAGGGCCGCGCAGGACCATCTACGTCCACGCTCGCGCAAACATCAGTTGCCAGAATCTATCGGTTCAGAGTGCCTTGCACTCTTGTGGTGTTCTTGACCTACCTGCCCACCACCACCTCCGACCCCAGATGGCACCAGCACTCGTCGTAGTCGTACTCCATCTGAATGGCCACGTCGATGTCTTCCCTCTCAAATATCTTGCCACAGGTGTTTTTGATGTGAGCAGTGTTCTCTCCTCTGTAGACTTGAATATGAATGTATCCCACAACTGAGTGTTCCGAAGGCCAGAACCTTGGTGTGGTGAACGACTTGACGCCCTTGACCTTCTGAATCTCCTTCAAAACGTCTCTGATCTTGAATTCTTTGTTCTTGTCCAACGTCAAAAGAAGCTTCTCGCCTGTGGATTTGATCAACGGAAGCGCAGACCCAAAGATGAGAACGGCAATGATGATCAGCGCCACCGGGTCGAACCCGTGCCACAGGAAGAGCTTGGTGAGGATCGTGGAGATCACTACTCCCACGCTTCCAAGCGTGTCTGCGAGGATGTGGAGGAAGATTCCGTGCATGTTTTCGTTGACATGGGAGTGGGACGACTCGTGGGAGTGGGAGTGGGAGTGAGTGTGAGAGTGGGTATGTTCATGAGAGTGTGTGGGTTCGTGTTTGTGTTCGTGTTTGTGTTCGTGTCCATGTTCGTGTCCATGCTCTTTCTCTTTCTCTTCCTCCGTGCCATTCTCTTCCTGTTCGAAAACCGGCCCGTGGGTGTGTCCATGCCCGTGTCCGTGCCCGTGGTCGAACGCAAAGATCCCCACCAAGTTCACCGCCAACCCCAACACAGACACCACAATCAACTCCGTCGTCTCCTTCAAGGTCACGGGATTAAACAACCTACTCACGGCTTCAAAGACAATTCCGGCGGAAATCCCCACCAAAAGCGTCCCGTTGGTGAACCCAGCAAGCGTCTCGAACCGCAGGTACCCGAACGGGAACTTGGAGTTCTGGTCTACGGACGTTTTGCTGATTACTCCAGCCACCAATCCCAAAGCCAAAGAAGAACAGTCTAAAGCCATGTGGAGGGAGTCGGAGAAAAGCCCGAGCGACCCAGAACGGAACGAGTACACCAACTGCACCACCATGAACGCCGTGTTGAGCAACAAGAACTGGAAGATGGCTTTTGTGTCCTTGTGGTTGATGAGTTCTCGCACCACCTGAGCAAATCCTGGCACGAAAGACGTCAAATCCACCAGCACGAAAACCGCCAACGACGCCTCCAGAAGGGCGTGGCCGAGTCCTCTTCCGGTAGTAAGCAGATCAACCACTCCGGACACAAAAGCGATCGAGGGAGGCACAAAAACCGGAATCGAAGCAGGTAAAACCGCCGTAAGGGCTGCTATTCCAGCCACAAAAGCGGCTAGAGCCGCCCAGTTCGCCTTAGATACGTCTAATACATACACTGCCACCAATAAAGTAGCAATCAACCCACCAGCCGACACTATAGGCCGCACGGGAGTGCTGCGAGACCACAAAAAGCCACCTAAAACCACAATCCCGTAGCCCACAACAACGTCAGAGGCCTCCACGTGATCACGTGAGGTCAAGGTTGCCATGTCTGCCATAAAAGCTACCGAAATGTACGTGTATCCTTTTGTGTACAAACACAAACACGTCATCATTACTCTGCCAGGCGACACGAACTGGCACGCGGTGTAAAACGCCATTAACGCCGCCACCAGCGCCGCCTCACGTGCCACCTCACGTGCCACCGGCCTCCCACCACCTACAGTGCCTGATACATACGGCTCTAGCGTGCTGGCACCCTTTTTCCGGGCATTTGTGGCAGCAGTAAACGTAGCACACGTGACAAAACTCAAGAGCGTGCTCACGACCACGTTACGCCAGGCAGAGGCGGAATCCTGGTCCACGCCAGCGCCAAACACATACACGCCATTGAGCGCCCACGTGACCACCACCATGGCCAGTATCAATACGTACGTACCCACATTGGGCCCGTTTAGCGTCTTCATTGTGCACGTATATCTCAGTCAACACCAACTTTATTTTCAGAGGTTATTGGCAGCCCACACGACCGCGCGCAAAATGACATCACAAGCTTTGATAGTAATAGGAATAGCCATTTGTTCACGTTAAACGCCAGCGTAGCCGATGACTGAACTCTACTTCATGCGCCACGGCCAGCGGATCGACCATGCGTTGGCCGAGGACCCGGATGCCGTGCCCATATACCCGGATTACAAGCCCTACGACCCGTCGCTAGCTACTTCTGCCATTGGCCAAATCGAACAAGCGTGTGAAGATATATTGGATTTAACATCTGCTTTCACGCCTCCACAACCCAAGAAAAACGTGTTTGTGCACTTCAGCCCGTACCTCCGATGCTGTCAGACCGCAGACCTCGTGATCTCCACCTTGAAGCCCCAATTCGAACAAAAGTTCCCCCAGTGTAAGGTTCGATTCCAGCTTCTAGGGGACTTTGCCCTCAGTGAATGGCTCCATGAGCGAATGAAAGACAAGCCTCCGTTCTACGACTCCAACGACGCATACCAGATGTACACTCCCAACATCAAGTTGTTGAAAAACCGGTCTGCGTGCTCCAATTTCAGACCCACAAACACCTTGGGTCACTACAATGGATACGATTTGAGTTACAAAGACTACCAGAACAACTGCAAAGAGTATTTCAAGAAGCTTCTCGCCACCTACGACAAGCCGTCGTACATCAACAACAAGGATATCATCATTGTCGTCAGCCACGGATATATGATCAATAATCTTTTATCGTACTTTGTGACGCATCCGATCTTCGACGAGATCCCCACCGCCAAAATCAACTTTGCCCGGCGCAACTTGGTCGACGAGAAGGCCCAGACCTACAACTGGGTGTTGGTGAAGGACTCGCTCGGGATGTTTGATTTCGGGGAAATCGACAAAACTCTCAATCTCGACACCGATATCGTTTACTACAAAACGAACTTCATTAAGCGGGACGAGCTCAACCAGAAGAACAACGACCTCACGATCCCTAAGGAGGACAACCCTCGGCCTTCGTTCAAAATCTACCAGACCAGCGAAAGCTACAGAAACAGCATGGAGAACAAAAGCACAAAGGATAACCACAAAAACTCTGCTTTCATCAACAACCCCATATGCCCGGCAGCCCGAGACTGGACGCCCCAGCTGAAGAGGAAGTTCGTGATAGCCAACGAGTTCAAACTCAAGGTGATTAAGGACGATCTCTTCAAAAAAGTATTTGATCTCTCCAAGCCTCCGTCCAGGCCTCCTTCGCCGCAGGTTTCTCCCAACTCGGAGCCCACCAGGAACAACTCTGTGATTGATTTGAGCAAAATTGTGGACACAAACCGCAACTACATTCCCATGAAACTCAAGTACTCCACCACCGACGAGATTCCTATCGAAACCCTCAACAAGAAGGTCAACTCCCAGTTGAACTTGGCACAACACCAGAGATCGTATCCTTCCTCCAACAACTCGTCCATCACCGATTTCCCCAAATTTGCATCGACCAAGCGCTCCAAAGACTACTTTCTCTCGCAAAGTCCCAAACTCACATCCGCATTCAGTGACGGCTACGAGGTTGAAGAAGGAGACCAGATGGACACAGAGTCCATCGACAGCAACGAGTCGTCCCAGGACTCACGGAAGTTCCGTCCGTCGCCCAATCCGTTGGTCAGAAGGTCCCAGAGTCTCAAGTATAAGGAAGAGTTGGCACTTAATGGAGGCAGATCGCTTTTGGCGTTGTACCAGAAGCAAAAGAGCCAGATTTCCAACACCATCAGCAACCTGAGCACCAACAACGATAGCAGTGACGACGATAACGACGGCAAGTTCACGTTATCTTTCAACTACAGAAACCCTTCCTCCAGATCCGCAAACAATATTGGAGCTCATTCGAATGCAACTGCTCATGCCAATGCCAACACAAAAACAAGCACAAACCCCGGCACCAACACAAGCAGCAATCTGCAAGCCCACACACTCATGAGGAGGTCGCTGAAAACGTCGTCTCCACCCGCCAACAGGTCCCGTAAAAACTCCATCAAGTTCATTCCGTCAGTTTTATCGTACGAAGGTGTGCCCGACCGGGAAGCCACGGCCACCCCAGAAGGCATGTACCATCCTCCTTCCAGGAAGGTCAACTCCATGTTTTACAACTTGAATTCAGACGACAGCGACTCCAACATGGGACTGCCTATTTCATCAGATAATGAAGAAGAAGAGGAAGAAAAAAGAGCAGTTCTTTACGGGCCAAGTAAGAACTACAAGGATATGTGGTTTGGCCAGAACCGCAACTAGCAATGCACACAATGAAATGATCATGAATGTGTATAATGAATTTGCACTATTCAATTAATAATTAGGTAATACACAGTCTAGTATGAATTCTGACCTAAGCAATTCTCACCTATGCGGTTTGATACTTCCTGAACTCGTTGACCAAGATCGCCTGATTCTCGGCCGTGACTGCAAATGCGTTCTTGTATAACAGAATGGTGTTTCGTAGCGATGTCTCTTTATTTGTTCGTCCCTCTTCGATCTCTTTCAACAGAACCTCGAGATCTTTCCGTAGAAATGGCTTGGATAACGAGATGTTGTTGTCGTAGTTTATGCTACTGAACCCTTCGATGAGCCCCATGCCCATCTCGGTCGGTAGAATGATCTCGGTCCCTCCTTTTTTCTGTTTGACCACATACAATCGTTGTTCGATTTTGTGGATGTGCTCGGCAATAGTAGCATCAGTTCCGATCCCATTGGCGTCCATCAACGCAATGAGCTCTGTTTCGGTCATGTGATTAGGCGGAGACGTGGATCCGTCTTTGATTTCCCCTACCTTTATGGGTACGGTCTCTCCTCTCACAAACGGAGGCACCTGTTTCGAGCTTTGCCATTTCTTATATACATAAACCTCCAAGTAGTTGAGCTGACTGACTTCCAAGCCAGAGGCAGTGAACCTCTCGTTCCCCCACTGTAGTTCGGCCACCGTTTGGAACCCTTTAGCGTCCTCTGAGCAGCATGCTAAAAACCTTCGGACCACATATTCGTACACTTTCTTCTGTTTTGCGTCTTTTATGGCGTTCAAGTCCGTGTACTTCACGGGGTGGATCGGAGGATGGGACTTATCGTTATTCTTCCCTTTTCTGGGAGCACTGTATCGTCCCAGAAGGAGACCCTGGGCATAACTTCCCCATACCGAATTCTGGGTTTGGGTGGTGACGATGGCCCTCAAATCCATTTCATCGGGAAACTGGTCGGTTTCAGTTCTAGGGTACGAGATCCACCCGTTCTGATAGAGTTTTTCTGCAGCGTCCAATGCGTCTTTGGCACTCATTTTGAAGTACATGGCACAATCCTTCTGAAGCAGAACGGTGGTGAGAGGATACGGCTTGAAGTTCGTGGTGGGCTTTCTGGTGACGCTGTTTATGGTTCCGGTCTGGTGCTTCATGCATTCTTGGTACAACGCTAGCACATAGAGCCGGTCAAAGAAATGGTTCTTTGTCCAGTTGAAAGTGGCAGAATTGCCCTCTTTTTCTGCTTCCACGTGGATATACCAGAACTTCTCCGGTACGAAGTTCTTCACTCGCTTGTACCTGTCAACTACAAACCCCAACGTGGGGAACTGGCACGTTCCGTACGAAACGGTTTCGGTAGTAAGGTTACTTCTTTTTAAAAGATCCGTCAAGAGCCGCGTGAAACTGGCACCAACTCGAAGATCCACCTCCTGTCTACAATGCACGGCCTCTACGGTTTTCATGTTGAATTGGTGGGGCGATCTGGCGGCGTTCAAAATGTGGTTTCTCTCTAAATGGGAGAAATGAGGCCTCCAAACTTGCTGAAGCGTCAAACTTGGATTCCCTCGTTTAGCAGCACCAAATATCTCGTACCCTATAGCCTCCCCTTCCCTATCACAATCGGTCCATATCATCAAATATGACGCGGTTCGAGCTTCTTTGGAGATATTCTGGTGGATAGTAGCTTTACTTTTATCTCTGTTCATCTGGATCGGCAGCTCGAAAAGCCTCCCCGGCGGCACCTTCCCCCACAGATACTCGGGTGGGAAGTCCATGGAGTCGATATGCCCAATCACAGACGTCATGGTCACGTCACAAAGTCCGTGGCCTGGGAAGTTAAACTTGAAATCAAAGTTGGCATTATACTTACTGGGCGAGGCTCTTCGCGTCAGCCTTCCCCCACTGAGTATATTGGTGACTTCTTTGGCGATAGACGGCTTTTCAGCCACGCAGAGAACCTTCATTGAGGTGTTCACAATAGCTGCAAATCGGATATATAGCTACGCCAAATCTCAATTTTGCGAATCCATAAACTTGTAGTGCGATGGACTCCATCACGGAATTATTGGCATGGATGCACGCCAAACCGGCCAATTCGGGGCCTGGGTTCGCTAAACATAGTTATGTGAGTAGCAAGATTGCGGTAGCTGATTTTGGGACCGAAGGAAGGGGTTTACAGGCCTCAATTCCCGTGCACAAAAACGAGGAAATCATTCGAGTGCCTCACTCGCTTTTACTTAACGCCCACTCCGTAATAAGACACGTATGTCTGTATAACCACGACATTAAGCTTCCCCACACTTATGCGAACATTGTGGTACCAGAATTGCCTGTGGTGGGGGACTTGGTTGCGAAGATATATGCCACTTTCTCGTTGGAAGAGCTTGTCAATCTATCTTCATTCCAGATTATTTGTATGTACATTTGCTTGGAGAAGTCTCGTGACAGCCTGTTCTGGGGGCCGTTCTTGGACCTGCTTCCGTCCATGGACTCGTTTCGATTCATGCCTTTGGTGTGGCACCACTCGGACAAAACCCTTAGCGGGACAAAAGCTTTTGTTTCACTTCTTCCGCCACAAACTCAAATTCATGCCCAAAAGGTTCTACAAAGGTACACTAAAGACCTTGAGGTGGTGGAACGGCTCCTCGCACGCAAACTTGCATTGGTAGAAGAAAATAGATCGTTATCTGAAGTGTTCAATCGTCAAACGTTTCTTTGGGCGTGGATTTGTGTCAACTCTCGTTGCTTATACATGGAACTAGCCGAGTCCAACGACAAGGCCGATAACTTCACCCTCGCTCCTTACGTGGATTTCATCAATCACACCGATTCGGACCATTGTCGAATCCACGTCGATACCAAAGGGTTTCACGTGACCACCACCAACAACTACGATCCCCACGACCAGTTGTACCTCTCGTACGGGCCCCACAGCAACCTGTTTCTCTTGTGTGAGTACGGGTTCGTGATTCCTGAGAACCGCTGGAACGATGTGGATATCACAGACATCATTTTATCCCAGATGAACGACTCTCAATTACAGTTTTTGAAGGACACTAATTACCACGGCGACTACACCATTTCCATGGACGGCGCCTCCTATAGGACCGAAGTCGCTTTGGCTGTCATGCAAGAAAAGAATCCCGTGGGCTCCAGAAAGCTAGACGCATATATCCAGGGATTATCTGATGGACAGTCGTATAAACCGGGAAGTAACCGTCTTCTTGAGGCCATTCTCTCGGGAGAACTCGGCAAAATCAAACACTTCGACCACAAGGAAGAAGTATACCAGGTCATCGGCCTGTTGCATGCTGATAACAAGCGAATTATCGACTCTACGCTCTCGAAATTGGGTTGAAACTAACACTACCCTTCTTGTCTATTACTATATTGTACATTATATCATCATCTCCACGGCCTTTCTTTCCAAAGACCTCTCAATGGAAAGCTTGTTTCTCACCAAGGCAACCATCATGCTATTTACAGGTGTGCGGATTCGATGTTTCTCTCCCAACAGAGTCACGTATCCGTTGATGAAGCTGATTTCAGTTCCGTTCAAATGCCTCATATCTTCTCTCATGGAAGAACTGTTTTGTGCCGTGAGTTGCATGATCTCTTGCACCATATGGAGCATCCGGGTCTCATTCAACCTGGTGTATGTGTGTGGTACGCTCCGGAAAACTTGTGCGTGTTCTACTTTGACTACCAGAATTAACTCCCGGATGATTTTCTTCATCATGGCCGCCGTATCACGACCGTGGGCCAAGTCCCCATTCAAGCAGTCGAAAAGGGCAGTTAGGGGGTTGATGCATGCATTGGCTGCCAACTTTTCGATTTCAGCTATCGTGAAAAGATTGTGGTCGAGATATTTGGCATTGAGATTTGGTGTCTGGAGGATTTTCTGTATCATCACAGGAACGTTTTTCGTGGACGTTTGGGCCTGCGAATGGGTGCTGTTCTCTGCCGGCTGGTTCTTTGTGTGTTGGTCCTTCTGAGAAAATGGGTTCAGTTTAAATACCACATTATCCATCAAATGACTCTTGTTAGGAATACATGCAATGTCTATTTTTCCCAAGCCCACGTGATTGATCACACTGGGAGCACTCTTGTACGCTCCATGGCTCACTATGGCCTTGTATATGTTGGGTCTGTCCCTGGGGTCTGGCCAGAAACTCTTGTTGCACTGTTCTACAAGTCCCATTCCATTGTGAACGAAGAGAATATTGGTATTTTTTGTGATCCTGTCAACATAGGGCTGAAGGGCATTCAACGTCTGGTGTGCCTTGGTGGACACAATGAGATTCTCTAGAACTTCTTTGTGGTCCTTCTTGTTCAAATCCTCGACTGTGGACACCTTCAATGTGGAGGTGGTGGAGATGACATTATTGTGCTTGATCACACGATTGACCGTGAGCTGGTTGTCTTTCCAAAGCCTTGCACGGGCCTTGTTTTTGAAGAATACGGTGACCTCGGTGCTGGCACCGTGTGCTAGAGCTACCTCGTGTGCTATGAGCCCTCCTATGGCTCCACCTCCCAAAACATGGATCTGATGTGGAGGCTTCATGGATTTTTTTCGCACCATTTTGTTAATGTTGGTGGTAGGTTTGACAGGAGGTATTGCCACAGGGAAGTCTACGGTATCGCGTTCGTTTCACGACAAGTACGGTCTCACCATCGTGGACGCAGACTTGATTGCTAGAGAAGTGGTTTTGCCTGGCCAGAGTGCCTACAAACAGATTCTAGCCACGTTTGGAGGTGACATTCCTGAACTTGTGAATGAAGATGGTTCTTTGAACAGAGAAGCTTTAGGAAAACACGTGTTCGGGAATAAGCCTGCCCTTACAAAACTTAACCTGATTGTGCACCCTGCGGTCAGAAGAGAGATATTCTGGCAGATTTTCAAGGCGTATATTAAAGGGAACCGTATGGTGATACTTGACGTGCCTCTTCTTTTCGAGGCCAAGTTGGATATCATTTGCGGTAAAACCATCACCGTCACTTGTGACGAGGAAACACAAACCCAGAGGCTCTTGGCTCGTAATCCACAACTCTCTCCACAGGATGCTAAACAAAGAATAGCCAGTCAAATGAGTAATGATGAAAGATGTAGAAAAGCAGATGTAATCATCGACAACAATGGGGATTTGGCGTCCTTGCAAGCTGGTATTGCGAGTGCCGTGAAACAAGTGACCCCCGGCTTGATATTCACAATAATAGACTGGTTTCCTCCATTTGGAATTTTATCGGCTCTCTTGACTGTTGCCACAAGAGTTTCTCTCGAGAAGTTCAAGGCCAAGCCGAAGAATGACTAATAATAGTAGATGTGTACTCAAATAGCCAATTGTAAACTTGAATAGCCAATCACAAGCTCAAGCCCGCCAATACTGTGCTAACGAGTGGAGTCTATCGATCACCACCGGTAAGAAGGCATTCACACTATCATTAATCAAACTCTGGAAGTGCAAAATGGCTTCCTCTTCTGTCATCTCCAACCCGAACTTCTCTTGTACTTTCTCCACTGCCCTGGTGGGATCGATCTGTATGTCCGGGATATTTGCATCCAACATCAACTGGAACAAGTTCAAGATCAAGTTCAGATTCTTACGTAAAGTTGTATATGTGACAAAGCAGTAGTTTTGGAAGATATTGAAGTTCTCGTGACTCAATCCTCCCATCCCGTCTATTACCTGGATGGGCAACTTCATCAAGGGAGGGAAAGGCTTGGGGTCTCTTCCCAAGATATACCCGAAATCTGCGTGCCAGAACTTCCCGTTAGGCGATAACAAAAGGTTGTCCAAATGTCTATCTCCCACTCCCAATAGATACGTGATCACACAATATCCGGCACACGATTTCACATAGTTGTCCATCACTATCAGCGAAACGCCTAGGTCTGAAGTGATGGCATGTTTTTGAACCGGAGGAGTGCTTTCACTGCGAGGAAATCCAAGAACACTGTGGGCAACTGGATCTGCTTGTTGAAGCTCCTGGCTGTGGATTCTGAGATAACTGAGGATCCCGTTCCCGGTATTTGCACCAGGCTCGAGTCCAGCTAGTTCAGACTCGTAGTTCTTGACGAGAACAGTATCCAAGGTCTCGTTGGGCACAAACTGGATCATACCTGCAATGGGACTGGTGGCCAAGATTCTGTATGGAGTCAACTTCAAATCCAAGTTCTCGTTCTTCAAAAGCTGATCCATCAAGTCGATGATCTGAATCACAAGCTGGTCTTGTCTGAGATCGTCTCCAATCTTGAACATTAGGGTGTACTTGCCGTACTTCTTTCTTTCACCGAATATCTGGCCCTGAGACTCTTTTATAACCGTTTTGAAAGTGATTTTCAACGGAGCGAGAGAACTCTTGAACACAGCAGACTCTTCAGGGTAACACCCACAAATGGTTATCGATGGATCCAAAGGTAGTGGGAATGAGTGAGGAAACTTAAGAAACTCATTTGACAGGTCTGCTAGGTATTCACGTAAGAATTGAACCTTCTTGGCTGTGGCCTCGTTCTTCTTGAAAGAAGTTCTCATGACATCTACAAGCAGCGTCAACTTCTTGATGAACCATACCTGGCACTTCAAATGGTTGTAGTTGGGGAGTTTGTGCTTGTGGCTGTGATTCTTCAACTCTTCGATATACTTATTGAGCACAATCGAGTAGATTTTGATGGGGTTGGCTTTATTGGAGTTGAGCTGATCTTCATTTTCCACTTTCACGTACCAGTAGAAGAAATTTCCAAGCTTGGAATTCTCAACCGACTTCTCAATTAGGAAAGATGCCAATGGAGACTTCTCTAGCAACTTCGACTCATGCTTTTTGTTTGACGACGATAACTCGTCTTCGTCACCTGGTTCTCCCAAAACCGTGGACATGGAATTGTACACGTCTGTATCCACAATCAAACTCTCATACTTCAAGGCCTGAACGAGTTGCAAGAGATATAGAAGGAGTTCGTCTCCGCTAGCGAGTCTCAACCGATCCACGGCGAAATTCCGGAGGTATCTAACATACTTGAAGACTTTCTCTGACCTCAGCTCCTTTGTATTAGCCTCGGTTTGAGAAACAGAGATGTTGGTGGACAAAGTGAACGGGTTGAAGTAGCTACTCAATAGCTCTAGTGCGTCACCTATTTGGATCTTATCCACAGACCAGTAATGAGGAATGATTTCGGTGAATGTATGGTCCAACTCATAGTCATTATCCCAGCTAATGGACTTGAGGAACTTGGTGAGGAACTTCTGGTTGACTTTGGACACTTCTGCTTTATTATCGGTGGAACTGGTGGAGTTGTTCTTGGAGAAGTAGTACCTGAACTTCCATATGAGGTTCTTTTCCACGTCTGTGAGTTCGATGTTCGATGGCTTGTCGAGCACCTTGAGAAGTTGGTCTCGCAATTGAGGCGTGGGTTTCAACTCTTTGTCGAGGAGAATGCTGTTGTTCATGTTTCTCTCAAGTTTGTGGAACTTAGACTCGATTGGGTCCAACCCGTTGGTGAAAGTTTGTGCGGTGGTGATGGAGCCCAAATTGAGTAGCTGGAAGTCGGGATCGAACACTTTCTTGCCCGGAATTGTGATCTTATTTATCACCACGTTAGCATTAGCATCTCCAGAAACGACTGACACTTTGTTCCTATTGGCGATAAGCTCGCCTGTGATCTCACCCACGTCCGGTAGCTCGTAGCAAGTGTCTGAATACACAATTGGCAAGTCGAATCTTGGGAATTCCACGTACAAATGGAACTGTACGTCGTTGTCAGTTTCATCCAAACAGAGTTTCTCCACCAAAGGCAAAGTCAAAGCGTCGAGCCACGGCACCTGGGGGATTCCCCCGTTGTGGTAGTTTATGAGTTTGGATTCTATGTCGGAAACCCGGGCATTCACGACGTTAGACACGTCTAATTGACGATAATCGTTTGTGAATATAGGCACTTTCTGGATTCCTTTACGGAGCGTAGCACTTTTGGAGTCAAATAAAGATACGAATCCCACTCCAAACACGTGTTTCTCGCCCTCCACGTACTCGTGAATTGTGAATTTCAAGCACGAGCCAATTGAAAGCTGATTGTAGCTGATTGGAAGCTTGAGCGTAGTGTCCCATACTCGTTTGTTATTGGTGAAAGACACGTGCGTGGTTCTAGTGGTCAATGTCTGCGGCTTGTTATTACCTCCTAGCACATCCACCGCCAAAAGCATGTCTGAGTTGATTTGGATATTGGAGTATTTCTTAAACACCAGAGGATCACTGTACTTGGCCGAGGGTTTCGCTAGCCTTTTTGCAGCCAAAGCCCAGTCCACCGGTTTCAAATGACCAATCTTCACAAGAACTTTCTTTGGGATATCTTTGGAAAGCCCAAAGGCACTGGAGTTGGACGCGGCGTCCTTTTGGTGGCTAATCATGCTGCTACTTACTTCACAACTGGTTACTATATACGCACATTATTTTTGGGTGCGACTCCAACTGAATTATAGTGATGTTCTACGGTCAGAATAAGAGCAAGAAAACCCCGTGTAGGTTCTATCCCAACTGTAGGAAGGGCAATAGTTGTCCATTTCTACATGAAGATCAGAACACTGCCAATACATCTTCGAAGGCTGGACCAGGATCAGAAACTGTAGCCACGTTCACAAGCCAAAATACTCTCAACTCAAAAGCTACTACTATAACCCAGGACTTAAAAGAATACAAGAGTTTTGATGCAAGCCCTGTCTTATCCAGTTATGGGCTACCGCATCCTGCTGTCAATAATCTTATAGAAGGACGGGATCTTTCTTTCGAAGAAATCAGATTGAAATACATGGAAGCTGCTGCTACCAATTCCATACCTGCTCACGAACAAGAGATGAATTCCAGAAAGAGAGATATGGAATACTGTGTGAATCACCTCACAGGGAAAGAGCGTCTTGGTGCAAGGTATCTACAAACGAGTGTCACTCAAAAGCCACTGAAACCGTTTATTCCCAAGACTTTGGAAGAAAACTTGGCTGCCTACTCGAACCAAGGCTTTGGTGGCTCTTCGAGTTTTGGATCTTCAGGATCTGCTGGGTTTGGGTCACTGGGTTTCGGATCTCAAGCCAACCCTTTCGCCTCCAACTCCCCCCAAAACTCGGGCTCGGCATTTGGTACTTCTGGCACAAACTCGGCCTTTGGTACTTCTGGGACGAACTCTGCCTCTGGCTTTGGATCCTCAGGTTTTGGATCCTCAGGTTTTGGATCCTCAGGTTTTGGATCCTCAGGTTCTGGTGCATTCGGTAGTGGTTCATCCGGTGGTGCCTTCGGAAGCAGCTCTTTCGGCCAACCACAAGCATCACAATCTGCTGCTGGGTCTCAAAACTCCGGGTTTGGATCCTCTGGGTTTGGCCAATCCAGTTTCGGCAATAGTACAAACACAAACACATCTCCTGGGGCCGGGTTTTCTGGTTTTGGGTCTACGAAACCAGCATCTTCCTCTGGGTCCTCGGCTTTTGGATCGTCTGGTTTCGGGTCCTCTGGTTTCGGAAATACCAATACCAACACACCAGCGAATCTGGGCTCTTCCAACACAGGATTTGGAGGTTCTGGATTTGGAAGCTCTGGTTTCGGATCATCTGGGTTTGGAAAGCCGCAAGGTGCGTTCGGATCCACAGGATTCGGTGCCACTAATACTAATACTAATAATAATGCTCCAACTTCGGGCTCTGCATCTTCAGGCTTCGGGTCTTCAGGTTTTGGATCCTCGGGCTCTGGATCCTCAGGTTTTGGGTCTTCCGGTTTTGGGTCTTCGGGTTTTGGATCTTCAAACACTAACGCCAGCACCGTCTCGCAGAATACCTCAAGTGGTTTCGGGTCTTCTGGTTTTGGGTCTTCGGGTTTTGGGTCCTCTGGTTTTGGAGCTTCTCAAGGGAATGCTTCAACGGGGACCACTGCAACATCAGGTTCTCAAGGTGGATTTGGAGCGAGTGGTACTGGTGCAAGTGCTGGGGCGAGTGGATTTGGGAGCTCGGGTTTTGGTGGTGCTTCTTCGAATGCTAGTACGACTGCTCCTAGCACTGGATTTGGAGCATCTTCATCGGCCAATACGGGATTCGGGTCATCTGGCTTTGGGTCCTCAGGTTTTGGATCTTCGGGACTCGGCTCGTCTGGTTTTGGTAATCTGAATACAGCAGCTACGCTGACTCCAAACGCGCCTCCACCACAAGCATCAGGAAATACTGGAGCAGCAGGTGGAATACAGTCAACTCAAACAAATGATACCGGCACCGTTGGCTCCGGAGTGTCTGGGTTTGGTGGATTTGGTGGTAATAAACCTTCTGTGCCTGCATCAAATTCTGGGGCTCCCTCGGCAAAGTCCACATCTGACATAGATGAAAGGTTCTACGCAAACTCCTTTACACTAGGAAATATCCCTGAGGAGGCGCCTCCATTGGCAATTGTAAACTAATGTATATATTAATTGATAAATAACGACTACCCTTTATTCGCAATTTGCACCCATATTATTTGCATTTGCAAACAATCAGTTTTGTGTAAAATTCGCAAGTTCCAAATTGTTTCCTAAGGCTGCAAAATTAGTATGAAAATATGTAAAAAAGCCGGGAAAATCCTGGAGCAGATTGAAGTCAAATGTAATTGATGCTCTCTTCACCTCATAATCTTCTCTAGCTACCCTGTTTATCAGGTTCTTTGGAAAATACAAATTGAATTGGAAACCAGCTCATATCCCCATATGTCCCCATCTATCTCAATCTCAACTGAATCAAAACGCGATCGATGATTTGCGTGGAATGTAAGAACCCACACGTGAAGGCAGCGTATTCAAGGTATAAGGGGAACTACTTGAAGCTCAATGTGTGTGAAAGGTGTAAACAAGTAGTTGATAAGTATGTGGAATATGATAACGTCTTACTTTTTATTGATCTCCTACTACTAAAACCCCAGGCCTACAGGCACCTATGTTATAATGTCACTGAACAAGAGATGCTTAAGGATCCAGCAGTGGATGTGGATTCCCATGCTCTGATAGGGCACGCTTCTGAAGGCATCTGGGCCAGTACACTGATCAAGATGTCCAAGTTCAGTAAGGTCGCTCGTTACGTGCTTCTTATGAGCCTATTCGAGGTTTATCTTTTGTGGGCATACGAAGAGAGAAGGACCCACCACACAAAACTCATGTATCTGATACTAAAGAACGAGTCATCCGTTCAATACTCATTATTTCTTCTCAAGGTGGTCGGTAACCTAGTCCTTTTCAACGTTCCTCTCCAGGCCATATATTTCACTGCATTGGGATGGAATAAAATGGTGAATCCCAATATAAAACCCCAGTACAACAAAGCATACTTTTCTATGGTGCTATTTGTCGACATCCTAGTGGCCAATTTCATCAAGCTATTTCCTATTCTCATGTTAATTTGGCCATACGACAAAACCTTCGAGTCATCCAAAGTGGTATTCATAGTATCTACATTCAACGTTTTGGAATCACTCAAGATGATTTCAAATGCAAGATACCTACTGATATTTGCAGCTGTGGGTTTGTGTAAGGCCATCCAAGAAGTAGGTACCAGTGCACTACTATGCTATCTAGTCAGTAGGAATACTCCCTACGGCTCGTGGGAGCTTTTACAAGAGCATTATCTGGAGTCTATTACCAGCATATTCAACGCCATACATTTTGTTAGAGCGTTTGTTTCATGAAAGTCTATTAAATATCATTATGTACTATATTAATTAATAAAATTCCCCCACTGAGGTCTTGAGTTTTCTTACTGTCATTCCGTCGCTGTCCACCAACAAGATATCGTTTTGTTGAACTGCAATCAAAGGCCCATCCAAGCTCTCCACCAAGAATGGGTATTCATATGTCTGGTCCACTTCTCTTCTCTCATCGAGAGTTTTAAAGGTTTCGTTGGCATTGCTGAGCGACGTATCCAAATAAGCTTCTTCATCTGGTTGTCCGTTATCTTGAATAGCTTTCAAAGCAATGAAGTAGGATAACGGAATGTAGTTCTTCTGGAAATTCCACAAACATAAAAGAACAAACACTGGAAGTGGCACAAGTGCCAAGGTGGAATAGAATGCCTTTTGTAAAGAGAGCGTAGCAGCCATCATGATGTGGAGGATAAAGATCCCCAAAGTGACTCTATGGAAGATGAGAGGCCAAACCTTTCCTGTTGAATGAGGCGGATGAACACAGGCATAAAGTAATTGGTATTTGAACACAAAGTATCCAATCAAGAAGTAAATGAGGCCTGCCATCAAGATCTTGGTGGATATAATGGAATAAACAATAACGATGATGAATACCAACATGGGTTGAGGTAGTTGAAGACCAAAATTGAATACTGGAGGCTTGTAAAGTTTGATATAATCTCTGGGGGTCTTGCACCATAGAAGAGACCCGAAGGTGAACTTCAAAAGATTACCGAGAAGGAGAAGCTTATAGGGGAAGATACCCAACCCCTGAAGGATGATCAAATCCACGTAGAATAGCGACAAATCTCTCAAGGATTGTGCTAGCTGGTAAGCGATGGTCAATGTATCAGTCAAGGAAGCAGACCCCACCAAAGTGAAAACCAAAAAGAGGTTCACAAAAGTATAGAAGAAGTTCTTGGATACACTCGATATCTCCTCATCACTATGGGAAGTGTAGCCCTGTCTTGAAGTCATAAATATGTAGAAATATGGCATGATGGTGTTCAAGAGGGTGAAAATATAGGGAGGAAGAACACCTGTAACAAAGGTCTCAGCGTACGGATTATTTTTCAAAAATTCGCCTAGTTTGGGAGAGATCTCGGAGATGGTTTTGGTGTTCAAGAATCTGGCCAAGTAACTCACAGGTATCACCAATACAAGACTAAGAAGCCCCAACAAGACCGTCACGGTTCCGATTCGGGAGTTTCTTTCTCGCCGAGTCATACATAAGTTGTCCCATTGGATGTCGTGAGGAGCAGGTGCCTGGGTCGTGGTGAGGTGACTAACCTTGGGATCAAGAACTGACTGAGTGAGGATTTGGGCCTCGGAAACTGACCTCATGGTAACAAAAGCCGACGAGGTTGCTGGATACTCACGGCTCCGGGCCTTGATTATCTCTTTATCTATCACCTCAAGTTTCTCGGTGTAGTAGTTGATTGCATCTACTTTGGGGCCAAAAAAGTTATACCAATGCTTCTTGAATTTGGGCCTAGAATAGCTCTCATCATTCAACAAAGGAAGCTGTCCGATGGAATCCTCCATGGCTTCTTCATCAACCAATTGTCTGACTATACTCAGGTGTCTTTGCAAGTCGTTGTCTCCGTTATCTCTCCACACTGAAGATTCATTTTCGAGAAACTGGTCTTGCTCATCGACCTCGTCCGTATATGTGGAATTCATGTTTATAGGGTCTCCTATATTGGGGTGTAGGTTTGCCGAGAGGAGATCATTGTGGTTTTTTATGTTGTTGATCTCGAAGAATTCCACCCAGTAGTCCTCGAGCTTGGCTATGGTTCTCTTTCGAAGCCTGAAAAGACGATTCAATTCGTTCCACTCTCTCACAATGGTGATGTTCTGGATCTTTCCGAGACCGAGAGTCTCAATGTGCCTTTTCAAATCCTCCTCGTCCCGTAATTTGGGAGGAATCCCCGAGACTTTGACGGTTCTGTCGGTGATTGAGTTTTGTTTCCCGAGATACTCCTGTCTCATGGTGATGATTTTGTTGGTGCTGCTGAAGAGAAAGTGGAGGACAATTCCCGTGACCACGTACGTGAACACCACATACATGTACAATAAGTACTGGGTGTTTTGGTACCGTTTCTTGTCGTGCTTATCCGGAGGATAATCCTGGTCCAATCTGCCGGTAAACTTGTACCTGATTGGAGATATAACAAGCACTGCCAACACCACACAGCTGGCTAGAATCTTGATGCACATCTTGAAGAAAGCAAGAAACACAACTGCATCCAAACCCGCGTGTTCTAGCACTTGATACTCACTGATTTTCATCACCACGGGAATCCACCCAAAAAGCGACTTGGTGGGTAGCTTGGGTAGATTCTGTCTCGAAAAGCTATGGAGGTAGTTCAGGTTGATTTGGTTGGAATTGGCTACGTAGATTTTGGGGAGTTTGACCCGTAGCATACAAAAAGTTAAGAACGCAGACACACCGAGAATAAACGCAAGAATGACCTGGACCTTGGCTGCTTTGGCCACACCTCGATACAAACTGGGGTCCCTTATGGGATTGGTGGTGTTCGTGGCTCCTATACTGCCTTGTAGTGTCACCTGCGTGAGCAATCCACTAACATCGATTGCCATATAGACGAGTTAAATATTCGCGATCGAGGCCGATAAGATATATATACAGTTGAATTATAGACTTAAACATGGCTCGTAATTCATTATATAGTACACTAGTATACACACAGGCCCTTTCTATATTTGTGGCCGTTCGTTTCACTAAACTATTCCTTCCGTGACTGGAGAGCCTGTAATATGGACTCCAACTTGGAGCTGATTTGCACCTTGAAGTCCTCGAACTCTCTTTTCATTTCTTTGATCTCGGTACTTTGCTGTGCTTGATTTTGCTGCAACAAACCCACAATATGATTGACAGAGGGAATTGATTCTTTGAAGTCGAGAAGGGATTCGTGAGCTTCGGGACCCGGGGTCCCTGTGGACAAACTCGTAGCAGCCAAACCTGAAGCAGTCATACCCGTTGCAGCCAAACCTGTGGACCCTAATCCCATGGAGTTGAGTCCGTGCTGAGATGACAACGATATCAGATGGTGGTGGCCTAAACTGGGCACCGAACCTGGGTTCGTAGAATTTCTGTTGTTGCCCGTCACGTGAGGTTGAATGAGGGTTGGAGCAGGCATGGCTGACACATTGTGGTTGGGTTGGTGGTTTGGATGGAGGTTTTGGTTCGAATGAACGTTTTGGTTTGGATGGAGACTTTGATTGTTCGAGTGGAGACCCTGGTTTGAGTGGAGGTTCTGGTTCGAGTGGAGACCCTGGTTTGAGTGGAGGTTCTGGTTTGAGTGAGGACCCTGGTTTGAGTGGAGGTTCTGGTTTGAGTGAGGACCCTGGTTTGAGTGGAGACCTTGGTTTGAGCGGATGCTGTGGGTCTGAAAGTTGAGTTGGCCCATCACAGGGAGCCCAGTCGTAGGACTGTCGGCATTGATGGCTCCATTTATACCATCGCCTACGAAGGAGTTTTTGGGGACAGAGAACTGGAACTGGTGGTTGGGAGACATTTCTCCGTACACATCGAAATTCGAGTCCAATGCCATGTTTACAGACAGGGATGGGCCGTTGATTTGGCCGTTGATTTGGCCATTGATTTGGCCATTGATTTGCTGGCTACTTGAGCCTTGTGCATAAGTACCATTGCTCCGATTAGACAGATACAGGGTCCTGGTGGAGTGTTGTGGGTCTGAAGGTCCCGAATAGCTTCCTGTGTGCAGAGACGTGGTGGGAGACGTGTGGGAGTCCTGTTGTTGAGACTGTGACTGGGACTGGGACTGAGACTGTGACTGAGACTGGGGTAGTGGTTGTGGTGGGGTCTGGGATTGTGATTGTGATTGTGATTGTGATTGTGATTGTGATTGAGATTGCGGTTGCGGTTGTGATTGTGATCGTGATTGTAAGAGTGAAGGTGACTCAAACTTGGTGTGAAAAGTAATGCCCGGCAGTTGGTGCACTTGGTTCAGCCGCTGGTCTCCATCTCCACTCAGATCTCGAGTTGGATCATTCATATCCGAGTTCAGTCTCAGATTCATTCCCATGTGGGGCGACCCTAACATCACTGGAACTGAGAGAGGGGGCATTTGTTCTACAGGAGCAGGGCTCTGTGACATGTATAGTGGCAGCGGACGGATGGAGTTCATTACAAAAGGAAGTGGGGAGTTGGCATCTTTTTTGGGTAAGAGAGCTGGTTTGAAGACGCCCTTTTCAGAAGTTCCTGACTGAAGAGCTCTGATGGAAATGTGTTCCCGCTTCCACGTGGGAGAGCTTAGAGGAAGAAGCCCCATTTTCTTTTCTTTCTGGATGATTTTGCCTCTTTTCTTCCCAAAGAAATCGTTCAAGTATACAAGCAACCTCTCGTTTTCATTGAGCGAATCGTGATTCAAAGTCAGGTTTCGTATTCGGGTATTCAAGTCTTTACGGAGCACTTTGAACCGGTTGCTCAAGGTCCGACTCTGGGACAACTCGGAGTTAGTTCTGACATTAAATTCCTCACAAATCTCACTCCATGCCTTACATGTGCTGCCTCTTTGATAGAGGGCCTGGCGGTGCGCATAAATCAACTCCAACAACGCCAGGTCCGCGTCGTATGTGAAGGTGTATTTGCGGTTACTTTTCATCGGCACCCAAACAACGTCTACACTCAGTGCACTAAGACGTCAGTGTCAACCACAGTTCGGAGTTGTGTATCTGCTACTGAGTACAATTGCAAAATGCAAATGCAAATGCGCGAAATTAAATTTAACCAAATTTGACGCACCAAAACCGTTGATTAGATCTATGGACGATAAGAGCTACAGCTACATACGAGGGTTCATCGAGGCACAGGTTCGCGAGTTGAACCGGCCCGTGGAGATCACCCGGCCGTTGAAGAAGGTGTTGTTTGAACGAGGGCTCGATCCCAGGCAATTTGCGCACATGCTTGCGAAGATAAACCCGTTGATTAGGCGTCATAATGCCAACATGTTTCAGCCTCGTATCATTACCCAGGTGGTTAACCAGATAGCCAAGAGCGAGAGGTATAAGATCGAGCTTATTCACGAGAGATTGGGTCGAATTCAGGACACAGTGACGCCCTTGATGCTTCCAGAGCCCGCTCAAATCAACCATAATGATCCCGAAAGCGTCAGCATGTTTGGAGATATGGTGTCCCAGCTTCCCGAGAGCAAGTACTTAGTTGTGCGAAGGAATGTGAATGACAGTGGTCCGGTGCTGGACGCCAGGGATGCCAGAGAAGACCAGGAAATGGGGTTTTCTGATGATAATGTGGGGTTAATTGTAGATTTCGAAGACCCAGTGCCTCCAATTCACACACAGTCGAATCCGGTGGACGAAAGGAAGGCGTTCGAGGCCAAAATCAACAGGCGGGTCGATGATATGGGACGCATAGATAAAAAAATCGTGCAAAAATACGAAAACAAAAGAGTGCAACTACTCAAGACACACGCCCGATTGAAGTATAAACAACAGAAGATAGAGTATCTCAAGCGACTCCGTGACAGACTAGCTTCTGCTACCGGGTCGAAAATTGTCGGAGACGAGGTTCAGGTAGCATCTGTAGAGGGAAAAATCCACACCGAAGTCAGTAAGTTGAAAGTGCTCACAGATTCCATTATTGTCAAGGCCAACGATTCCAACACCAAGCGAATAGTAGAGGTCTTGAGAGAGATATGAGACCTCACACCTCGGTCAAGGCCCATTTTCAACAGTGCAGGGAAGAAATGGCAGTAGTGTGGAAGGAACTTGATTTGAGGTCCTAGAGATGATTCTTTAACCAAGATTCGTGGAAAAGATGCATCTAAGAAGGTGTGATGGGTGTTACATTACACAGACGGTGGAATATAAGAGAGGTTTGAACAGCTTTGCGAATTTAAGAGTGCCTCAAGGGCAAGAAGTGTCCTTCAACAGCCAGATAAGTCACAAATTATGTGGGCAGCTAACCCACCACAACACAGACGATGAGTTATGAAGATTTTATTGAAATTAAAGACTATAATACAGCATCTAATCGAATAAACCGAATCCCATGTCGTCATCAGATTCTTCTTTAGCTTCTTCTTCTTTAGTTTCTTCTTCTTCTTCAACAGCAGCACCTCCAGCAGCAGCACCAGAGGAAGCAGCAGCAGCACCTCCGGTTGGGACGGAAGCCAACTTGGTGTTACCTTCGGCAATCAATTCAGAGACGTCTTTACCTTCCAATTCCTTCAACAAAGAAGCAATTCTGGCTTCATCAACTTCAGCGTTGACAGAAGCTAATAATTCACTGACATCAGAAGCAGATGGAGAGGTGTTACCACCTTGGACCAATAATAAGTAAGCAGCTAAGTATTTCATATTTGTTCTACTAGAATAATCACTTTTAAGCACTAAATTTGCAGACTATCCTTTACAGAATTGATTATACACTGAAAATTTTTTTCGCTATATGCGTGGATGCAAACTGAGGATTGGGCACCGCACACGACCACTCAAACATTGAGGGTGTTAAAGGTGGTGTTGAGGACAGTGTCGCAATTCTTTTTTGGTGTCGCGTACCAATGGCACCTGCGACATCTGCCTTCACTGTACAAGCGTCGCGCGCAGTCACAGTAGGTGCACCCATAGGGCAGCGAAGCCCTATGTCCGCGCACCCAAGCCCTAGCCCCATTTGGACGGCCCTAGGCTTTTGTGTAACATAAAAATTTTCAGTGCCAGAGGAGATTTTGCGAAAGAAGTTTTTCATTTCAATTTTATCTTCATAGAAATAATATCATCATGTCTGAAGCTAGTATGTACAGATCGATATAACCAGTGGCCCCGTGAATGTAAGGGAAGCGGTCTGCAATCTACAGTCTCCTATGGCTTCTTATATTGGTGTCTACCGTTGTTTTGCTTGACTTTGTTGAACTACAGTTTGGTGTTTCAGTGTCAGCCAGATGCGAACTAAAGTTGCAGTAAAAGCAGTCAATCCAAAGCAAACAGCACCAAAGCTGTCCCAAACACCTACCACACATCACTGGTTCAATGCCCAAGTCATGGCCAATACTAACATCGTGTAGCTGACAGAAAGAAGAGAGTTTTCAAAACCTTCTCCTTCAAGGGAGTCGACTTAAAAGACTTGTTGGAAATGCCAACTGAAGAATTCACCCAATTATGTGGTGCTAGAGTCAGAAGAAGATTCTCCAGAGGTTTGGGATCCAAGCCAATGGGATTGATCAACAAATTGAGAGCTGCTAAATTGGCTGCTCAACCAAACGAAAAGCCTCCAGTTGTCAAGACCCACTTGAGAAACATGATCGTTGTTCCAGAAATGATTGGATCCGTCATTGGTATCTACAACGGTAAAGTTTTCAACAATGTTGAAATCAAGCCAGAAATGGTTGGTAAATACTTGGGAGAATTCTCTATCTCTTATACTCCAGTCAGACACGGTAAGTCCGGTAATGCTTCCTCCAGATTCATTCCATTAAGATAGGTTTGTAAAATAATTTTATCATCAATAAATATCATATAATTAGTGTGTTATAGTGTATGAAGTGCGCGAATTAGGTTGTAGGTTCACGTGATGGACTTGGGCGTTGGCATTAGTATTCATGTTGACAAGTGCATTGTAGTGCCACACCCACACTCAAACCTAAACTACAACCAGCAGGCCACCTGGTGTCAATAATTGCCACTGCAAAGCCACCAAGCTTGTGATTTATGTTTGCGGCCATTTGTATAAAAGTGAGGACAGTGCGATTTTCTGGATCCTATGACTGAAATAAATCCAGCCAAGGACATCACCTTCGGAGCCATTTCGGGGATAGTTGGCAAAACCATCGAGTATCCTTTTGATACCATTAAGGTGAGGCTACAGAGCTCAAGAGCCTCCTCGCACACCTGGGAACTCATTCGTAAAACTTATGTGTCTGAAGGAATCATACATGGCTTCTACCAAGGAATAAAAGCTCCTCTTTTGGGAGCATGTTTGGAGAACGCAGTGCTATTTTCGAGCTACAACTCGTCCTTGAGTGTGTTTGCCCAATTGGGTGTTTTTGACCCCAGTAAAGACCCGCCTTTGTATTTGAAATGCGCAAGTGGAGGAATAGCTGGATTCATGGCATCGTTTATTCTCACGCCCATCGAATTGGTCAAATGCCAGCTCCAAGTCAAGAACTTGGTGCACAACGATAAAGCATCCAAGCATCTCTACTCTCACGTGATCAAAGATGTGATAAAAAAAGATGGGCTTTTCGGGCTCTGGAAAGGCTTGGGGTCGACTCTTTTGAGGGAAGTCACTGGAACTGCCATCTGGTTTGGTACCTATGAAACTGCAAGTGACGTTCTCCAAGACTTTAATCCTGGCTCCTCCACAAATTCTCTCATTGCTGGGGCTATAGCTGGGTTTGTATTCAACGGAGCCATTTTCCCGGTGGACACAATCAAATCCAACATTCAAACTAACGACATCTTACATCACTCTGAAACCACCTATTTAAAGACGATAAAGAAATTGGGGATCCGAAACCTATACAATGGTTTAGGCATTACTCTTTTCAGGAGTGTGCCTGCCAATGCATTGATATTTTACACGTACGAGGGACTTAAGGCTAATTTTTGATCACGATAATAGACACGATAGACGCAGTATCGCTTCTTGCTAATTCTTTCATTCTTGTACTTCCTTATCTGAATTTTCATATTTCTGTTTTCTACTTTGCAATCTATATCTTCATACAATAATCTCTTACATCACTTTCTTTGTCCCAACGTTTATCTTCTAGCTCCTCGCATGGCTGCAAACATTTTCGCAAAAATCACAAAACTAGAGTCTACCAAGTATCGGCGATTGAAAGGTCGTCAATATTCAAAAAATCGGATCCCAAGCTCCACAAGTCGGTGTTCTGACTGTCTCTCAAGTAGATGGGGAAATTGGTGTGTTCCCAAATACGCGTCTTCAACTCGTACTTGTGGGCATTGGAAATGGTATCTCTCAAAAGCGTCTTTTCGGTTTCGTTGAAACTATTACGCTGCATGTTTTCTTCACTGCCGAAGATCTTGGCGAAGTTGGTTGAAGCGATGATGGAGTACTTGGAAACGTCTTTCAACTCATCTTCAGATACAGAAGAGTTGGCAAAGAGGCTCAAGTTTCCGTCCAATGAAACGTAGCGTGTTTCCTCTTGGTGCACCAATTCAACAGGTTGATTTCCTGTAAGGACAATGGTGAGTGGGCCAATCTCCCACTTTTCTGCACTCAGGTTGTAGTAGGTCAAGTAGCCTCTATCGATGAATCTTTGTAGCTCTGGCTTCACAAGCGTGTATGTGAGATTGGCATCCAACTTGGTATCCAAGAATAAGTATAAAGTGGAGCCTGCAGCTCCGTAAAAGACACCGTGGGGACTCAAGGCTTCAGATACAGAAGAGTCGTTGTACTTGGGATTGGCGTCTTCCAAAAGATCGAAAATCGGGTCCAAGTAAAGTGACTTCAATGTCCATGACTCGTTCAAGTAGTTCAAATCGTGGCCCACGTATAATTGGCCCGGCTCATACGTCTGGTCAACACTTTCACTGCTGTTCAAACTGGCACTGGAAATGGTGTCTGTTTGGACGAATGGGATGTCGAATGCCCAGATATCGGCCTCCACAGATTGTACTCCTTTTAAAAGAGACGAGATAAGAGGAATCTGTCTCCAGTAATCATTGTGACTGTGAAGCCCTTTGACTATGACGTCGCCCGTGATGGACTTGACGCTCAATGGGGCTATGATCGACGAGGATTCGACTGAAGAACCGTTGAATGCAGAGACTGACATTTGCGGATGGTGGGTTTGTGGTCCAGGAAATTGCCGGCTCTTATATTTTGCAACAATCGTGCGCCAACCCATAAACGTTTTTGGTGAGAATAGCTTGGAGCGTAGAACAATGGGTAGAAGAGAGCTTGTGGCTCAAGACTGGCGAGGGTGAGAGACCACGGGGGTGAGAGAGAATGAGGAAGAAAGAGAATGAGAGAGAATGAGAGTGAGCCATGCAGGTACAGAAGGGACCTACAGAAACGGCTTTGGCACATATTTTATGTGTCCCGTATAAGCCTCAAGAATCGAGGCTCAATAGCTTCGAGTGTCGGTATTTACACGATTAGTGTACCTTATGAACTCAGGCTTTAGAATATCCACTGGTGCAGCCCAATTGGGCAATTAAAGAGAAGATCTGAAACATCCAGATACTACCACACAAGGAATCAGAAAAGTATAAATAGAAATATATCCCCAGTTAATTAACTAAAGTGAGAACAGGCCCAAAAGGAACTTGTGTGATCAAGAATTTTATAAGTCAACTCAACACACTGCATTCTACCTCCCTTACAAGCAGCTGCTATACACATACCAACTCCATGCAGCACCTGTTCGTCGCTTGAACTCGCTAGTGAAAACGATTGCTCTCGTAAAGCTCACTTCCCCACGTCAAGTCGTTAACATTGATCAAGTCACACCCGTATCGCACCAAGTCCATGTTGTGTGAGTACACAAGGCTCTTGGGCCAATCGGTATCGCCCCAGATCCGGGTCTTAATCCCGTACTCATGTGCACGTGTAATTGATTTAGAAAGACGAATGACATCCAAACCACAGAGTTCACGTCTCCTGAACCACTCCTTGTCTAGCATGTCTGAAATGGACGCAGATGCTACTCTTGAGTACTTTGCATGTTGTTTCATCTGGTCATCGTCCAACGATAAGAAGTCTTTTAACGGGGCATCTAAGAACGTATACACTTTTTTCTGGGCCCTGACAAGTTCGGTGGGGAGGTTCCCCGTGAGTGTGATAATCAATGGCCTCTCTACATACTGGTCTTCTTCGGCGTCGTAGTAACTCAAATAGTCTCTATCAATGAACCGCTGAAGTAGTGGCTGCAAAAAATTAAAAGTGTCGTTGGCGTCCAATTTGATGTCGATCCAGAAGTGCAACGCCGTTTCCGGGGAATTGTAAAACACTCCGTTTCTCACATTGTCATCAATGTTGGAGATGTTTGGATTGGTGCTTTGTAGAAGGTCAAATAACGGATCTAAATAAAGAGAGTTGAGGGTCTGATGTTTCTTCAAAAATACCTGATTGTGGCCCACATAAAGCTCATCCTTCACAAACTCGGTGGAGCTTGTTTCAGTGGACACAATGTAGTTTTGTGGGAACTTCCACACGTCACTTTCGATGCTGGAGCATCCGTGACTGAGAGCATCAAATAGCGGGCGATCACGCCAGTAGTCGTTGTGACTGTGGAGGGGCTTGATGGCCACGTCTCTTGTGAGAGACTCTACTGAAGGCGTGAAGCTCACGTACGGGCTTAGCACCCGGGGAACAAATGGGATTAGTAGTTGGGGAACGTGAACCTTGGACATAGTTGAAGTTGCGAGTGAGCACAAGAACTTGTTCGCGGGAGAGTGGGACGAGGATGGGACGAGAGTGGGACGAGAGTGGGACGAGAGTGGGACGAGAGTGGGACGAGGATGGGACGAGAGTGGGACGAGGATGGGACGAGAATGGGACGAGAGTGGGACGAGAGTGGGACGAGAGTGGGACGAGAGTGGGACGAGAATGGGACGAGAGTGGGACGAGAGTAATACGGGACATCAAATACAATACAACCTGCCGTGTTTATTTATCGTTCTACTACTCACATGAAGAGGCACTGCCAGATCCACACGTCTACTTCTTGCCCCCTTTTATTTTCAAGAACCTAAAGATCTCAACCAACTTGATACTTCCAGTGAGCAATTCCTCTTTGAAGTAGAATAAAAACGCAGCCGTGGAAATCGACTGGAGAAGCTTGACACTCAAGCCTCCGTACAACCCATCCACCCCTTCTTCTTTCAAGATCTTTTTGATTTCCTGAACCATCAGCAACTTGACTTCGTCCTCGGTTTTGTCTTGACCTTGGGCGACTTTTTTCTTTTTAATGTGCATTCTGGATTTGAGGGTGATGTATGGGTACGTCAAGAACGTTGCCACCAATTTGCCCAATGCTCCTATAAGAAAAGCTTTACGAGAAGTGAAGGATTTTGTACCTTTTCTAGAGACAATCAAGTTCTTGATTTGCTCGAAAATGGTATATTGGATGATCGGATTGATCACCAACACCAACGCAGGCAAAACTCCTGCAAAAAGGGTTTTGACGCCGTCTGTTTCGATGATATCGATCAATGTTTTGAATGTAGAAGTGGATTTAGACGTCTTTCCATTCTGGTCAACCTCTTTTTTTGCAGTCATTGTCCTCGTATTTGCAACCCAGAACGGATTGGAGGCCACACATGTTATGGCTCCGGCAATAGCACCTGTTATGATCAGTTGAACTGTAGATAACCCATTTCTCTTTCTTGACAAGGAATTGGCTCTCAAAAAAACGTTACTAGTCAATTCGTAGAAGTAGTAGTAGATGAAATTGGTCAAAGTGATTCCATAAAGCGCCGATTCCAAGCCCGAATATAATCCAAGCACACCTTTTTCTTTGATTATCTTATTTGCAGCGTCCACGGTAGAAGACTTTTTGGACTTTGAATCCGAGGCGTTCTTTGATTTCTTACTAGTTTGGGCCAATGTGGAGAGGGTGACTAGAGGATACGTCACAACCATCGACAACGCGCCTCCACCGGCTCCAGCAATGGCGTGGGCCAATTCTTCGACGTCTGACATGAGTGTTAAAAACACAACAATTCACAAACGTTAAATACGACCGGGTCCTCGGAGGAAATTCACATGTTTTGTGGAGGCCGCGGAGAATAGCGACGTCGTGGGGCTGGGATGGTGGTAGTGCGGGAGCAGTTGGTGGTAGTGCGGGAGCAGTTGGTGGTAGTGCGGGAGCAGTTGGTGGTAGTGCGGGAGCAGTTGGTGGTAGTGCGGGAGCAGTTGGTGGTAGTGCGGGAGCAGTTGGTGGTGGCTCGGTGGACTGGCAGCCTCGTGCCAGCCTCGTGCGACCCGTGCCACTTTGCCCAATCGCACTCCATCTCATAATCACCTCATGATCTTTAACGAAACTAAAAAAGGATTAGCCACCAAGTTCGGAATCTTCTCTGTGGTTGCCATCGGTCTCGCATGGTACGGAAAGAGCAGAGCAAGCAACTACAAGAAGGGAAGACATTCCAAACAGAGTGACGCGTTGGTGGACAGTGAATTCCAAGAGTTCAATAATGACTTCTACTATCCAGGTAAAGCTGAAGAATCCGGTAAGTATGCCCGGAAAAGTGAGTACGTTGGAGCAGGTAGTAGTTATAGCAGTAGGAAGCCTGGAGACCGTTTGACCATGTTCAAAATCTTCGACAGAGACTAATGCAGTTGTCATTTAATGTGGTTCATGTCTAATCTTGTAAATATTATAATACATATGTGTACAGAAGGGTGATTAATCAAATGTTTCAGAAAGTTCGTTGTAAGCAAGTTCGTAAACCAAGTTACTCTTCAAGTAACTCTCCAAGCACCATCCACAGAGGAAATTCTCGTTCAATTCCTGAAGAATGGTAATGACGTTACTTTTGATTTGGTCGTCTCCATTAAACAAGTTGAGGAGGAGGAACTCGATTCCCTTATTTTTGTCGAAGATGGTGATATTTCCTCCATGCAAACTGCTTTTCTGTAGAGATGACGAGTTGTTTGGTGGTAACAAGAACGTCACTAACAAAAACACCTCGAGCGATTTACCTGAAAGAAGGTATTTGAGAATATTGAACCAGATGTTCCTTTCCTCCTGGACGTTAGAAAGGTTTCCGAGTTTCTGAAGGTGGAATTGGAGATCGATCATAAGGTTCAATTCGTTGCTTAGGAGATTGAGGTTGAGATTGTAAGTGAATTTGTTACTGTACAACAACGAGTTGAACTTCCGGAGTATAGATTGATAGCAACTGATTTCAATCAATTTGGATGTGTCATTGTTCCAGTAGTATCCTATTCCTTGGAGTAGAAGGGTCTTTTTTTGAGGATTGGTGTCATCATTTCTGTCGTTGAAATTCTTGGAGCTTATAAGAATCCGTATGATCTCGTTGATGTGCCTTCTTAGTATCAATTGTATGGTAGTTAGGTCGTCGTTGAAGTTGAATAGACTCAACTGGAGATTAGAGAGGAACTTGGCATCCTCACCAATAATGGAATTTTGAAAGCTCAGATTATCTAGTCCTTGGTCCAAGTTTTTGGACAAAAATATTTCGTTGGTGTCTAGGTCATAAAGTATATCCCACAAGCTCTCGTTGTTCTTGAAGAACGGGTTGATAGTACCTGCTAGATAAGATGGCACCGACTCCATGAAGTCGATTTTCGAAACATCAACTATAGGAAATATGTTGTAATTACGCAATAGCCCCGTGAGAATTCCACCTCCACTGACGATCTTCAAGATCGTTAGAACAAAGTCGATGATGTAACCTGAGGATTTGTCGTAGCTCAAAAGTAGAACTTTTTTGCCCGTCAATATGGCATTTATCATGATTATAATCGACGGAGTTTGAAGACCATAAATGGTGAGTTCGTAATTCAAAACCGTGGTGGCCAACTTCAGGTTCATGAGCTGGATCAAATTGTCTTTCAAATTCAAGTCTGTGGGGTTCAAGTAGTCGTCGAGATTGTCCGGTAAATCTATCATGGGGATTTTAATAGGAATGTTCATGTTATTGAACTGGACCACCGAGTTGTAGCTGAGGTCTTTACGTATGAACAAGTCCTTGTTTTCGTGGCCCTCA
The DNA here is from genome assembly GCA_030581535.1 of Yamadazyma siamensis. NCBI lineage: Eukaryota > Fungi > Ascomycota > Pichiomycetes > Serinales > Debaryomycetaceae > Yamadazyma > Yamadazyma siamensis. The sequence goes on from JAKTTO010000002.1 coordinate 624,555, forward strand.
GTGTCCAAGAGTTTCCTTCTGAAGGATTCGTCGTAGTATATTTTGTCGTTAATCGGTAAGTCCAAGATCGAAGTGATCAAAAGCTTCTTGATGGTAGAAATGTCTTTTCCTCTGGGATGAATCCGCAAATTCTTGGAATTCAACAGCAGGTAGAGCTCCTTCAACACCTCGAGGTTGTTGTTGGAGAAATACTTATCCAAAGTTATCAACAACAACGGTTTGAAGTTCTTGAAATACCTCAATTTGGTTATGATGGCAACAGCTTTTATGACCGAGCCTCTTCTGACAGAGTCATCCTGCATGTTCATGACAAGGGTGTAAAGGAAGTACGGGTCATTTTCACAATTGGGGTCGTTCAAATACTGGAATTTGCCGGTAGAAATGTTTCGGTAAAGAAGAAATAACGTATAATCCTCCGACCGTTTGTGGATCTGGTCCGGAATCATCAACTCCGGCAAAAATACCAAGTTCTCAATCCCCGGAAGCACGTGGGGATACTGGTGAAGTATAGAAGGCCCTTTATCCACGTGGAATTCGGCTGTCACCACAAAGTCAATGTTCTTCATCTGTCCTTAACTGACGAGTGCGCACCAAATAATTTAAACGGCTGTAACTGACAGATGTCAGTGCGACAGGTACAAGTCCAACTTAATACAATTAAAACATTTACACACTACACACTAATTTTGGTCAAAGTAATCGGCCATTTCTTGATCCAATTGTTCAACGGTTTTCTTTTCTCTCTTTGGAGCCTTTTTCTTTGGAGCTGGCTTCTTTTTTGGAGCTTCTTTGGCCTGTTTCTTTGGAGCTTGAGCTTTACCACCTTGAGGCTTACCTTTGTCGTTGGGTCCCTTACTTGGTCTGATCCTTTGGGCCAAACTAACTGGCTTGGCACCAACGCCGATTCTAGAGGCGAGTGGCTTCTTGGTGGGGTCAACGATCAACTCCAATTTCAATTTAGAGGATCCGTTGTCAATTGGAGCTCCATTGTACTTTTCAACGGCCTTGGAAGCAGAAGTGGAATTTTTGAATAAAATGGTGGCAATACCTTTGAATTGGCCTTTTTCGTTGTAGGAAAGGGCCACGTTGTGCACACCTCCAACCTGTGATTGGAAGAAATCCTAAATGGGTTAGTGAATGTTAAATAGAGCTAGCTAAAAGGGATGGATGTGGGACAAGACTTGGCTGGGCAGCTTCCCGACTGACATGAGAGTAGAATGTGCGTACAGAGTAACTTAATACCTGCAGGCCTCATTATGGCAGGTTGATGCCTTTGCACATTCGAACATTCAAACCGTCAACCTTTCAATCCGATGTAATAGGATAAGGATGAATGGGAGCCCAATTGAAGCCTTAACACGGACGACAATAACGCCGGTGCGTGACTCAATTTTTACCAAATACTTGCGGCAGTAAATGGATACTGCTGTCTGTTTACAAGGCCAAACACCTTCACAGACCATCGGTACCACGCCCAGGTCCAACCTGAGCCGAAAATACCGGTATCACTGACCAAGCAGTGTGCGCCAGTGTGTCTGTGCATCGTACGGCAGGGAGTTCACGAGAAAACACGTGGAAACATGCCCTTTTGCTGTAATTGACAATCTTCCGCAAATGTACTAACACAAGATCCACAAATGACCCTATGACGCGTGATTCGTGTTAAAGAACACCCACACGTCTAGTTGCCAAACGCATAATCAGCTCATCTGTATTCTGATTGACGGGAATTACGATCACGTGTCCATCAACAGACTTCAGATTGAGCACACATTCCATTCCCTCCTTGAAGCAGCAGCATGCCAGTGCCAGACCGGCATCAGGAACAGGGAATACATACCTTAATGGCCTTTAATTCGATGTCTTTGGGCAAACCATAAACCACAACTTTTGTTGCATAGGAGGCGTCCAAAACTTTTTGTTTCTTCAATTCAGCAATTTTTGGGCTTGGTTTTTGAACCTTCTTTTGCACCAAGTTCTTACCGACCTTTGCAGGTTTCTTTCTTTGTAACTTCTTTGGTTTAGAAGAGATGATTTCGTCCAAGGATTTGTCTAAGGAAGCCATAATGAGTAGATTGAAGATGAAAATTTTGAGGCGCGCGAAATTAGTGACAAAGTAGCCAGCCTGGAGACGTGCCCTGATTGGACCAGGAGATGATTTTGGATAGGAGTGCTCGAGTGGTGTATGGCGGGCACAAGAGAAGATGGTAGTAGGAGGGAAGAGTGTTCACGTGGGTGGTGTTTCACCGAGTATTTTGTAGTGATTCCAGCATGTTTCGTGTTGGTATCTGAGTTTATAGTCGTGTACGTTCAAACCAAACGGCCAGAGACTCGTAAGAGACATATAAGCAAAATGGCATAGATGGTTGTGGACGCACGAAGAAAGATGTAATGAGCGTCGTTGCATGGCTATAGATCACAAGTCGTGCTCAGCTGTGATTGACGTGATTTTTTTTAAGCTACAGATATTCCAGTAGTGTGCCGGTACATTTTAATCCACAACTGAGGTCTCCGGGGATCTACGAACCAGGTACACCAACGAGTACCATGGGCTTGGATTCAGGCTTGAGATGAACACAACTCGCTCCCACGAATCAATCAGAGACCTTTGACGGATTCGACTATCTAGAAAATAATTCTAAGTCGTCGTATAGACTCTCTTCCTGGATAGAGCTAAAAGAGTTCATAGTAAGGAACCAAGCGATGGAACTGCTTCCACAGGCAGAAGCAGGTGATGTGTGCATACGATGGACAGAACAGGAGAATTTGCTCAGCAGTGTCGTTTCATTTACCATTTCGCAAACCCAATAGGGAAATCAGCAGTAAATGTCATTGGAAAATGTAGTAAACCAGCAGTAATTGGGATTCAAGCCGGTGATTGGCTCTTCTAGAGATTCGTAATAGTAACTACGGCCACAATAGCCAAGGATTCAGAACTTCGTTGCTTACGAAGTGGTTGTTTTCTACGTACTAAAGTTATCCGGTTCTTTTCTTTAACATCGTTGATCGCAGGAGACTGCATCAAATGTACTGGCATTCGCAATGGAACATAGCAGGGAATGTCATGTGACATCCACTTCCTGTTAGCCCAAACTTTCACCAAGAGCCACCATTAGTGCACGCTGCATGTACTTGATTAAGGCAATTTCAGGATCCAGTGTCCAATTTGGCTCGCTTGAGTTTCAGTATGGTAACATTTTGGCACATTGTTACACAAAGCCTATTGTGTTTTTGCACAAACGCAAAAATATAGCCGCGCACAAGCGAAACCACAGATAAACCACAATGTAACATCGATAAGATTGAATTAAGGTTTCGTGGATGCAAACCAATGGCGTTTGATATCGCCGACGCTTGTGATTAAGCTTGGACTGGGATTTTCCAAGCTGGTCTCTTGCTCTTTCTTGGTGGTTTCTTGCTTTCATCACTTGTAAAGTAACCTACAACAATACACTTAATCATACTTTTATTCACTAATAATAATACACACAAGAAATAAACCCCCAAGGAGCAAAATGCAAAGTCATCAGTCGTGTCACCAGGAAATCCTCTAATGTTGGTGCTGAGAAGAAACAGTACCGGTACATTCGTTCTTTTCGATGTGGCTTTCAAGCCAATGCACATTATTATCGAAATACTGAAAGCATCCAGCACATCTACCGGAAGTCATACTTCTTTCATTACTCTTTGTACCGGGAGGATAAATAAAATGAAGGGCCTTCAAGTGAGTCTTGAATGTGTCTCTTCTTGAAAAGCCTCCATTAGGATGACACTTAGTACCTTTGATTTGACCAGCCAATTTCCCTTCTTCACTGTAGAAAGGGCACTGGAAAGCCTTCAACAGCTGATGCTTTTTCAAATGCCTGGTAAGATATCCCTTGACCTTGAATTTGGCTTGACAGTACGAACACTCGTGTTCTTTTCCGTCTCTTAATTCGTCGGTTTCTTCTTCGACCTTGATTTTCTTGGTCACTGTTTTTGGCTGTTTGAGTTTCCTCTTTTTGTCTTCTGATTGCTGGTATTGGGAGGTGTGGGACACAGGCAAAGAGAAGTCGAGGTTGTCACTTATGTCTGTGATTTCACTGTGGAGATCGAATTCGATGTTCGAGGAAGTTTGGGTATTATAAGGAGAGGGTTCAAAAGATCTCTTTTTGAACAACTCGTCGTCCAAAGGAGATATGTAACTTTCATTGGAGCTGGAGTAGCGTTCCAAGCTGGACGAGTGGGGTTTGAAATCGTTGAAGTAGTACTGATCCACCCCACCGATATTGAGATTGAAATGGGATTCGATGGAGCTGTGGTCGAAACGGGATTCGTTATTGATCGGCATGGGACGAGAAGAGTAGCCCGAGTCAAAGTCTTTTTTGGCGACACTTGGATAGGGGCCGTAGGAGTTATATGGGCCTGCAGAATCGAGGTTTCTGTGACTGGAGTTGATACCAGAAAAATGATCATCAAGATGATTATAATCTCCAGCGCTATAGAAAGCCGGGTTGTTGAGTAAGTCGTAGATCTGGTTGGCATCGTCGTCTTGATAGATTTCCAAATCATCGACGGCACAACTCACCGGAAGAAATTTCGATCTCAAAGTATTGGATAAGTTGACTATATTTGACTTCCAAATAGGAGGAAATAAGGCATCGAACTTGAAAACATAGTGAAACACAGGCAAAGGAATCTTCAATAAGTACTTATTGACGAGTCCTTTGGAATTAATATTGACGTTGGTTCCATCATCTGGGTGTAAGTCTAATAATCCTATCATAGTGTATCATTCAATCACTACTCAATTTTTCGCAGCTTGTTGTTAGCAAAATTTTTCTGTGCACGGATTCACACAGATATTTATCGGCCAATTGCGATTTTTTGTTCACTATCGCAGATTTCATACGGCACCAAAATTTAAAACTATTGTTCAGAATCGAAAAATTGGAACCTTTTTAAGCGGGATGTGGGACTGATAATGGGGTTGGCTGATAATAGGGCTGGTTGATAATGGTGGTGGGTGGTAGGGGTGGTACAGGTGTCATATGAGTTGGATCTGGGGCCGCCAGACCGTTGAAGTTGACACATTGATCGGCAAAATACCGGTGGGGTGACGACCTGGTGTGATTGAAAATGTGAGCACGGATGAATCCACAGTTACAGTCAAGGCAAATTTCAAGGGTTGTGATTGTGAGGACGTCTCTAGATTGTTAATCCACCGTTGCATCCGGATAAAGGACGGGGTTCATTCTCAATTAAACGCTAACCGGGACCCCTCCAAACCAGACACAATGTCGCGGAAGGCGCTGGTACAGGGATTTGAATTTCTGTTTCTATTGTTTGGGTCAGCGTATTTGATAGTCAATCGGTGTTCAGGCAGGGTAGGGGTACTACAGTGTGATTGGGATTTACGGGTTCACGGATCGTGAATTTCTAGGAAAATTGTGGACTGTAAGATACAATTGGGTCCATGTGTTTCTTGGTAGTGGTGTGAGGTTGGATTGATCTTGCCTAGTGTGCCAATACTAACGTATCTGCTCGATCGTAAACTCACGCAAGTGTGGGCAAACCTAATGAGCCACATGTGTGTCGTAGGATGGGGCAACCAAAAGAACTGGCTTTGAAGATGTCGCATTAACCTGTCTTGAGGTCCTGAAGCCCGACAGATGCCTCGGATCGAGAGTTTGTCGAGAGGTAAAGATCATACAACAATCAGGGCCCTGTTTACTGGAGAATTCTCGGAAGTACATAAGGACTCACGTGCGTTAGGATTATACTTCAAAGGTAATTTATAATCTGGTCAGAATGATGTTAGATACTGGAGTGGCACACCTGTTGCCATAAGCTAGCCAGAAGTGTCTTATCGGTCTTTGTCATGTTTCTGTGGATAACAGTGACCATCAGACCTGTGCGACATTTTGCATTGCATTTATATATACATCCGACAGGTAGTATTTGCGCCAGGATTTTGCGACATCCATGGTACACAGGTGTCATGAAAGCGGCACCGTAATCGAACTTTCAACTGGCTTCAAACCTGATAAGAGATAAGACTTGGAAAACGAGTGATGAACAAATCCCTTGCAAACGGATTATTGTTTGAATATTGGTACTTCTAAATATATCTCGTTTCCTCTACGTGTTTGGATCGGCAAATTATGATTGAGTGATTTTTTAGACATCGACATCCACACCGACATCCACACCGCCGACATTGACACCGACATCGACATAAACGACATCCATATCCACTTTCAGCCTATGATATGATATCGTCGTTGACACAGGAAGCATCGCTTTTGCTAGTAATGCGAGTACTCAGGCAGTGGACAGATACGCAATTACTTTGTACGTAAATTGTCCTGAAACAATAGTCGGTGCATATTTCTAAAAGAGGAGATCCGACGTAAGATCGCTACACAAATGCAGCCCACTTACCTGAAACTCCAAACTTCAACATCAACCGCAAACCCCGACTATTGTACACTGTATAATGTACATAGTCCGAGGTTATAAGTGTTAAATACAAATCAAATACTATATTACACCGCTTGAACATTTACGACGGTACTTTCCGTGTGCGACGGAACAGAAGCGAAGTTCGGCAAGTATGAATCTCCTCACCCCGCCATTTACCAGTACATTCGCCAGTGCATCAAAAACACGGGCCGATAGCCCGCCCGACTTAACTCCTTTTAAACTCGACAACGGATTTACATTGATTGCGCTTTCTCTTAGATAATTTTCAGCTGTCAAAGTATGAAAATCTCTTACAACGAATTTGCGCTGACGAACTCCACAGTTATCAGTGAGGGAAACAGATAAAAAAAGAAAGTTGGCCCTTTCCCGATATGGAGATTTACGGTTTGTGTTCCACACCCGCGGTATCTGGATATTACATGAAAACGGGTCCTTCTTTTTCAAAGGGTTGACGTTGATGAACTTGTATGATATCAACAAATTGCCAAAACGGAGAAAACCGGTGTTCAGCAACACCGGAAGTCAGCAGGTTAGAGTCTCAGGTTTCCAGGGTTTCAGGGTTTGAGGGTGTCAAGGTGTCGTGATCTAGTTTTTTTTGGCGCTTATGAAGTCGTTACGGACATTTGAAAGTCCACTATAATACCGGGGTGAATTGATCAGTGGTTATGGATCAATGGTCTTGGGTCTACTGAGGGATTTATACCGTGACATCTGAAGACGGAAACCCAGATAAAGGTTCGAGGCAAATTCAAATCGGTGACTTGTACGGCAATCGCACCGATTGTACGACATCCCGTCTGACCTGAATACCTAACTTTGTCACCAATTTTGCGAGAATATTCCGACATACCAGAGGTTTTCCAGCCACCACTAATGATCTTAAACAGCTATAAAATTAGATTCACCCACAAAATACCTGTGATTTAGCTTCGGAATTATCGCACACTCTAAATCCGAGTCAACGGTTACGATTTGCCAAGCATTGCCCAGTACGATTATAAACTAACTCACAATCTGAAGACACGGATGTCGCGATTCCCCATTTCTCGAACCCTTGTTACGTCGTTTACGCAAGGTGTGTCGCATGCAGCTGTGTGTTTCACATCTCTTGATCAGGTTGTTCCGAAACAATGCCGGATTTTCGGCTGTTAACAACAAAAAATTTTCAGATGTCTCCACAGTGGATCCACAGTATGTCGTTGAGGAACCGAGTAATTCTGTTTAGAGGAGTTTGATGGGAACGTAGTGGCGGTTATGCTAATTCATTGACTTCCCATTGGCAGTTTTTTTTGTTTCCAGGAACTATTGTCGCCAACCTCATAGACACCAGACGCTGGCTCAGAAATGGCGTTCGAGACATGTCACGTGATTTGAATAAGAACACAAAACACAGACCACTGATCATGTGACGTAAGGCTCTCGATAGTTATGCAAGATAATATGTCTTCATGACTCCAATTTTTGAAGTTTACCACAGCCTGTCTTTGTAAGGCGCCGAACCTCCCAACCGGGTTGTTGCACATTGACCAGACTTGGGGTGAACTCAAAGAATGGTGAACCCATTGGCGCACGACTTTTCGTAATTTGTATTGACCGTAATTTACACAGTCCGTAAACGGTAGCGACCGTAAATACGTCACGACACAAATCGGTTGACACTTCTCTCGACTGAGAGATTGCCACCGCACGACCAGACTGGGACAATACGGTGGTGGCACGACCACCATCTGCATCGACCTCAGTGATGAATCACGCGCGCGCCACGTGACGTTCTCACTGATGCCCCCAAAGAAGAAGAAAGAGCCGGTAGACACCACCAAGAAGAAAGGCAAAAAAGGGACTCAGGAGCCCGAGCCCGAGCCCGAGCCAAAGTCAAAGAAGAGGAACAAGAAGGACCAGGACGTCGACTCCCAGAATGCCCAGGCCTCAGCGAAACCCACTCGAGGAATCGCAGTTGGTGATAATTTTGGATGGACTGGAAAGCTTCCTCTAACTTTGCTCTATGAGTATTGCCAGAAACAGAAGTGGATCAAGCCCGTGATCAACTGCAAGAGCAGTTCATACGGCTACTCCACACACATCATACTTCTTTGGGAAAACCCCAAAACTCGGGAAATCATAAAGCTTCATTATGATCCCAAGATTGAAAAGCCTACTGCCAACGAATCCAAACACTTGAGTGCCACATACGTCATGTACAGGATCAACTATAAGAAGAACCTCAAGATCATGTTGCCTGTGATTTTCCGTGACTATTGGGACGAGCTTACCCGAGAAAGATTGAGTTTGTTTGAATCTGATAAGCAAAAGCACGATCTTTTGTACTCAGATCAACCTTTTGTGACTTATTTACAGGAACAAGAGCGTAAGGCTAAACAAAAGCTCAAGAATGAGAAGCTTAAGGTCCAACAACAGACCCAGAAGCTGGAACACGTGCTCTCCAGAGACGATTTACACCAGCTAAAACAGCTTTCACAATCGATATCCGGAGCGAAACATCCGTATTTCTCGAAAAAGGTGTGGGAGAACTCACCCGTGTTTGACTTAGCCCCCGAAACCCGATTGAAGTTCGAGCAGTTGATCAAGTACTGTATTGACTGGAACAAACACAAGTCTGAATCCAAGCCTCAGGCCAACGATTCAGTCAAAACCTTTTTGGTGAAGCTCGGGTTCAGGACCTCCCACATCGATGAGGCGTTGTCATACACCAGCACTTTCACAGAGGCGTTGGAATGGCTTCTTTTCTACGTTCCAGAGGACGATTTGCCGACTTTTTTCGCCAAACTGAACGACCATTCGGCCAATCAGGTCAAAATCTCCAAGGATGTGCGGTTCGAGAAGCTTTTGGCGTCATTTAAAAACTCGGGGTTCAACGTGGACGACATCTCCGAACACCTCCAGTCATGTGACAACGACGAGTCCAAAACGCTTTTAGGGTTGTGCCAGTCTTTGATTCCAAACGACTTGTGGTACAACGATAACATCGACTTGGGCCTTTCGCCCGGCGAAATATGGGACAACGAAATGTCGTCGTTGAAATCCATGGATTTGGACGTGGTGTATGACTCCAATTCTTGTACGATAAACTCCAAGTTGAAGATGAAAATCGTCCGATCGCCCAACTACCCCAACGACTTGGTGGGGATCCGCATCCTCAACGACATCCCCAGCTACATCAAGCTTTCTGCGTTGAAAAAGATCATTGGGTACTTGTTCACAAACAGGTACATTGGAAGCGAGTACATTTTCACGTTGGTGGATTTCACCACCGAAAACTTTCACGATCTCGTCGACAACCCCGGGCCCCTCTTGGAGTCACAGATCGCCTCCAAAGTCCACACGTCTCTGGCTGCCGTGCAAGTGTCGAAGTATTTCCGGGATTTCAAGGTCAATGAAGCCAAAATCAAACAAAGTTACTTCACCCGGACCTCAGATCCCAAGTATGACCAGTTGGTTTCTGACAGAGCCAAGCTCCCGGCGTGGGCCAAAAAGGAAGCCATTTTGGACCTCATAGAGTCCAGCCAAGTGGTGTTAATCACCGGAGAAACGGGGTCTGGTAAGTCTACCCAAATCGTACAATTTATCGTGGACCACCTCAACCTCCGCGGGAACTTCAAGTCCAAGATCATGGTTACTCAGCCCAGAAGAATCTCTACTCTCGGGTTGGCTGACAGAATCAGTGTGGAGAGAAACGATAGTGTAGGGAACGAAATCGGGTACATCATCAGAGGAGAGCTGAAAGTGAGTGATGCCACCAGAATCACTTTTTGTACTACAGGGGTCTTGCTTCGACTCCTCCAAACCTCATCCAAATTCCTTAGCTCGTTGGACTATATCGTCATTGACGAAGTGCACGAAAGGTCTGTGGATTCGGACTTCTTGTTGATTCTTTTGAAGAACAGTTTGAAGAAGTTTACCAATTTGAAAGTTATTCTCATGTCTGCCACCATCGACAGGCTGGTTTTCGACAAGTTCTTCAACTCCCAGGTTCCTCATTTGCATATTGAGGGAAGAACGTTCCCCATCAAAGACTACTATTTGGATACAGTATTGGATGAGCTCGACTACCTGATGGAAATGAACGACCAGCTCATAAAACCACAGGCAGATTCCAACTTCTTCAAGTCAGGTAACTTGAACTACGACTTGATTGTCAAGTTGGTTTACCACCTTAAGGACTCCAACGGATCTATCTTGATATTCATGCTGGGAATCTTGGAAATCAACCAATTGAGACTGAAAATCATGAGCTATTTCGATGAAGCAGGCGAAAAAGTCAATGTGTTGCCCTTGCACTCGGCTCTTAGCTCCAAAGATCAAACAAAAGTGTTTAACACGTTCAAGAACTTGAAGGTGATCATTGCTACCAACATTGCTGAAACGTCCATCACCATCCCCGATTGTACGGTGGTGATAGACACCGGTAGAGTGAAAACCATCCAGTACAATTCCGAAACAAAAACCACCAAACTTGTGGAAACTTGGTGTTCTCAAGCAGAAGCCATGCAGAGACGTGGTAGAAGTGGAAGAATTCAAAAGGGTAATTGCTACCATCTTTACACCCAAGACACTTTCGAGTCCATGATCAAACAGCCGGTTCCCGAAATCAAAAGAACCAACTTGGATAACTTGTTCTTGATCATCAAGTCTATGGGAATCAACAACGTCAAGGAGTTCCTTACTCGTGGAATAGATGCCCCCAGTGAACTTACAATCGATAATTCTGAGTACACACTTAAGAGAATCGGGGCCTTAGACCTGGAGTCGCATCTCACCAGCTTGGGTAAGTATTTATCCCTAATACCCACAGACCTTTGCAATGCCAAATTGATCGTGTTCGGGTGCATCTTCGGGTGTGTCAATAGTGCCGTTCTTTTGGCTGCCATTAAGACCATCGGCTCGCCATTCCAGAAAAGTTACGAGTTGCGTGATAAAGTCAAGACTGTCTTGTCCAAGTACTCTCAGGAGCACGGGGACTTCATTGGCTACTTGAACATCATCAAGGCATATAATGAGCTGAAGTCCAAGAATAAGTTCATAAATGAAAACAGCCTTGGGTATCTTACTGTAAGAGAGATTTTATCCACAGCGAACCAGTACGAAAACATTTTGAAGGATTTGAATTTTTACAGAGACTCCAAGGATAATGGCATTAACAGAAACGACCTGAATGTCAAGGTTTTGAAAGCACTTATCACGGCTGCGTACTACCCCAACATTTCCAAGATCTTCTATCCAGATACCAAGTATTTTGCCAGTTCTTCGGGTGCCATAGAGGTTAATCCTGATGAGAGGCTCATCAGATATTTCATCGAACATCCAGATAAGCATCTTATGGATCTCCGGGCGAAACAAAGAGCCACCAGGATGAAACAGAAGGAGCGTCAGGACAGATGGGATCTGAGAGACAGAGGTATAGATGTTGCAGAGTCCAGAAATGGAGATGAACGAGATCCCGAGCTCATTCCTGAGCGGGTTTTCATCCACCCATCTTCGACGTTCTTCGATAAAAAGTCTCAGGCAGAACCCGCAGATGCTTCCAGTGTGGAGGATTTCGATTTCAACTCTCTTAAAATCACCCAGCTTCGCCAGAAGCCACCATTCGTGGTATTTGGATCATCCTACGAGACTTCCAAGCACTTCATCAACGAAATCACCCCTACCAACGTGGTGTCCGTGTTACTATTCGGCGGTACTATCAACTACAACTTGAACTTGACCAAAGGAACTATATCTCCCGGCATCATTTTGGATGACTGGATCACCATAAAAACTTGGTGTAAGAATGCAGTTCTTATCAAGAATTTGAGAGAGCTTTTGGACGATATCATCGAATTCAAACTCAACAATTCCGGACCTGACAAAGACTACGATCAGATCCTCGTGTTGATAGAGCTGTTGATCTCCCAACAATAGAAATGGAGATCGTGAAGTATGTAGACAGTCTTCTTAATTTAAATAATACAAACATCCGATTATATGTACCGTGTTATTGAAGGAGCATTGAGAATGGCATTGGCATTTTCTCTGTGCCCCCAATTTAAATTACTCAGTGCTAGAAAATTATGTCAATTCTAATCTCGCGAAATCTAAAATTCCGCAATTCCTATCTGAATCGGTCAAATTTTGCAGTAATTGTGAAATCGAATCGCACTGTGGCATTAGTAACCATTTTCGAGATTGATGACATATAGCACGGCGAAGAAACTCGTGGAGGCCACCGAAACCGACGAGCTACTACCCGATGTGTCGGAGACTCTGGATGAGGACTTAGATCTCTCAATCTTGAAGCTCCCGAAAGTTGTACGGGAAGCAGTGCCTCTTGAAGACGATCCACTGATTCCACTTTTCACTTTCAGATACTTTTTGCTTTCTGCTATTCTCGTTGCCCCTGGTGCATTCGTAGATACCATGAACACATTCAGAACAACGTCTGCCCCGTATCTGATTTTTTTCGTTCAATTTGCATCCCATTTTCTCGGAAAACAAATGGCTAAATATTTACCCAATAAGACCATCGACTTGAAGGTGTTCAAGTTCAACTTGAATCCTGGTCCTTGGTCCATTAAAGAGACTGCATTGATCACCATCACTGCTAATAGCGGAGCCACTGGAAATTTGGCTACCAACTCTTTGGCAGTGGCAGACTTACACTTTGGCCAGGCCGTTCTGCCGCTTATCGCCATTCCATACATGTTTGCGATTGTCTTTGTGGGATACGCCTACGCTGCAGTTGCCAAAAATTTGCTTTTGTACGACCCAGAATATATCTGGCCCAAAGCGTTGATGCAAACCACCATTTTACAAGCTCAAAACACCTCCAATACGAAACTAGGTAGGAAACAAATCAGAATCTTGGGTATAGTGTTGGTGGCAGTGATGCTATGGGAACTCTTGCCAGAGTTTGCATTTCCCATGGTGTCGTCAATTGCCCTTCTCTGCTACGCAGCACCACACAATAAAACCATCAACTTCTTGGGAAGCGGATTGGGGGGAGCAGGAATTCTTAACCTCACCTTCGACTGGTCCAACATCACGTCGTCGATTTTGCTTTATCCATACTGGATCCAAGTCATTCAATTTGCAGCGTTTGTGCTCGGAGCATGGATTCTCATTCCCGTTGTGAAGTTCACAGACATCGTCCCAAGCTTCGGACTTATGTCCAATGGTGTGTTCACCAGAACTGGCGAAAGGTACCCCACTTCGAAGCTCATCAACCCGGACTTGTCATTCAACCAAACGGCGTATGAGGAATACGGGCCTGCGGTGCTAGGAGCCCAAAGAGTATGGAATACTTTTTTTGGGTATGCTGCTTATGTCAGTGGGATCACATGGGTGGTTCTTTTTGGGTACCAGCAGATGAGCAGGTCGCTCAAGAGCCTCAAGTTCAATGTCAAGTTCACCGACAGATTGAACCAGCTTGCCAGGAATTATGAGTCTGTACCTAATTGGTGGTATATGGTTATGTTTGCCATTTCATTTACAACCCTCATGGTAATTTTCTTGGGAGGCCACATGTTCATTCCTTGGTGGGCGTGTATTGTAGGACTTGGGCTCGGGTTATTAATAGTCACACCCTTGAGCTGGCTTTACGCGTCGTCAAATTTCCAGCTTCCAATCGGAACCTTCAATGTCCTTCTATACGGGTACATGGTGGAGTCTAAGGACGTACATCCAGCAGGTGCGGCGGTTTTTGGATCTCTAGCAGGAGATGCATGGTATAGAGCACAGTATCACTTGGACTGTATGAAGCTAGGATTCTACATCCACCTCGCTCCAAAAGCAGTGTTTCTTGCACAGATTTACGGAGAACTTATTGGTATTCCCATCAACTACATGACTATCAGATGGGTGCTTAGCAGTAAGAGAGACTATCTCTTGGGAAATTTGATTGACCCTTTACACCAGTGGACCGCACAGGAAATCGAGTCTGTTCACACCAATGCTGTCCAGTATGTCGTTCTTGGACCATCCAAGCTTTTTGCCAACTACAAGTTTCTTCCATTGGGATTCGTGCTTGGATTTGTGGCACCGATTGTGCTTTTCAAGCTCCACAAAAGGTACCCGAACTTCGGGTTCAACTACTGGAACACAACGGTCTTCTTTTCTAGTATGCAAGGATTTTATGGTAACATCTCCACGGGAGGGCTTTCGAAGTTTCTTGGTGGTACGGTTTCGATGTTCTACATGTTCAGGTATAAGCATGAATTGTGGAAGAAGTACAACTATGTATTGGCAGCAGCCATCGATACCGGGTACAATCTATCGATTCTCTTGATATTTCTTGTTACTTCATACACGGTTATCAAGATGCCATATTGGTTTGGGAATAACAAGGACAGCTTGGAGAGGTGTTTTGCATTAGACACTTAAAGGTCTAGATTATAGATTTGCATAGGACAATTAGTTTATGTATTTATAGATTTCACGAGGCATTTGATTATTTACATACATATCAAATATTCACACATTCGAATACACACGTATCAAGTATAGGTCTCACTAGGCATTCAATTGATGCATAGATCGTGGATTGTAGATTAAAGATTCACAGAAGCTGTGTGGTATGCTCGCGGTAGGCCCCGGTCAGTGTCGTACCACATCTCATGCCGCGAGCACGTCGGTCTCGTGTCCCGTCCACCACCATTCCTCAAAAGTCGCACCTTCTAGTTTCCACAGCCATGTCAACCCCCAACCAGAACCCCAACCAGCCCAGACAAAACAGGCAGATGAACATCCAGAACATCCAGCCGGCTCAAATCAATCAGCTTCTACAAGCTTTGAATAACGAAGTGGCTCTAGCCAAGGCTGCTGCTAACGATCCAGCAAGAGCTCAGCAACACTATAACAAAGCTGAAAATATCAAACAAATCTTATTGAATTACAAGAATCAACAAAAAGCTAAAATGGCCCAACAACAGAGAACAGGGTCCAGTTCTCCTCAAGGACAAGCCCAGGGGATCCAACAAAATGCTCAGGGGCTGCTTCCAAAAAGTCTGCCTCAAATGAATGTTGACAAATCCATTCAACCTCAGAGCGGACCCATAAATCAACAGTATCAGCAGCGCCCCAACACAGCACCTGAACAAGGTGCTCAAGGCGCTCAAAAGAGACCAAACATGGGTACTCCAGCGTTGCCTCCGAATTCCATCACCGTGGAAAACTTCAATCAGGTGAAAACCAGGCTTGAGGAGTTTGAAAGAAAGATTCAGCAGCTTGAAAACTCCAAGAAGAACTTTTCATTACCTGATCAGATCTCCCAGGTTGAGTCCCAAATCACAGAGTTGAGAAGCAAGTATAGTCGGTACCAAAAGTTCGCTTTTTACATGAAGGCTCAATTGATGGAGAGAGCAAGAAACCAAGGAACCGGTCAAAATTCCGCCAATTCTGCCCCCAACGCTCCAAATACCACACAACAACCAACAGCTCAAACCTACAATACCCAGACGATCCCAGGAGCACAAAGTGTACAAAACGTACAAAATGTCCAGGGCCAGCAAGCACAAGGAGGACCAGTTTTATCACAACCTCCTCCACCTCGCGCTCCAAGCCAGCCTCAACAAGGACAATCCAACGAGCCTCGAAGTGCTGGGAAATCTGCATCTCCTCCACCACCTCCTGGGCTGTCTTCTCAACCTCCTAGTGCAGCATCACCTGCCAGAGGTGCCTCCAACTTGAACTTACAAGGTATCACTAAACAAAGTGCTCCTTCTCTTCCAATATCCAGCACCATTAATGTCAGACCACCTCAGCCTGTAACCATGAAACCCAACAACATCAGCAGGCCTACATTGAGTGGAGGTGTTGCCAACGGGCTTGGACAAATGTTGGGAACTCCTGCGATCACCAAGATTCCAACGTATGAGTTGAACCAAACAGGGGCCCAAATCCCTGATAATGGAGGTAGAGTTCTCACCAAGAGAAAATTGAACGAGTTGGTTCAAAGTATAGGTGCAGACCAGGGAGATGGTAAGACTGTTATTGACGGAGACGTGGAGGAATTACTCTTGGACTTGGCTGACGAGTTCATCGATTCCGTGACCAACTTTGCTTGTAGACTAGCCAAGCGTAGAAAAGCAGAAAGTATCGATGTCAGGGATGTTCAACTTCATTTGGAAAAGAACTGGAATATCAGAATTCCTGGATACGCCATGGACGAAATCAAGAGCACCAGAAAATGGCATCCTTCAGCTAGTTACCAGCAAAAGGTCAGTGGGGTGGAGATTTCCAAATCCGTCAACGACATCAATGGTTAAGTGTTTTGTATTGTAATATAAATGATAAATTGACACTGGTCATGATCTATTATGTGTATTAAAGGCAGTCATGATTCGGCTATGTAGTCGTTACTTGGCTTTGAAAAGCAGTCATTATTCGTTAGCGGCGTAGAGTTGGGGCGTAAGCTTCACAATCACGTCCTGTTTAACCCAATATTCAAGACATTGGCTAGCATGGTACTCTGACATGGAGAGGTTTTCACAGACACTCGATATGGAAACTGTTTCTACCCCATCAAACATGAGAACCACACTTGCTTTGTCGACCAGAACTTCAAATTCACGGCCCATTAGCCGGAGCTTGACACTCCCAAAATTAGGAATCACCTCCAAGTATCTGTTGAAGTTTTGCGGTTTGAATATCTCGTCATTGTACTGCTGGAACCTTGACAAAAGCAGCGGGTGTATCTTGAAGTTTGGTTCATCCAAGATCTCGTTCCAGTAGAGGTGTGAAAGCACCAATGCATTCAAACTAGTATTGGAAATAACTTTACGGTTGGATCTGGAGTTGATGATATCCTTGACCATGATGTCCAAGTTAAAGAACTCGTTGGCCCCGAAACGAAACTTGAGAAAGCTGATCAAGTTGAGGATCTTGGTGAGATCTTCTCCATTGTTGATCAACCTGCCCCCAAGAAGTCTTGTGAACTCTACCACGAAGATATCTTTGGAGTCGAATATCGAAATCAACGACTGAATTATGTCGGTGATTTTGAACTTCTTGAAGTCAGGAAGAGCGTCGATAGGATCAGGCACCCACATCACATCATTCAACTCCTCGTAGTTCTTCTGGAGCTTGATATTCTGTTCGGTATTGTGGAGCTCTGTGGATAATTCGTGTAATTGCGGCTCCTTATTTGCGAGTCCAAGCACCAACTTGTTGATTGTGTCGTCTCTCAGCTTGAGATACCTTCTCACAGGTCTAATGACTCGATCTAGAAGCACTCCTTTGGGGTCGATAATCAAGAACGACTTGATGATTTTGATATAAGTTTTGATCAAATTGACAGTGTTGGTACCGGAATTCAAAAGATTTTCATGGAGTTTGCGGGAGAACGTTTCCACCAAGCTGTTTCTTTGGTTATATTCACCGGTTTGGAACGGTGTAGAGGCGTCGAAATTGAGACACTTATTCAATTCCACAAGAGATATCTGACTTTGAGGGTAGTTCAATACAATTTGGTAAATCTCTTGGATCCGCAAACTTACCAACTCGTTGTAGCTGATCTTGACCAAGTCTGGAAGCTTGATTTCGGAGTCGAATCTGTATAAAATGAACTTGATGCTGGGATACATTTTTTCCTCTATCACGTTATTCAAGGTTTTCAACACTGGCTCATTCCACACGCCCGTGAATGCTTCATTGACATGCACCTTGATCTTACGTATCAATATGTGAATGAATAGCTGGTTCAAGTCGTCGTGCATGTCAGTGGTGTGGAAAAATTGCAACAAAGAGTTAATTTGTGGATGCACTTGGAGGTCAAGTAAATTGTGATTGAAGAACTCGTATAACCTCTCGAAGAATTCCACGTCGCGTACAATCATCTTGAAGTTCTTGTTGATATTTTTGTTGTATATGTTGACACAAACAGGATTATTCTGGAGGTGTAAATTTGTAAGTAGATCATCATAGTACTGTTTGGTGTGTAGCATTTTTAGCACGAGTTCATCGACTGTATGTAGGTCCAAAACAGGGCCCGGAATTTTGAAAGCAGCTATCTGGATGTCCAGAATCGAAAACAGTTCGTTAATGGAGTTGTTCAACATTCTGGTGAACTGGATCTGACTGTTTGCATCTTTGAGTACAGATTTAATGGCAGCTTTAATTCGGGGTGTAGGCTCCACAATTGGCGCCTTTGCAGGAGCTAACTTGATGTATTCAAGGATAATTGAGATGTCATTCTCTCGGTCGCCAGCTTCTATGTCTGCCAAGTTCGGGCTGGGGAGTATGGAAACGATTGTATGGGGTGATAGCATAGAGACCAAAACAGTGCGAGGGTATTCGGCTACCGCGACACATGTAACGTGGGAGGGCCCAAGGGCTCGTTCCAGCGTCTCGTCTCAGCGTCCCACGTCCCGTACGCCGTACCGCGATTTCTCAGCTTTCTTTCATCTTCGTACTCATGCCCAATTACAACCACGAAATCAATCTGTTCATGGATGCCACAGGTACCTCTCGCTCAACAGCGTTGAAGTACCTCGAGCAGAACAACTTCAGTCTTCAAGGATCCGTGAATGCGTATTTTGGGTCCAAATCGGACTCATTATTGGTGGAGATATTTGAGAAATACAGCGACACTCCACAGATTATGGGAGTTGACGGAACCATACAATACCTCGAGGACTTGAATATCGAGCCAGAAGATGTGCGGGCGTTGGTGCTATGCTACTTCTTAGGCGGTGAAAGCACAGGCCAATTCGAAAGACATAAATTTCTAAAAGCATGGGGTGAAGCAGGTATAAATACATTACGAGGCATGGCTCTACATATCAACTCGTTGACGGAGAAAATGAAGAACTTGGACTCTTTCGGGTCCCTCTATACCTTTACATTCGATTTTCTCCTCGAAAGTCCGTCCCAAAAGAATTTGGGTGTGGATTTACTCATAGAGTATTGGAAGCTTTTATTTAGTCTCATAGAATTGGACGAAGCAGTTCAAAACAGAATCAACCAATGGTACGAGTTTCTCAACCAGCACACTAAGGCTCTCAATAAAGACAGCTATTTGATGTTCTGGGGGTTCATTCAAGAAGTGGTAATTAAAGATCCTCAGCATATGGAGGGCTACGATGAAATGGCGTCGTGGCCAGTGGTGATCGATGAGTATATAGAGTACCTACAGGAGCAGGGGTTACTAACGACCAAGGATTAGAATTTGTATTCCATTAGACTTTAATACAAGTATGGGTATCAACCGGAGTAACTTTTATGCTTGAGATAGTTACCAGCCCAAACCACAGATCCTCCCAAGGCATGTTTCTTGTAGAAGGTGTTTAGAGCAACTCTCTGGGAGGCTTTGGGCCAAGCGACCCAGTTGTTTTTGTCGTAAACCATGATGTCACATTTTGCACTAGAATCGGTGGTTCTCTTGACTTTTCTACTGGAACTAGAAATGGCATTGATCTCGTAATCGGCAAGGAATCCTGATGTTTTGGTTTCAGGTCCAGCTGCTGCCAAACTAGAGTACTTGCAGCCAATCTTGGTACATGAGGTGTCAGACAATTTGTAACTTTTACCGTAGGTTGCAATACCACCAACCACTTTCCACATTTTAACACCGGCTTTATCCAATACTTTCAATGAAGATTCAATCTTATTTTGGTTGACGTGACACTCTACAGTTCCATCATCAGACTGGAAGTCGTAGGCCATCAACACAAAGTAGTCGACATAATCTTGCATATCCTTGACGGGGTATGCTTTCAAGTAATAGTAGGAACTTGGAATGGCCACCGATAATGTCTTACCTGATGGCAACTTGGACTTGATACGTTTAATCAAGTCGAGGTACTTGGACCCGTTTCCAGAGTAATCGTCTGGGATTCCAGGCATTCCTTGGGCACCAGGATACTCCCAATCCAAATCGAGTCCATCCAACTTCTTGTCCTTAAGGAACTGAACGATGTTTTTGGCAAAGTTTTCTCTTGATGTGGTGGTGGAAACAATATTTCTGAAGATGGTGTAAGTGTTAGCGCCGGTACTAAAATCCCATCCTCCGAAAGAAGCCACCTTCTTCATGGAGGTCTTGAAGAAATCAGCATTGGACATGGAAGAGGCGTCCACTTTCAAGTCTGACCCAATGTTAACGAATGCATAGTGGATTGTGTCATAGTCTCCGTTATCCAATTCCTTAGGGTTTTGGCCCAACTTTCCATCTGCATCCATCCAATAAACGACTTTTCTGTAGTCCTTGGCCTGGCTGGTACGAAGAGATCCATATCCACAGTTGGAAACACATCCAGTGGTACCAGGAGCATTGGTGTCGGACTTGTAAGTAGAACAGTATGCAGAAGTGTAACCACAGTATCCATATTGACTGCAACAAGCACCCAATGGACACTTGGAGTTGTACTTACTTCCAGTGGCCAAAGGTCCACATTCGGCATTATCATCACCTTTTGGTCTTGGAGGAGTTCCGGAACTGACACAGATGTAACTCTGGGCGTAGAGTTTGCCACATCCGGACCAACCCCAAGTTTTCTTGTTGTACTTTTCAATGTCGGCTACCGAAATACCGAACTTTCTGGAAATAGCAGAACATGAATCTCCCGAGACCACGTAGTATGAATGACAAGATCCATCGAGATTAGGCGAAGGAGTGGATCCTTTTAAGATACCGACAGTATTACATACTTTTTGTTTGTCTTTCAATTTATTGAGGTTCAAGTTTGGGTTGTAAGCTTGAACGGATTCCTTGTCGATTTTGGCAGTCTTTTCAATGGCATTTCCATTATACTTCACGTAGTCACAGTATCCGGCATTGTCGTCAGTCTGAATGGGTTTTTTCTTGGAGTCACTCAAGTAACAGACGTTCTTGCTGCTCCAAACTTTGGACCCAGTCTTGGTATTGTAGCTGACACCTTGACTCCATCTTCTGACGGCTCTTTGGACGTCACTGAACTTCTCAACACCTGAAGGATGGATGATGATACCGAAATTTTTTTGGGGAGTTCTGTTGACATGTTCAACGTAGAGCATGTCTGGAATACCGTTTTTCTTGATTTCGTTTTCAAGAGCCTTGATGACTTCACCGGATGCAAAGGCAGAGTTTTGAATCTTACTTCCAACCCAAACGTACGCTGCTAATGCGGAGTCTTTGTAGAGGTAAGTTTGACCTTGAGAGTCGGTTTGAAGCCAATTTTTGATGGAGCTGAGGGCGTTCAAAGCTCTGTTTTGGTTGGCAGACGTTTTCTTACCCTTCCAGTATGCAAAAGTGACATCAACTTTGGACCCGGTGGAGCCTGAACAGGTCGATGTGGATGCAAGTAAAGCTCTGAAGGATGCAGCAGTTGGAGTAGCAGATGCCTTTGAGGTAGTTTTGGTGGAACTAGGTGCAGTTTTTGTGCTTGAAGTTTTCGTGGTTGTAGCTTTCGTGCTTGAAGTTTTTGTGCTTGAAGTTTTTGTGCTTGAAGTTTTTGTGCTTGAAGTTTTTGTGCTTGAAGTTTTTGTGCTTGAAGTTTTTGTGCTTGAAGTTTTTGTGGTTATAGCTTTCGTGCTTGAAGCTTTTGTGGTTGAAGTTTTGGTGGTTGAAGCTTTTGTGGTCGAAGCTGTGCTTGAAGTTGTTGTGGAGGACAGGGAAGTAGCAGGCGAGGGTGCCTTTCTTCCTTTAGGTTTGAAAGCGGCTTTCGTGGAGGTAGTCAAGCTGGAACTGGAACTAGAACTAGAACTAGAACTGGAACTAGAACTTAAACTTGAACTTGAACTTGAACTTGAACTAGAACTTGAACTGGAACTAGAACTTGAGCTGGAACTAGAACTAGAACTTGAACTGGAACTAGAACTTGAGCTGGAACTAGAACTAGAACTTGAACTGGAACTAGAACTTGAGCTGGAACTAGAACTAGAACTGGAGATCAAGCTCGAAGTTATAGCAGAACTGGAAGTAACAGAAGAACTAACAGCAGAAGTAACAGAAGAACTAGCAGCAGAACTAGCAACAGAACTGGGACGAGCAGTGGGGCTCACAGCAGAAAGAGCAGAAGAACCGATAGCTGAACTGGAAGCCACAGATGAACTTGAAGCAGAACTAGAGCTTTCGCTGGAACTGATTCTCTCACTAGCACTAGAGCTTTCTCTACTAGATTCACTAGCACTAGAGCTTTCGATAGACTCACTCAGAATGGAGCTGACGCTGGCACTGGCACTGGCACTGACGCTGGCACTGACGCTGGCACTGACGCTGGCACTGGCACATAATGCGCTGGCGATCAAGTACAAAAACGCAAGTTTCATTGATTTCTAAGAAGACATTCGGCACATTATATACGAAAAAAATCTCTCATTATTTTTTAGACTCATTCCAAACTGAGTAAGATCTTTGCCTCATTAGTCTCGAGGCTCTAAGGCGACGAATGGAGTAAAAGTGCGCGTGACTAACACGACTCCATCGGCTCACCTCTTACTCAACCTTACTGAACCTCTTACTCTTTGTGACTCATAAAGGCTGCTGGCCCAGAGAGGGTATGACTCACCGTATGAACTCACCTCACGCTTAAGTCGTTGAGCTCGTGCCTCATGTGACCCTCACTATTGTTCAACGTATATGGTCTCTTGGTGTGCACAAATGTAATTGATCGCGAAGTTTTTGCGAGGCGCGTATTGTTCAGCGCCCTATTGATGGTGGGAATTATACCGTTGGTATCGCTAAGGGTGCCTGAGCCATGAATAAGGACCATCCAGGTGGAGCTGGCCGTAAGTATACAGGGTGGACCAGCTTCTCAACGCCGAATCTGCCGTTAGCCAGTGACGCATCGACGTATGCTTGTATCGTATAATGATCGGCGCCTACACATTAAGCCTTTAATACCTCGTCTATTTTTGGGGTTTGGAAATCTTCTCCATCGACGATTTCTAAATTGGACTTCGGACCGGTATAATACTTGTATCCGTACACAAAGTAGTATACGGCCGTCAACAACCACACGCCTCCGTTGATTGCAATGGTGTAGTTCATGGTGTCTTTGTCCACCTCCTTGTTATCAGGGAACATACTCATAATAATCACAAATGATATCCACACGACCGATGTAACATGGATCATCGTAGTTAAAATATTTCCGAAATGAAATGGGCCGGGCACGAACTTGGATGCTCCGTAAGGTAACAACACCAATAACATAGGCATTCCCCATGCAAGATAGTTACCTGCTACATATAGGGAAAAGAGCGCATTGGCTGCAGTAGTGTTGATCAAGATCAAAAGTCCGAGAATGAGGGATAAGCAGCCACCAAAGATGGTGGCATTTACCGGAACTTTGATTCTAGGATCCACTTTCTTCACGATATTGTGAACGAATGGTAGCCCGTCGTCTCTGGCAAACGCCCAAATTTGTCTGGAAGCAGCTATCAAGGTTGAGGCTCCCATAAGATATTGTGCAAACGCAATCAAGGCCATGAACGCTACTGCCCATTTCTTTCCCAACGCATCAAATATGATCTGGGCCCCTACAGATCCACTGGGCGTGTCCAAAACTCTTTGGGTGTCTCCATCTTTGATGCATGCACAGAATACTATACAGATGAAGAACCCAACCACCCAGCAAACAGTGATGGACCCGTTGATTCCCCATGGAATCGACTTGGTGGCATTGGAAGCTTCTTCACTCATGTGCAAGCACGAGTCGAAAGCTCCAATGGTCCAAACGGCTGGCATCCAACTAAGCATAAAAGACCATCCGTCGTTCCATGTCCTATAGTTTTCCACCTTGCCGAAAATATAGCCCCCGTCATTGAATCCTTCTTTAGCAGCTCCAATTGGAACGGCTATGAAGAACAAAACTATGAGTAAGGAGTTGGTTACAACTGAAAACGTTTGAAGTTTGGCAGCGTGAGTGGTGGCTAAACAACACACAATCACGTGGGAGATGACACATCCAGCAAAAACACCATACAATTTAGCATCTGTGATGTTGAAAGCCCCGTCTTTGTTAATATACACAGCTGCCAAAACCTCAAACGCAAACCCATAATTGATTGAGCAGAACCCTGCGCACAAGGCCAAAGAATTGGAGCAACCAATAACAAAACTCAAAGGCACTCTCCAGCTATCAGGACAATAGTAGTTGGTCCAATAGAACAACCCTCCGGAAGTTGGGATCGACAGCGACAATACGGACATCGAGAGCCCAATACACAAAATCAAAAATCCACTAACTAGCCACCCCCAAACCAAAGACGCAGGGCCACCTTCGAGCCCTGAAGCCATGATGGAAACAATGGAAGGAAGAAGCCCCATGATGGAAAAGGCTATACCGAACACTTGGAGTGTTGAATAGCTTCTCCTCAACTCTTGTTTGTATCCAATTTGTGCAAGCAATTCCTCGTCATTTGCAGCCTCGTTCGCATCAACATGTCTTATCTCAGATCTATGAGAGGTTATTTGATGGATATGATTTTCGGTCCTAGACTTTAGACTCGTGAGTCCCAAGCTTTTCACAGATGCCAAGCGACTCATCGCAGCTTCCAAGAATTTATGACCCAAGAATTTTTGACGGTGTCAAACATGTCATTATCTATTTATACCCAAACAGGTAATCGGCTGGGCGTTATCTATCAGGGGGAAAGCGCAACTTGATCGCGGGACGTGCGCCGTCAAATTACCCTGTGAACCTTATCGAAGCCAATCGCCTTGTTGGCCGATGATGGAAGGGGCTTTGCGTATTGTGGTGAACCTGCCTGTTTAGTATGTGAAATCCGAACCCTCTTGTCTGTGTTTATGAGGCTCATTCTACTCCCGCGTCTACACTCAATCGTCTGAATTTTCAAATCACACTATACTTCTACGTAAACGAATCAGAATCACTGATTTCTTGATTCTTCTCCTTCTCTTCTCTTCTCTTGTCCCTAGCGGTGAAGTACCACGCGAGAGCAGTGAACATGATCCCAGTGGCACTCAAACAAGCGGTGTAAGTATATCCGATGAAATATTGAGGCTTATCCCTGGTATCCCATACGTAAATCGGAACCCAAGATCCCGTGACATATGCAAGCACATTCGTACACACAACCACAAAGTTTCTCTTCATGTCATTACCCACAAGCAATCTATTCACCCACGAGAAAATCATCGGTTGACCCCATCCACTTATACCAATGAAAAAGAAGGACGCAACATGTAATTTCTTATTGACATCCCACACTGAGTTAATGGAGCATCCAAGAATGGAGAGTCCAAACCAAAGAAACATGAAGTAGTGGTTGAAGGTACCTCCCACCCAATTGTGGAAATACGCAAAAGAAACAGACACCACAATACTTATGGCAGTAACATAAGAAGGCCAGATGTTATATACTTCGGGACCCTTGTTAAGCCACTCTTTCAAGTACAACTGGAAGGTAGGTTGTGACTTGGCATCCCCAGCATTGTTGAATTGTAAGAAAAGGATTGGGAACACCCAAACGTGCCAGGTATTGAAGAAAGTCTTGATCTTTGCCCAAGTGTATTTTTCTCTGGTATTCAACTGTGCACCGATTCTTCTCCGTCTTTCGAGTCCAACGAGCTTGTCCTCTTCAGTGAAGTAGAATGCATCGGTGGTCGAAGGAGTGTTTGGATCAACAAACATGGTGTAAATACCCACAGGGAAAGAAACAATGGCGTCGATAATGAACATCCACTGGAATGGAGGAATCTTGTGGTGAGCAAATCTCCTGAGAACCGCCAATTGTAAAGGTCCAGAAATCAAGCCAGCAATATTACCAGATACTGCAAATAAAGTGGACCTCGTAGATAATTCACTGGCTTCATAATTACTACCAAGCAAATATTCCATACCAGGGAAGTATCCTGACTCCAACAACCCCATGAAAAATCTGACAACATACAAGGTTTTGATGTTCTTACACGCGATCATCAACAATGTGAGGATGGACCACGAGATCTCCAATCCACCTAAGTAGTATCTGGCCGAAATTCTGTGCAAAATCAAGTTACTTGGAATCTGTCCAATGATATAACCAATGGTCCAAAACAAAAGCAAGTAATTATACTGGTTATCACTCATGTCATAATATTCATCCATCCCATTGACATAAGCAGTGGTGACATTTTTCTCATTAAGATTCTTGATGAAGTACCCAAAACAAGATGATGATACAAGAAATGTATCAAGTTTGAACAAATAACGTTGTTCCTTTGGGTGTCTTCCGGTTCCATCCCAAAGAAACTTCTTGAATTGAAACCATTTGGACTTCTCACGAGCAGCAAGCTCTTCTGGAGTAAGCCCCAACGACAAATCGATGTATGGAGTGTCCTCGTCTACTTCATTAACATTGACGTCAACATCTCCTTCTCCTTTAATTAAGGACCCTACAGAATCACTATCGTCTGAAGATTTGGCCTTTACTACTCCCCGAGAATCAACCAACTCTTTGGCCACTAAGGCTCCCTTGAGTCTTTGTAAAAAAGTCATACCTTGTGCTAGAGTTCCTCTAACATTTTATAATGCAACCTCGAGAAATGTGGCTGCAAATTCGTGCGGGTTTATTGTTGCAAAAAAAGTCCATGTCACCTGGGTAATTCTGGGTCTGTGTCAGCCACTCAATTTTGGGTGCGTGCCAAGAATGATAATAAGGGTGACTTACCATGATAAGGATAAACCTTTCCGGTTATAATGACGAATTTATTCCGACGAAAATTATGGCGTTGGCTCCTGACCGAGATCTGCCATTATTCTGGTGTGTTCCTGCCTTTTTAAACCCCGCCTTGGCGGTAATTGTTCCGAATTAGATGTTATCTCAAGATTGTGTAACGCCTCTCATATACCAAATAGTTGATTGCGGTAAAGATTTTGCGGCATTGTTTTGCGGTAATGCATGAACCACTAAGATTACGCCCCTACTTTAATGTGGCATACGTGAGTTGTAGCATCAGCTGATGGAGTCAAGGGCGGAGAAGCAATACGCAGCGACTCATGATTATCTTCACAAAATGATCGACTCATTTCTTGTCGCGATAAATCCGGTAACCACCGTAAACGTGTCTTTTTTGGGAACTTCATTTTACAATTACACTTATGCAATAAAGCTTTAAAATTCATCCTATACATTCACTAATTAAGAGAGAGGCCCAAAGATTCTCTTTGACTCTTGGATTCAGGGTCAAAGAATGGTCTCTCGGCCAAAGAAGTAACTCTGGTTCCGTGTCTAGCTTCTTGACCTTCGTGGTCCCAAACAGCACTGTGTTGAGAGATTCTGTTATCCCACAAAGCTGAAGTACCCTTACCAGGTTCTGATTTCCAGTTGAATCTGACCTTGATATCTTCATTTCTTTCGTAAAGGTTGAAAAGATATTCCAAAATAGCTTCGGATTCTTTTGCTTCCAATCCAACAATTCTAACAGTCATTGATCTGTTTACGAATAATGATTTCCATCCAGTGGCTGGGTGAGTTCTGACAAGTGGGTGTTCTCTCTCAATGAATTTAGGTCCATCCAAAGGATCTTTTTTGTCCAAGTATCTGTGAGCAGATCTGTAAATGGCAGTCTTACCATCCAAGAATTTTTGGAAAGCAGGCGATAACTTGTCATAAGCAGCATAACCAGAGGACCATAAGGTGTCACCTCCTACTTCTGGAATACTGTCAAGGTACAAGTGGGTGATACCTGCTGGTTGGTATTCATGGACCAAGTCAGTGTGCCATACCGAGTTACCGTAGAACTGAGCTTTCTTGAAGGACAAAGGCAATCCGAAGTTAGCAATGTAGTAATCTTGCCAAATGGTGGTGATACCATTCAAATTTTCACCATTTTTAGCATTTGGAACTCTTGGAGCCTGAGGGTGGATTTCAGGTGTACCGTAGTATTTACCTAATTCCAATTGTTTTTGGGGACTCAAATCTTGATTTCTGAAGAAGACAACAACTCTTTCAGCAATCAAGAGAGCCAATTCATCCTTTTGCTTATCGTTCAATTCAGACAATTGCAAGCCAACGATTTCGGTTCCGAGATGTTTGGTCAAGTGAATAACTTCTTTGGCAGCACCGAAAAGAGCCTTTTTTTCTGGATCAGCGTTTTTACCTCTTTCGATGTATGGGAATCCTTCAGATCTGATAGCATAAGCATCATCAAGATACTTTGGAATGGTTTCGATTTTTGGGATAACTGGGTATCCGCCGGACAAATCAATACCGTATTTTTCGAATCTCTCTTTAGTTGGTTCAGGTAAGTGATCAGACCAGTCTGCAATCACACCATCATCAATAGCTTTACGACGGGAATTACCAAAAAGCCTCTTTGAGGTCAATTCATTGATGGTCTTGTTTAACTTATCTTCGAATTGTTTATCGGATTCTTTAGATGCTTGAACTGGTGCCATGATGTAGGGTTCAATGATAATACAATCAAGTGAATCCAAGGTATTTAAATAATGATGTGAGAAATCCTGGACGCCACATTTAGGATTTATAACCGCCCATATTTGTACTTATCTCATCATATTACTCATTCTAGATTTGTTACCGCTTGCTGCAGAGACAATTGGCCATGTGCAAAAGACCTGAAGCCACAATCCACACTTATATGTGCGATCATAAGCTTTGTCACGTGCTTATACTGAATTGCGAATGGGTGTGAGTTGCAGCAGTTGGCCCGTTCGGTTGACAGGCTCAAAGGGAATGTGGTCTGGTAATACTCCAGAGTGCTTTTGAGAGCGTGGTGGTATGACAGAGACAGTGTATTAGGTCGATTGTAGATGCGATTATTATCAGACTGGGTGTTGATATGACAGCGCTTACAAGAAATGCAATCATTACTAATGAAGCGGGTCAAGTCCGAAGATCGCAGTATGTTGAATGCATTATTCGGTAGTGTGTTAGCGCCGTGATCCAAAGTAGAGGGCTTGTGAGATTTGAGAGACTTGGAATTGAGGGGGTGTTGGGGTCAATTTTAGCGCCAAGTGGTGAGACGTGGTACCAGGTGGTGCTGGGAACTTCGCGGTAGCACCAGTTAGCGCTAGGAGCTTACAGCGATAGTGCGAGGGTGCAAAGTTTAGCGCCATTTCCAGTGCACAGCTATCACAACTAGGTTGCAACCGCGGACCTTTTCTCGTTGTGTTGCTGTCAAATGCACCTTCTATTCTTCGCCTTCCCCTCGTCCGTGGCTCTGTAATTAACCAAATGGCATATAGTGGCGCCTGGCTCTTCTTCCGGTCTTGCCAGGGTCACCTGACCAACCCTAATAATTCCTTCTGTTCCCGAATCTTCCATATTTCGTGCCACTCCCCTAATGTCCGTTCGGGCGTCAGGAATCCCTCTCCCAACACCTGTGGATCAGAATTGCCATTTTCAGCTTTTGCCGATTTCTGCTGTTCCCAACCAGCTTTTTCGTATCTCCGTATGTCGCCGCACGCACTTTGACACATATTTGATCTATTGCTTCGGGCTTCAAAAGTGCTTTAATTCACCAAAACAAGTACTAAGGCGACTCATCGTGTCATAATGAAGTGCTGCTCTCGGTTATTCTATAGGCCCGGGTCTCAATGCCCGTTCGTATCTGAAAATCCTGTAAATATTCCCGATTATGTAAGAGCTGCAAATCTGCGATAAGAGATAAGGTGATACAATAAATATCGCAAAGGCAGACATTAATTTAATTGACGATGAACGTATCAGCGAAGGAGAAGTCACCAGATCACGGATTCAGTGCCATTGTGTCCCATACACAAGAACACATTCACCTGATAGTGTCTAACAGATCAATAGTAAGAGACGTGGATGCAAGAGAAGCTGCCAACGATGAGGATTTATTGGCCCAAATCGGTTACAAACAAGAATTGAACCGAAGCTATTCTACGCTTCAGGTTTTCGGGATTGCATTCTCAATCATGGGCTTACTTCCATCGATTGTGTCCACTTTAGCCACCGGTCTCGAGGCTGGGCCTGCTGCTTTGGTTTGGGGATGGTTTATTAGTGGGATCTTTATATTGTGCATTGGACTTTCGATGTCGATTTTATCATCGGCTATTCCAACCTCTGGGGGTTTGTTTTACTGGACCAATTACTACTGTCCAGACTCGTTGAGGGTGCCCTTAAGTTTCTTGATCGGCTGCTCAAATTCTTTGGCATTGTGCTCAGGGTTTTGTTCTATTAATTACGGATTTGCCAGCGAGGTCTTGGCTGCAGTTTACATAAGTAAAGATGGTGACTTCAATATCACCGATGCAAAATTATACGGCGTTTTCGCTGGCTGTGTTATTTCTCACATCATGATATGTTGTTTGACTACGTCCCACACAGCTCATATGCAATTATTTTCTATTGTCATCAACTGCTTCTTGATTTTGTTGTTCTTTATTGCAGTTCCTGTTGGAGCTTCATCTAATGGTTTCAATAATGCATCCTTTATCTTCGGTAATACAGATAATGCTCGGACTTGGTCATCTGGATGGAGCTTCATGTTGAGTTGGATGCCAGCTATCTGGACCATTGGGGCCTTTGACTCCTGTTTGCACATGAGTGAAGAAGCTGCCAATGCATCGAGGTCTATTCCAGTGGGAATCAATGGATCCATCATTGTTTGTTGGGTAGTAGGTTGGTTCATTTGCATTGTGTTCTCTGCGTGTATTAAAGATGGAGATATAAATGCAGTTTTGGAGAGTTCTACAGGATCAGTTGGTGCTCAGATCATATACGATGCCTTAGGAAAAAAATGGGCTATCGCTTTCATGTCATTGATTGCTTTTGCACAATACTTAATGGGTGCCTCCATTTTAATCGCTTTATCCAGACAAATATGGGCTTTTGCCAGAGACGATGGTCTTCCCGTATTCTACAAAATCGTCAAGAAAATTGATCCAAGAATCAAAGTGCCTGTAAATGCCACCATTTTCGCTGGATGTTTGTCACTCATTCTTGGACTTTTGATCTTGATTGATGCAACAGCAGCAAATGCATTATTTTCTTTGGGTGTCGTGGGTAACTACCTTGCATGGGCTACGCCTGTTTTCCTCGTGTTGCTTCCATATGGAGCTCGCAAATTCCATCCTGGGCCCTTCTATTTTGGGAAAACAATCACAAATACCATTCACACTCTTACGTGCGTGTGGGTGGTCTATGTTATGATTATGGCAATGTTCCCTGATAGTAAGCTGGTGGATAAAGATACTATGAACTACACAAGTGCTATCAATGGTGGGGTATGGATTCTTGCCATGGTGTACTACTATACCATTGGCTATAAGCTGTACTCGGGACCCAAATCAAATTTGGATGTAGATGTCGTAGATGGAATTGGATCAGATGCAGAACAAGGAATCGACGCCAAATTGGAACTGGCGGCGTAAATGTGCGTCTGGCACTAGAAACCAGAAACAAGTTGGTTGAGTGTGTTTAATGTTTAGAGGTTAGGTATTTCAATTCTTAAGGTTGAGTTACGATGTCTATTTCGCTATCAATAGACGTGGAGAGATATGGTAGAATAACCGATTCGTGTGTATGATTCCTGTTTAAAACAGGCTAGCTCTATCCTGCTCCCCACAAAATGTCCCAATTCTATCGGAAAAGGAGAGTTTATTTTGACGGCTGGTTCTACTTTTACTTTGACATGTATTTGGTGTGGTTCAGCAGAAACATATAGAACGGTTCACAATCAGTATAACTGCAAAAGAACCTTGGGACTCTCCCAAGCTTTTCCTCTCGCTTCTAAGTACACTGAATCTCCCGATATATTCTATAAACCGACTGATCAACTATTTTATTGTAGTCTAATGATTCTGCTTCGGTGTTGCCCTATTCAGCGGAGCACAAGTTACACAAAAGTGTTTGTGGCTAACCACAAAAGCAAATTTGTTCGTGGAAGGCTAGGGCGGAGCTACCACCAGACGGACGCAGCTACCGCGAATCTGGTACCAGCTCCTACTGCCAAGCAAACGCCTTGACTCTTTTAACTTTTGGCCGAGTATGGTCCTCATTTTCACTATCTAGTACTGAAGATGCCTCAAGTACGACAATTATATTTGTCTAGACCATTAGAATGTTACGCCATGGAGTGTGTGCCTGACTCCTATTCGTAAACCCTTTTATCTAACGTCCTTTTGCAGCCGCGCGAATTAATCATATCACTCACTCATGCCGGACAGAACACTTAGCCCTTCTGTCCTGCCACGAGGGACTCCAGTAGATCAAATCCCCGACACAAGCACTCCGATAGAACAAAATTCCGGAACACAGACTCCCCAATTTAGCGTTGCCCTGAGTGCTTCTGATACCCAACCGTTACTTGCGTCTCATTTCCAGTCGTATAATGACAATCATACTCAAGAAGTAGTTAATGAGTTCGGATCAGGCTCCGACTCGGAGTCAGACACATTCAGTAGATACAGTGAACTGATCATCGAAGAAATTGTCAAGTTCTCTCGAAGGAGATTCTGGTGGTTTTGTATCGTTGGCATTGTAGCTATTATTATCTTCCAGTTATCGTTTTTGCCTAGAACTTCCTTAAGTAGGGATTACCGGAGATGGAACGGACTTCACTTGACGAAATCAGACGTGAAAAGGAACTTTTTGTTGTATAGTGGAGACCGCTCTTTTGAAGAGAATTCAAATCAGGTACAGATTGACTGGCTCTTACTGAACATTACAAACTTAAATATGAAGAGTCCTTTCAATTTGGTAAGCGACGACAACGAGCAGCTCACTCTGTTCATCTTTCAGAAGTTCTCAAAACTTGGGTTCGAACCGGTAAAACACACATATGACTCCGATTTGCCGAAGCCAGTGTCGTCAAACGTTTCGCTATTTGACAAAAATGGCAAGCTTGCGTATACTGCCGACTTGGGAGATAAGTTTGGTACACCGAACTATTACGGATTTGGACACAATGGCTCATTCAAAGGGTCGTATTTGTTTGTCAACGAAGGCCTGGAGTCTGACTATGAGCTATTGGCACACAGTGGGATCGAAGTTTCTGGGAAAGTTTTTATCATCAAGAATTTCGATACACCCATCAGTGTGCTTCTCACACGTGCAGAAAAGCACGGGGCTGGAGCAGTTGTGGTATATGCTGACTTTAGGGCCGAGAATGATTATGGCGTCAAAGACAATTTGTCAGCTCTCGTGCTCAGAGACACTCTGATCAGAGACAATTTCGGAGACAGTGGGTACAAACCCTCGATTCCAGCCATTCCAGTAAGCTTTAAGTCGATCAAGCCAATCTTGAACACTTTGGGTAGTGAGAAATTTCACAGTTGGGATTATTATCCACAATCAGGCGACTTCGAAATAGAAGTGACATCTTCCTTCGGCACCAAGAGCAATCGTCAACTAACGAATATTGTGGGCACTCTAGAGGGAATCATCAAGGATGGAGTGATCCTCATAGGGGCGTCCAGGGACTCTTTGGACTCGATCAATCCTCTCAGTAATCAGGTTATTCTCCTCGAAATAATGAGACATTTTCACAAGCTAGTTCTCCTAGGATGGAAACCATTGAGAACCATACAGTTTGTTTCTTTTGACGGCACCCGTAATGGTCTTCTTGGGTCGCAGCTGTTTCTTGAGGATGCCAATTTCAGGGGCAACGTACTAGCATATATCAATATTGAGCAGGATGCCATTCAAGGCACTGACTTCCACGTTGACGCAAACCCATTACTAGCTCATGTGATCAAAAAAGTAACGAAGCTTATACCCATCCCTACTGATCTGGGGTTATTCGAGGATGGCATGAACTTTCATGTTCACGATAATTTGCACGATTTTAATGCCACTGAATATGAAGATGATGACGATGATGATGACGATGATGACGATGATGACGAAACTACTCTATACAAAGTATGGAAGCTGCAAAATGATCACACAATAAACTACACCCCAAAGGCTGACAGCGACCACTTTCCTTTTCAGTTCCACGGGTCTACAGCTGCAATGAATGTGAAGTTCTGTAAAGGCGAAAGGGACTCAAAGGTATACGTCCCAAATGCAAACTTTTACTCCTATGAATGGCTCAAAAGCTTGGACCCAGATATGGTGCTCCACTCACTGTTGATACGATTCTTCGGGATGCTATTGATCAGTCTCAGTGAACACGAAGTGGTAGACTTCAAGGCCAAGTATTACTTCAGGTTCATAAGAGCTGAAATCGAGGAAATTATTTCAAAGAATGAGGATGTCTTTCTCGACTGGGAAGATGCAAAGGTGGACAAGTACTTGGACACGCCTATATTCAATTTCTACGGAGACGAAGATGAGATACTCACATTCAAAAACTTGACGGATCTTATTAATGATACGTCCAGAAGCATTATAACCCTGTCGATAGTGTTCGACGAGTACAACAAAGATGTACAGGAGGAATTGATTCAAGACTACCCCTGGTACCAATATTACAAAAAAGTGAAGATATGGGCTCAATTCAAAGTATCCAATTATAAGCTTTTGCATATAGATCGGGACTTGAGTGTAAAGAATCTGGGATGGTTCAATCATATCATCTACAACAAACCACGGAACCCACAAGATTCGCATACCTTCACGCACCTCCAAAAGGCCATAGAGTCACGAGACATCGAGACCACGTCTCAGATCTTCTACGAGTTGCACCAAAAACTCAAGGCTTTGAATAAGAAGTTGTCATAGTCAAAATTCCTCGTGGGGGTTATTGTCATGGTGCACTACCACCCTTATTTTGCAGCCGCGTCAGTTGTGATGTATCGAACTTCTGATTGAAGATGTTAGTAGACGAGGAAATCCAGAATTTGTGGGTATTTAGCACTGCAGGCGGTGACACCAAGCGAATTTACCGTATTATCCCCCGTAAAACGATTTTGGAATGGTCGATTCCCAGGTTGTGTCGGATGATTACCAACCACCCCAATTTGAAAGTTGTGTCAAATCTTATGTGTGGAATCTCTTCTGTTTACCGTTTACAAACATCTAGCCTCTTGGATGACGTTCTATTTGCGGCAAATCAGGTGACCAGGAAACCTGAGTTCAAAACTGGAAACTTTGAAGTCAAACACCACAGACTCCCAATCTCTAAATTCTTGAGAAACGACCCTGCTTTCGACATCCAGGGATTTGCACGTGGAGTCCCTCTTGAGAGCCTTGGTATTTATGACTTGGATATTGATGGAGTTGCTCGTGACACCAATTTTGGTGCCGACTCCGACAGTCCATTGTTGGTTCCTCAATTCGAGGACTATGACGAATATGCCGACGAGTTCGCCTTTTCCCTCGATATGGCCCCGCCTCTTGCAGAGGATTTGGACTTGGATATGGATCTTGACCTTGAGATCTCTGCTATATCTTCGATGAGATCCGGCACCCCCTCAGGTGCTCGAGACTTTGAGGGTCACTCACAGGTTCTCGAAACTCCAAGGACCCCAGAAACTCCAGGTACCGGGAATGTGCAATCACGAGGTCTTAGGAAGCGTAGAATCGTGGTTGATGAGGAAACGACTTTGAATGAAGAGGTTTTCGCCGAGTTCGCTGCCTTTTACGACCAACTTATGGTGGCACGTCTCATTCAACCCAAGAGAAACAGGGTTTCTGGAGAGCCCGAAGTGTCCCACCGCAGTTTCTCTTCAATTCCAAGCACCCCGGAAGTAGGAAGGAGATTGAGTCACTCAACTGATTTCTCAAGAAGAATCAATGAATCTGGCTTCACACTGGAGTACGAGCTAGGAATCACCGACTTCGAGGCAAATGATTTAGGGGGCCAGGACGTATCGTTTGGAGCTGAGCTTGACGGAGTGGAAACGAGTCAAGGGGGAATCAGCGATGAAACCGTCAGGTTTCTCAACTTTATTGGCACTTTAGAGGGCAGACTCAATTTGAATACCATTTGTCCACCACACTGTCCCAAGTCCTTGGTTTGTAAGAGTGTTATGAGCTTACTCGAATCAGCTACCATGGGCAGAATTGAGCTCGAAGTCAGCAGCAAAGAAGATTTCGAACTCCGTAACGGAAGAGATCTCGAGTTTATACTCACATAGTGATATTTATGATATTAGAAGATACGAAAAAATTTATTTAAGTAATACAGTAAACTATTAATACATTACAAATATAGTAACGGGCGTTTAAGCTCCATCATGCTTGGCGAATTCTTCTTCAGCTTGTTCGATTTCATCTTCTTCAGGTTCCTCGTATTCGGATTGGTGCAAAGATAAAGTTGGCTTGACAGCGGCAGCATCTAAAGTCCAAGAGGCCAAGGCGTTTTCGGCATCGATGATGATTTGTTTGGAGGCTTCATATCCGTCGTATGCGGGTCTGGTTTCACCTGGAGTGACAGCAGAATCATCTAATAATTCCAATAAAGCCTTACCGTAACCAGCAATTAAAGCGTACTTTTCAGCCAATTCTCTAGTGGCATCAAATTGGTAGTTGTAAGCAGCTTTCAATTGTTCTCTAGTGATGTTAGATAATTGAGCTTCGGCAACTAAAGATTCGGCTTCTGCTCTAACCAATTCTTGTTCCAAAACAGGAATCTTTGGACTTTGAGGGTCTTTGTACTTTAAGTGAGCGATTTCATCAGTAATTTTTTGTTTTCTGTCTCTGGAAGGTTGAACAGAAGATTCGATGTTTCTGATGGTCTTCAAAGTGATTCTGTATTGATCATACTTGTCGATGTATTGATCTTCCAATTCACCAATTTCGTAGATTAAAACTCCCAATTTATCGGTGACATCAGAAACGTCATCATCATTTTCTTCACCCCAAGCACTCAATTGTCTAGCAACGTCTCTTCTTTCTCTGGCGGTCAACTCAATGGCTCTCATGACGTTCTTTTCCATCTTGATGTACTGACTCAACTTTCTCGATAATTCCGGTCCAGTTGAACCAGCCACCGTTTTTCTGAAATGAGAAGCAATACCAGATTTACCAAAGAATCTGGATTTGGTTGAGGATGGTGGTGGTGGAGGGCTTTGCAATTGAGAAGCAGTTGGAGCCTTTTGACTTCTTAAAGAGTATGTTCTGTGCATTTTTGCAATTCAATTCAATTGAAGATTAAAATTTCAATAGCTTGGGAATTTGGGAAATTTCATCCCTCTTTTATAACTGGTCGAAGTGGAAGGTGCGAACTTGCTGCCTGTTCCTAAAATGGGAATTCATTTGCATTTAGGGCGTGACTGACGCGCAGATGAATGAAAGCCGCAGATAATGCTTTTCTTAGGGTAGCAAGGAAGAGTCTATTCAATTGTTTATTTATAGGTTTGAAAAGGCAAAAGTTGGGCAAGATGAAGGGTTCACTCGCTGGTTTACGGGAAGGGGTGTTTTCTGGGACTGGAATCGCGACTTCCACGTCATTAATCAACATTCAGATACAAATTTCTCGATGTCTTCCATTTGCACCCCCACCCCTAAATTGAACCTTACTATCGGGATATGACAATAGCGACCGACAAAGAACTAATACTGGCGAGAAATGGGATGTCGCGCGCACGTGAATGTCGTGGGGCCATATGCCACACCGCGCCACTACGCTACCACCACCACTACCGCTAGTGTTAGCGCCACCACGGCCACCACGGCCACCACACACTAATGCCCCAGCCGCGCCAGGCCATCACGCCACCATGCCACCGGGGCTGGCGCATCCCGCCTATATCATTCTGCGACATCCGGCTCACACAGGTGTTCCTCGGGTGCTCAAATTACGATGACGTCGTTGGGCGTGCGAACACCATCGATCATGTAATGTTCATTTGGTCTCCAGCAAGAGTTACACTAAACCCTTGCTCGTAACTACAATAAGCCTGACAACCATTAAACTCCGTTCTTCAATTCACTATCTACACTCCCAACTTGGCCTTCTTAGTATCGTGGTCCTGATTCTCCAATGACCTCTTGGGATAAAGATTCACACCACTTAGTATTCTATAGTAATCTTCTTCCAAAGCTTGGTATGCGGTTTGAAGCTTATCTAGTCTCATGGGCTTTTCAAGTGAAAGTAACGCGTCTTTGTTCTTCTCGTATAATCTCTTCTTGATGAAAAGTCTTATCTGTTTCTGTGGTATGGACTTGAATGTTTTCAAATTACTCAAGAGTATAAGCTCAATGAGACGATTGAATTGTCTTTTCTCCAATTTCTGCAGGACCCTGAGATCTTCGAGGAATCCTGGGGTTTCAATCTTGGAGAAATTCACCTCTTTGATATCAATCACCTCCCTGAGCCTTTTCAAATCGCTTTTGTCTCTCATATCGTCGAAATGCTCGCTGGGATCTTCGACAACAATCTCTACGATTTCAGTATCCTTCAACCACTGTTGGTAGAGGGTTGTGTATGCCCTGCTTCCAATGGATTTGCCTTGGTAGTTTGGTAGTATAATAAACTGGCTGATTTTCTTTCTTATTTGCTTCACACCGGCGTCAAATTTGTCAGCCCCGGGGTATTTCCAGTAGTTATAAGCAGTGACAAACCCCACTATTGAGGGCTCGTCCTCGTCGCTGTTAGGCTTGTCATAAATCACGTACACATCCCACAATTCATCAGTATGGTCGATATACGAGCCGGCTTCGATGAACAAAAGCACCAAAATTTGAAGTCTTTTGTGGAGCTCAACGCCACTGGCACTCTTGAGATCTAGTCTGTATATTTCGAACTCGTCGAAGCTGGCAACCTTGGACCCGGGAATCTTATATCCTTGTTTTTCAGTTTTAATCTGGTCAACCCATTTGATTTCATCCTTGACCACCGTCAGTTCCGGCAAGAACTTGAGGATGGTTTCTTTGGGATCCACCACGGTGTCGTTTAGCTGCTGGTCGAATTTCACATTCAAAAACGGGTAGAATGTGTAGTGGTCAAAGCAAAGGAAAATCACCAAGTTTTTGTACCCAAAGATACTCTCGGCATCACCAAAAATTGGGTATGTAAAAGAGGGCTTGAAGTTAATGGCAGTACCACTGGGATCCGCCACGAACACCTTCAATGCGTCGTTGGACGAGATGGTCCATAATTCTGGCTTTAAAGCGTCTGTTAGTTCGGACATACGCGTAGGAAGTGAGTTAAAGAAGTTCAATTCGCGAACTCAATTGTTGCAAATTGGTTCTGATAGTGACACACGTACCAAAGAACCCATGCGAATACCTTCGTTAGCGTGGGACACGTTGCCATTGGTGTACCATACTCATGAAGTTAATTTCTCTCTTATTCACTATACTCACCCCTCCTTATCAAGAACTCACTTGCTAGGCACACTCGTTGTCAAAAACAGTTCGTTTCTCAAAATTCATTTACTATATACTCACATGCTCTATTCGATAACAACCACCAAGTCACCAGCCTCCACCATGTCACCGTTCTTGTGGTAGATCTTCACAACCTTTCCGGCTTTGGAAGCAACAACCACCATCTCGGTTTTCATGGCTTCGACTACAATCAATCCCTCTCCTTCCTTAACTTGTGCTCCTACCTCAACTAATGGCTTCCAGAATCTTCCACTGTACTCTGAGTAAACCAACTCTGCGTCTTCACTAAACTTCTCTTCGCTGGTGTTGACGGGGCCGGAGCTGTTGGCCAATTCGGCATTGGATATTTGAATCAACCGGTTGAATTCCTCGAGCTTATCACCACCCTGGTTCTTTTGGAACTCCTCGATACTCTCGCTGTTCTCCTGGATCCACTCGAGGTACTTTCCGTGGTCAAACACAGAGTCCACAATGTCCACCTTAAAGTGACCAGCGTTCATTTCTTCACTGAACTTATCGACTTCAGCTTCACTCACGGGATAAAATTCTACTTGGTCGAATGGAGACAAAAGCCATGGATGATCATCCGAGTGGCTTCCCAACAACAACTTGTCCCAAATAGGAACAGTTCTTCCAACCAACTGGTATCCACCTGGAGACTCCATGGTGTAGATACACATATAGTTTCCTCCAATACCAACGGTTCCGTTTGGAGTGAAGGTTCTGGAAGGATTGTATTTCGTACCCAAGAGTCTGTGTCTTGGATCCAAAGGAACAGCACACGGAGCACCCAAGAACACGTCACCCAATCCCAAAACCATGTATCTGGCAGTGTATAACATTTCCTGTATGTCTTTACGATCAAGCCCGTTGATTGAAGCAATGAAATCCACATTATTTGGCAACCAAGGAGCCTCACTTCTGATAGTTTCACTGTATCTCTTAACAGCCTCCAAGGTCTTTTCGTCTTCGAAAGCCATAGGCAACTTGATGATTCTGGACTTGACTCTCCATTTGTTTACAAAGATGATTTCTTTTTCGATTGCAATCAATATCTGGAGCAATTGTTGCTGGGAAATCTCGTCAAACTCGATTAAAACCGAACGAACACCCTGGGACATTTCCACGATCCCGTGTGTCTTACGTTCGGTAACGATCTCAATCAATTTGTGGATTCTGTAACTCAAATTCAAGTCCATGACATTATCACCGTATTCCACCAACACGTAACGATCACCAGCCTGTCTGTACACAACCTTAGGAGCGTTGTCACTTGGCTTAAAAGTGTAGAGAACTGGGTCTTCAGGACCGTCCAATTTCTTGGATTCGACTTCTGGCAATTCACCATTGAGCTCTTCCACAAGAGCGTCCTGTTTGGTCTTCAAGGCCTTGGCATCTTCCCATTTCAATGGCACGAACTGAATCAAGTCTCCTGGCTTGACTTGTCCGATCTTCCACATCTCGGCTTCTGCCACAACGGCTTCACAAACGAAACCTCCCAACGAAGGCCCGTCACATGTCAAAATCACAGGCTCGTCTCCAGTGAAGTTGATGGCACCCAACGAGTAGACATAGTCGTGGGCATTGGAAGGATGCAATCCTGCATCACCTCCGTCTGGTCTGGCCCATTTGGGCTTTGGTCCAATCAATCTGACTCCAAATCTGTTGGAGTTGTAGTGCACTTTCCACTCAGACTTGAAGAATTCGACCACTGATTCCTTCTGGAAGAAATCAGGGCTTCCGTGAGGTCCACACGTCACTCCCACTTGCCATGCCTTCTTGCTGTTGAAATCATAACTTGGAATCAATTCCTTGGGAATCTTGGTTGGTTGCGAAATTGGGGCTGGCAATGAACAGCTTGGAAGCTCAGGTTGACCCAAGAACAAAACGTCTCCCAATCTCAACACTCTTCCGTTGTATCCTCCCATGTTACCCAAGGCAAATGTAGATCTGGATCCCAAGTATTCGGTGACATCAATACCTCCCCTAATGGTCAAATAAGCTCTGCATCCGGTGGTCAACTTACCAATGCTAAGTTTGTCTCCGGCCTTGATGGAAATAGGTTCCCATTGTCCCACAGGAGAGTTGTTGACCTCCACAGTAGTGGCACCTCCGGTAACTGCAATGACGGTGTCATGGTGGAAGAGAATCTTGGGTCCGTTCAAGGTGATTTCAATTCCAGGAGCAGCTCTGTCGTTTCCAACAATTCTGTTACCGATTCTGAACGCATATTCGTCCATACATCCAGAAGGAGGAACCCCGATGTGCCAGTATCCCTTTCTACCAGGGTAATCCTGGACAGTGGTGTAAGCACCAGGAGCCAAGATCTCAAAAGCTGTTGGCTGGTAGTTGTAGGAGTCCAAGATCTTGGTGTGCATCTGGCAGTTTTCAAACATCTTGGAGTTGGCAATGGATCTCAAGTAGTCAACGTTGGTGATGCACCCGTAAACAACGGTTTCGTTCAACGCTTTTCTCAACTTGAGCAAAGCTTCGTTTCTGTCCTTTCCATGAACAATGATTTTGGCCAATGTAGGGTCGTATTCAGCAGAAACAGTGGTACCCTTCTCGACCCACCCGTCGATTCTGGCCCACTCAGGGAAATGCACTTCAGTCAATTGACCAGGCGAAGGCATGAAGTCCTTCACTGGGTTTTCGGCGTACAATCTGGCCTCCATGGAAGCACCAGTGACTTGCACTTCCTGTTTGTCCAAATCAGGAGCCATGTCTGCAGCAATTAACAACATCCATTCGACCAAGTCAAATCCAGTGACCATTTCTGTGATTGGATGCTCGACTTGCAATCTGGCATTAACTTCCAAGAAGTAGAACTCGTCTCTCTTTTCGTCGTAGATGAATTCCACCGTACCAGCACACTTGTAGTTCAATACCGAAGCCAACGACTCCCCAGCCTTTCTCATGGCTTGTCTGGTGGCCTCAGGCAAATTGGGAGCTGGAGTCTCTTCAATGACCTTTTGGTTTCTTCTTTGTAAGGAGCAATCTCTTTCTCCCAAAGCAATGGCCTTACCGTATCCGTCACCCAACACTTGGATCTCCACGTGTCTGGCGTTTTCTACGAATCTTTCCAAGAACACCCCGTCGTCTCCGAAATACGACTTACCTTGGTGCTTGACGGTTTCGAAGATTCTCTCGATGTCGTCTTCAGAGTCACATTTTTGCAATCCGATACCACCACCTCCGGCAGTGGACTTGACCATGACTGGGTACTCCAACTTCCTAGCCACCTCTCTGGCTTCCTGGGCAGTTTCAATCAAAGCAGAACCAGGAACCAAAGGCACATTAGCGGTTTTGGCAATTTCTCTAGCACTGTGCTTCAATCCCAACTTTCTGATGGCATCTCCACTAGGTCCCACAAACACGATTCCTTCCTTGCCACATCTGTCTGAAAAGTCAGCGTTTTCGGAGAGGAACCCGTAACCTGGAATGATAGCTTCAGCTCCAGACTCTTTTGCAGCGTTGATGATTTTATCGATGTCAATGTACGTTTCACTGGCTGATTTTCCGTGTAATGGGATAGCCACGTCGGCGTCCAACACATGCTTGGCGTATTTGTCCAAGTCAGAATACACGGCAATGGACTTGATGCCCAATTTCTTCAAGGTTTTGATGATTCTGACGGCAATTTCACCTCTGTTGGCCACCAACACGGAGTTGAAGGGCTTCTTGGCCTGGTTTTTGGTGAACTCGATGTAGTTGGCCCATCCTCCGAACTTGGTGATTTCCACGGTTCCCGGTGCCTTGTATCCACTTTCTTCACAAATGAATGATTTGACATACGAACCGTCTTCAACCTCAACAGATCCGATTCCCAACGGTTGCGGGACGAGACTGATGAATTCTCCAAACGTTTCCACAGGCACAGAGTAAATTTCGATGGTAATTTGAGATCCCTCTTCGTCGCCATGGACTCTTCTTAACCCAGGCTTCAAAACTGGACCGGATTTGGGCAAAGCGTACAACTTGTAGTGCTTGGAAGTCTTTGTTTGCTTGACAAAAGTGGCATTCACCTTCTGCAATTGCCAGTGCAACTCGAAGCCTTTCAAGTGAGCACCCACAACTGCCAAATTGATGGAAGTAGCAGGATTTGGAGCTGGAATTTGAGGATCCAATTCGTCAGCGGCGCCCACAAGTGTGTTCTTCAAGCATCCCACATATCTGTTTGGGGTATTGGCCTTCAAGTACTTGTTGGCCAAGTCCAATAACGCATAGTCATTGAATTTCTTGGACAATAAAGTGATACCAAAAGGCAAGCCATCGTCTCTGAAACCAGCTGGAATTGCAAGAGCAGACAAGTCAGCCAAGTTGACAAAGTTGGTGTAGGTACCCTGGAAAGCATTGACCTTGATTGGCTCATTCTGGACAGCTTCGATGGTAGGATTCAAAGGACATGTAGGAACGATAATCACATCGTTATTGTCCATAATGGCATTGATTTTTTGCACCAACGCCTGTCTCTTGTACTCGTATCTGAAGGTGTTTGCACCGGTGTACTCTTTGCCTCCACGGATGATCTTGGCCACTGTGGGATCCAAGTCTTCTTCTGGAGGATTTGTAGCGAGGAACTCTTCGGCACTCACATATCTTTCGGTTACCCAAGGCCCTTCGTACAACATCTTGGCCAACGTCAACATGGGCTCGATGTCCACGGAGTTCAAGTCGTATTTCAACAGCTCAAACACAGAAACGGCTTTTTTATACAACTTTGGGTTTTCAGTTTCGCCGTGCCACA
The DNA here is from genome assembly GCA_030581535.1 of Yamadazyma siamensis. Taxonomy (NCBI): domain Eukaryota; kingdom Fungi; phylum Ascomycota; class Pichiomycetes; order Serinales; family Debaryomycetaceae; genus Yamadazyma; species Yamadazyma siamensis. The sequence continues at coordinate 668,890 of JAKTTO010000002.1, forward strand.
ACAAAGACGTGGGAATTCCGATCTTTGGCTTATAGAAAGCCTTCAATGGGTTTGCTGGCATAGGTCTGGAGTATTCGTCGTGTTCTGTGTCTGGTTTTGCCATGATTTCCAAGCAAATTTGGGCGTCTTTAAGATTCAAAGCAAAAATGGATACACAGTCCAACGATTTACAGGCAGGCACGACTCCCTTACAGGAGAAGATTCCCTTGGTGGGTTTCAACCCAATCAAGTTGTTCAAGGCTGCAGGAACACGGCCGGATCCGGCAGTATCGGTTCCCAAAGAAACAGGAACAATTCCTCTTGCAACCACAGAAGCACTTCCTGCAGAAGAACCTCCACTGACGTATTTGGAATCGAAGGTGTTGGGGGTGACCCCGTAGGGCGACCGTGTCCCCACCAACCCGGTAGCAAACTGGTCCAAGTTTGTTTTTCCGATGATTATGGCTCCGTTGTCTCTCAATAACTTCACCACCAGAGCGTCTTCTTGAGGACTATATTTGAAACTGGGACAAGCAGCAGTTGTGTCGAAATACTTAACATCGATGTTATCCTTGATGGCCACAGGTACCCCGTAAAGCGCGAGGTTGGATTTGTCGCTGTGGATTTGTAAAAAATCCCATTGGTGTTTTAGGTTTTCTTTAGTAGCCAAAGAGATCCAGGCATTATCATTTGGATCTTGATCTTGCAATAATTTCAGCAAAAGGGCAAACGATTGATCTGGAGTGGAATCATAGTGGAAGTTTTTCCAGTCGTCGATGGTCCAGCCGATGTAGGAGCTCATAGTTGGCAAGTGGATGGACTTTTTTGGGGCGATTGTTGGATATATAACGGGATACGTAAATCTGGGAATTTCCGAGCTGTTATCAGTGGGCACGCACGACCCGATGATATTGGGAAACTGAGCGCTGGTCTACGGAAGTGCAGTGCGAGGGTGGTGGTAGTGCTGGCCTGGAGCGGGCACCATGGTAGCACCACTGGCCTGAGGCGGCGCTGAAGCGAACGGATGGTACGGCGCGTACCGGCCCCAGCACCGGCGCGTCTAGGGCTAGGGCGAGCTGGGACGAGAACCAATCGCGACCTTTGGCCTGTGATTGGATGTCTATCCACTCCAATAACCCACGCCTATCACACTCTTTCACACTACCTGCCACATATCCTGCCACCCTCTCCTGCTGCCCAGCTCTCACAGGCGTCTCTCCACCTCTGATCATCTCTCGTCTCCAATCATTTCCATTCATCTCTAAGCATCTCAGCAGTATCAGCACATTCGCCCTGGCATCCACGTCACCGTTGGGTGCGGCTTACGGCGACAATTTTTTTTTCATGGCCCATGCTCGGGCCGGATTATAATCGCTGATAACGAAGTATTAGATCCATGTTTCAGTTTACGATGCGGCTATCATCATCACTGGGTGACCAAATCTCGATCGTCCACACCCACACGTTAGATTGACACGTGAGCAACTACTCGAACAACCCCCAGCCCGGATTTATTTCTTCACCAGCTGAGTATGTTCTCAGGCCTCCATTTATTGGCCCGATAAGTATCTGATTCGTGCACATCTCCAGGACCCCACATTTCATTTCTTGACTGCAGATCACTCAGGCAACTTCATAATCACCACGTTAGTTAATCCACGTCTCTTACTTATCATCTATCACATTCTATCCCAAGTATTAGTCAGGCTCTCTTCAATTATACACTCCTTACTTAATTATATAAGAATTCTTGCTCCATGAGTATCACATCCTCAACAATCCACCACCTCTGTTACCACTATCCATCGAATCTTATGAATCACATTTACTGCCTAAAATGGTAAATTTCTGTCACACCTAACTATCACACTCATTATCCATGACACTTAATATGTGCCTTGCTTAATGTGTGTACATCATGCTTATTGTCTCACACTTGTCTACCATGTTCAATGTACATCACACTTATTATCTATCACACATATCTATCATACTTATTATCTATCCCACTTACATCTATTTCTTTTCTTCACTATCGTCATTGCTCAAGTACCCGTCAATGGCTCTTCCCTCCACTACCTCTTTGGATAACTGGTTGGACAATTGTGCTTGGACTTGAGACCTCACGCTGTGAAGCTTCTCAGCATTGGCTGCCTGCCATTCCTTAACCTTGTACCCTTGCCCAGTCAAATCCCAATAAATACCTCTGAAGTTGTTCTTAATAGACTCTGCACTCTCGTAAAGAGGTCCAATGATGGTGACCACAGCCGTGAAGAAGATCCAAATGAATCCAACAACAACCCATCCAGTAAAGAACTTCTTACTGAATATGTACGAGCTACCGTACATTGGCATAGGCCACAAAACAACAAAACTGATTGTCAAAAATGAACAAAGGGCAACAACAACCTTGAAGGACTTGGCCAATTGGGCACTTTCAGCTGCGTACTTGTCCTTTTCCACCAACGCTATTTCACTTGCGACTCTAGACACCTGAGAAGTGATTGGAGCCATTTTTCCGGATCCATCGCCCACTTCGAGATCGATTGGCTTCATGCCGGTTTCGGCGTCAATCAACTCTTCTTCCTCATCTACTCTGGTGATGTTTCTCAATTTGGACCAGTCAAAGTTCTGTGGTTTGAACACAAATGTCAAAATTGGAATGGTAATGGCTGGAGTCAATAATGCTACGATGTTTCCAGTTAACATGGCATTATCTTCGAAAGTGGTGTCGACATTGACGGTACCAAACAACCCTTTGGTGGCACCCAACCACGAAGCAATAGCACAAACAGTTGCGATTGGGGGAGTCCAGGTAGCAGCTTGTTTGTTCTGTTTTCTAGAGAACAAAGTCAAGGCCGAAGGTAAAACGGCACCTCCAATAATCACACCCATCAATTCGTACAAGTAACCCATACTAACACCGGCGTAGTACAATCCAATGGCGAATCCGGCCATTGTGTAGGCAAACACGCAAACAGCCACGTGAGAAACAAGCATTAATTTTTTACCACTAGCCTGAGGATTGAAGTAAGCTCTGTAGAAATCAAAGGTAACGATGGACGAAACGGCCACCAACTCAGAAGACATAGCAGAAGTCACTGCAGTAAACGACAAGAATAAGGCAGCCACGGCTCCACCTTTACCCAAAAGAGCCACTGCTGCGTTTGGCAACACCAAACCAGCGTTGATTTCGTAAGTGCTCAAAGCTCTTGGATATGTAGGCCATTCAGGAGAGTTCTCCAATGACAACGCAGCCATACCCATGGTGGTGGCGAGGAAGAAAGGAATGGCGAACCACGACAATCCTCCCAACACGTATCCTGGCATGGCAGCCGAAGGATTGGCTGCGAAAGCTTTGTTGAAATAACCGTTATCCAAGAACACAGTACCGAAATTACCAACGATGTTCACCACAAAAAAGATACCTCCGGACCGAGAGTGCATGGTCAAGTAACTTCCTTCAGCATTACCTTCTCTTGGTTTTGTTTTTCCCACCTCAGTGACCAACTCCCACACTTTTCCAGGGCTTCCCAAAGCTTCGTCAGTAGACCAAACCACAAACGCAAACACCATGGCGATGATCACCACTGCAGCTCCATGGACATAATCGGTGATGAAAGTGGCCTTCAAACCCCCGAAAAGCGTATAGATGACCACTCCGAGTGGAATCAACAAACACGCAGCCACCACGTTCATTCCTGTCAAATCTGCAACCACACCAGAACCTCCAGCCAACAACATGGCCGTGACCAAGATGTTGGTGATGATCCCCCACGTACAGTATACCAAGTGGGTGGTGCTTCCATATCTCTCTTTGATAATCTCGAGGTAAGTATGGGCACTAGGAGCTCTCTCTTTAGCTTTAATGGCCAAACAACTGAATAAGATGATTTGACAGGTGGCTCCAGCAGCGTAGTAAAAAGCACCACAGATACCGTTTCTATATGTTTGAGTGGTAGATGTCAACAAGGTGGCACTCCAGGTCCAGGAACTGACCACACACGCCGAAATCAAGAATTTTTTCACCGATCTACCAGCAGTACTAAACTCTTCAGCAGTAATGATTTCACGGTTATATCTTTTCAACACAAAGGTGATCAACACCATCCCTGCAGCGAAGAAAAGCCCCAATCCGAGGACCACTCCGTAACCGGCCCCTTGAGTCAAAGGAATATATTTATCGTCGGCCATTTAATAATTGTTCAGCTGGATGGCCCGCCCATGTCTTTTATAAAACAATCTGATCTTATCTCGTTACTGAAAGGGCTCGTGAAACGTACGCGAAACAAACCAAAAGGGTATGCCATTATACAGAACCCCATTATAAGACTTCAAACGTTTAAATTACTTAAAAGGGCCGTTTCTGGGCCGGGTCCCGTCAATTGGCATCCCTACATTCTCATTTGCTGATAGCTGTTATCGAGGTTCCTGATCCTGCATGTGCGCGGCATTTTTTCGTGTGGCAGCATCCTGATAAGATATCGCCCCAATAGGCAACCATACAAGCGGCTCCTGAAAAGCACAGAACATTCTGTCACATTGGCGTATCAATGGATTTGATTGGCGACTATCTTAGGTAATCTGGAGCCCTACAAGCCCATTTAGGGTGTCGTAATCTACAGATTTATCTGGGGTGATTCTGTCAGGCCCGTTGCTAATTCCGGGCCTAAGTTCTGTTTGCTGTTCGACTATCGGTGATTTAGACGATGCTGATAACGAGTTGCCAGTGACCTCAGGCTCAAGCTCCATTGTGCGATCCAAGTTTATTTGTTGGCCTGCCAATTTTTGTTGTTCTTGCACCAACTGGGTTTGGAATTTTTGCACGAGTTTCTCATCCAAATCTGCATCGGTTTCGAAATCGTGCAGAAACTTATTGATGAAGTAGAACGTGCCCAGAATTGTCTTATCTATCACAATATGTGCATCATCTACAAGAATATTCAACTCCTCTATGGTGATGTCATTGGACCAGCTGAAGTGGTTACTGATCTCACTTACACTCGTGCCTTTAAAGTATAACTCGGACTTGAAATAGTTATCGTGATCGAGCACCTGGAAGTCGGCGTAGAACTGGTGTTTGTAGTTTGTGAACTTGAACTTGATCTCCTCGTTCTCAAGGAACCCGATGATGATCTTGGAGTAGTCATCGTTGAACTTGGGCCTCACAATCCGTAACCCGGTCTCGTATTTTCGAACTACTATCGGGAGCCCGAGACTTTCAAACCGGCTTATGGCCTTGTCGAGGTCCTCTGCGGTCACCAAATCGGTCCCAAACCCTTGTGTGAGAATGAGATACCGGTTGTACTCTGCGAACACGTCCTGTAGAGTCATCATGCTTGAGGTCTTCAGTAACTTGTAGTTCATTAAATACTCACTCAAATGTCGCGAGAGCTCTTCGTGGTAGAACTTGGAGTCCTTGGTGATGGTCAACGGACTGATCTTCATGGCGTACAACTTGGGCTTGAGAATGTGTTTGAATGAACTGGAAAGTTTGATCAAATCCTGGGCTTTGTGCATCAATAATTCGAGATCTTCTAGTGAGCTGGTGAGTGTCATTTCGTTATGTTTCCGGGTCTTTTCGCTCATCAACTGGAGCTTGAAGATCCCACTTTCCTTGATTTCTTCTTTAACAGGCTCGGCGTTGAGCTTCACAGCTCCTTGGTTGATTTTGCCCGACTTTTCTACTGCGTCCCACTTTAATTGGGCCAAATGGTCGTTTATGGCCCTGAAAAAGTCCGATTCCCCGCCGTTCCGGAAACTGATCTTGATGTACTCTTCATCCCCGGTGTATGACTCTTCTTCGAGCTCGATGTTCAACGGGTTCTGTGTTTCTGCGTCCTGAACAGCTAATTTGGCGAGAAGTTCTTTGGGTACACTGGACTTCAACTCACTCCCACACATTTCACAATACGTGAGTGAAGGGTGGTTAATAAAGGTGCACTTCGGGCACTTGTCGTCACTGGAACTGGATTCTCTTCTGTCGAAATTGATAGCTTCGGATCCTGATTTCGTCTTTTTTGCCTTGTTTTCCGGGCTTTTTTCATCGGGAGACGACTCCACCAAGCTCTCAATGTACTTGCGTGAAGGAGGAACGCCACAGGTCACACACAGTGGCAAGTGGTCTAAGTCAACAGCGTCCAAATGATTATTAAAAGAACATATCTTGCACACCCAATCCACCGATACAGCAGTGTTTTGCACGTGATCCGGTGATGAGGATTTCAAATATAGCGTTACCTTGGGAGACGACCTGAGAAAGCGGTCCACAGCCACGGCTCGAGAAAAATGGGACGTTTTCACTGCCATCGAAAGGGACTTTGTGCTATTATCTATGTATATGACTCGCAAAGAAGTGAGATAAATCCTGCCATTTTGTCTGTTCAAAATCTTTCCTCGCCCCTGGTAGAGCCCCACCTTGTCCTTGATACACAACACCTCCTCCAGGTCCTGTAGCACCGGCCGGTTGCTGCTATTAATGTTCACAGGCTCCCATACTTCTATTCCCATGGATCAACTGTGAATGGATTTGGTTTCAGATTCGCGTTTCAATCGTTTTGTATTTCAAGATTTGATTCCGTTTGTGAACCCCATCGAATTATTGACCGTACGCCATGTCTTTCCTTTTCAAAAGAACCCCTAGGACCCCACAGGAGTTGATTCGGATCTTGAATGAGCAAATCGTGAAAATCGACTTATTCAACGACAACCACAAAAAGTACCAGGACGATTGTGCCAGATACTTGAAACATATAAAAGTGATTTTGAATGGAGACGACGAGAACGAACCGCAGCCTGACCAGATCAGTGCATTAGCCCAGGAGATGTACCAAACAGACTGCTTGTATCTTCTCATAGTTAACCTCCATAAACTCAGTTTCGACTCCAGAAAAGATGTTTCGATCTTGTTTCTGAATCTCTTGAGGCGTAAAATCGGAAATACGTCGCCCACCGTGGACTACTTGATCAACTCCAAGCCCGAGATCTTGGTTATGTTGGTGAACGGTCAGGAAAACCGGGAAATCGGTTTGACTTGTGGGTCCATCATTAGAGATTGTATCAAATTCGAGGTGATCAACTCGTTTATATTAACCGATAAAATCTTTTGGAACTTCTTCAACTACGTGCAAAACGAGATCTTCGAAATAGCAACCGACTCCTTCACTACCTTACATGACTTGCTAAGCTTGCACAAGCCTCTTGTGGCGGACTTCTTGAAGAATAACTATCAGCAATTTGTGGGAACCATAAATAAGTTGGTACTACTGAAAAACTACGTGGTGAAGCGTCAAAGCGTCAAACTTCTTAGCGAGTTGGTTCTAGCCCGGAAGAACCAGTATTTTGTTAACAACTACTTCGATGATACCCAGAATCTTAAGATTATCATGCTTTTATTGAGCGACAAGCTGAAAAATCTCCAGATCGAAGGGTTTCACATATTCAAGTTTTTCATTGCCAAACCGAAGAAGTCACAGAAGATCATGGATATACTAATCAAAAACAAGGTCAACTTCTTGGAGTTTTTCGACAAGTTCGACGTGTCCCAGTCCAAAGATGCCACCCTCATGGAAGAAAAAGATTTCATCTACCAGGAAATCAGATCGCTTCCTGATATCGAGAGAATATAATCTCTCTACGAAGAAATGAATAGAATCAATAAACATAGCCCATTGAAATAATCCCAAACATTACACGTTTATTTAAAGTCTATAATATCCTAATAATCGCTAGTCTTGGTAGACCAGTTTTTGAAGTCGACTTCTCCGTATTGAACTTCCTCGATCCATTTCAACACTTGAGCAGTCAACTCACCCAAGCTGTCATTTTTCACGGGAACGGCGATACTTTCGCCTCTGAAGTCGATGTTCTTAATAGGAGAAACAACAGCTGCAGTTCCAGAACCGAAAGCTTCGACCAATTTACCCTTTGAAGCAGCCTCTTTGACCTCGTGGATGGTGAATTTACGTTCACTGACAATCCATTCGTTAGGGTCCAATTTTTCTCTACATAAGTCCAAAATGGAATCTCTAATAACACCCTCCAAGATGGTACCATCTAATGGAGCAGTAGCCAATTCCTTCTTACCATCTTCGCGTTCAAATACAAAGAAAACGTTCATGGTTCCCACTTCGGTCACGTACCCTTCTTCACCGAACAACCACAAGTTTTGTTGATGACCTCTTGAAGCAGCTTCTCTTTGAGGCTTAATACATGGAGCGTAGTTGGCACCCAATTTTCTGTTACCACTTCCACCTGGCCAAGCTCTAACGGCGTCTTCAGTGGCTTCCAAGGAAACAGGCTTGAAACCTGTTTTGTAGTATGGACCAACAGGAGATGCAATGACGAAAATCAAGGCCTTATCAGGAGTTCCAACTCCCAAGGAAGCAGATGTACCAATCATAGTTGGTCTCAAGTACAAAGAGTAGCCGTGACCTTCAGGAATGAAGTCTTTTTCCAACTCCACGAACTTGGCAATCAACTTGGTCAACTCTTGTTCGTCGAATTTAGGCAAGTCGATTCTTTCGGCCGACTTGTTCATTCTCTCCATATTCTTATTGATTCTGAACACTCTGGCGTCACCGTTTTTGTCTTTGTAGGCTTTTAAACCTTCAAACAACTCGAAAGCGTAGTGCAATACCACCGAAGATGGGTCCAATTCCAACTTGTGGTAAGGATTGATGGTGGGAGTTCCCCATCCACTTTCAGCACTCCATTCAATTTCCAAGATATGGTCGGTGAAAGTCTTACCGAAAACCAACTGTTCGTTGGGTAATTTTTGTTTTGGAGTGGTGGTGTGGTTGATGACCAATTTACTGGAATCTAAAGACATGTTTCTCACGAATCTGGCGGATGCACGGGTAATTGTGTTGCTTAAACCTCGAAACATCGTTCTTTTATAGGCGAAAATTTTTCTGGGTGAGTGAGTCAATCGGATTGAGATTTCGGCTACTCAAGGCAATTGAGAGTGCTAGTCTATAATCACAGCGTTTTCGACCACGAGCCCGTTGAGCACGAGATGGGGTCCGTACACGGCGATTCCGTTACCGGCGCCTGAGCCTGAGTCAGAGCCAGACCCTGAGCCAGCGCCTGAGCCGGGACCGGCATCACGAGACCCCTTCGACTTTCGGTGGTTGTGAGACTGGAACTGGCCAGGATCGAACCGCGTCACCTGCACCTGGTGGCCCGGCTTTATGAACACCCCATTGACCTTAGTAATTCGGGCCACGGCGTTGAAGAGATTGATGCCTGTGTATAGAAGCTGGTCGTTGACGTCGGTGATGTGGTCCTGGAACACTAGCTGGTGGCGGGAATCCACGAGTCCAGGCTCAAGAAACTCGAGTGATATTCTCAAGTTCTCGAACTGGGGAATCCACACCGTTTGGTTTTCAGGCTTGTACATCACCACCGTGTGGGCCATTTTGTGTTTGTCGCCAATGAACATGTCCAACCGGTCGGTGTTGGAGGGTACGGCACTGGTGTGGTTGCTGGCCAATGAGTATTTGTCATAGAATTCGTGTGCGAGCTCAATGTAGGTGTTGTCTAGTGCTGTTTGCAGCAAGTACTGGGGACGGTAGAGATGGTGCTTGTACAAATCATCTAGCGCAAATAGATTAGATGTGTAGTAGCTGGATCCCATGAACTTCTGGTGTGTGTTTTCGAGTGGGTTCACCTCACAGGTGTCGAGTTTATAGTCGAAAGGGTCCACCCACTCACGTGCTGCGGTTTTTGTTCCACCTCTGTTCCCTTGATCCTTCACTGGCACCGTCTTCCCGCTGTGACTGTCAATACGTCTCTGGCTCCTGAAGAACTTGTATGGGTGTTTGTTCTGGCCTGCTGGTTCGAATGGAATCGGGTCCACTGGCACTCTCTTGTTGTACCAAAGTGGATGTCCCTCGGTACTGAACACCCAGTTCTTGGCCTCCATGGGTTTCTGGTGTAGAAACACCTCGTCGTTGGTGTCGAAGAGAAGATAGAGGTACTTGAGTGTCTCACTCAACACGAACGATTCCATTCGGTTCTGGTACTTGCCGGTTCGAATATCTTGGATGCCTTTAAACCCACACACGGCCCTGAACCTGGTATTGAATGCATTGAAAACGGTCTCGCCGATATGGAGGTACATCGGGTCCCTGGTGGCTCGGTAAAGGTAGTATGTGGACTCCACGAACTCCGGTCGAAGAGGATACCATTCCAAACCTATGGCTTCTGATTGAGTGCTCATGGCTGTTTTTGGTAGCAAACAGTTCCATCGCTCGGGGATCAGCTGGAAGTAGTCCCAGAGCTTCATGAACACCTGGTGTGTGCCCACGGCGTCTGACACCTGGCCAGCGAGAACCTGGACTCCGGGCCAGAACGCACTCAACAGATCAATCCAGATGGTTGCGTCGAGTCCTTCCTCGGACCCGATATTGGCGTAGATCATCCACGACAAGTCCTCGGGATCTGCCTTGACCGAGTGGGTCATGAGTGCCTTGTAGGAGGTTTTGAACGCCGTCCACATGCTTTCATCGTCGAATATCACTGCTCCTTTGACGCAGTACTCGTAGAACGAGTCTATGGAAGCACCAATTCCCGAGATCAGGTCCTTCCACTCGCCCTCCAACGGAGCTATAGTCATGGGAAGGAGGTCAAGCTTCAGTCTGCTGTTCCAGAGCTTCCAAAAAGTCTGCTGCGTGTAGTATTCGAACTGAGGATCACCCGTGAGTTTCGACAAAAGTGTCATTTCTAGAACGGGCGTGGTGGCTCCAGACGTACACGTTTCCACCTGGAGCTTATATGGCACGCTCTTGACTCCCTTCATAAGGTTTATACGGGGCACGGGAATGCTGTTGGTGGTTTTGAACGCCGGAATCAACCGTTTACCCAAATCGTACGCCATTTCAAGCAAAAATCCATCGTATGTCTGACAAATGTCCTGGAATTCGGGATGGGCAATCTGGTTATCCGTGAGGATCATGTGTGTGGATAAGAGGCCCCCGAGAGACCTAATGGTTGTTTCGAACACCTGTACTATCACGTCTTTATTGAAAAAAGTGTGTCTCTGGTTGTATAAGTAATCCAATGCAAACTTCAAATCCTGGTATTTTCCAAGCACTATTAGAGTGTCCAAGTTATCCAATAGCGTCAGACTCACATTCCCCAAGGCGTCGTTTCGTACAACATCATTTATGTCTGCAAAGTTGGGTCCGTAAGATTCGCATGTCATAGGCCTTACCTCATCCAAGGGAAACCCATAGTTCATATATGACGACCACGCGTGATTGAACAACAGTTTGGTCTCGTTTCGTAGATATGCCACGTGCTCTGGTGTGAAAGAAGACCTATATCGCAGCACGGGCGGGAATTGGCCATTTGTGAACGCTGCAAATGCCCATATCCACCAGATCACAATCATCATTAGTGCGAAAAGTAGATACGTAAGTTGTATATTAGTCTATAAATACATGAGCCATTTACTTTCCAAAAATCCGGTTTACTTGGATAAGTACACGGCTGGCTCCAAACCAAAGGGTAAGTCCGATCAGGGTTAAGTTCACAAGCACCAAAAGCACCCCATTCAAAAAGAATCTTGGTGCAAATATCTTCCACACCATCAAGTGTCTTCGGAAATGAGCAGTGAAGATAAAGCTCGATAAACTGAGTAGTGTCTGGTATGTGATGAGTGACGTCACCACCGTGATTGTTTGAGATAACACCGCAATGGGCTTGCTTGTGGGAGCGATTCTCCACAACGTCACCAATGGAAGAGCGAGGTATGTGAGAATAAACGGTCCGAAGTTATTCAACACAAGGTTTATATGAGTGAATGGGAACACGATGGTTTCTGTGGTTAAGAACGCCACGTCCCATTGTATGGATGCAAGAGTGGCCTGGTGTCCGGTGCTGAAATAGTGCTGGTAGCCCAAGAGTCCGAATATAATTGGACTTACTAGGTTTCTTCTCAAGTCTAAAATATCTATGATTTCCAAGAACGAAAGAATCTGAACCAAAAGCCCTCCGATTGATAAAGCCCCCAATGGCTTGGACGTGAGCATCACGGCCCCCGCAAAGTTGAGGACTAGAAGGAAATACGAAGATCCATATATGTTCTCATATCCCAAGATCGTGGCCGTGGGCTTCAAGTCACCCTCTGAAGAATCAACATCCAAGTCTGGCTCGGGGCTGGTGACTTTGTCTTCGTCGATTTGGCTGTTGGGAGCTGGTGTCGAAAAGTCAATCTTCACGCACAATGGACCTCGAGACCAGCTGTAGTTAGCAATAATTAGGGTAATGAACAAAACTATCCTGGAAATGGCGAGTCTAAACGACTTAAGCACGCTTTCTGAAAGAAATTCTGCTGCTTTGTACTTGGTGAGGATCTTCTCTATGATTCCATTGTCGTCGACGTATTCTAATGTCCAGTAAGACGCATTCAATATCAATACGAATTTGAACCCGGACGCTATCCAAAGAGGCCCAGCAGAGTGGTACGAGTTGGTCAACTTGTAGAACGACTTGAGCAACAACGGGAGGAAAAATGCAATGAAATGGAGAAGCCCAATCGACCACCACGTGACCTCGAACGTAGGCTTACAGTATCCTCCTTGTTCCTCTCTACAGAGGTTTATCATGCTGATGATACGAGATGCCACGGAAAACGTCAAACAATGCAATAATCCCAATATCTTTTGGGACCGGGGAATTTTGAAATTGGTGCCTATGGATATGGCAGCACTTACTCCAAAAGTCAACAAGAAAAAATGGACCATTTTATCCTCCCATATAACGTAAGAGTTGGATGCAAAAATGAGACAGTGGAGCACCAAGTACACCAATCCCAAAAATGACCAGCTATTGAAGTTGTACACAAAGAAATCGAATATCTGGTGTACCAACCATGACACGCTGAATCTATCCATTATTGGGGCCCAGAATCCCACGATTGTCCCCACCGCAACTCCTCCAGCCAAGCAGTGTTTGATCGATAAGTTGTCGGGCATCAACACCACATATATGGAGAGACTTAGGACTATTCCGAGTAGCGACATGGCTATTACGGACCCCAAAAACTCAAACGACATCGTACTGACTCGGACGGAAGGGATAGATCTGGAGTACGTCAAAATGAACGTGAAGGACGAGAACAAAAGCACCACCCCGAAAACAATGAACTTCAAATTGAATCGAGCCCACAATTGCTTACAGTACTCCAAGTTATTGTACTGGAATGACTTGGATAAGTCAATGAGTTTGGAGGCGTACTTCTTGTTGGTTAGGAACTGGTCGTAGTTCGACGCAAGGAACTCGTATTCTTCGTTTAGTTTGGGGTTTTCGCTGATTTTCTGGTTGCCAGAATTGGCTCTGAACCTGTCAATTTGTTTGGCAGTTTTGTACGTGGCCACGTTCAAATTCTTCTCCGATTCGAACATCTCGTCAATGGGGAACCCAAGGTTGTTGTGTGGGATTGGGAGTCCTAAAAGAAGCGAGAGCGTGGGCACCAAATCGATCTGATTGACAGACCTATAATTAGCACCAAGGTTGGAAATATCGTAAGATCCGGGGTCCTTTTTATTCATGTGGAAACTGCTGCTCTTCGTGTACATGAAGAGTGTGGACTCCAACTCCTCTTTGGAGTCTCCACCGTGGTTGCCGGTAGGATCCATTCCATGGTCGCCCATAACCACTAAAAGCGTTGAATCGTCCATTTTGTCAATCACTTTCTTCACCTCCTCGTTCATCTGGTTCAACTTGTCCTCCATAGTGTGGTGTCCCGGCCCGTATCGGTGGCCTATGTGGTCCACGCCCAAGAAATGGCCAATTAAAACGTCCCATTCTTTCTGTCTCAGTCGCTCAAGAAGCGGATGAATATTATCTATAACACCATTATCCACGGTATGGAAGTCCCACACGTTCAACGACGGATACGGGAAGTTCAACTCGGCGTTTAGATACTTGCTGAAGAGCGCTTGCCAAGTATCGTCGCCCATAAAAGCAACTGACTTGTTTTGTTTGTGGAGCTGAAGAATCCAATTATCTTCGTCGATAGCGTCGCCGTTAAAGTTGGAACCGGCGTCTATAAAAGTGGGGAGTGAGCCTGTGGTGAGCCCTTTGAGCCTTTGGAGCGTCGTGGTGGGAGGATCAGCTATGAACTTCAATAGCACCGATTTGTGAGGGTTATTGTTATGGAGATCATACAATATCGGGAGGTTGTTATGATAGAAGTGGTCGCTGTTTGCCACCGGGATGGCGAAATCAAACCTCAAGGCGTCTATCACCAACACGATGGCCTTTTCAAACCGGGGAGCCATGCACGTGTCAATAGCATCACTACAATCAGATATTATATCTGGAACTTGTCTTGATAATAAAAACCCCTGGGTGAAAAAAACAATGGAGATCACTTGCAAGATAGCAAAAAACACCAACACCAAGAAGTAACCGAAGAAGGTTATCCTTAGTTTTTGTTGCCTTAATTTGCTTCTGGAGCTAGGAACCATTGGATGTGTCAAACAAAACTAAAAAAACAATCGGTGAGAATTTTTGAGATAAGCGTATTGATGCACTTGTCTATTGATACATAATATACACGGGCAAAACACAGTGATGCCCTTTACCTGCTCTACCGACCTACTGAACCACTGCTCTACTACTCTACCTGCCCCTCTAGATAGCTACTGTCTGCTCATGGGCTTTGACTACACCTTCTCTCGGCTCTTTCGCAATTCTACTCCATGCTGTGGTCGATCTGGCTCAAAAAGTCCTCGTCAAAGTTATCATTCATCATCTCGTCGCCCTGGAAATTGATGAGTCCGCCCATGTCATCGTCCACCATATCGTTCATCATGTCTTTGGCGGGAGGCTGCTGAAACTCGAATATCGAATTGTCAAAAAACTCATTTTGTCCAAACATCTGTGCTGGTCCATTGCCATTTATACCATTGGCATTAACTTCTGGAGGAGGCACCGGGTTGGGTTCCGGTACTTGGTTGATCTGCCTGGGGTTGTAGTTATCGGGAGCCCGGTCCACTTTAATATCGAAGGTGGTTTTGAAGGGCTTGATATCTTGTACTACTTGGTACTTCTTATTGAACTGGGTGTGATAATTTTCCATGGTTTTTTTCATCTGCGCCTCCAACTTGTCCAAGGACTCTTGGTCGTGTAGGTTCTTGGATAACGAAGCTAACTCGGAGGTGGCTCGGTTTTGGAACTCGAATTCTGGCCCCAAATCCACATCCTCAGGCTCGGTTTCAAGCTCTTTGGCCAACCGTTCGGTTTGCAACTTCATTCTATTTAAATCGCCAAAGTAAACATCATCATACTTCAACTCGTCCACTGTGTCGCCTAGCTTATCGGGGAACGACTTTGGGGGTATTATCTTGGACGTGTGGATATATTTGGAAGTGACGTTTTCTAGGAATTCCTGGTTCATTATAAACCGGGCCGTGGCATCGTTTCTGAACGAAATCAAGTCACTTTCATCGTGAAGATTCGCAGTACTCTCTTCTCTTATGGGTTTCAAATAATATTGGGGAATCTGTACCTGTGCAACCTGCGGAGTCACATCTGGCTTCCGTCTCCTGGGCCTTCCTGGATGTCCCATATTGTTTTCAACGCTGTACGTATGTTGCGCGCGCACTTGTAAAATCTAGCCGGTGGTTTTGGTACATACACGAGGGTTATATTGAACAGATATAGCAGTAATATACAATAAATACACAGTCACGTTTAGAGATCGAATCTGCCGTTGATGAAGTCGTCGTCTTCCATATCAACGTCCATCTCGTCTTCTTCGTCGATTTGGTCGTCGATGACGTCTTCGTCGGGTGGAAGATTGGGGTTTCCTGGAATGAAGCTTCCGGGTCCTCTGAAACTATTATATCTATGACTCTTGCTGAAATGATCGTCTATGGTGGAATCGTCCACGTAGGTGAATCCCTTGAAGTTGGCCTGGATGCCGGGACTCAAGGGGGTGGAAGGCATTTCCATTTGCTTCTTCAATACTGAAGTGGATTCGTTGGTGAATTCGGGATCGAAGTTGGAGGTGTCCAATTCTGACGTTAAATGGGGCTTGAAAGGAGGTGGAATGGACTTGTTTTTCAACAAATCCCAGTCGATGTCGTGGAAAAATGCATGTGCTTTCAATTCTCGGGCATCGTTTTGCGATCCTAATCTGTGTTTGGGATTTCTATTCAATAATCCCTTGACAAACGATCTTCCTTCGCTGCTCAAAATCTCCTTGGGGAATCTGACTTTTCCAAATGCAATGTTCTTGTACATTTGCTGGGTGTTTTCGGCGTAGAATGGAGACCATCCACAGCACATTTCGAAGATCAATACTCCCAAAGACCAGAAATCAACCATCTTGGTGTATCCCAGTTCGTCAAGCAACACCTCCGGGGCCAAATATTCGGTGGTACCACAGAAGGTGTTAGTGGTTCCGTCGTTGTTCAAGTTGGCCTTGGATAACCCGAAATCACACAATACAATGTGGCCGTTGGCATCCAACAAAATGTTTTCTGGCTTCAAGTCTCTGTACACGATGTCGCTATCGTGTAAATGTTCGAGTGCCAACACCAATTCGGCAATGTAGAACTTGGCTCTGTCTTCAGGAAACCTCCCCTCTTTTTGTAAGTGCCAGAACAATTCTCCTCCAGACATGTAATCGGTGACTAAGTATAAGTCAGCAGGAGTTTGGAAAGAGAACTTCAATCCCACAATAAACGGAGATTGTGCGGCTGAAGTCCTGACAAGAATGTTTCTCTCGCCGATGGTGTGGGCCACCTCTTTCTTCTTGACGATGACTTTCTTGCTCAACACTTTCATGGCATAGATTCTATTATTGTCCCTTTTTTTGACCTGGTAAACCTTACCAAAGGTCCCTTTACCTAGCAATCTCAAAATCTCAAAGTCCTCGGGTCCGTACGACTTCTTCAACAAGTTGGAGTACTCCCAACGAATTTTGATGGACCCACTGACACGTTCACCGGCCACTCTGGCCGTTAAATTGAACCAGGAGCCATTATTTCTTTTCTGGCTATACGAGAGAGGCTGGATTCTAACCTGGCCCAAAAACGAGTCGTCAGTGCTGGAGTCGTAGATGGAGATCTCCAACTCCGACTTGTTGCCAACCACGTCGAAAATGGCCTCGTGATTCCACACGGGGTTGGTGGACCCCGGTTTGTAATCGCTGATGGTCAAGTGATTCGAGGACGATTGTCTTTGGAAAACCGGTCTATCGGCGTCTTTGGTCTTTCGAAGCTGCGACGACTTGTTGTTGAAAGAGTCAGGGGCGTTGGTGACGAATTCCGAGCTTTCGAACGTACACACCACATAAGGCTGGGAGTTATTGGAGTGAATTAAAAGCCCGTTGGCCTCCAAAATGGTCACCTTCAACTTCCCCTTAGGGTGTGATTGGGAGTCAGACTGGTTCCTCTGGCCGGTTTCATCGGTGGTGATGATTATGGGGTTCAAACTAGAATTAGACTGTTGCGGTTGAAGGGGATTTTGAGCTTGATCGCCAGGATCAGAATACTGTTGGTGCTGGTGTTGCTGGTGTTGCTGGTGTTGGAACTGGTGCTGATTGGATGGGGGCTGGTTCTGGTAGTTGTAGTGCTGGTTGATGTTCTGGTAGTTTTCCTGGATCTGATGCATGGACTGGAACTGGTTGAAGTTATTATTGGCGTCTTTTTTTAAAGATGTAGTTCCATAAACCATTGAACTATTCTCTGCAGTTGTAGGGGTAGCATTATTTAAGGTTTTGGGATAGAACTTGTTCAAGTGTTTATCGGCATTGTTTTCTGGTTGCACCTGATGATCATTATTTGGTTGACTTGACACTTGATTGTTATTAGCAGCTGATTCGAAATTACTATTGTTACTGGAATTAGAATTTTCTTTCTTCAAAGAACTGAACCCAAATATACTCTTTGCAAAGTCAGTCATAATGCATGAAGAATTTTAAATAAAGGAGGTCTATCAAAAAGAAATGAAATATTAGTCTATAATGTAAGATTTGTGTTTGGGGATTTGGGAATTAATAGATTGAGAATTTGGAACGGGATTACTCAAACTAACGGGATTCGAGAACGGGACTGGTGATCCGACGTGTGATTCGGAGTATTGGAGTTTTTTTATTTGGTGGACGTGAATCGTACGTGAACGTGCTGGTTCAATGTGTGTCTCGATTTGCCCTGACAATTGAAACCCCGTCTGCTGGTATTATTATTGTTATGGACCTTACGCATTTAGTGTCTCCCTAAACGAAAAATTTTCTCGGTCGTGCCCGTCCTACTGCCGTGGATGGTTAGTAGCCGAATGCAGGGACATTCCTTCGGTTGACAGGTGATAAGCTATCGACTGGTGCGTGCACTCATGTTGTCACTGGGGATGTATTTGTGGTCGTCAACGTGGTCATTGGGCCTTTACGTGGGATGCTATTTCTTTGGTTACGGTAGCCTGGTCCGCGCACGCTCGATTGATAACAGCCGGCATTCGCTTCCTGCACAGGCGCTATCAGGTGGTGTCCGATGTTTATGTAAGGATATGACACTTGACTGTGATTCATGCCGTTTAAAAATGGTAGATCTGGTGGGATAGTGGGCGGACGTGTGTGCCATTGGGACTTGGAAGTCCTGTGGTTTTGTTTGATGCTGTGGATCTTGGTTGAATCTTTTGTAACAGTGACTTTTTGTGAAATAACTGAATGGTGCAATCTGACGGAGTTATCTCGTAAAGTACGAATTTCGCAGTATTTGATTAATCTAAAGAGTTGAGAGATATCCATATGAATCATGTGCACACTTTCACATCTTTACAAGAGTGAAATTTGTTGTGTATCTTCTACTGTATATCTTTGTAGTCAGCCTTGAAGCCGCCAACGAGGCATGCTTACGGTTGGAGCATCTTCATACATGCGATTTTTGAGAACGCTGTAGAGTGTATTTCAGTAGAAGAATGTTATCTGGAATAGATCAATGTACTATGGCATTGGATACCGAGAAAGATAGAAATTTTTAGTGAGCTGAAGACCAAAGTGAGCTAAACGAACAGAACCAAGCTCAACTCACCTCAGGGCCTTCAAACTCACTTCCAATGAGTAAATGTGTATCACGTGACCAGCACCAAACTCATGTTCAGAACAGCAACTGATGTGCGCTCATTGCAAGCAGAAAGAGAGGGTAGCACCACAAATGGCCCTGGGGTGTACGGAAGCAAAGCTAAAAATACTAAAGCAAACACCGTAGCGACATCAGGCCACCCTAAGCTGTTGGTGTGCGAGTAAATCAGTGGAGGTGAAGAACGTTAGGTGCGCTCCAGGCAAATACGAAATTCTCGTATAGCATGTGTTATATAAACACCGGCATCTGAGCACATGAGCTAATGCCAAAGTCAATCTTCCCGGTGCCTTGGTGGGACGCTTATTATTATACGGCTGGACCCGAAATCAGAACCAAACAAGAATGGGCCATCATTGAATTACTGGCTGTTATCAGACAAAAGCCTCACTGGCAAACCAAGTACAAAGATGCTGAAATAGCTGCTAAATGGAGGACCGAATTGAAACAGCAAATCGACCCCAGTTTAGAAAAACAATCAGATAGTATTTTTGACTACGTGTTCAAGGAGTTGCCATGGTTTGAGACCATTGGTGATAAGTTTGAAGGGTTTAATGAAAGCGGATTCAAAGTGGGAATTGAAGACCGTATTTGTGTCAGTGACTCAGCCATACCAAAGGAAACAAAACAATCTTTGCTTGATCAAGTTGCAGTACTCTACAATCTGTTCGGGGAGCTTGACTTTCATCCCAATTCCCATAACCAGGTCGTGGATTTGGTACACCCTTCATTGTATCCTCTTCAATACGGCGTTACTCCTATTAGAGAAAATGGACAAATTGTGCTCTCAGATTTTGATAAAGATACCATACTTGGTGTAAAAACCGGTGCCGATGAGTGGGGATTATCTAAGAAATACCAATGGCTTCCTAGCTTGTTGAAATACCAAGATGAATCAGAAAGGTTTCTCTTTTCATCCTACATCAACAATTTGCACCCAGGAAAATACAAGGACTTGTACGTGACCATCGAGGACATTTTCAACAGGTCGCTTCCAGGCTTGAACTACACTCTCGCCAGATACGGGTCGCCGGAGTTCATAAGAGTAAAGTACCCACGCTTTGACGAGCTCTACACCCAGGAATACCTTGACACCATAAATAGGTTATGGGACGAAGCATTCAAACTTCCAAAAGAAAAGCGAGACGAAGGCTATGCGAAGGCAGAAAAGTTCGAGGAACGCAAACATGAGTTTGCCAAAGACCTTGACATCTCCCATTCCAAAGATCCCGAAACCATTGAATTCAACTTGAAACAATTCAAAGATGTGAAGGTTATTGTTAAGTTGGCGAACATTGAGTTGACGCCAGAGAACCCCACCTACGAGGGTGGTTCGTGGCACATTGAAGGGTGTGTGAACGAAGATATCGTGGCCACCATTCTCTACTATTACGAAGTCGACAATATCACCGAGTCAAGGTTATCCTTCAGAACCGCTTTCCAAGATCCCGAATACGAACAAGGCGATGACTTCTATTGTAAGCATTTGTTTGGATTATCGGATGAAGACAATATGACCCGGGTATTGGGGTCTGAACAGGTGGCTGAAGATCGGCTCCTCATTTTCCCCAATGGGTTCCAACATCATGTTGATCCTTTTGAATTGAAAGATAAGTCCAAGAAAGGATCCCGAAAAATCTTGTGTTTGTTTGTTGTGGATCCTTATAACGAAGTTGTAAAAACCACTGCCGACGTTCCTCCTCAACAGCCTGAACCAGAATGGCAAAGCTTGATTAGCGAAGAAGACAGGGCTGCGATTCTGGAGTTGGTCAAGGACGTCAAAACCGCATCCAACGGTGAAATCGAAAAGTGGCCCATGTCGTTGGAAGAAGCCAAGATCGTTCGAGAGAAATTGATGGAAGAACGGAGTGTCGAAGACATAGATGATCCAGATGCGGAACCTTACCAGAGAACATTTTCTTTATGTGAACATTGAGACATAAAGGAGAAATGTCAATTGCTTGATCTCCTGTCTCTTTCCAGGTGTTATCTTGGAGTTTGTTCTGACTCGACTACAATTACGAATATAAGGCCATTCATTTTTCTCTGTTCTTTCGCCATGCATGGTATTGTGACGTTGCTCTTGATAGCAACTCACCTTTCGAAGAATCCGAGTATTCTCTTACCCTTAATTTTCTTCCACTCCCAACTTCTACTAGTGAACGTACTCTCACGCCGTGAATAATTACTTGATCTGACATCCCATTCACACGAACAGACTCTCTTGGCAGCCACGTCTTAGTGAACATCGAATTATGTACTTTGTAAATACACTCGACCACCTCTTGCCTAGGATTCGCAACTTTTGCAGCCACCACTGTGCTTCAGTCTTTTGTGCCTTTTTGAACTGATCTCATCTTCATGAAGTAGGGTTAACCAAGAATCAGAGTCTCAGTGGATTCCCTTGCACCATCTTCCGGCATCCTTACCATTCAATACTCGGCCTCGGCCCCTGGCCTTCACACCCACTGCATCAACACTACATTCGCGAAAATAATTTTCAAAAACTCACGAAGCCAATATGCTTTTCTTTAGAGGTTTGTCAACATCCACAAGACTGTTTGCTCCCGATAAGTATTGGAAGCTCACGAAGTACGTGAAGAAAGTACCAAAGACTGATTACAAAGCCGGAGATGTTATTCCTGCTGGACACAAAGTAACCATCCCAAGAAACAGAAGATACTATCCACTTTATGATTACGAAGCCTTATTCTTCAAAAGTCAAAACAGAGGTTTGTATGGTGGATTGCAAAGATCCAGTTCTCATTCATACTCGGAAAACGGTAACAAGAATCTCAGAAGCCATAAGCCAAACGTGGTGAGATCTTCGTTGTACTCTGAAATTTTGGACAAAGTATTCAAACTCAAAGTCACCACCAGAGTTTTGAAGACCATTGACAAGGAAGGTGGTTTGGACAACTACTTGTTGAAAGATAAATCAGCCAGAATCAAAACCATGGGGAAAGTGGGATGGAGAATCAGATACGATATCTTGAAGAAATTAGAAAGCAATGAATTGCCAATTATTGAAGGCAAGAGAATCTACCATACTTATAAAGGACACAACATACATGTAGGAAGAAACAAATTGATGTGGTATTTGTATCCATACGTCAAGGCTGACTCATATCAAGAAGTTACAAGAGACTGGTTTTCGCTCAATCATAGTTGGAAGACTTTCGACGAATTATGTCAGGACTTGGAGAAATACAATTTTGACTTTAAACAAGTCTCTGTATGAGTACGTGGGCGAATCTTATTTGGAAATAGAGCATTAAATCTTGTAAATATACAAAAATAGTTGACTGTTGATTGACATGTATAGAGTCTATGATGATGGTCTTTAGTTTGAGGGCTGCAACCCTATAGCTTCTCTGGGCGCGCCATGGACCCAGATATGGTGCGACAGCACCACCAACATTACCGCGACCTGACACCGCACTGACGCACCACCATTTACTATGGGCTTCAGAGTCGTGTACTGCGCTCACCGGGCCCTGCACAGATTGTGCTCGCTCTGTTAAGAAAAATTTTCAATTGAAGAAAAAATTTTCTATATACTTTAACGTCTATAATGGTCAAGTCAGGTATGTTACACCAAGACTAAATGTGAATGAAAGTGGTTTATTCGTATTAAGAGATTAATGTGATTCTAGTGGTGAACTTGTTAAAAGGCCTTCCATCCAGCAGGTCGAGATATCGTGTAATTCCATTACACTCCACAATATCAATTAAGACAGAAAATCAATGAAATACCATTTTATATCGTCGTGATGACTATCCCATCCTTCCATCCTATGCATCCCTTCCACACTAAGAAGCACCCACTTTATGAGAGTCTCCTGTACGGTATAGTCTAGATCTGAATGTCCCAAATCAGTCACTCCCACAAATAGAATAAACCCGTCACTATTCCCCCAACATCTTACTAACATCTTCAGGTATTGCCAGTGGTTTAAACAAAGGTTTCAAGGTCACTCCTAAGGAAGTCAAGCCAAAGATCTCTTACAGAAAAGGTGCTTTGTCCAAGAGAACCGATTTCGTCAGATCCATCGTCAAGGAAGTTAGTGGATTAGCTCCTTACGAAAAGAGATTGATTGAATTGATCAGAAATGCTGGTGAAAAGAGAGCTAAGAAATTAGCCAAGAGAAGATTGGGAACTCACAAGAGATCTTTGAAGAAGATCGAAGATATGAACAAGGTCATTGCTGAATCCAGAAGACATTAAACATATTTCCTCCATAATCGTATCTTATCATATCATAACATCTGATGTACAAATAATATAAACCAAATATTAGCCCAATCTTGTGTTTGAGTAAGTAACCTCTATTCCTTTATAGTGCGCATCCGACTTTATTTTCTGGCAACTGTGAATGAGGGCCAATTTAATAAGACGGTTGCAATCACAGGTACGTCCTCCCACTTTCTTCGGGTCCAAAGACGTTCCTCCTGACTATTCGGAGATCTCGAAGCTCAACTCCTTTACATCCCTCAATTCACCAGATACCATAACACCTCCTACGCAATCACTTCAATCTCAATCACAGTCACAGTCACAGTCTAATGATGGGCATTCAGATGACCATCGCAGGAAAAGATTAGAATTGCCATTGAAGGAGCTCACCACGCTCGTGGGGATGATCACTCTAGGGTTCATAGCATTTGACAGCTACCTCCACCGAATCAAATTGGAGAAATTGAACAGTGAAAGCACATCCATCAATTTGAAAACTTTAGAGATTCAACAAGCCAACTTCGCTCAGGCACGAAGAAAAAGAGACTTACAGCTACTCCAAGAACGTCGTGAACATCAGAAAACGCTATATAAGATGTCTGTTCACATTGCATTACTCAAAAAGCAAATGCTTGACCTGGGACTCGATCCAATAAAAGTGGAGGATGCACTCCGAGAATTTGACAAGTCCGTGAAGATAGATAACTCTATCCGTAATGTCAACGGCCAGGTTCTTTGGGTTGATGAACAATCCGATTTAAGACCTTTTTTGCCAGATATCCATGACTACGATCGTAAGAAATAATGTTATTTGGTCGTGCGCGTGTACGATTTGCTTGTGCACAAGTACAAAAGGAAGAGAATGAGAAAATTTTCTTTATACAATGTCTTTTAACTAGACGCCCATAGAGTCACGGTTTATATGAGTATTTGACCCTACATATTTACATCAACATCCTCTGGGTGTGATTTCGTGCTCGGGTAAGTCTTAGATTGAACTATAGGTTTAAGTAGGCCAATTTGTCGTGTTGATCTTGTGGTCAACTATGCGGTTTTAAATCTACATATGTAAAAGTAAGAGGGCTTGCATGTTCTCATATAATGTTTGAATGACTGCACTGCTTCTGATATGGTATGGAAGTAGTGTGAATCGTTCCTAATCCCTCCAGTTTGTCGTCCACGAATTCGGACAAGCTTCTCGTCTGTATATTCGAAAACTCTTTCAACAACTCTTACAAACACACTTGTAGTCCTCCCCAGTTTCCCTTCCTTACCTCCTGTTCAGCTCTACGAGCTCGGCATCTATGCCTCCCAACTCTCTCTGCTTTAATTTCAACTTGAGAAGATTCAACTTCGGACAGCATGTGGTCTGAACGTCACCATTCTGTTCGTAGTAATTCTTACAACATAGATACAATTTGTCGATAAGCTTCGTACATTTAGACTCATTATACCCATTGAACTGAAGACAGTCTTGGATAGCACAGGCTTCAGGCTTGCAAGGGTCAGTTTTATTGGACATGATTAGATGACTTAGATGCGAATTTCTATGTTGCGCAAGTGCAAATATCTCTAGTGAATATCACTCTCATCTAGATCGGTGTGATAGTCGTCTTCCTCGAACTCACTTGGTTCGTAGACAACAAGGGGGATGAACTCGTTATTAGTCTGGGTCATTTGAGTGGATCTCTTTTTGTAGATATAGAAGCTTGCGCTACCACTGAAAACACACACCAAGATACATATAATCCCCCATCTACTCAAATGCCATCTTAATCCTTCGATTTCAGATCTCATACTCCCAATCAAGTCGGTAGTGATTTTGTGGTTTGTCTCTTGAATCTTCAAAAACACTTTTTTAGACATCAACGTATTGGACTGCTTTTCGTCATTGATTGTAACTTGATTATCATTTTTTAATTGTAAGATATCGTTGTTCAATTCGTCTCTGATAATGTTGAAGTCACGCTCAAGTCCATTGATGAGGCTGATAAGCTCGTTTATGTGTGCTTCTCTGCTTCTTGTGATGTCGACTCGGAGTTCTTGTTGTGCACTTTCGAAGAGATACTTCTCGTTTTCCAACTCATACAATTGTGAGTATTTAGTCGAGAGCTTCGATAACTTGGAGTTTAATTGCACTATAAGTAGATTGATCACCTCCTCTGCTTGTTTGTCCTCAAACCCTGCATTCGTGAGCTGCTTGAACACCTCGTATGTGTCCATGTAGGGTTCCATTTTTTCAAATATGGTGGTAAGATACTGGTCTGTATCTTCAGAGGCGGAGTTGGCACCTTCAGCTGGCGTCTCAGATGAAGCATCAGAGGTGGGGTCTGGGGTCGTATCTGGAGACGGTATTGGGTTCTTTGGAGTGTCCTCTACAACTTCTTTCACTTTCTGCTTGATGGTTGATTGGGTATCGTCTTTTTGTATGGTCACAGGGTCTATTTTGGGTGGGACCTCCCTTTTGTTCTCGTCATTTACAGGGGTAAAAGTCAGTCCTATGACTGTAAGAGGTTTCTGCAGTTGTTTCTTGAATAGACGGGGCGTACTACCTATACTCCTATGACAATTAAGTCGACTTCCACGAATATTTCTAGGATATCTGAGAAGCCTATTCATCATCATCATAAATATTTACTATCGCGAACATTTTTATCATACTGGTGTAGGCTGTGAACAAAGAAATGGAAGCTGAAAGGATTGCACGAGGCATACACCAGAGAAGCGCGCTCTTCATGGGGTACGTAGTTCCTGAATGAAACGCCATTGCATTCGGGTATCAAAATAGCTCTTGGTTTGGGATCCATGCTCCAACCGTCATCGTTATCAGTAAACTCAGTAAACGCACCATGATCGGGGCCCACATGCCGTAATTTCACAAGTAGTTCCGTACGAGAGTCTTCCACCCAGTCAGTATCATCAGACTCCCAAGTGTCATCTTTGACGTCGTCAAATGGGTCGAAAGTACATTGCTCGCCTGCACCTACCAAATTGATAATCGGAACCAAATTCATCACTATTTGCGGGTCTTTATCTTTGAAGATACTAACCTGAAAGCCAAACTCATTTAAAATGAGAGTTTTCAAATGAGTGAACGTCACGTCCAGAACCAACGTGACTTCCTTCACCTTGAGATAACTTGCCCACACTATAAGTCTGGAAAAGTTGTTCAATACCCGAAAGGTCTCGTGACTGAGGTGATCTGTAATCTGTTTCTCATACTTCTTTCTCAATTCTACAGCCGCTTCAATTTCGTTTGCGGTTGGATATACAAGCTGTTTGTTGAAATCCAAGTACGGCTTGGGCGTCGGTGGAGGCAGAGGAATCCAATGAGGCGCCATTGGCTCGATCATTACCATCGAATTTGGTAGCTGAATTGCCAGTGGTAAGAGATCGAACAAGCACGCCAACGCGTCGATACTGTCATTGGCCAACTCAATGTAGACATATTTCAAAACAACAGAAACGGCCTTTCCCCAGTGAAGAAGCAATTGGAAAGTAAAGATGTTTCTGGCCAATGTAATTGCCTCTTTGGCTTCCCGTTTGATGTGGGATACTTTTTTGTAGTATCCGTACCCCACATATAAGCAAATTAAAAGTATTCTAGAGATGTGAATCCGAAAGATACCCAAGGTACTCAAATCTTCTGGCCCAACACACTGGAGCACTTCTGAAGTGTTGGAAAAACCAAATACTGACGTAGTCAAGTTAAGAAACCCATTCTCTGAGAACCCTGGAATCGAGTTATCTAACTCCACAGGTACCATTTGGGGGGTGGTGCTGGTTTTTTCTTCCGAAACATGACCGATAATGGTGTTGGCATCTGTTTCAGTATTCAAAAATAATTCTGGCTCCTCGGAAATAGGTGGGAACTCTGACATTTATGACTAGATCTGATGTATCACAATTGTTGCAAATGCTTAGAAGCTGCGAAAAAATAAAAAATAATGAAGGAAGCGAGGTTCGAACTCGCGCGGAGAATCCTCCAACAGATCTTAAGTCTGCCGCCTTAGACCACTCGGCCATCCCTCCAGTTATGCCTGAGATTTGGGTAGGGTATTTATATTCGTCTAACCGCAAATGGGAAATTTTTCAAAAAAAAGCCCTTTATTCACCTAGTAGTACGAATTCTACCTATATCAACAAAAACCCAGATGAAGAATCATTGTTAAGTTATAGTGTAGACTTCCAGCTTTATGGCATTAAGTCGGTGCGTTTCCGAAGTGAAATCTCTCGGAGACTCTCCAATCTGAAGTATAGATTCAGAGTAAATAATCACTTATAGAACAACGGAATAGTAAAGAGCTCACTATGGGGCTGTTTCGTAACCACATATTATGATATCAGTCTAAATCACTGAATACAGAATTCAATTCATAAATGAAGTTGAGCCTCTAACTGGTCGAGTTAACCTCAAGCGCACCAAAATAAATTTGAACACGCAGTACACACTCGCTATGTTCAATTTGATCACTAGAGCACAGGCTCTTTCCAACCATGCCATCACGTGTTCTGCTATAATAGCATTGCTTGTGTTTGTGTCCTCGTTCATTCAATTTCTTCACAACGATGTCTGGTCGCTTGACACCACCCAGATCGAAAATATCCGGGCCAGTGCCTCCATGAAAGGTTCATTTTTATACGGTGCTAAGAACAATAAACCAAAGGAAAACTCCATGATCAAGTTCGACTTAGATGCAGATTTGACGCCTCTATTCAATTGGAATACCAAACAAATCTTCGTGTATTTAACGGCTGAATACCCTGGAAAAAGTGACGGGTCTTCTAATAAGGTTACGTATTGGGATAAAATCATCACTTCCAAGGAAGATGCAGTGATTGCCTTGAAAAACCAAAGAGCAAAGTATAGCGTGTGGGATGTAGAAAACTCGTTCAGGCAAAGAGAAGCACAACTTAAATTGGAGTGGAACATACAACCTCATGTAGGTCCATTACTTTTTGGTGAAACTAATGCAAACACTCCATTCACATTTGCTGAAGTGAAGAAAAAGACCCCACCCCCACCAAGTTAAACTAAGAATATACATTATTCAGTCATTTAGTCATCTAATCTTCTTTCGGTTCCTCTATAACTGGACCGATCTTTTTATTTAACTTTTCATACTTTGCCCTGTCCTTATCGCTCACACTAGGTTTGATGTTATCCAAGGCACCTAGGAAATCATCCATGGTCACGAAAATGTCTTCAGTTTCGACCATATCTTCGTCTCTCTCGATGAAGCCGGACTTGTCCAAGTCTTTTATTTTTTGATGGTGGAAGAACTTTCTCTTCAAGGCTATAACACCAGCTTCTCTGACCAAAGATGATAAATCAGCACCAGAAAAGTTTCTACACTTTTGGTTGTAGACCACTTTTTCCAAGTCCACGGACTGATCGACGGGAGTTCTGTTGGCTTTAATAAGAGTCTTCAAGATATCTGCTCTCTCCTCCTCTGTTGGCAATTCGATATATAAGGATTTGTCCAATCTTCCAGGTCTAATCATAGCAGGATCTATCATATCGGGTCTGTTCGTAGCACCTATAACGAAGATACCTTTTCTCTCATTCAATCCATCAAGTTCTGTTAAAAGAGTGTTCACTACCCTGGAACTTGATTCACTCAATGAGGCATCCCTTCTGGGTACAAGTGCGTCAAGCTCATCGAAAAAGATGATACAAGGAACACTGGCTCTTGCTCTTTGGAAAACCTGTCTGATCGCTCTCTCACTTTCACCGACATATTTGTTCAATAATTCAGGTCCTTTGATTGAGATGAAATTTGCTCTTGACTCATTGGCCACAGCTTTAGCCAAGAGAGTTTTACCACACCCAGGAGGTCCCCACATCAACACTCCTGCTGGAGCAGTTATACCTACTCTTTCGAAAACCTCAGGTTTTTTAATGGGCTGTACAATGCACATATGAAGCTCCATTCTTATTCTGGACAATGCACCCACGTGATCCCATGTAACGTCGGGAATGGTGGCAAACCCTTCTCTTTTTGCTGTTGGTTGCACCGAAGGCAATGCGTTCATGAAGTCGTCAAAAGTGATTGATAAAGGAGCCAATTGCTCCTCAGTTAAGGCATCGGGATGCTTGATTAAGAATTTCTGGATGACAGACAACTTTTCGTCGTCTGACTTGTGTTGAAACTCTTGTAAGAGTTGATTCTGTGAAGTTTGATTGTTCAAATCTATGTCCATATTGTTGTCTATTGAGCCACTCTCCATTTTTTCTTCGAGTTCCTGTTGCTCACTCAAACTTTCGAATATTCGCTTAATAGCAACAACACCTGAAGCCGTTACCAAACTCTTGAGATCGGCACCCACGAACCCTGAAGTCAATTTTGCCAATGTCTTGTAATTGAAATTCTCGAGACTCAATTTCAAATTTGCAGTCATAGCTTTCAAAATGGAGACTCTTTGGTCCTCACTTGGAACATTCAAACATATTTCTCTGTCGAATCTCCCGGCTCTACGTAACGCAGGGTCCAAAGAGTCGGGTCTGTTTGTGGCACCCATGACGATCACAGGTTTACCATCAGTTTTATCCAAAGTAAGTTCATCCATAAGTGTGAGCAATTGAGCTACTATACGACGCTCCATCTCCCTTTGAGCACCTCCGTCTCTTTTGGGGGTGATGGAGTCTATCTCGTCTATGAATACAAGACAAGGTGCCACGGACTTCGCATCCTCGAATATCTCTCTCAACTTCTTTTCACTTTCCCCAGACATTCCAGACACCACTGATGGCGCAGAAATGCTTATGAACGGCACCTGTAACTCTCCAGCCAAAGCATTGGCCACCGTAGTCTTCCCGCATCCGGGTGGCCCATATAAAAGAACACCTCTTGGAGGTTCCACCCCCGTGGAAAGATATATCTCTGGATGTAATATTGGCAACCCAATGAGCTCCATGAGTTGCGTGGTGACTTTCTCCATACCTCCAAGGCTGGAAAGCTTTGTGTCTGGAGGAGTGTGGTCGATTTTAGCTTTTTTGGTGTTCAGCTTCCCATGATCTTTACGTTTTCTCTTTTTTTCCTCCTTGGACTCCTCCTTGTCCTTACCCTCTTTGCTGTCTTCATTAATTTCTTCCTTGGGAACATTCCATGAGCTCACCACAGATTTGTTCATGGAATTCGAATCTTTCACGGTCATCATATTACTCTCATCCAAGTCCTCAAAGTCGCTATCAACAGTCTTTCGAAGCTGGTCTCTCTGTTGAAGAATGTCACTCATTTCTGTCTTTTCGTCTTCAATGAAGATCCTTAGGACTCTATCGATGGAGCCTTCCAAGCTGACTTTTTTCGTTCGACGTAATTTGAAATCTTTGGCCTGTACATACCTAAAGACTTCTGAAGGAATCAAATCTCGAGCCAAAGCTATGGTTTCAAAAGCTTCTTTGTCTTCATTCTTCCTCCTATTCTCTGCCGTCTGCTCGTCTAGAAGTAGGTGCACGAGGTCGTAGACTTTCTGGTCCAACTCTGCATTGACTGTGCCCTTCATCGTTTGATGGAAATCTCATCGCGAGTCGTGCGAATCGGCTTTAAATGGCACTGCTGGAACCTTTCGCCAGATTTCGGGCCTGGTGAGGTAATAGTTTCCAGAAAAATCGTGAAGGCATTGGCAATGGGTAGATGGTATGGGTATTGTGTGGGTGTGAACCTGGAGAAGAATTGAGTTTTCTGGATTTTTATTTCCAAATAAATGGGTGTTTCTCGCAAGTATCACTAAAATGTAATAAAGTGAGACAGATACTGAATCCAAGAAAATGCAAGATGAGGACGAACTGTGCAATGGTATCTCAGGTTAGAATAGCACTCTCCCCGTCTGCTGCCTAGAGAGTCACAAATCTGCCGGAAAAACACACTTGCTTCATCCGGCAGATATCCGATCATTGGTATTGTCCCAGGCTAATGATATCAACTTATTGTTCCTACGACTTGTTGGTTGTTCACTTTTGCCGGAGCCGAGCTGGATTTCATTTCAGTTTAGTTCCGATATTGTGGCACTTTTCTCCCGGCTAATCCCTAATTACGAGGCTAGTTCCAATTTGGGCTCGAAAGAGTACTCCCCACACCCTGCGTTAATTTACGACTGCATTTGCAGCCCAAAGGTTCGTACCATGAAAGATGTTCCATAGCTCAATTCTCGGTGCCACTCAATGCCACTCCATGCACGTGTGATTACAATTGTCCTTGTTGATAACAACGACAATACCATAACATACAAGTACGATACAAGAGATTGCCTTACAAGTTATGCATGGGCGCAAACCTTATTAGTATTGCTCACAATTGCCTATTTGGAATTGGTGCGTATAATTCACTAGCCACAAACGCTCAGCAGAAAAGTGGCTAATTACAATAATTGAAGTTTCGGGCTTCCGTTCAAGATCTAGTCGATGATGGTGGTGTAGTCTGAGACATCGACCAATGTGCTTTGTGCACACTTAAAGCGTCATTGCTCCAAATTCAAACTGTGAACCTCTTGTTAATGTGGTAGCAATCGACCAACCCAATATCAGCGCTCGCAACCGGCTCACAGTTTAGCAACCACTATTATGAAATCGAACTGTGTTTGCATGAGGGGCCCGTCACAGAAATAGCAATCGAGCGTGCAGAGACCGATACCAGCCTCAATTGCAAAAAGCATAAATAGGTGTGGACCCCCTTGTAAGTTCAACTCAAACACAAATACAAATACAATTCAAACATGTCTGACTTAGGAAGAAAGAACTTTAGCGACAAAGTCCAAGAAACTGTCACCCCAGAAAACGATAAAACCACCTTCGACAAAGTGAAGGAACAAGCCACCGACAAGGTTGATGAGTTCGCAGGTAAAGCCACTCCAGAAGACCAAAAGTCTTTCGGTCAATCTGTAGCTGACAACATCAAACAAGGCCACGATGATGCTAAAGCTGAAGTAGGAAAGAACCAAGAATCTTTGGCTGACACTGCTGCTGCTTACCTTGAAACCGCTAAGGAACAAGTTGGAAACGCTGCCAACTATGTCAGCAGTGTTGTCACCGGAGCCACCGAGGGAGCTAAGGGTGGTGCTGAAAGCAGCAAGAAATAGATAGTTTAAATAAACGACTAATATTGGTTCATGTAATTAAGGCCCTACGTCAATGATGAGGTCCTACATCAATGATGAGATCCTACATCCTACTTATAAACTCTTAGTGGCACTAGTGATAGTGATAGAGCAGTAACAAATTGTGGTACCAGGTTTCCTCGCTGGGTGCAAAAAACGAGATTGTTAGTGCGAACATTTTTCTCATCGCCATGTCTGATTCAGAAGAAGACAAGCATGTACGTCTTTCAGATGATAACGAGGACTTCAACTCGGACGACGACTTCCACTCCGACTCCGATGAAGACTTTCCAGTCGTAAAGGTGCAAAAGAAGACCCACCAAACCACGCTTGCTGAGCAGGACGACGACAATGAAGAGGAAGACGATGAGGAACAGGAACAAGAGGATGAGATTGTAAGGGATGACGACGTCGATGACATCTCTCAAGTGAAGTCTACCAAAAGACCTAACCTCAAGAAACTCTCACCCGAGAAGTTGGCCAAGGAACAGAAGAGAATCAAGAAAACTGGCGTGTGCTATTTATCATCTATCCCTCCATATATGAAACCATCAAAGCTAAGGTCTATTCTTTCGAGATTCGGTGAGGTAGACAGACTTTTTCTTAAACCTGAAGACATCAAATTGTACAAGAAGAGAGTGAAGTATGGAGGAAATAAAAAGAAAAACTACACTGAAGGATGGGTTGAATTTGTGAATAAGAAAGATGCCAAACTTTGTGCAGCCACCATGAATGGGAATATTATAGGAGGAAAGAAAACCTCATATTACTACGACGATATCATGAACATAAAATATTTGAAGAATTTCAAGTGGCTCGACTTGACTCAACAAATTTCGAAGGAGAATGAAATCAGACAGTCCAAATTAGCATTAGAATTATCACAGCAACAGAAATTGAACAAGATGTTTGTCAACAACTTGGACCAGTCGAAAACCATCAAAGGAATCAAGAGAAAGAGAGGCAAAGGCGATGATGAGGAAGTGGAGATCAGAAGAAATTTCAAACAGAAAAATGTCACAAGTACAAGGGCAGATGCAAGTGACGATCTCAAGCAAAACAAACCGAACGATAAGCTCAATGATATATTATCAAAGGTTTTCTAACGATTAGAATATACATTAATTTACACTCAAGTCTGGAGGACTCTTTAGTTTTACAGTAGTATCGATTTACAGTAGTTTTTGTCTTTTTGCGGCCGGCTCTCCATTTTGGATCTCATTGAACTTGACCAAGAAATCTACACGTTCCTTCAAATCATCTCGAGATATATCCAAACCTTCCTGAACGCTCTCGCTATTCAATACATCGTCAATGGTGAGCTTCGGCGACTGAATGAGCTCGTTTAATTTGGCCCAATTTTCTTCCGGCCATGGCTTGTCAAGTTGGGACTCTCTCCTTTTGAATTTGATGTTCTTAACAGGCGACTGTCTTTGTCTATTCATCATATGCTTGGCGTACCTTGATTCGAGCCGGTCGTAGTGCTTACCAATAGGCGTCATCTCGACTTTGTTGGCGACTATGTTGGTCGAAGCAGGCACCGATGTTGCAACGTCATTGAATCTGTTGTAAAGCAGGTTTGGGCTTCTGGACTTTTTGAGAATCTTTGGAGTACTACTGAGTCTTGAAGCGTTGAGCTTATCCTTCAATTTGAATCTGCTAGTACTTGAAGTGGTACCAGAACCCTTATTGGGACTCACAAGGCGGTTTCTAATCAATGAATAGGAATTGAGCTCATTCAACAATGCACCAGAAGCTTCGTCCATACTGACCTCGTGTTCGTCCGAACTTAATTCCCGGTTCAAGTCCATCTCTATGTTCTTGGTCATGAGATCCTCGCGTCTGTTGAGCCCTGAAACTGAAGAAGTCATGTTCATGGGCTTAGCGTTAGATTGTGACAAGTCAAACTCCACTCTAGAAGCTCCCACATGCAAGCTTCCCTTGTCAATGACACCGGTGAGAATGGAGTCAGTGTCCACACTGGAGGCTATGTTGTGGAGTTCGTTTTGAAGAGGTTTATCTGGCTTATCTAATTTGGGACTGGTGGATCTCACCGTATAATTGTCCACTTGTGGCTTAGTAGAAAGCTTGTCGGGGTCATCCTGTGCTTCCGAGCGAACGCTATAGAGATCATCCTTCTCGACATTGTTCACTGGTGCAGGTGTCAATCTAGAGGGGAATCGAGCAGTAGTCTTGAATGGCCTACCAGGCGACTGTTTGGGTACGTCTTTGGAGCTGACTGGCAATTGTTTCGTGGAATCTTGTCGTATCGTACTGAAATCAAATTGTCGTGTTCTGTTTGCACGAGGAGATGACTCGGTACTTTTGTTGGCTCCGGATTTAAGTAAGTCCCGCTTACTTCTAGAAGAAGGAGAAAACTTCCCGTCATCTGAGATCAATCTCTGTTCCCGGATTATTGTATCTTCGGCGTCATCTGCAATGTTCAA
Source organism: Yamadazyma siamensis (assembly GCA_030581535.1). Classification (NCBI taxonomy): domain Eukaryota; kingdom Fungi; phylum Ascomycota; class Pichiomycetes; order Serinales; family Debaryomycetaceae; genus Yamadazyma; species Yamadazyma siamensis. The sequence goes on from JAKTTO010000002.1 coordinate 703,743, forward strand.
TTTTCTCCCATTGATACTTGTTGAGGAACCGTCAATGAGATTGGGACGCTTAGACCGATTGGTGTATGGAGTTGATGGTCCTTTGTCTTTGGACTTATCACTCAACGGCACTTTTGTGACCGAATTGTTATACACAAATGGAACAGGGTTGTTTATGGTGCTGTTTCTGCTACTGTTTCTTATGATTTTGGGGGTTTCAAGAACTTCGAAGTCTGAATCCGAAGAACTACCACTGAGATTGTCATTGAGAATCCTATTGGAATTTCTCGGGGCCGTGACTTCGGGAACCTTGTTCACACCCGACAGATGCCTGGCACTAATTTCATGTTCATGTGCCCCTTGAGGGGTCAGTCGGTGTAATATTTCGTTGTTTACCTGGATGGAATTGTCCGCCATGGTTTGTGTGTTGTAAATAATTTCCAGGACGCGCAAAAATGGCTGCTAAAAAATGATGAATGTGTATTAAATTTATGAGAGAATATCGTTCTTTATATCATCTTCACACGCTTTGAAATCCACAGGGTAGAGTCTGTACACTCTTTCGAAATTAAGGTAGCTCAAACTCTCGAAAAAGTTACGTAAATTGGCAATTGACGTGATGCTTTTAACTCCATTCAAAAGTGGGACCTTGAATCCTTCAGACAGGGTGTCTATTTGAACGGGCAGCTCTTTGAGGATCGTCAAGTCGTACTTCTTAGGAATCTTATCAACGATCGACACCGCACTCTCTTCCTGGTCGTTCACGTCGAAGGTACCGTTGATGAATAACCATTCTTGCATATTGAACTCGTCATTACTGAGAATCAAAAGTTGATCAAGTAACTTGCAACCATAAAGAACCGACTGGAGTTCGTCTTCTGTCATGAAGCTCAACTCTTTCATATTCTTATCTAAAATACCCTCAAGGGTGGTATTCAAATGTTGCCATATGATGGTCCACCTTGGAAGCAAGTAAAGTTCGTTGAACTTGATGGTAATGGCTCTGAAAAGCAAGCTGATGTGAGTCTTGTAAGCAAGAGGAAAACTGTTCAATAACGAGAGTTGAATTTTTTCAAACACGTCATCCAAGCTTGTCAAGAAGAAGTCTTGTGGTTGTACTAGTATTAAGTAAGAGACTCTCTTCAACGCTGAGAGTTTATTCTCAAGCTCGGCTTTTTCGTTATACATGAAAAGGGTACCGGCAGTACCAGAGCTTGTGGAAGTTAGCCTCGAAACAAGTTCCAGGAACTTATCGGTTTCAAGTGATATCCAAAGCGATATGATCTTCTCCAAGACCTCTGTCCGATTGGACGATGCACTGAAGAAAGTGGAATCCATGAAGATATCATTCACCAACGTCTTCCATGCTCGAGTGGGGTTGTGCTGTCCGATTTCCCTAATCAACTTGAGGGTTCTCAAGGAGATTTCACCCACAGGCTTGTTCTTCATCTGTGGAGTGATCAAACTGTAGATAATCTGGTTGATGCTGCTGGTAACCTTCTCCGATTCCTGTATGATATCAGGTATAGCCTTTGTTATTTCAATGAGTGCATCGATCAACTCATCCTGGTATCCTCCCAAAGCTCCCGAATCTTCCGCTTCTTCAACACTATTGTCGTCTTGAGCACCGGCATTCAATCCAGAAGTAAGGCCGGTACTGGCTTGCAATTGTGCTGTGGATTGTGAGTTCAGAGATGGTTCATCTGTCGATCCGAACAACAATCTCTTTCCCGTGACGGACACCGCCAACAACCTTATGAAGGTCTCACTAATCTCCTTTTTGAATTTCTTGTCGTTACCTAATTTGGAGCTTGACAACTTTCGGCTCAAATTACATGACACTTTCAAGAGATTGGGGATGCTTTTCTTGAAATGGTGGTTGTGTGCCAAAACACTCTTGAAAAATTGGGTGGTTGAGGGCCATATATCTGTGATAGAATCGGTATCAATTGAATCGAAGTAGTAAACCAAGAATCTGGTGAGCTCTTCCTCAGTGATCGAAACATGAAGATGTGATTTTTTGGAATCTTCCAAGAGGCTGGGATATCCTCTGGTTACTATGGAATTGAATATGCTTGGGAGCGTGACTTGGGATCTACCACCGTCCAAGAGATTCATTAATTTTATAGAAAACTTGTGAGTTCCATCGGCATGAATAAGCGTTTCTATCACTTCCAGTCTCTCTAGATCCATTAATGTTTCCACAAGCTTCTTGGATTTGAATTTGAGTCTGTTCCCCAAATACACGATCGATTTGTGGGGATCCTGTGAACTGGGCGATTTGTTTTCGTCCAACTTGGAAGTCAAATCGGCCCAGCTCCATATATCAAAAGCTGTTTCAACTGTTGATCTTATGGCCAGTAACAAAGCAGATAGTTTTTCTCTTTCACTGGTTCTCGCAGAAGGCGATTCTATCAGGAACACACCTTGTATTACATTCCCAAGGAAACTGGAGTCACCATTGTTAATGGCTTTGGTGTCATTCTTGTTGTTCCTGAACTTGGAAGTCAAGAGATAGCTGTGGCTTATTGACAAAAGGTCTCCACATCCACTGATGAGTTCGTTAATAGAAGCCTCAAAGTCTACTAAGTCACTGAAAGTTTTCCTGTTCACAATACTCTGATAGTATTCCCGAATTTTATCTAGAATAGTGTCGTTCAAGACTGTGAGGACTCCAAATATCGACTCATTGAATAGATACAATGATCTGGTGAGTAGTATCATATACTCCTGAAGTAGAACAGACAGTTGAGCCTTTTGAATACCATTGATAATAAAACTGATCAAAAAAGGTTCCTTTTCACCCCCGTCAACTTTAAGAATATTCAAACTGACCCTTGTATCCTCTGACACCTTAAGAAGGTGGAAAATACACCGGAGGTACTGGCATTCGCATAGTTCAATTTGATACTTGGGAGGGATTTGTATGTAATACTTGCAATTCTCCACAAGCAGATGGAACCTCTCCGGAAATTCAGGCTCATTTCCAGTGGTGAGGATTATGAATAGATCCAAGCAATTACTCACACAGTTGTAGTAGTCGGCCAAAATGACTTCATCAGACTCCAAGGTGTCCTTCAGGAGCTTCAAACTCAAAAACTTCTCGATGACATGAAAGACTAATGACTTGTATGTTGATATGTCCCATTCGTTTGACTGACTAATTTCAACTTTGAAATTATTATCCATGACTGCAAATTCGTTATTAAAGGCGTCCTTGAGGCTCCTATTATCCGAGTTGATAACATTCACAATAGTCTTCAAGTGGTAGGCAAATTCAGCCAATCCGTCCTGCGGCTCTATTTCCGCTTTGTCACCGGCCATGAAATCGAATTCCAAGAGCGGGTTGGTGATCATTTTCAAGAGCCTATTGGAGTGGCCACTCTTCAAAATGGTGGTGATGAATTCGTTAACGTACAATCTGTTGATGCTCCTCTCATCCACAAGCTCGTCCAATATGATCTTCAATCCTCTTTCAAGGATGGCATCTGTCTCATGAGAGTTCGAGTGGGACCACAAGCAAAAGAAAGCTCTTATTTTCTCGTTCCCTTTGGACCTTGAAATCAAATTGGATATTGCTGGTTCCACGAGGAATTTGGAGCTGTTAACTAATAAGTCAAACAAGCACTTCACCGCTTCTACCTGCGGCTTGATTGGGTCCAGGCTGACGAAAGAGGACCATAAATGAGAAGTGATTAGCTTGATGATCTTTGCTTTCTCCAAGGTCAGGAGGCCATTTGCAGTCAAGTGAAATAGTTTGGATATACTGAATGCTAAACTGAGACTTTCGGGGTTTGATTCGCCTGGCTGGATATGAGGCAAGTTTAGCATCAAGTCGACGAGATCATCGTCCCTGGTTGAAGATTCCACGTTAACAGGAAGCGAATTCACCAATTTCTCGAAAAGTTCACATAGTTTAAGACCACTGGGAGTTGTGAAGTTTTGTATTACAAGCGCCTTGAGAATAAGGAAAGAGTATTCACTGACGTCCTTCTTCAGAATTGGAGACTGGACTCCATCTTCGCTCAACGATAATTGGACATAGAAGTTGTCAATTTGAGCATTCAAACTTTCAAGATCAATCAATTTCGAGGTTTGGTCGAAAGCTTCAAGTCCTTTTGGAGAAACCAAATCTATCAACACCAGTGCACTTGAAAACCAATCCTCGTCAATTTTGAAAGCTGACAATAGTTTGATCAAAGCCAACGGTACGTGGGTGATCTTCATCTCTTCTTCATTTATGTCGAAGCTCGTTAAAATGAAATTCAATTTGGCCCATTTTTGGTCTTTAATCAAATCTGAAACGAGCCTCCAAATATACAAGGACTCGACGCCATTGAAAAAGTGCTGTGCTGATGCTAGAAGCTCGTTGAACAAAGGGTCATCTCGTTTCTCAAATAACGAGTCTATTATGGGACGAAATATCTCAGGAATTAATAAGTGACTGATCTCCCACTTATCTATGATCAAAGACAAAGAAATTCTGAAGGAATCTATACGCTTTTTGGTGTCCTTGCTGTTGATGTATTCGAGTAGAACAGATTTGAGGGTGTCAAGACCATGTTCTTTAAAGTATTGAGCCCTTGTATCTATTGACTCAGCCACGTGATCGGATTCTGGTCCCAAGAACCAGTTCCACAACCTTCTGTTCAAGCTCATATCTTTTTTCAAAAGAACTTCGACGCTGGATTTTACCAACAAGCTTTTCTCTTTGGGGTGTTGAGAGAGGACTCTCGTGTCCAAACTCAAATGCGATAACATCAAGTCCAAAAACCCTCTGATAACGATTATATCATTGGCAGGATTGAATATAGTTTCTGTGTTTATGCCTGTTGCAAAAGCTCTTATAAGTAGTCCTGGACTAGGGTCAATACAAGCTTTGGCCTCGCCACTATACTGGTATTCGCCCAGTTCAAGTTTAATTGTGGTGAAAACTGGTAGTCTTTTATTACACCAGTGGAGAGATCCCAATCTCTTTTCTGGGTTTGATATGATTGCAAGAAATAAGGATCTCCAGAAATGGGCATCGTCATCCAAATTCAACTTCACCGAGTCCATGAGGTCCAAAACATCGTTGAAACTCTCTGCGTTTTCGTCGTCTAGACCAGCTAACAAACTTAGTATGATGGGCTTAGTAGTGATTCTCAAGTTCTTTTGACTGATATTAGCAAGAATTCTGTTTTTGAAGATCTTGATGATCTCGAACTTGACCTGAATAGATCCAAATGAAAGCACAGGAAGAATTCCAGGGAGCCAGGCATAGATCTCGTTATTGAAAGCATCCAAGGTCAAGCAATTGAAAATGGAATCGTAAACACTGAGAGCTTTCTGGTGCACTCCATTAGGAAGTTTGGACGAAAGACACAATGACAACTTCTCGGCGATCTCTGAAGATTTGGGGATCCATTGGACTGAATGGGCCGATTTCGAGTCTTGTGGAAGCTGTAAAGATTTCTGTAATCTGGACAAGAATGCAATGTAGTCGGCCCATTCATCTAGAGATTCGAATGTTGAGAGGGCTTTTTCGACTGTCTGAAGATATCTTTTGTCTCTTGGAGACAATTGGGATGTGTCGTGGGAAGCTTTCGACTTGAATCTCGGAAGCACGTTCAAGATTCCCGGTTTCTTGTCCATGATGATTGTGTTCACAGTCGCGGTGTTGGGTTACGGGGTGCGAACTGATGGTGCGACGATGGTACCAGATTTCGCGCGACGGTACCAGAACTTGCGCGACGGTGGTAAGACCAGCCACGGTGACAGCGCACCAAAACACCAATGGTTAATATCTATTCTACAGTGTCTATTCAATTATATTCTTTATGAACCTGACTACATCTTCTAGTTCTTCTTCACTGGCACTGTGAGCCACGCCCGCATAAGCCTTGAACACGTGGTTCTTGAAACCAAGACTCTGGTAAAACTCGTGTGTGAGCTTTCCGTATTCAAAGTTCACAATTGGATCTGCAGTTCCATGGCCCTGGAATACTGGGGTATCGAAATTGACACCGGCTTTATTATGGTCCTTGAGAATGGCATCCCGAATAGGACAGAATCCACTCAATGCAACCACGCCTCCTATCTTTTGGTCAAGTAAGGCTCCGGTAGCCAAAGCAATGGCTGCACCCTGAGAAAATCCACCAATAATCACTTTTTCTCGTGGCACATTGTGCACTGATACTTGTTCTTCGATGAGCTCTTTCAAAACGCCAACCGACTTGAGAAACCCGGCCTCGTCTTGTTTTGCTTCTATGTTGCCGAACTCGTATATGTCGAACCATCCTGGCATTCTGTATCCACCATTGACGGTAATGGGGATTGTGGGAGCGTTGGGGAACACAAAGTTCACAGCGTCAACTGTAGCTGGTGGGATGATTCCGGTTCCTCTCAAAAGCTGAGGGAACCAGGACCAGCCTTCACCCGAGTCTCCGAGTCCGTGGACGAATATTATGGCCGCCTTGGCGCTGGTTTTAGATGAAGTTCTCACAGCTGAGATGGACATGAAGAGTTTAGGATTTGATTTCGCGACTTTGATGTTACACAAGTTTCACAAGACAAAATTGCAAAACTATCAGGCACTTGTTTCCTGTGGCACTTGGGGCAAATCAGGCTTGTGTTTCTTAGACTGGCCCTCTGGTTCTTCTGTCTTGCGCTTGTTCTCGTTGGCCAACTTGGTGGACGCAGCAATCTTAAGGACCCTGGTGTTCTGTTTCTCTCCATCTACTCTTCTGAAGTAAGGCTGACACCTCCAGTATGGGATCTCTCTATATTGGCCACCCCAGCTCTCTGTTTGTCCCACTTTCACCACGTCCAACTCCTTGATGTTTTCTTTGGTATAGATTTCCTCCACCAACTTTTCTATTGAAGCTACTATCTTCTCCCACTCGCCAAGGTCTCCATTAACACTGGTTCTACCAATGATGGGCCGGAGATCTTTGTGCACATTCAAGAACTCGTGGAGCATTTTGAAGAAATGGTTCTTCATGGCGTGCTTATTGGGGTCGGTTGGGTACTCCTTGAGGATCTCGAAATACTCTCGAAGAAGCTTGTCTACTCGAGGATACTGCTTATCGATATCGTCACTTTTGGTCCAAAACACCCCGGGATTATACAAGTTCCCCTCTGCAGACATCACAGCATCACACCCAGTAGATTCTGTACACCTTTGTAAGTCCTGGGGGTAGATAATGTTTCCGTTGGCAAAGAAAACCTGGTCTTTTGGTAGATTATCTCTCAAGTATTTGATTGTTTCCCAGTTTGCAAGACCTGTGGCCTGGCCCTTCATGTCTCTGGTTCTTCCATGAACAGTGATGAACTGGGCTCCGGCATCCAACACCAATTTGGCGTACTCAAGAGACTTTTCCCAGTCGTCGTAGATTCTGATCTTAGCAGTCACTGGAACTTTGAGATTATCATGTAAATTTCGAATTAATTTGTGCACCAAAGGCCAGTCATCCATTAAGAATGCCCCATAGTTCCCCTTCCTAGCGATCCCTTGTGGGCATCCGAGATTCAAGTCTACGGCATCGCATTTGTCCTCCACGAATCGTGCTGCTTCGAGCAAGTATTCTGGATCATTGGCACAAAATTGTACCACCAAAGGTCTATCCACGGCTTTGTCACCGTCATATTCACTCCACATACTCTTCCTATACGCCTCGCTGGTGGCAAAGTGCTTGGCGTGGAACATGGGCGTGTAGCACAAATCAGCTCCATATCTTCTGGATAAAATTCTCCATGCTAGCTCCGATTGATCGACCATAGGCGCCACGATGGTTTTGGGCCTCCCTATTTGCTCATATAATTCTCTTCCGGTTGGTTTCACTATCTTCTTTGTTTGCTCAGAAGTCATTTTATACAACCAAGTATGCCAAATACCGGACCTTATTCTGCTAAATGCCAGTATAATGAACAGTAGATTTGATTTCGCGATGCCGTTTTCAAATAAAATCTAATGTAATTGTAATTGTAATTGTAATAAATAATACTTAGTCATAAACGTAACTCGTTATACATGAGAGTCATACACTTGGCCTTTGTCTGTTTAGATTTTGGCAATGTAATTGGCTCTGTTTTTCAATGCCTCTGCGAACCCCATAGCTAAGGGCCAAATAGGCGCATCTGCTAAGATTCTTACTCCCAAAAAGAGACACTTATTGGATAATTTGATGAGTTTGAGGGAGTTCACAATCAAATTTGAATTGGAGTTGGTTTCAATAAGCTTGCGGATAGACTCATAGTTTTCGTAGTCCTCCATTATCATCGAATTTTGGGAATAGTTTTGGGAAATCACCTTCTCACACTTCTTCAATGTCTTCTCACACTTAAGCCATAAGATCTTCTCGGAAATCCCCAACCGGATCCCGTTATCTTTGTCGTTGATTTGCTCGACGTAGTATAAGAACTGACTGGTTAATAAGAGCGACACAAATAAACATGTCACGAAAAAAACTGGTGTCCTGAGACTGTTCTCGGTGCTATTATTCACCACCAAGATGTTATGGATCCAAAGTTCCATGATCTCGATAGAGTATTCAATCAGCTCCTTGAGTCCTTCGAAATCGATATGAAGATTGTTCAAATAGTTATTCATGTTGTCCACATCCTTGTAAACGATACTCTCAACTATAGGTGTAAGGTTTACTGCCACTTTGATTTTAGCCAAATGGTACAACGGAAGGATCAATTTCAACTCATTGTGTTCGTTCAAAAGATGTTCATTTTGGTCGTTGATAATCAATGGTCCGTTATTCTTCACGAAACTCATTTCCCAAGATTTGATCAAATTCTTCAACACATCGCTATTCAATTTCCAATTGATATAGTCAAACTTGAGGAAGCTGGTGACCAGATTATGGTAGTTGTTCAGTTGTTGCTTTATGCTTCCATACTGTTGTTGAATCCTCTCGTGCACATAGATCAATGAACATAAAAGATTGTTGAAGTTCATGGGCATGGGAGTGAACTTGTTGACACTGTCGATCAAATCTTTCATGGTTCCGTTGTTACTCAAATCGATGATGGTTTGTTTGTTGTCCAGTCTGATCAATTCCTGGTACCATTGATGACTGTTTTCTGATTTCCACAAATTTTCATTTGCACAAAAGTTACCCGAGAGTAAACTGGTCCCGTAGAGGAGGATGTTCAAGTCAAGTAACAATGAGGTTCTCATTTGTTGAAGCATATAAAACACAAAAATGGTCCTGATTCGGGACTGGGACATGATGAAGTAGTCGAAATTGTTCTGAATCAACACCGGGTCTTTGTCATATACAACTTCATCATTGACGCCGGTTTTTTGGATGATTGATTTGGGAGGAATCAAGAACTGGTCCAATGGCTTATGAAAATTGGTGGATTTGATCAATCCCACCATAGACTTCATTTGCCTCGATGTTATGTCTATCATGGGGGGTTCGTTCAAAAACATGGAGATGAATATGTGGAGTACCAAACACTGATGGGCCATCAACGGAACCTTTTTGAATTGCAAGTTATCCAAGGTGACTTCTTTTTCGAAGAAGTTCTGGATGTGGTACTTCGACAAGTTAAAAAGCATCAAAGTGGTGACATCATTGTAAGAGTACAAAGCACCGATTGAAGCCATGGCTAAGATGAGAGGGATGTTCTCGAACTTGTCTACCATTGGATTCTTCAACGATGGTAAATGAATGAACGGAAAGTACTTGTTAAACTCCTTTTCATAAAGCTTCATGTACTTGTTGAGTTCGTCCAATTTCGGGAATTGAAGGTCACTCAAGTTGCTCATAATCATGATTTTATCTCTCAACTCTTCGTCTATGTACAGAGCTGGAAGAATCTCTTCTTTCTGCTTGAAATAATTCATATCGTCAAAGCCATTTTTATCCATATCCAAGTTGTGACCATCGATTCCCAAATCAAAGTTCAAGTCTTTGGACAGTCTTTCCTTGTGAAGGTCTTTGGGGTGTGAGTATGAAGGGTCATGGAGGTGTGAGTCGTTGATGGGAACTTCATGTAGATGGTCGACACCGTTGGGGTGGAAGTGACTATCAAAAGCACCCAAGTTGTGCTCATCAAGCATCAGCATATCTAAATGTAGATGCTTGCTCAAATCCAGTTGTCTATTCTTGAATAAACTGGCCACCTCGTCACTTTGCTTAGGAGAACCGGTAGCCGACTCCAAGTTCGTAAAGTTAGACTCGTAAGGGTTGTTGATGATCTCATTTAGCCAATCGCCCTGGTCAGGTATGGAGTCTTTCTCGTTAACTGATGGGTGATTGGGGCTGCTCATTCTTCTATCCCCATTGGTATGTGGATGTAAGCCTCTGTTTGAAGAGGGAGTGGCAGAAGAGTTTGGAGTGGCAGAGGCAACAGCAGCGGGACCAGAATGCTTTAAGTGGCCAGGACTTTGGAACTTGTTCAAGTCGTGACCGGTGTGCATGTCGAGCTCAAAATGGTTCATGGACTCCGAGTGGTCGATGTTGCTTTGGTCCTTGCTATGTGGCTGTGATGCAGAAGTGGCTGGTGTTGCGTTAGGAGACACATCGTCAACTTTGCGTTTCTTCAACCCGTGAGGATTATCGGGTTTGACGTTGGGAGAAAAATTATTTGCACCACTTTGGGGAGAGTGATTGGCATCGTAATCACTGGGGGTTGAGTTCCGAATATGGTTGAGCTTCGGGTTGTGTTGCTGGAAGTTCTTGGAGTCGAGAAAGTCCTTTTTAAACAACATGTGGTTGTAGTCGCCAAGTGCCGGAGTATTTATACCCGAGTGAGTATTTGATCTAAGATTGTGATTGGCAGTGTGGGTAGGAACAGTCAAGTCCAACAGATCGAGGGTATTCCAGTCGAAATTGATGTCCAAGTGGGGATACTCTAACAGTTCCTCGGTTATCATGGTGAAATTGGCATCTTTAAGGTTTGTGTACGAATTGGAAGAAACGGCACTGAAGGAAGAATGTCTGGGGAAAAGATCCTTATTATCGGTGAACACCGAGTTCTTCTTGGCCGCGTGCTGGGGCGTACTCACAGACTTGTGGTGGTTCTTCAGTGGAGATATGCTGGGCTCCGGAACGCTGCCTTTACGAGAGTTAGAGTTGATAAAAGGCTCGTTTGGTAGAGCAGCATTGGCACTGGTGTTATTCGGAATAACGATGATGTGTTCGTCATTCAAGCTGGCTCCCAGGCCCTGGCCATCAGCACCGTCCTTACTGTTTCTTCTGATGATGTTGGGAAGCTCTGTGTGCAATTTCAGCTGGTGTCTCAACACCAAATCCCGTCGAGCAAAACATCGACCGCACGCGGCACACTGATAGGGCTTTTCGTTGGTATGGCTTCTTTCGTGTCTCTTCAAGTGCTCGAGCCGAGCAAACGCCCTGGTGCATGTGGTGCAAATATGGGGTCTTGGTTTGTCGGTTTTGATTTGCTGGGATTTTTTGGGAATTGGTTGCGTAGGAGTAAGATCTTGCGAGTTGGATCTTAAGGGAGACCCTGAAGAGGGAATTGAGGTTGCCCTGGCGCTTAACGAGGGCAGCGGATTCATGGCGTGCGAGGCGCCCAAGCCGTTCATCACCGAAGGCCCATTGGGGGCAGATGATGAAGTTAATGAGTCTACTAGGTGATCACTCATTTGAATGGGAATAGGAACTGAAGCGGGTTGAAAGAAGATAAATTTGGGGCCAAAAACAGTCCGAAAGATGGTATGTGGTTAATGTGAGATCACGTTCCAACAGGGAGTAGGTGAATGAAGTGAATTCCAATCTTTTCCAAACTTTCCCGACCAGATATTGGTGTAGTAGTTTGTCACAAAGCGAGAAAAATTTCCCCAGAATTTTCTCAACAAAGTGACAATGTCCGGAGTTGTTGTGTGCAAGAATTGCGATCGCACACGCCAATTTGTTTGGGAATTAAGCAACGAAGAACAGGATTCCTGGACTCGAGCCACCACAACCGGGGCTGTTGGTGGCACGTGAGAAGCTGGTTCGGACGCTGTATGCTACGGTCGAAGTGAATACAAAATGTTGTTATTAATATACATTGCGCCCTGGAAATCAGGGCGCGTTTGCCCTTTGATTGGATCCCTAATTTTCAGTCAATAGTAAAATGCGTGCACGCAAAAACCTGGGCTGACTTTGGCTCGAGCCAGATCACGGGCGCAGTGTACACGTGCTTATGGAGCTTGGTGTGTTTCAAACTCTCTTTCTGGAGATGTCAATTGGAGGTCACGGAGATGCACACCCAGATCTCCTGACGCCGCAGAATTTAGAGTTTCGCATCATCTTGGGCGGTTCCGGTATTGAACTGGTGCTGGTGCTGGCACTGGCACGACATGGAATTGGCACTACAGTTGACATCAGCACTGGAGCAGCACCACTAACACCGACCGGCCTTGCCTGCACTCGGGCGAGGCTTGTGCGCGCGAAACAATTGGACTGCCTCCGGTTCGTGTGTGCTGTTTCTTGCCGGGACGGAAACAGTGTATCCGGAGACCCGTACAAACAGGCACAGTGGGAGGGCCAACGCCTCTAAATGAGTGTGAGAGGCGTGTGTGGGCATGCCATGTCATCCCGGTTGCAATTTGAGGGCATGTTTCTGGATCACATTTGTGTAGTATCGAATCTTCCTTCGCCCCACATTTCACTCTCGGACTCGCCTGAGGAATTGGTGGTGTCGTTCCACGAGACGCCCTGAGTAGTATCTCGTACTACGCCCCACCTTTCTCGTTCTACGCACCACCTTTCTCGTACTGCGCACCACCTTTCTCGTACTACGCACCACCTTTCTCGCACCTCGTACCACCTTTCTCGCACCTCGCACACTAGCAGGCTGACACTATTCCTTCATGAGTGTCTTCATAACCACCGGTGCCACAGTCACCTTCAAACAGCTCGTGGCCTTCGCCATATCCGACGACTCCGTATCCCAATTCACAGAGCTTGGATTCAAAAAAGTGGTACTTCAATACGGAAACGAGATCACAAATGGCACTCTCGTATCTCAACAGTTCATCAATAACCAATTCGCCTCCACCGCCACTTTCAAGCACTTTCGTCTAAACGAACCAACAGGCTCCTACACCCACAAAAGAATCGTGTTTGAGTTCTTCCCCATCACATCTGACATCGACAAATACATCCAGGATGCTTCTTTGGTGATCTCTCATGGGGGAACAGGAACTCTTTTAGACGTTTTGAAGTACAACAAAAATCTCGTGGTTGTCTACAACGAGGGATTGATGGACAACCATCAGAAACAAATAGCACACCAGTTCCAACAAATGAACCATTGTGTGAGTGTGGGATCCAGTAATCTCACGTCTTTATTCGATATCGTTCGTGATTATGCTGAGGGCACGATCCAACTACAACCTTTCACAAATAGCGCTAGAGGCGTCATTGGGGATATTGTTTACACCGAGCTTAGTCGGGTACGAGCTTAGTCGGGTACGAGCTGGGCCCGTGTGAGTTGGGCCCGTGTGAATTCTTCACATTAAAGACAAACTAGCAATCCGGCTCTCATCTCCTAAAAGTTGTACGCATACATACTGCTTATATTAATGGCCGTCTATTACGCAGTTCTCGAATCTGGCAAGTTCAACACAAGTGCAATGAAAAGCTGATCCAGCTGGAAACATACTAAGAATGAGACACGAACTGACTACAAAATATTTATAGAGGATACCAATGGACAACACAAACGCATCTCTTCACGTAAATCACCATAAGTACTATATGACAGCTCTACCTTTCACTACTGTGCCTTCTTTTCTCTCCAGGCCTGTCTTTGTCTTTGGATCTGGAGCCTGTCAAAATTCCTAGCGTGTGTGCTCACCAAAATGCGCATAGTTTAAGTAGTTTATACTAGTCAATTGGATATGTCTACGACAAATCCCAAGAGAAGGCGGAAACAACGTCTTTTCACCAGAGACATAGAACAGCTTCTATATGCACTAGGTGATGCTCCATATTCCATGGAAAATACCGTGAATGCCATTGAGGAAAGTCTAGTGGAGTTCCTCAGTGATGTCAGTGTAGCTACCCAAATATATTCCAGAAGTAAGAACAGAAATAGAATCAAAGTCGATGACCTCCCATTCAGTCTTCGAAACGACCCTTTCAAGCTCAGTAGGCTTGAATACATCGTGAATCAGAGTCAGAAAATCGAAAATGCAAAGAAGATTTTTGATGAAGACGATAGAAGACTTGCTGATTACGGGGACGACGATGAAGATGAAGATGACGAAGCTGACGACACCAAACAACAAGAAGCACCTAAAAAGAGGAAATACAAAAAGCGGAAAAAGGAATAATTACTTGAATCATTGACATGAATATACGTATTCTCTATTAATCGATATTCTCCAAAGCTCTGCCTCTAACATACTTTTCATTCTTGATTTCTTGATCATATTCAGACAAAAGCTTGGTCAATCTGAAATATCCATCAACAACAATGTATATGGAAACAGCAATGGGGAATACCAAGAAGTCGTTGGTAGCATAAGTTTGTGTGGCCTGTCGGTAGATTATGTACAAAATACAAGGCACGTGAATGGCAAACACCTTGATGAAGTTTTCTTGTAGACGTGTTTCTTTGAAGACCTTTGCGTATTGGAATTCTTCCAATGCCAAAAGATCCCGATCGAAAATGAATTCAATTTGTGGCTTTATGGTCCAGAAACTCAATACAATGTGTCCAAAAATAGACCATTTGTCGAACAGAAAAGCACTATATGGAATCAAATCGATACCTTTGTGGATCTTGTATGGTATATCCACGACTGTAACATGACAAAATATCATCCATGTAGTGCTCAACATTGCCGAAACGAAGGCAGTCAAAGCAACAAGAGTTCTATCTGAGAGAACAATTTCTGTACCGAACAAGTTCACTCTATGTTCCGGTGGAACATTGTTAATGTTGATATTATTGTTTGGTCCTCTATTAGCAACAAAGGCGTCGAAATTGAAGAAGTTATCAAAGATCCCTACCGCTTCAACTTCGTTTTCGTTTCCAAACCTCAGTCTATGGAACCAGTGAAGGGCCATCAACTCGAAAAGTAGCCCAACAGAGAGTGACCTCACATCGGCTAATTTCCAATTATTCTGATTAACGTGTCTCTCGATGGAAGTAAGAGTGATCTTCAGTTTACCAAGGTAAAAGATGTCATCGAGTCCAATGAAATTTGGGAGGCCATTGATGACACTGACTGCTTTGGAAACGGGCCTTCCAATCAAAAGTGCAATGAAAGATACCGAAACGATCAAAATAACTGCAAAGCCCCACAAGATTAAAATCAACTGGAGACATCTCCGTTTTAAGTGAGGCGGCTTATATACCACCGCATAGTTATTTTCGTTATAATTTTCTTCGTCTGTCAAATCATCGACGTCTTCGTTTGTAGGTTGCTCAACTTGTTCTGGTTCTAACAACCGATCGTCTTTTGTAACAGCTACAAATAGTTTCCTCAAAAACTTCCGAGACACCGAATCTACATCTGGAACTCGGAGATAATTACCATCAGGGACGAAAAAACAATCAGCATCTGTTGTTTTGAACAATTCCAAAGCCTCTCTGTGAGTTACTGGTCTGGAATAGTCAGGATATGCTGTTCCCTTCAATTGTTCCCACAATGTACGGTAAACGATGTGGCCTCTTTCTTGAGGAATCGGTTTACCTCTGATGAAATGAGATAATCTGAGCTTGTGGCACGAGAGTTCAAATGCTTTATTCCAATAAGCCAAAAGATATTTGCTTATCAAATCTTTGTTTTTTGTGAGAAGAACACCCACGAACAAAGCCAATCCCAAGTCATTAATGCTGTATAATTTAATGGGCAAAATGACATTGTTTTCACTTGAGAGCAAGTCCTGGTTGAGGAGGTATCTTAAACCCCAAGTTACTCCCCCAATACCAAGCAACACGAAAGCAGTGTATACTTTCCCACTCAAATAGATTCGCGATAATTGGAGACTCAATGGTTTCATCAATGCATCGTGAATTAATCTCACGTTTGGGTCGTCGGGGCTTCTGATGAAATATAAGACTCCTGGTCTCAATATATCATTTCTGACCATACTCACGAACAATGCAAACAAAATCATGTACAAGGTTCCAGAAGCCCAGTACAATGCTATTCTGATGTAGTCTATGTGGAAATATGAGGATATGGATGTGAATAGAAGCACATATGAATTTGAGTTGACGTGGAACGTTTCCAATAAAAGAGGTGCAAGGCAAAAGTCAAGCAACCATCCACAATACACTGGGAAAAAGAATATCTCAATGGAAAACACCAAAAACACTTTAAGTGTGCAGCTTACCTCAAATAGGTGAGAACATATCCTTCTTGCATTACCCACCACTGGCTTTTGACTCTTGGACAAGTTTTCTAATAATCGATAGAAGAAAGTTCCAACCGTTAGGTATCCGAGAACAATTGACACCGTTCTTTCCACTAAAGTGGGCTGGTTACTGGTGATACCAACAAGGTTCGAAAGCATCTGTTGGGTGGGGACGAACAACTGATCATAGATGATGAATAGTATGAAATCTATTTTCTGATTGAGACCCTTGGCTTTGAAAACAAGAGCCTCGAGGTCCCACGAGACTTCAGGCTTCCAGGGGAACTTTCGTAATATCAATGGGCCGTAGCTCTTGATTATGGAACCGATGAATCCCAAATGGAAGTTACCTATGGAATGAGGAATCAAATAGGTGATGAAGAGATAGATTGCTATCACTGCATCACACATTAACATAACAAGAATGGGAGTTGTAACATTCAACTCCAACCCTAGGATCGTGAATATGTTTCCATCTGCTGCATCTCCCCACTCTGCTTCATCCAAAGCATCGTCGATTAGCCTATCAATGTCCTGGTTATCCTGGTTTCTTTGCTCTTCGTCCCTGTCGTCATCATCTTCATCTTGGGCTCTTGCGTTCTCGACCTGCTGTATCATATTTTCGAACTCATTCAATGTAGGAGGGTTCTCGAGGTCGATCACTGGCTCGTTGAGCTGTCTAGGCTCAGGATCTTGACGTGGACGGTTCTGAGGAACTTCAGCTACCACGTCAACTCCAGCTTCGTTACTTTCCTGGCCATCGCGTCTATGGGTATCATCTTCATGCTCCTCCGGGTCGGTGAATTCTCGCACTCTCTGTTGCACCTCGTGGACCAACTCGTTCTGACGAGCTCTATCTTGACGACGATTATTCAAATCATCCACAGCCCTTGCTATTCTCTCCATCTCGGCGATATTGCCGTTATTCACTTGCTGAGGGGCACCGGCTTCTTCTCGAAGTCGATTTAAAGCAGTTTCAAACATGTCAGTCAATCTGGACTTTGGCTCTGCTCCTAGTTTTTTCAAAAGCAATTTCGAGTAGCCCTCGTCTCGAACAACCCACTCCCGTTCGACAAAAAGGGCAAGGTGCACTATTATGTACACCAAGATGTATCTGAAACCACTGAAGTAAGTTTGGTCGAAAAAAGATTTGAATTGTACCAAGAACGAGTCCTGTATTGATGCTGGTTCGTTCTCTCCATAGATCAATGCCTCGATGAAGGTTGGATTCGTGGGAGGTAGATGGCCATCGATTGCCCAGGTATAAAGTCTTGCTGTAAATTTCCAGAAAAGGGGAACTTGTACTATGACACACAAAAAATAAAGTAATATGGATGTCAGTCTTATAATGGTAGCCCTGGACTTGTGTAGTATCTTGAAAAAAATCACATTTAAGGGGATTTTGTCGGGCATGTCGGGATCATAAATTGTTCTGAATTTATAAGGTGTCTTACAAATATCACACTCTTTAACTGATTTGTTACTGTAATGCAACCATTCCATCAAACAATGTTGATGGACGTATTTGATACTTCCTTTGCACCTACATGGGTGCAAAAGCGGCTCCCTTTCGGTGTGTTCACCAGTACAAATCCTACACAGGTGTTGCTCCATGATTAGTAGGAAATGACTTCACGAATAATAAATGCGAAGTTATTACTTTATGACGCAGACAAAAAAGAGGTCGTGTGCGACGCCATTTATTGTACCTAGATCTACTTACTTTCTGAAGCTACAGGCACCGGTTGTTCTGCGGCAACTTCTGGAATAGAATCCTTCTTGGTACCAGGATCGATTTCTGGTGGCGCAAGAGGCTCCTCCTTCTCGACCTCCTTTGGTGGTTCTTCCTTCTTAGAGGACAGTTCTGGAACTGGTGGTGCTTCTGGTTTCTTTTCAATTACCTCAATTGGAGTTTCTTTGGCTTCTTTGAGTTCGATTTCATTGTATGGTACTGCAGTCTTTGAAGATCTTCTGCTGATGTTGAAATTGTACTCACTCAAGTTGTTTGGATATGCCTTACAGTCGAAATCCCAAGTTCCAATCAACTTAGCATTCAAACATTGTTGCTTTGTCCAAGGAGTTCCATAGATCAATGGTGAGTAAGTGTAGTAGAATAATGTACTTACAATAGTCAATCCTCCAAAAACGGTATATGCAATGTATCTGACAGTTTTGCTATGGGCTGCAAAATAACTGAGAACAATATCCAAAAAGTGTCCAACAGTTAAAATACCAAAATACAATGCTGGCAAGTAATGGTGCAAGAATAATTGTCTTCCCATAACGAAGAATGGAAGGTAGTGAAGAGCCCATCCAGCAAAGTAAGAGAAAGCTTGGTAGTTGAAATTAAACACGTGTCTTTCGTTGGCAATAGTGGTACCCAATTGCCATTTGATGATTTGGAAAACGGCGTAAATAACAAATGTCACCAATGCAGTGGTGGTGCTCCACCAGATGGTGGCATTACCGAGGAAGTACACGTGTCTGGAGTCCTTTGAGAAGTAATTGATACCTCTCAATAATAAGGGCCATTCGTGAGGAGTTGATTGCCATGGGTGGTGGGAGGTCAAGCCCGAGTTGATTGTCCACATTCTCTTGTGTGATTCAATGAATTTCTCCAAGAATGTAGGTACATGGTAGTTGATGATTTCACTGGTGGTTTCATTGATTCTTGAGTTCTCGTTGGTTTCAATGTACCAATAAGTCAAGTGTCTTGCACCTTGAGAAGCAGTGGTGACTTCCTGTTGTTCGAAACCCCAACTTGGCAACTTATTGGCACCAGAGAAAAGGTAGTGTCCAGACATGGCATGTTTCAATCTGAAAACAGTGGTTAAGGCCTTAAGATTCTTCTTAGAAACTTCATCTCTAGATCTCTTTGAAACGATTTCAACAATGAAGTCGTCATTCGCATCACCAGCAAATCCTTCATAACCATAACAACTGGCTTCCTTTTGCCAATCTCTTTCACTCACTGGGGGCTTTTCGTCGTGAGAGTGTAATCTTTTACCGGTGGAGATGTGCTTCAATCTGATTTTCATTCCGTCAGTCACAGGAACAAACTCATCGGCTGGAGTAGTCTTGTTGTAGTGTTCCACCAACCATTTGTTGTTGTCATCCAAGTGAGGATATAAAGTGATTTGTTGTTGCTTAGAACCAGCAGGATAGTAATGGTTATGGGAGTGCAAGTAACCACCTTGAGTATCCAAATGACGGATGGTAACAATCGAGCCCAATCCCACCTTAGCTTCGATGTCACGAGGAATGGTATTACCTTTCAAAGTAGCTCTGAAAGCACTGGACATAAAAGCAGAGCCATCTCCGTCTTTAGTCAATAAAGCGAAATGGATGGAGAAGAAGAAAAGGTACAAAATAACTGGAATTCCCAAGAATGCAGATCCACGAGCTACGAATTGGCCGAGAATCTTCTTGGAACTAACGGACAAGTCACCAATCACAAACCATAATTGGACCAAACATCCAAGGCCAACCCAAGCAACGGTGAATAAACCCACCCATTTTGAGCTCAAAGCCAAACCCAAGGCGATACCGGTTGCGATCAAGCCCTTGTACCAAGCGAAGGTGTAAGGGATTTGGATTTCGAACTTCTTGTATGAATAAATTGCTGCAGCGATAAAGAACAAAAGGGCCGAATCCAATAAGATGAATCTTGAGATGGTGACATTGGCGTTTTCAATTGCCAATAACAACGCAGAAATGAAACAAACAATTGGTTTACATCCACTTTGTTTCAAAGTCAAGTAACAGAAAATCACGGTTGCAACACCCAATAAAGCAGGAAACAATCTCATGAATTGATAAGGAACAGATTCGGGGTATTCCAAACCGATTTTTTCAAACGTGAAGTCACCTTTGAAACCACCTAATAATCCCACAGCAGCAAATAACATTTTAGCCAATGGAGGGTGAACGTCCATGAAATAAGTACCCAAGATATATTTTCTTGCAAACCCACCAAAATGGACTTCGTCAAAGATCACCTTGTCAGGAGTTTCCAATGCTGACAATCTAACATTGAAAGAGATCAAGATCAATGCAATCAAATAAAGGTATTCTTTTGAAGAAACTTTACGAGCGTTAACTGCTTGAATTGAAGGAGTTGTTTGATAATATGATCTGTAAGCTCCATTCTTTAATACCAACTCGTCAACAGGATCTTCAACAGAAGGAGTGAAGTTGTCACCAGACTTAGTGTCGGTTTTGGTGCTCCTCTTTGCCATTTTCACTGAGACGAAAAATGTTTGGATTTAGATTGTAACAGGTGTTAAGATAAATTTTTCGGTACGCGTTGCTCGGCTTATGGTCGATTCCGAGTTTGGTGGCCGTCGTGCGGTGCACATTTCATCTCCATAAGAACTGGTCTGGAGTGGTGGATCTGGGCACGGCAACACACGGATGGGCCACTGAAGGGCCACGGAAGTGACAGGGGACATGCGACTCGGGCAGTCAAGAGTAGAAAGCAGAATAGAACGGCCCCGTGGTAGTGTGACACGGTGTGTTCAGTGCTGGAAAGACGTTGCACTTATGAGTGGAAAGAGTTGGATCAGGGCCCTGGCGTGGTTCTAAGTACATAATGGTATCGAATAGAGTCGATTTCATGTCGTTCTCCCTTGTATTCAATACTTATTAGTTCATTTACTTCACTCTTTCTCTGAGAATTTATAACGTGCTCTGAGCACTTATCACTAGGCTCAACTATATGATCTTACACTGCGATTTGATTCTATGTGATTTCACGGTGTGCTCTTTTACCATGCAAACTCCATCCTCTCGAGTTACGCCAGTCCCACACTATACGTTTGCCGGGTTCATCTGTCTCCAGCCCATTGGTTGTCACTTACGGCGTGCGAGGTGAAAGTCACCTGACCCGTGCGCAAGTTGTAGACTACCACAGTAAGACGTCAAGGACCAGGAAAAATCTGAAAAAATCTGAAAAAATCACTGAAGCACATCCAGGGTCCTATGACCAGACAGGCTTTCTCACTGGCAATTTTGGCCACGAATTCATCAATTCCGGTGAAATCACCATTTGCGACTGCTTTTTTCGGTGCTAGTTGCACCCAGTTTACATAGACTCTTTCCCACTACTCTGTCCCTTCCACACCATTGACCTCTATTAGCGTACTACACACTCGCTACACACTCGCTACACACTCGCTACACACCCACTACATCTTCACACCCCCAACAATCCACTCTCAACTCACCACATTTCGATTCACAACAATGTGCGATTTAGATCGCCTGAGTTGCAATTTTGCAATTTTGCAATCTGCGACAATCCCTTTTTTGGTCCCTACATAAATCACCACATTTTATTGATCTATGACTTATTACTACTATAAGCTTGAATGGTATGTAGGATGCGGCTATTGACGCGTCATTGAAACATTTGGAGATAAAAGGCTCTGGAAAGTCCCATTGGGGATGTTGATGTTGGTGTCGTTGCGTGATACCAACTTGATCTATCCCAAGTGTGATCCAGTGAGATTATCTAGCATTTTTTTTTAACGCCACGATCCACACATTCCAATCATACTAACGTCTCAGGCCTGCTGGAAGTGATGACATTCACTCTGTCCAAGTTACCGGGAATTTCGACAATTGGTCCAAATCCACTGACCCATTGACTAGGGAATCTGATACGTTCTCGGGGTTGATCAAAGTGGCAGAAAAACAGGATTTGGTGTTCAAATTCATCATCAACGAGTCCGACTGGAAGGTGAGTCTGGACTACGCCATTGTCCACGAAGATGGCATCGAAAACAACAAAGTTGCAGCTGAAGATTTGGTGGTGTTTGAAGAGTTCGAAGAAGAACCTAATGATCCCGTCGCTGAAAAGGAATCTGAGCCTGTTACCGGAGCTGTATCTGAGCCTGAACCTGTTCCAGAACGCGTTCCTGGACGTGTCCCAGAGTCGGGTCCAGATCACGCTTCTGAAGACGGCAAAGAAATCCACCAGGTTTTAACTGGATCTTCTTTTGCAGCTGTTTCCATTCCCAGTGATGCTTCCAAATTCGAAGATTTGGCTGATAAGGAGTCCGAGCCCGAAAGAGTCGACTCGCCAATTGTTCCTCCGCAATTGAGTGACTCCAATTCTACTCTTCAAAGAGGTGACGAACTCAAACTCCCTGGAACGTATCCGGTTTCTCCAATCAAGGAGCCGGTATCAGCGACTTCATCGTCCTCAAAACCAAAAGGAAATATACTCTCGAAGTTCAAGGGCTTGTTCAGGTACTAGAGAGTATTTGTGGTATCTTTTAGTTCCTATTTGGTTGAAGTATGGTATGGTATGGTATTCAATTCTTTCCTTTATTCGCCGGCGGAAAAGTACAACGTATTGTGTGTAGACGTAGATGTATATTCAATAGTTATGTTTACTTCTTACCCTTCTTCTTTTTCTTCTTCTTCTTATCGTCATTGGCTGTGGATGTAGATGTGGAAGATGCGTTTACGGCCGTGGCATTTTCTGTATTCACAGGCTCTGGTTTTTCTATGGATTCTTCGAATTTACGGTTGGTCATTAAACTACTGAGTCCAGGGATCTTGGACTCGTTTGCGGTGACACCTCTGGGCCCCAAGAACGTCAATAACTTAGATACCTCCTTCAGTTTATACGTCTTATACTGAATACATCTTCCCAGGGCTGGTTCGTATATCTTGGCCTTGACATAGTTCGAGGCAGGCTTGTCTTTTCGGTTCTTGGTGACCTTGTTTTGGTTTTTCTTATGTTCGTTAGCGTACGTTATCGACACCTTGGTGGTGGTAGGGTAAGCTGCTATGAGCTTGGATGATGACTCTATGAAAGTATCAAGTGACATGAAGATGTTGAAAAATGCGACTTCTCGTTCTCACTGATTTTGATTGCAGGTATAAATGTAGATGTCTATTCATTATGCGTTAATTACTTATAATGGTACGTCATACCCGAGAATAAGACTACCGATTAAAAAGAGATTGAGAATGGTGATGAACCCCCAGATCAACACCGCAAACATTGCCGTGATCGGACCGTTACTCAAGTCTTTGTAGCCCACGACCTTGAAATCATCACCATTGTCAATGTTGGGATATGATGGATGGGGAACTGACGACGAATAGTCGGAATGCTGGATCAAATTTTCGTTTTCTTGGTTGTTTTCTAGTTGTAATGTATCATCTTCGAATCCCGAACAAGGGTGACTATTTCGGAGATCTTGAAGTTTGATGGCAGGTTCTGAAGTTTTGAACCTCAAATGTTCATATTCGCCGTTCACCTGGATTCCGATTTCGTGGTCCACTTCGATAGAGTCGTCTGCAGAAGTGATTGGCACCCTCATGATTTCCTTCGAGCACGTAAAGATGATCAACGGTGCTGTGACTGCTGGGAGAAGTAGAGATAATACCACTTGACTCAAGTTCAAGACGTTGGCTAAACCTTTTCTTCCGGTCATCAACACCACAACGAAACACGGCAAAATGGCCAATGCTCTGGTTACCAATCTTCTGACCACTGGAGGGAAGCTCCAGCTCAAGAACCCTTCCGATACCATTTGTCCTGCCAAAGTGCAAACGATACCAGCACTTTGTCCACTGAATAAAAGTGCAAGAGCGAAAACCAATCCTGCTGTTTTGGACAAGTGAGTGGAAAGGAGATGGTAGATGGTGAACAAGTCTGCATTATCGTAATCGTCATCGTCTGAGTCGGAGTCGTGATCATCATGGTCATCATCGTCGTCATGGTCTCTTATATGATTCTGGCCCTTTAAGGTTGCACCAGCCACAATAAGAATGGCCGAGTTCACGAATAAAGCCACCGTGAAAAGGGATATCACCAACTCCACGATCGTGTAGGACATGGTTTCGTTGATGGCGTGGATGGAAGGCCTGTAACCGTCATCTTCTGACTCTTCGTATTTCTTTGTGATGTCAGGTATCACAGAGTCTTCACCGTCATTTGTTGGTGGAATAACATCAGTAGAAGGTTTTGGACCAGCCTTGTAGAACCCGTTTTTCTCGTCGTAGTCTTTGAGTCTCAGTTGCACCAACCCCAGTCCCAAATAAAGAGAATGGGGCATAACTGTTGCCCCGAGAATGGCCAAACTCAAAAATAACCCGTTTCCTCCTTCCCGGTCGCTCATATCCACCACTTTTTCGTTTGGCAAGAAGCCCTTGAGCACATCACCGATCTTGAAGTTGATGGTAGAATCGTTGCTGACTTGGTAGAGTTCGATTGCAAAGCAAACAACAGTTGCAGTGACCAAAACCGAAACAAACAGTTCAAAGATTCTCACGAAAATAAGAGGCCCTTTTGGTCTGTATGCCATCAAAACGATCAAAACATCGACGATGGTTATTAACACCCCAGCAATAAGAGGTAAGTTAAACAATATGTTAAGGGCAATAGCAGTGCCCACCACTTCAGCTAAATCGGTGGCGATGATGGCAATTTCGGCCATTATGTAGATGAGGAGGTTCACTTTCGGACTCAAGTGCACTCTGCAATTTGCAGCTAGATCAAGCCCCGTGACGCACCCCAAACGAGCAGATAGGATTTGGAGAAAGATCGCAAGACAATTTGAAAGCAATATGGAAAACAACAATTTGTACTGGTAAGCTGACCCAGCAGCCACGGCAGTTGAATAGTTCCCTGGGTCCATGTATGCCACCGACACCATGAGACCCGGGCCTATGAATTTGAGGTATTTTTTGATTATTCGAAGCACCACCATATTTGTGATTTAATGCAGTTATGGTTCCAAATGAGGTGTGATGGAATATGGACAATAGTGGGTATGGAGTGTATGGAGTGTATGGAGTGTATGCTTACAGATATGGACTCGAGTACGATAGTAGTTAACACGAAACAAACGATATGGCAGTGTCAGTGTCAGGTCAAATCAACAAAAAAAAATATAATGGAGTGATGTGAAAGTCCCGGTGCCCGGGTGTGCGAAAAGAACAGTGAAGCAAATGCAGAAGAAATAGTCGTGTAGACGCGACTGAGAAACTGCCTTTGCAACTGCGACTGCAAGTGCCATGCGACTGCGACTGCAAGTGCCATGCGACCGAGAAGATTGTCTCACCGTGACTAAGCACACGACACCCAATCCGGGGAGTTCGCACCCGAGACTCAATCGGCCATTTATTTCCGCTGGTATTGTCAATAATTCCTAGTTAATGTTGAGGTCTATTTTGAAACGGTCCTTAAGAACGGGCGTCAAGCCCCACCACTTCCACACCTCGGCAGTGTTGGGGGCTGCTCTGATCTTCCGAATGCCCGCAATGTCCCCCACCATGACCGAGGGAGGAATTACGTCCTGGAAAGTCAAGCCGGGTGAAGAATATGCCGCAGGTGATGTGTTGCTTGAAGTTGAAACTGACAAGGCCACAATTGACGTAGAAGCTCAAGACGACGGTGTGTTATGGAAGGTGTTGGAGAACGACGGTGCCTCGGGAATCCCAGTTGGGAAACCAATTGCATATTTGGCAGAGCCTGGTGATGAGTTATCTGCACTTGAAGAGCCAAAAGACGATCAAAAAGCTGCACAAGAAAAGGAGCCAGAGAAGGCCCCTGAACCTGAAAAGACATCTGAACCTGCACAACCACAGAAGCAAAGTTCACAACCCGAAACTGGTGCTACTGAATCCGGAAAATCTGAAACCGTGTTTTCTAAGGCCAATCCAGATCAGGTATTTTTCCCATCTGTGGCCATGCTCCTTCACGAAAACCACATCAGCCGTGAGGACGCATTGAAGATCGACGCCTCCGGTCCCCAGGGAAGACTTTTGTACGGAGACGTTTTGGCTCATTTGGGTAAGATCTCCAAGTCTGCCGTTGAAAGCGTTGCATCCTATGTTAACAAGAAACTGCACTTGGACTTGTCAAATATCGTACTCAAACAACCCGAGCCCGAAGCAGCCGAGGCCCCTGTCAAAGCTGAGCCAGAAGTCAAGAAACCCACCAACGTTTTAACGTTGAAAGTTTCAGCCACTTTGGACGTGCCTCAGGACCAATTCAAATACGCTTTCGAGACCAGCCTACAAAACGCAATTCACAAGACGTATGCGGTCAGATTCCCCGAATACGCATCTAGTCCTTCGCCAAACAAAGCGTTCAGTGCTTCGAACGATGATATCTTTGATGATTTATTAATTGCTGCTCCCTCCAAGAGTAGATTCCAAGTTTACGACATTAGCTATAAATTCCCTAAATCAAGCCCCAATGCGTTGTTTGGTAGTGCCTTGCACGGTGATGCGTTCGATGACTTGATGAGCTTACCATCGAAGCCGGTGTCATCTTCCAAAGAAGGAACCGTGGACGTAGAATTCAAGGTGAAGTTTGATGACAAGTTACTTGATTCGGTTGAGTTTGTGGAATACTTCCAGGACAGCTTATTGGAACAGATTCCATCGAAGCAGTTGACCACCATCAGTCCGTGAGCACAGTCATCAGTCACGTTTAGTCCATGACCTTGTCGCCATTAGAGTACTAGTTCACGATGTATACAAAAAACATATATATGTACCTGTAGTTGTGCCTGTTGTGCCTGTTGTGCCTTTGTGCCTAGTTGTGCCTGTTGTGTGTGCCTTTGTGCGTGCCTCATTGTGTGTGCCCAGTCATGTGTGCCTACTTGAATGTACATATAGTTCTACGTGCATACGGTTATGCGTGCCAAGTTGTGTTTGCCTATAACGGTCACGTGATACACCTCCACCTACGTTCGGGTGGGTTCCACACATTGCGATCTCCACAATCAGCATCCCCGTCCACCTCCTTGCAGTAACAGTTCTACTGACAGCTACATCTCAGATAAATCAAAGCAGGCCTGTCATATTAACAGCCAACACACAATCGATCACCGCATACATTGTTACCACAAAGGCTCGGGTGCGTTCACTATACAAGTCTCAGTCTCCCTCAGTCCCCTCCAGTAGCCCATCGGCAACCCGTCGGTCGCCCATCAAATATCCTAGCCACCAAACTATCACGGTGCATTTCCTATTGTAATGCGCATCAGAGAAAACGGTTGTAGAGAAAACGGTTTCTAAATCGCTTCCTCAAAATCTCAATAGATAAATTTAAAAAAAAATATTCCCTATTTTTTATTGTTTTTTTTTCATTTATTTTACGTTAGTGTTGAAGTAAGTTAATCCATCTTTATCATAACTTTAAATACACCGATCCGTTGTAGATAAGCCTCAGAATAGTTCTTGTGTTTGATTACAATTGGCATGTTCAACCAGTATTCATATTCTATTCCTCAACATGATCGGAAAAGCAGTGGATCAGGCATAAACCCCATGTCTTCCATGCCTCAGGCAACCGCTTCTCCCAAGCCATACAACATCCAGGCCCAGATTCCTCTTCAGAATCTGGTCTTACAGCTGCTGTTATTACAAGCTCAGGCTCAGGCTCAAGCTCAGGCTCAAGCTCAAGCTCAAGCTCAGGCAATGAATCTGCCTCAGTCACAACCCCAGGCTCAGGTTCCGACCCAGGCCCAGCCCCAGGTTCAGCATCTTCAACCTCAAGTCCAGCCACAGCCCCAATCCCAGCCACTGACACGGAATGTCAACTACAATCAGGTTAACAGAATGAATTCGCTCATGTCCGTGCCTGGTGGTATGGCCTTGCGTAATTATTACGGCCAGCAATCACAGAACCCGTCGGTCCAGGCTCAGGCTCAGGCTCAGGCTCAGGCTCAGGCTCAGGCTCAGGCACAAGCTCAAGCACAAGCTCAAGCACAAGCTCAAGCTCAAGCACAAGCACAAGCTCAAGCACAGGCACAAGCACAAGCACAAGCTCAAGCCCAAGCCCAAGCCCAAGCCCAAGCACAAGCACAAGCACAGGCTCAGGCTCAAGCTCAAGCACAGGCCCAGGCACAGGCCCAGGCTCAAGCACTCCCCCACCAGAACCAACAAAACCAGTTCGGGTACGGCCAAATCCCCCAAAGACTGTACAACGCACCGTACGAGTACTATTCGCACTTCCATCAACAGTACAACCTGCTTATTCCGTCACAGTACCAGCAACTGTACTCACAGCCTCCACAGGCTCAACCACAGCAGCTCCAACACCCCCAGCTGCAACTGCCACTGCAACCGCAACAACAGCCACAACAACAACTGCAACTGCAACAGCTCCAACAGTACCAGCAATTGCAACTGTACTCGCAGCCAAATGTTCAGTACCAAAGCCAAGTTAGAAACGGCCAATCTCCTCAGGCCCAAAGTCTGCATGTACAACATCTACAACCCCAACCCTCGCAAGCCCAAGCTCAACAGACACAAGGCTCACAAACCCACGTACAACCTCAGGCCCAAGCTTCACAAGCCCAGGGTCTGGGACAAACTCCCCAGCCTCAGGCTCATACTCAAGCTCATACTCAAGCTCATTCTCAAGCTCATTCTCAAGCTCATTCTCAAGCTCATTCTCAAGCTCCACAGACCCAATCACAGGCTCAACAGCCACAGCAGATGTCCAGGTACTCGTATGACCAGCTCGGTAAAATGCCCTTACACACCCAAGGGTACATTCCGTTGAATTACGAAGAGGCAGAACAGCCTCATTTCGATGGATACCACGACAATTTTGACGTCAAGCTGGCTCACACCCAACTTCTGCAAGCAGGACACCTTCAACACCGGTCTTCTCATCAACTGCATTTACCACAAGGCACTCAGTCCAGTGGTACCAATATCAGTGGCCAAACTCCCACACATGCCACCACACCTCTTCATGGCCACAACCACCAGCTCCAACAGAACCTGATTCCACTCCAGCACCAGCTCATGAACCAACCCAACGGCGGATTGAAGATGAAAGGCGACGCCGGCGTAAAGATCCCTGACATTTCCTCTACCTCTTCGCTTGTATCTTCTGTTCCTGGTGTCAATGGTAGTCAGCCGGTGAAAAAACGTGGAAGGAAGCCCAAAAACCAGCCTTTGGAAGCCACCAACCCTAGTTTCCACCAATTCAACACTCCTCCTCCACCTCCTGTAGAAAAGAGGAAACGTGGAAGACCAAAGTTATTGATTCTTGATCCGTCCTTGAACCAGTACATTGACTCCTCTCACCCAAATTATAAGGCCTTGAAGAACCAAATGAAAAAGGGCGATGAATCGATTGTTTCTACTTACATGGATAAACCTTCCACGTATCTCTTGAGGGAATATGATCCTTCGGAGGCCAATAAACTTCTCCAGAAAAAGGATAAAAGAGGCAGACCCAGAAAATTTGCAATCGAGGAAACTGGAATCACCGTCAAGGGAGAGAGAATGGGTGGAATCAAGAACAAGAGGAAAAAGGTCCTCGACAACGCGGGCAAACGTCCTAGAGGCAGACCTAAGAAAGTGGCCGAGTTTTGATATGTATTATATTGTAAAATAAATGGTTATCATTAAACTTTCAGAGAATCTTGGCTACTATCTATCCAGAGACAGTTGAGATTCGCCCGAATATGAATTGAAATCATGGGAGTTGCGTGAATCTTGGGTATCTTTACTACCATACTCGGTTCCTGGATTACTTAACAAGTGTGTGGTTTCGGCCTGTGTATCGCTGTGACTTCCCACGTGCGGCACCAAACTACCAACAGAGGTTTCACCATCGATGTAGTTCACGTGAATGCCAATATCGTGGGCGTTGACGTCGAATTCTGCATCACTCGCACCTTCTCCGGATCCAGTGGTGTGCTGTTCATATAGTCTCTCTCTCAAATCCATGACCTCCTCGGGCTCGTGAGTAATAATCGCATTGGCTCTGGACTTCTCGTCGAGCCTTTCGAGTCCTCTGGAAGAACCCTCTACCACTCTACTTCGTCCGAAAAAATCCAACTCATCTTCAGGGTAGCGAGGAGGTAATTCCTCGCCCTTCTCCAAGAGCTTGTCTCCTTTCAGACTCGATGCCTGGCCGTACTGTGGAAGTGCCGCCAAACCTCTATCTCCCTTGATTTTCTTGTAATCGCTGGTTGAAATAAAACCATATTTCTTGACATTGGCTTCAATCCATACGAATCCTAGTTGTCCCAAGTTCACTTGGAATTTTGCGTTGGTCAGAAAGCACCCTATTGCAGGAAACATGTCCACATAGAGTCCCTTCATCACATCCATGAGTTTGCGGCCGTTTCTGGTAATGAAAACAGTACCTGAAAAGATGTGGTATCCGAAGCCTACCACGTCACTTTGAGATAGAGGAGGTAACACCAAAGCATTATACAAACTGTTATCTCCCCAATGCTGTTGAAGAGGCGTGGGAAATGGCTTGTTGATTTTCAAGTTTCCTGTGCTTTCGTATGCGATTGAAAAGTGATTATAGCCTGGTAGTCTAAAGTTTGGATATGGTTTGGTCACAAGACCAATAGCAAAGTGAGAATTGTTGGTGGACGGAGTGAACTCAAAAACTTTGGTTTCAAAATAGATGCAATCAGAATAGACCCGGTTCCGGACCGGGAGGCAATAATTCAACACACATGTGGAAGTTGAATAAGGAGAATCGTTATCGAAAAAGTTGATTTCCGTTCTGTCTTGTACGAGATAACGAGGTTGAAGAGATTCCGTATCCTGTGGGAATTCAAAAGCGTTGATTCCTTTCTCTCTGATGATCAATTCGTCTTCTCTGGTGATGCTTGTTCCACGGGACTTGGACGTATCAGGAGGATAGTCATTGGTGAACTGTTGTCCCCTTAGATAAGAAGCTTGCTCTTCTGGAGAAAGATGCTGGAAATCATATTCTTCCGTGAGACCTGCGAGAGCCTCCTCATCATTGAGAAACTCTGTAGGCATGAGCCTGTCATCTATCAAACTATCACCTATGATAATAAAATCATCTCTCCTAGAGCTTAAAAAATTGTGGAGAATGATTAGGATAGCTAACACGCCAATGCTCGAGCCGATGATCACCAGTGTAATCACAATGGTGTCTGTGCTGTCAGGTATCTCTACTTGTGACATTTCGAACCCTAAGATCTTGTTTGCCCTCTATTAAACTGCTAGCGTTCTTTCGATGTGGTTGTAGTTTGGCTGTAATTTAGCTGATAGTGAGTCGCGCACACCGATTTTAATGCAGTTCCAGCATAATGAGACTAATTGTGGAAATTAGAGGCGATAGTAAGATATTATTTATATTCGTAGTGTACCCTTCTGTCTATACCTTTCTGTCGTTGACCTTGCTGAGCTTCATGAGACTCCGGGATCCGTCCCGAACCATGGGCGAGTAGTGTTTATCTAATAACACATTCTCCCAAAGCGTAGCAGCAACGGCATTACTTCTTTCGAGTTCCACATCCTTTGAGGATTCGGTTCCCAACTGGTATGATCCTTCACCGCTGATTCTCTCTTCTGTATCCCAGAGCCCTTTCACGCTTTCTCCGTACTTGTTGACTAGTTTTCCTACGAACTTGAGAGTGGCCAACGAAGTCTTTTCTGGAGTGTGAAGAATAGACAAGTAGAGTCTCTTCGTGAAACTTATACTTCGAGGAATGGTTCCGTTTTTGGACCTGAAAAATATAGAATCAAGACAATTAAGCAACAATTCTGATTTGGTGGAGACATTCACAGAAGGCTTTTCGAGGTGGTTTGTGGTTGATAATGGGTCAAGTAATCGGAGCGACTTGGACCCGAACTCAAGGTCACAATCCAATGCTAAGTCACTCAATATGACGTAAAGTGATGAAATGAACTTCGATAAGTCGATGGAGATGGGGAGTTTTCCTACATTGAGATGGTTCAAAGTCAATTGGAAAGATGTCACCACACATAAGAGGATGGTTCTTATTTGTTTGCCGTCATAGATGAGTGGTGCATCCTCGTCATCTTCCTCATCGTCGCCCGATATGGAGTGCTGGGTGATAATGTCTGTCATGATCTCTCTCAAAACTTCAAGGAAATCACCCAACAAATCGAAATTGGCCATCTTACCGAACTTGGAGAGTCCTTCTAGAACAGAGGCCATTAATAAATTGGCGTCGCTCTTTTCTGTGACAGAAGTGCTTCCGGCCTTGAGAATCTCGAGATACAACTTCAAGAGTGTTTTCAAGATATTGGCTTGGTACCTTTCCCTCTCTTCGGCGGTAATGGTCTGTTTGGCTTTCTCTAACTCCTCTTCGATTTCTTTCATCTCCTTACGAGCTTTTCTTTGTTTCTTCGACAAATGAACTCTGTCTTTCTTCTTGAGCTTTGGTTTGGCTTCCTGAATATCGTCACGAGGGTTATAGTCGTCAAGAATTGACAAAGAGAGGAATATGTTCAAAACACTCTCGTCGATTCTGTACTTCTTGTCGGATATGGTTTTACATAGGATCCTTACCAAATCGTGTGATAATTCTCCATGTTGCTTATCGTCGACCAATAACTGCTCCAAGAGTCTTATGCATTTGGTGAAGATCCTGAAATCCTCGAGATCCAGCGGCTTCTTGTTTAATCTCTTGACAATTATCGTCAACAACTCGTTTCTGCTATTGAATGACTTAAGAGATGATGATGCCAATTCACAACAGGCTTTCAACGATAACTGTCCAAGTTTCACCTGTTGTTCTGTGATTTTCCTGTTATTCAAAGAGTTCATTCTGGACACTTTTCCGAGTTGTGCTAAATGGTCAATGAATAATTTGTAGTTATAGATCAATGATTGTTCAAACTGTCGTAATTTTGCAACGTCTTTGCTGACTTTCTCTCTTTTCTCGGTTTCAGTGAGTAACCTGATCTTATATCCGGGAGCCAAACTCTTGAATACTGGCACTAAAGACATAATGGATAATTGGCTAACAACAAAGTTCTTAGACATTGACATCTTTCGAAGTCTGGTCAAACACGCTATGTTTTCTTCAGGGTCTTCCATGAGTTTGGATGCAAGTTCTGCCACTTCCTCCTTTATCTTGATCAACCTTTCCTTGGGTGAAAGCTCGGGGTCTGCAAATTCATCTTCACTTTCTTCTGGAGCTTGTTCTTGAGGGTTTTCTTCTTGAGGTTCTTCAATTTCTGGCTCCGACTCTTCTTCCCTCGGTATATCCTGTTTCTCTCTTTGAGTCCTTTCAACAGTACCATCGCTTCTTTTGATGGGTAACCCTTCCTCTACATCATTTTGTTTAACTGATCTCGGTCTCAACTCATAATCTTGTTCAGCTGTTTCCCAGTCTGCCGCCTCCAACTCTGCGTCAATATCGGCATCCCCATTGGTACTTCCAAAAACTCCACCTGCAAGAAGAGCGTCTGCATCTTGCTTGAACTTTTTCCTCCTTTCTTCGCTGGCCTTATTGTTCTTTCTCTTCCCCATACTGATGAGCTAAAAAAAATTCGCATCTTTTCATCTCATCTCCACTGTCTCGCCGCACGCTACCGCGAGTATTCTTAGGTTCGTGCCGGCCTGTCGCGGTGCGATTCCATATCTTCGATGATGGACATAGGGAGTAAGATGTGAAGAATGAATTCGTACTCAGAGGCAATAAGGGGTGGCTTGTCCAAAAGTAAAAGCAAAATTATAAGTTGTATAACACCAAACTCTCGCTTTCTTATCCCTTGCCGTCTTCTTTCACGCCAGATGACACCTATGACTCTCAGTTGACTTCTTTCTTGAGTCATCTATAGTGGCACAATTTGGACAAGTTTCTTAAGTCTAACAAACTCACAAACCGAACTACTATGCTCTTTATTCTGAAGTCATTGTTTCTGTCTTTATTGAATGTCGACTAATGAAACGTACCACACTATGCCCTTATCAAAATTTCGCAGCCAAATCGAAACGCTCCAAAACAGCGATGAAAAAGATAGCTCAATGAGTCTTCAGCACCTATTTTTGATGCAATATTATTCGCCGAGTAGAAAATCACCGACAGAAGGAAGTTATTGATTGTGATCTGGGAGTCTGAAGTTTGTCTAGTGCTTCTGGTGGCCAGGATCTTCGAGATTCTGAGAAAGAAACACTGGAACGTGCCTGGTTATCGTATATACTCTATTACTCTTCGAGCTTCTCTAAACGTACTTTTTTGTCATCGGATTCTCTATCCAGAGAGGCACTCCATAATGTGGTTGCGGAGTCGAGTGCGGAGCAGGCATCGGGAGAAGATGCAGATGCAGAACTAGCACTAGATAGTGACGCCTGCGCAAAATCAATGATGTTAATTTTGCTTCCTGAAAGGATGACATTCCTAAAGTTCAAATCAGTGTGCTGTATTCCGATCTGTTCAAGTAACTTCTGTGCTTCGAAAAGTTTGGTCAGAATTTCTATATCTGATACGGTTTTTTTTCTATCTGGCTCGATATAAGACATCACCAAAAACAATCCAGCGTATTTGAATTCACCGTTTTCAGTTAAAAACACCTCCCCATTGTCAAACAAATTTGGAACATTGATGGGCGTGGCAGACTCTTTTATTCTTGCATAACAATCACACTCTCTTGTGAACATTCTTCCTGCCCTTTTGAGGCAGTAGGCTTCGGTGAACTCACGGCCAAATTCACGTTTCTCATATTCGGCAAGTTTCCGAACGGATATTTCATCGTAAAGCTTCATGACTACCTTTCCCGTGTTGGGGATATTCAACGTTGGAATGCACTGTTTGAGCACCTTAGACTCAAGCAAAAAAACATGAGAATAATATCCGGGTCCTTCTTGTAAGATAGTATATTGTTGTGTATCCACATTCCCAGTGTGTCTTTGTATACCATTATTCCCTCTTGTGCCTGGAATATACCCGAGGAATACATATGCTCTACCAACCTGTTCTCGAAGTTCATCAATGCTCTTCCTCGTTATCGCTTGGAGTATTTGTACAACCTTCTTGCGGTGCTCGTCATTTTCTTCCGTCAAACGCTTATGAAGCAAGGAAGCGACGATCGTTTGTATGGTTATACTGGTTTCTCGTGTGTCTATCGTACGATACTTGAATGGTATCTTTACAAAGGCTTGTTTCTTGTGATCCTTAAGATGTACACCATCCGTATCCGTAAGACTCAACGACTGCAGATCGTCTACTAAATCCTTCCACATTTGACTTTCCACGTCAATTTCAAGATAGATGGTGGTAATGCTATCACTGAGAAGACAGAAAGGATTGGAATATTGGATCATGTATCTTACAAGTTGGGTGAAAATATGGATGAGTTTAGCTTCGTGAGGTGCAGGACCTGATGAATCCGTGAAGGTGGTGGGTTCTTTTTCATCTTGATCATCTTTTTTTCCAATTTCTTCTTCGATAGGCGGTATTTGTTGGTAATACGATACACGTTGGGGAATTGTTTTGAAGCACCCATTTTTAAGGAAATTCGATAAAAATGGCTTCTTCATTTCGATAAATAGAAGGCACTCTCCCTTTTGACTCTGATTCTCTTGGCCATTTTTAACTTGAGAAATGACAATATCACTCCTATTTCCTCCAATACTATTTTCGTCACAGGCTAATCCACTGTCGAAAAACCTCAAAATCTCCAAACATGGATCAACTATATATCGCGTGAATGACTTAGTCACACCCAGTTCCAGCGACGTTCGTTCTCCCAAAGAATCACGGATTAAGCCGTAATTGATTCCTCGCCACCTCCTTTTTCGATCAGGTTCGAGTGGTTGCTGTTCGAGCTGCTGCAATTTCGATTGAATGAACTTGCCCAAGTCGTCTCTGAGGTCTCGAAAGAATTGATAACAAC